>JALIGW010000005.1:960000-2160000 GCA_023053685.1 Diadophis punctatus similis | reverse complement strand
TACCGGTAGCTCTGTACTTTTTATTGTGGTGTAGACCTGAGAATGCAACTGGAGACATTTTTAGAATGTAATTCTGGTTCCTGTTTCACTTCTAAATTCCTTCTCTTCTCAGCATCAAATCCATTGACAATCCATTGTCCAGCTATTTAGTACCTCCTAAATGATATCATGCTGGAATTTTAGGCTGCCTTCCAAAACCTTATCTGCTCCTTACAGATTGCCCAACACTTTGGAAACTGATGGGAGCAGCAAGGTATGCCTGAACTCCTTCATCATCTATTGCAGCAATACTAGCTATCCATCGGTAGCGGGCACACATTTTGTGGCGTACAATATCAGTTAACACACTTTGGTGGCTTGCTTAACTCCCAGGGCTCTTCATCATAACTCAGTTGAAATGTTTTCACTAGTTACTGAGCCAGCAGAAAACTGTGTCGACATACAATTTGGTAGCCCCAGTAGCAATCTTTATCATGACAGAAACATTATATTAGTAAATGCTGTTCTCTTAGTAAGGATGGGGTTTGGTAAATTCTCCCAGCTTTGTTACTGTCCCCGCTTCACCTTCATAAAAAAAAACCATGAGTCTGTGTCAAGACATCTGCCACACTTTCATCTTAATGAGGATGAGGCTGGGCCTGGGGCTGAGGATATGCTCAGTTTTCAAAGATAGCTCAACCAACGAATTTAGCTATCTGACAAAACTTATTCTGTTCTGCATGTGTGTGTTTAAAGAGGACATATTCCAGAAGAGTACTGTACCTTAAATGGCCCAAACAATTGTGGTTAGGCAAGGGAAAGATTGAGACATGAATCATCAAAGAGACAGATAGTTATCTTCTCTTGCTTTACCATGCAATCCTCCTACAATCACTGATGGTCACTGCTTTTGAGATTGTTCCAGCACTCCAAGCTGGAGATAGGCTTTGGAGACCTGGCAGATTCAGGCTGAGTGCCTGTTTTGGGTTTGGGGTTTGGGGTGGGAGGTGGGGAAGAGATTTCTTCTTTTGCCAAAAGGAGAATGGCCTTGAAAGACTCCCAGTGCCCAGGAACATAAAAAGAGACTAAAATTAAATTTAAAGAAGAGCAAACTAATGACAACAGGTTTTTGATTTTCAAATGCCATGAAGTTTCCATACCTGGGGTGGGTTGTGGACCGTTTTGCTGCTGGTTTGCTCAGGGTCGTGCCGGGCGCACGTGCCCCCGCAGCAATAAAAAAATAGCTTCTGCGCATGCGCAGAAGAAAAATCCAAGATGGCGGTGCCCACGGACTGGCACCGACAGAACCGGCTCTGTGACATCATCGCCGCTTTACTAAAGAACCGGTTAGAACTAGTAGGAACTTACCTCTGTTCCATGCCTATAAAAAATAAGGATCATGAAAGCTATGGTATTCTCTGTGACATTTTATGGATGTGAAAGTTGGACTTTGAAGAAATGGGATAGGAAGACTATTGACACGTTTGAACTTGGTGTTGGAGAAGAGCCTGAGAATACCACAGAGAACCAAGAAAAGAAACAAAGGGATCAAAGCAACCAACCCAGAATTCTCATTTAAGGCACAGATGACAAGGCTCAAATAATCCTACTTCCAAACGTCATGTGGAGATCTCACTCTCTGGAGAGGGTTCTAATGCTAGGAAAGATGGAAAGAAAGAGAAGAGGAGGACGATCAGCATCAGGGTGGATGGATAGAATAGAATGGAATGGAATGGAATGGAATGGAATAGAATAGAATAGAATAGAATAGAATAGAATAGAATAGAATAGAATAGAATAGAATAGAATAGAATAGAATAGAATAGAATAGAATAGAATAGAATTCTTTATTGGCCAAGTGTGATTGGACACACAAGGAATTTGTCTTTGGTGTATATGCTCTTAGTGTACATAAAAGAAAAGATACATTTGTCAAGAATCATGAGGTACAACACTTAATGATTGTCACAGGGTACAAATAAGCAATCAGGAAACAATCAATATTAATATAAATTGTAAGGATATAAGCAACAAGTTACAGTCATACAGTCATAAGTGGGAGGAGGTGGGTGATAGGAACGATGAGTAGATTAATAGTAATAGTAATGCAGACTTAGTGAATAGTTTGACAGTGGTGAGGGAATTATTTGTTTAGCAGAGTGATGGCATTCGGGGAAAAACTGTTCTTGTGTCTAGTTGTCTTGGTGTGCAGTGCTCTATAGCGTCGTTTTGAGGGTAGGAGTTGAAACAATTTATGTCCAGTAAATATTTTCACGGCCCTCTTTTTGACTCGTGCAGTATACAGGTCCTCAATGGAAGGCAGGTTGGCAGTAATTGTTTTTTCTGCAGTTCTGATGATCCTCTGAAGTCTGTGTCTGTCTTATTGGGTTGCAGAACCAAACCAGACAGTTATAGTGGCAATGAATGCACCATTGGAAGACCTGAAGGATCAGTTAGCAACAAATTGTCATGGATAAAAACAATGTGGTAGCTAAGAGTGGACAACAATTTGATGGTACATAATCAATCAATCAATCAATCAATCAATCAATCAATCACAGGAAAGGATAACTTAGGCCTTCCTTGAAATATGGACTGTTGATCAGATAAAGTTATTCAGGCTTGTATCAAGTAGCTTAGTCAAAATACCTTCCACTCCTCTTTCTAATTATGTGTTCCTAGGATTAAAACCACTAAATTGTGCATTGAATAAATATGTGGAATTGAATTATGGCCCTATTCTACCCTTATCCAATTTCTTAGCTGATTAGTAAAACAATGAACATATCAAGCATGAACAACCAGATCCAGATGTGAACAGTTCCTTTAGCTACTTTATTGTTTATGCCTAATTTCACAGGAATCTTCCCAGTCTGCATCTGGGCTAGACTAGATAAGGTTCAACAGCATTGGGTGTGTGTCAGTGGTGGGTTCCTATGAGTGTGGTCCACTCTATAGCACCGGTAGCGGCCTGCTGGTGACGTCATAGTACCGGTGCGGTCGGTTGCTGGTGCCTGGGTGCCGCCATTTTTTTAAAAAAAATTAATATATTTTTAAAATTTACTTCTGCGCATGCCCAGAAGCCGAGTTTCCGGCACTGCTCATGCGCTGCCTTCCTACCCCACAGTGAGTCCAAGCAGGGGAGGATGGCTGAGGGAGCGCATGAGACGCTGAAAGAACGGGCAGCAAGAGCTATCTCCATTCCCCTCCCTTCAGCAGTCTGAGAAGCCACGAACGCGCGGTGATGATCCCAGGCATTTTCGCATATTCGAGGCTTCTCGAGCTGCTGAGGGGAGGGGGAATGGGCGGCAGGACCTATCTCAGTTCCTCTCCCTTCAGCAGTCTGAGAAGCCACGCCCACCCAGTCACATGGCTGGCAAGCCACACCCACAAAATAAGCCACACCCACAGAGTGGTAGTAAAAAAATTAGGAACCCGCCCCTGGTGTGTGTGTGTCAGACTTTGCCTTCTTATACCTACTTAATGACTCCAGGCTAATTCCTTGCTTGACTTCTCCCCTTGTCTTGGCCAGCCTCTCTCCCATAGAACTTGTGAGTAAAAGTTGGAGAGAGTTTAGATTAATAAGAGAGATTTGTGTCCCAATTTGTGCTCGGTCATGAAGCCTTGGGAATTATTATTAATAATGGGAAACATTATTTCCCATTCTAATCCAGAAATATGGAGCTTGTGATCCTTCAGATGCTGTTGACTTGTAACTTCTAGCATCCTGTATCATCAGCCATATTTGATTATGCAGCATTATACTTCAGGAAATCTTGAGAAGTAAAGGTTCCCCATTTTTAGCTTAGCTTGAAGCTTCATAGATGCATCCATATCAGTAATTTTCTTGCAAAAACAGTTTATTATTATCACCTTCTAGTACATTTCTTTCAATTTCCCAGTCTAGCTTAACACATATTTCCTGATAGTTTCCATCCAAATAGAAATCAAGTCCAACCCTGCTTAGCTTTACACAATCAACTGGGTTCTCTTGCTTGTGTAATTTAGCTCAGCAGTCAATAGACACATCCACTCTTCCGTATTTACCATCCTACATATCCATCTATCTGATGATATCAACATTATCTAATAAACCACTCAATATTTGCATGTCCAGCCCCAGTGTCTTTCCATGCTTCAAGATATTTTTCCCACCCAATTTCTGGCATCATTCAAACATGCATACATTTTACAACCCTTCTGATTGGCTGGAGGTTCTTCTCTAATGTTTCTATCCATCTAGTTGAACATCCAATTGCTCATTCAATTATATTTCTTTTCCCCATTTCAAAACTAATTAAATTGTCCTGAATAATCTCAGAGGCTTGGTGTCTTCTCTACAGTAGACAGTGTTAGATCTTAAAGGGAGGGAGATTAAACTGTTTCTTGATTCTTAGTGGAGAACTGTCTTAATTCCAGGACCCATCAAGAATCAATCGACAAGCAGCAAGAATAATAGATTGGCCAGTTTAGTCAGCAAACATCTCAACATTGTTAATCCATTAAAGTGAATAGAAGATACTACTATTTATGTCATGAATCAACAAAGATACCAATACTGATGTAATTCCATTAACTTCATATTAACAAGTTTTGCTGTGAGCTGCTTATACAATCATTTCTTTTATTTTCTATATTTCGGTAAACCAGAATGAAATGTTATGCATGGCTGTATGTATGTATGTATGTATGTATGTATGTATGTATGTATGTATGTATGTACATACAGTATGTATAGATTAGATCACTGGTTCCCAACATGGGGCCCATGACCCACAGAGGGGGCAATTTGATTTTTAATGGGGGCAATTGGAACCTTGTTTAAACCAAGTTAATGATCTTTTAGGCTTCCTCCGCATGAGTAGGAGTTCACTTTTTGAATAGTAAGAATTATATGTCACGGGGGGGGGCATCAGGATTTGAGAGAGAGAGAGAGAGAGAGAGAGAGAGAGAGAGAGAGAGAGAGAGAGAGAGAGAGAGAGAGAGAGAGAGAGAGAGAGAGAGATCTCAGTTAACATGGAAGACCAAGAGAAGAAGAGGACAACCAACAACAAGGTGAATGGATTTAGTTATAGTGGTGAGGGGTGCAGTGTTGGAAGAGCAAATAACCAGGTTAGGGGAGGTCAACATGGAGAAAATATATGTGGTTGCCAGGAATTGACACCAACTTTATAACACATCAGCAATCTGTTTTGTAAAAATACTAAAATGGGGTACCACAATTTTAAAAAAATAAATGAATGCATAAGATGACCCATGCTTAACCTGAAATGAAATGCTAAAAGTTTAAAACCAGATAGTATTCCCTTGCTATTCTACATTCCATTTGTATTCAGTATATTCAGTCCCACTAATCTACTGAACTGAATTGTCTGTGTGTGGGGGATAGGGTATCCCTTCCCTTTTCGGACTTCTGAAACATGAGTCCATTTTGACTACACAACAATCAGCCGTGTTGTTAAATGGACTGGTTAGAGGGTTGCAGCATTAGGTCTTCAAATCTCACCTGAGCATTGCCAGACCTGTTTGTTCATCTTCCTTCATGGTTGAATAACTGTGGTCAAAAATAGATAATGGTTTTGCTGGATTTGTCCAACAATTGGCATGGAACAATCCATAGATCTGAATCCCAAGAAATGTGATTTAGTTTCTTATGCTACCACCAAATATGATTTAAAACCAAAGAGTAATTTGGCTCAATTGTCAGTATCAATCTGCCTTTGGGAGCTATGTCTTCCCAGAATGACTTTCCTGTCCCCCATCAGCTGATGATCTCATAGCAGCTAGGCCATATGTGACATTTATAGTTATGCAATTCATATTGTTTGGTCATACCACTTTAATATAGAAAAAAACCCTCTGATGATTGATGAGGAGATGAATTACTCTGATTCCCAGATATTTGGGAAACGAAAGAAAATAATGTTAAAATAATCCATCCATGATTGAAATGTTAAAATAGACATTATAATTAACAGTAATGCCTTGAAATTTGATCTCAAGTCTGCTTTACAATATAAATTGATACATAAGCTTTCCCCTCCTTTCTCCATGATATTGGAGAAGAAATTAGTGGGAAGTCCTCCCCCCAGGGGCGGGTTCCTAATTTTTTTACTACCACTCTGTGGGTGTGGCTTATTTTGTGGGTGTGGCTTGCCAGCCATGTGACTGGGTGGGCGTGGCTTCTCAGACTGCTGAAGGGAGAGGAACTGAGATAGGTCCTGCCGCCCATTCCCCCTCCCCTCAGCAGCTCGAGAAGCCTCGAATGTGCGAAAATGCCTGGGATCATCACCGCACGTTCGTGGCTTCTCAGACTGCTGAAGGGAGGGGAATGGAGATAGCTCCTGCCGCCCATTCTTTCAGTGTCTCATGTGCTCCCTCAGCCATCCTCCCCTGCTTGGACTCACTGTGGGGTAGGAAGGCAGCGCATGAGCAGTGCCGGAAACTCGGCTTCTGGGCATGCGCAGAAGAAAATTTAAAAAATATATTAATTTTTTTTAAAAAAAAATGGCGGCACCCAGGCACCGGCAACCAACCGCACCGGTACTATGACGTCACCAGCAGGCCGCTACCGGTGCTATAGAGTGGACCGCACTGGTAGGAACCCACCACTGCCTCCCCCACTCCTGAAAGCAACAACTAACATTAAAATTACGTGACAACTAAAAGAAGGGAATATTTTGCTTAGACCAAGGATTAAATCCTTCCAAGAAATGAATTGGCTTGGCTGTGTTTGGTGAAATTGTATTCTTTGTGCTGTCAAATGCATAAGAGGGTTTTGCTTTTTCCTATGAAAAACTCCAGAGAGTTTGCTGGGTTTGGCTGCTCCAGCAAAACCTAAGAAATTTGAGGTTAGAGGCCTAATGAAAAAACCCCTAAATATTCTTTACCAAAAGTATACTCATAATATATCAGTCTGTCTAGAAGGTGTGAACAGAAATAATTTTGTGGTTTTGCCCCAGGCTAATTTCATTCTGTTTTCATTCTTATTCTTGGCCGAAAACACACCATTTATCTTTGCTCTCACCCTTTCTCAGTCTAATATCCCCCCTCCCCACACCAGGTATGTTGAAAATATAATTCCCAGAATTCCCCAGCGCGCATGACAATAGCCAATACCCAAATTGGCTGAAGAAGTCTAGTGCTGTAATCCTGATACATTTTATTGGTATGAAGTCAGTGACTGCTACTTAGAGTGTCTCTGACTCTGCCTTTCAAAAATCCCATAGGACAATAGACCTGTCCATAAAAGAGCCATGAACCAAAAGGGTTGATGGTTTGTGGGAAAATTTCTGGTGCTTAACCTGTCGGACGTCTTTCGTCAGGTTCCTGTTCTCTCTTCAAATGTCTGCAGAGATTGTTCGTAGGAAATAGATCTTTTTGTGGTTTCTTTTCAAAGAAGGGAGATGGGATGCTCAGTATGATGTAATAATGGAATAAGACACTCAGCGATGTCAGTACTTTTCGTATAATTTGAGATTTTTAAAAGAAAAGTAAGCAAGAACCCCCAAATTAGCTTCATTCATAAGAGGCGAGACTGAACCACAAACTGATCTTAAATCGGAGTATGATGGCAAATGCAGAATAGAAGAAACAAATAGCTGCAAAGGCATAACATGTTCTGATTTTCCAGTGTTGCCGCGGGACGTCCTGCCTTAGCCATGAAAGCCAGCTGGGGGGCTTTGGATCAATCACTCTCTCTCTCAGCCCAACGCATCTCATGGGTTGTTATTGTGAGGAAAATAGAAGGAGGAAGGTGTGTTGGATATGTTCACAACCTTGAGTTATTTGTAAAAGCAATAAAGGTGGGGTGCAAATAAATAAACAAACAAGAGCCGAGGTGGTGCAGCGGTTAGAGTGCAGTACTGCAGGCCACTTTAGCTGACTATGACCGCAGGTCAGGGGTTCAAATCTCACCGGCTCAAGGTTGACTCAGCCTTCCATCCTTCCGAGGTAGGTAAAATGAGGACCCAGATTGTTGGGGGCAATATAAATATACATTGCTTACTGGTGTAAACCGCTTAGAGAGTACTTGCACTGTGAGGCGGTATAGAAATCTCATAAATAAATAAATAAATAAATAAATAAATAAAAACCTTTTTGTGGGGAGGGAAGGGATAAATACATAATTTAAGGATCAGATTTTGAAAGTCAAATCAAATAATATGACACCAAATAGTGTAAACTGTTGTTTGGGAAGGATAACGATGGAGAACAAGAAGCATTCATGAATTTTGAAGATAGACAGGTATGACTGTTTCAGTTCTGAGTAGTTTAACATGCTCATTAGAATGACAATTAACTCTATGGTGAAAATAACAAATAAAATCTTGGGTCCTTTATATATTTTTTTTGTAGAGGGGAGCATGATTTCCCTTTCGAGGCAGCCAAGTGTCTCTATTCACAGGAATCAATGTGATGGAATCATTTTGCTTTCAGACTTCAGTCACTTACCCATTGGGCAGGAGAGCCTTACACACTAAGGCAGGTAGGCTCCAGAAATCAATGTCCACTATATTTTGCACCAACTGTAATGTGCAGATGTTTTGAGAAGCAATTTGATACAATGGATCTTAAACAGGGGTGTCAAACTCAAGGCCCGGGGGCCAGATCCAGCCTGTGGGGTACTTAGATCTGGTCTGTGGGGCTGCCCTGGAAACAGCAAAGGACTGGCCAATGATGACTCTGCCAGGGAAAATGGAGCTCGGGAGCCCGTTTTCTCTGGCAGAGCGCTCGGGCCGCGAGTGATGTCGAACTGGTCACGCCCACCCCAAGGTCAAACCCAACCCCGGTTTGGCCCTCAATGAAATAGAGTTTGACACCCCTGATCTTAAATAAAGTCACCTTTAAGTTGAGCTCAGACATATCAATGTAGGGATTTCTGGGGGGCAACAATATGGTAGTGGTCTCACATTACATTCATCCAACATTGTTTTCAACTTTTCAGCCTATTTATTTATTTATTTATTTGGTTTTCTTATATGCCGCCCAACTCCTGAGGGACTCAGGGCGGCGTACAGCACAGAAAAAATACAAGAACAACCAATAAACAATAAGATTAAAATCAAAATATAAAAATTAAAAATTACAATATTAAAAACCATCCAACAACCAGACATACTCGGGGGAGAGTTCAGATGGAATTAAGGTCTACCCCCTGCCTGCAGGAAAAGCCATGTCTTAACGGCTTTTCGGAAGGCCAGCAGGGTGGGGATGGTTCGGGTCTCTGGAGGAAGTTGGTTCCAGAGCGCGGGGCCAGCCACAGAGAAGGCCCTCCTCCTAGGGCCCGCCAGCCGGCATTGCTTGGCTGACGGGAGCTGGAGGAGGCCAACTCTGTGGGCCCTAACCGGTCGGAGGGAAGTATGAGGCAGAATGCGGTCCCGGAGATAGCCTGGTCCTAAGCCATGAAGGGCTTTAAAGATGATGATCAACACCTTGAATTGGACCCGGAGACTGATGGGCAACCAGTGCAGCTGGCGGAGTATAGGTGTCACGTGGGTGTACCTTGGCACACCCACCACAGCACGTGCAGCCGCATTTTGCACCAACTGGAGTCTCCGGATACTCTTCAAGGGTAGCCCCATGTATTGCCCTGATCTTCCATCCAGGTATTAACCAGACCCAATCCCGGTTAGTATAACAGGCAGAAAGAATAACCTTGAGGAACAGGAAGAAGAGCTGCAACAAAGACAAACCAAGGAAATGGCATGTGGCTATTTCAATGTCATTTTGCTACATCTAATTATTATCATCAGGGCACCAACCAGCATCTTGTAGAATTTTTATAAAAGATTAGAAGGTTCAAAACTAAAAAGCATAAGCATCTCTAAAAAAATCCATAAAAGTAAAAGAAACTGTTCGCTCTAATGCTAAGAGTGCAAACAATGAGATTCTAACTTTTTAAAAAAGTCACAATAAAAAGAAATCCTAAATATTAAAAATGAAGAGAAGGATTCTAAAACTATGGATACATTTTTTAAAAGCTTGCTCGCTAAGTGCCGAGATGCTCAGCACATATGCATGTGCATGTGCATATGTATGTATCTTGGGGCTCATGGGCTAGCGAGGTGCAAATTGAATTATATATTCAACTGGGATTGTAAGGATTAAAGGAACAATTTCCTGCCTAAAGCAATAGCAGCTGAAAGAAACGTTACTACTCCCCTACAGAGCTGGCTTGACCATAGGAAGCCAATGAACTTGTCCTCAGAAGTGCATTAGCAAGACGAATTGTGAAGGTAGGGTACAAGTCATTATAGAAAGGGCATTGAAGGATAGGTGGGCTAAGGTTTCATGTTCCTCCAGGAGGCAAAGGCAGGTTTGCTCTGCAAGGGGGCATAATTGTACTTTCCTTCAAAACTGCAAAGGCAAAACATAAAAAGGAACCTAAGAAAAGGCTCTGCAGTGCATTGGGCAGATATTCTTAAATAAGAGATCTGTTGGCAATGAAAGCTTTCCTACTTAGTAGCTGCCAATATTGGTGAGCCTGTTCTCCCTGCTGTACCTGGAGAACTACCGTATTTTTCGGAGTATAAGATGCACCTTTTTCCTCCCTAAAAGTGGCTGAAAATTTGGGTGCATCTTATACTTCGAATGTAGCTTTTTTTTTCAGCCCTAACTAGGTGCTAACGATCTTCCCAGCTCTTACCGGCTTGCAGGCTCTTTCATTGTTACTCTCTCCAAAGAATGTTTTCCAGCCCTAAGTCTTTGCAGGTTTTTTTTCATTGCTCTACTTGCTCCAAAGAAGTTGTTTTCTAGCCCTAACCAGGTGCTAACGATCTTCCCAGCTCTTACTGGCTTGCAGGCTCTTTCATTGTTACTCTCAGAAGAAGGTTTTTTTAAGTCCTAACCAGGGGATAAAATAATGTGCTGAAGCTGACCAGACTAAGGATGCTAGCCAGATGAATACCTGGTAGGCAGATTGTTTTCCCCTATTTTCCTCCCCAAAAACTAAGGTGCGTCTTATACTCCGGTGCGTCTTATACTCCGGTGCGTCTTATACTCCGAAAAATACGGTATGTTAAATAACCACGGCTGGATTATGGCTTTAGTTCTAAAACCAGGAGGGTTTTGCTTTACAGTCGTATAAGTCATTCTGAATCCCAGCTTTCCAGGAAGAGAGAAATGCATTAAAAAGGATCATGGTAACCGGGGAATTACTAGAAAAGCGGGACTTGAACCAGAAATAAGGTTGGCATATGTGGGTCCTAGATTCCAGGGGAATCTTCCTGGTTTCTGAATCACGTGCTGGCTCTGAAAGGCAGCCAGGTCTTTAGAATTCTCCTACGCCAATAAACTCTGCCTCTCGGTTCCACTTGTGAGAACCACGAGACATAATGCCTTCTCACAAAATTCTGAACAATGCCCTCTTCAGTTCATAATTTATATTCTCAGAGTTGTGCTTAAAAAGGAGCTCTATACTAAATATGCAGTACAAGTGCCTGAGAAAAGCTTCATACACTGTTCTGGCTATTGGATGAAATGGTAAGGTGTTAGGGGGAGCCCAATTTAAGTGGCAATCAGCCACTTACTTAGGAATAAATCTCATTCGATCGGTGAGATTGATATCTAAGTTAACACGCATAAGATTCTCACTCTGTCAAGGACCTTGGAGTACTCACCTCTAATGATCTAAGTGCCAGAGCCCACTGTAACAACATTGCCAAAAAAGCATTAAGAGTTGTTAACCTAATCTTGCATAGCTTCTTCTCTGGTAATATTGTACTTTTAACTAGAGCATACAAAACATTTGCTAGACCAATTTTTTGAATACAGCTCATCTGTCTGGAACCCGCACTACATATCGGACATTAATACAATTGAGAATGTCCAGAGATATTTCACGAGAAGTGTCCTCCGCTCCTCTGTTCGCAACAGAATACGTTATGCCACCAGACTTGAAATTTTGGGCTTAGATAATTTAGAACCACGCCGCCTTAGGTCTGACCTAAGTGTAGCACATAAAATTATCTGCTACAATGTCCTTCCCATGAATGACTACTTCAGCTTCAACCGCAACAATACACGAGCACACAATAGATACAAACTTAAGGTAAACCGCTCCAAACTCGATTGCAGAAAATACGACTTCGGCAACAGAGTAATCAATGCCTGGAATACACTACCTGACTCTGTGGTTTCTTCCCCAAATCCCCAAAACTTTAACCTTAGACTGTCTACTGTTGACCTCACCCCATTCCTAAGAGGTCTTTTAATGGGCGTGCATAAGCGCACCAACGTGCCTACCGTCCCTGTCCTAATGTTCCCACGTACTCAAAACCATCTCATGTATATGTGTTTATACTTTTATTGTAATCTTATATATGCTTGACAAAAATAAATAAATAAATAATAAGACTGTGCTTTTAGCGGAATAATCCTGACTTAATGTGCTTTTGTAGAATATATATCTTCTCTGCTCCCTTCATTGATGACAAAACCTTTCAAAGGATGACCAGTTACAATGTCTGGTTGCCTATTACAGCTTTCTCTCCTCCGTTGCCACATCCAAGTGGGCTCCATCAAGTTCTGACTTTCTTAAAAGCCCTAGCAGAAGTTGCCCAGGACATTGCTGTACTTCTAAGTAACATCTTACAATCAGTGGTGGGTTCCTACCAGTGCGGTCCACTCTATAGCACCGGTAGCGGCCCGCTGGTGACATCACAGTACCGGTGCGGTCGGTTGCCGGTGCCTGGGCGCCGCCATTTTTTTGAAAAAAAATTATTATTTTTTTTAATTTTCTGCTGCGCATGTCCAGAAGCCAAGCTTCCGGCACTGCGCATGCGCTGCCTTCCTACCCCACAGTGAGTCCAAGCAGGGGAGGATGGCTGAGGGAGCGTGTGAGATGCTGAAAGAACGGGCGGCAGGAGCTATCTCCATTCCCCTCCCTTCAGTAGTCAGAGAAGCCACGAATGCGCGGTGATGATCCTAGGCATTTTCGCACGTTTGAGGCTTCTTGAGCTGCTGAGGGGAGGGGGAATGGGCGGCAGGACCTATCTCAGTTCCTCTCCCTTCAGCAGTCCGAGAAACCACGCCCACCCGGTCACATGGCTGGCAAGTCACACACACAAAATAAGCCATGCCCACAGAGTGGTAGTAAAGAAAATTAGGAACCCACCCCTGCTTACAATGGTCACCAATTCTCTACCAATCTGCCATGGCCAACCAATAGTTACTTTGATCAATCAATACGATGAAAGTGGGCTGATTCCCTCTTCCAACAAAATGCTGGTTAAACTCTTGATGACTTCATTTAAAATTGTCAAACTGAATAATTCAGCCATAGGCCACAACGAACCATTACTCCAGAACTCATGAATGCAATTTTCAGGAACTACTTAACTGTAACAGCCTGATTAAAAAGACTGAATGAGTTTATGATGAAAAGGTCAAAGATCCTCTAGGTTTTTTTCCTCTCTCCCAGATTCGATGGAACAGGGTGAATTCATTCACCAGACTTCAATTTTCTATCTCAATGGAAAAGTAGAAATTAACTGTATCCGTCACTCAGTCATCCCCTAGCAACATCTGTGTTGTATTATGGCTTACAGAACTGGAGGTGAACCACAATCAGAGTGCTTTAAATCAAAAACCTCTGGAATTCACAGAAAAGAGTGGATTGGATTCATATTTGTATGTTTAAGTTCATTTGTATGTCCCCCACCCACCCCAATTTCTTGACCATTATGAGAGAACAGAGGAAACACCTCATTTTCTTACTGTCATTTCAGAGGTCTCCAATCTTGGCAACTTTATGAGGTGTGGACTTCAAATCCCAGAATTCCTCAGCCAGCCATGCTGGCTGAGGAATTCTGGGAATTAAAGTCCACACCTCATAAAGTTGCCAAGGTTGGAGACCTCTGATTTAAACACAGCTATTATTTGGATAATTTGGGCAACAATGAGGGGAATAAAGTGTAAATGAGGAGTTAACTTTATTAAATGTCAATGACTTTGGCAAACATTGAATCAGGCCATGCTGTATAATTTTGGCACGTCTGATTGTAACCTAAGCTTAAATAAATTTATTCAGCTACTGCTGCATGACATTTTCCAGGGTATATGGAGAGGTTTTTTAGAAGGGATGTCACAGCCTTGAAACCACTTTAGGGTAAACTTAAAAATAATCCATAGTTAAAGTAGCACAGACTTGTTCTTCTGTTCACGCTCATCTTTGGAATCTTCTGACCACATGGTCATATTCTGACCATATTCCTGCTTGAATGAATAGCTGCTTCTAAAGAAAGAACTGTTTCTTTCAGTGACTCCAAAAAGTTTAGAAAAAGAAGAGTCGAGACATGGCGTTAGAGGAGGAGCATTAGTTCTCGGATCCCTGTATTTTTCATGTGTTGCCATTTTTGGACAGCAGAGAAGCCATAGGTGTGGCTGATTTCTCCTAACTTGATCCTTTTCCAAAAAAAGGTGGATGCATTTCTATGAACTTGTCTGGCATAAAACAAACATTTCAGATACCTATTTATGCCCAAGTGAGATAGAATTTGCCACACATATGATCTTGAAATATCCCACTTTTTCCAAAAGGATGTTAAGACCTTCCCAAGGATGGATGGATGGATGGATGGATGGAAGGAAAGAAAGAAGGAAGGAAGGGAAGGAAGGAAGGAAGGAAGGAAGGAAGGAAGGAAGGAAGGAAGGAAGGAAGGAAGGAAGGAAGGAAGGAAGGAAGGAAGGAAGGATCAGGGCAGAAACACTGACCAATCACTTCTTTGGGAAGAAAGCTACCATTTTAAATAAATACAATACAATGCTTTCCTGACCGTAAAAGCAAATAATATATACACACTAGCTGAATACCCGTGCTCCGCTATGAAACTATGTGATCGGGCTTGATAAATCAACACTTACAGCTTGAAAATTAATGAGTAGTTACAATCCTCAACTGTTCTGTAGTAAAGCTGTTTGTTGCTGTGAAAGTAAAACTGAAACTGAAACTCCTCTCCGCTTGTATTTTGCATTTGGAACAGATTTATTTTCAGGTGGGGAGGGGGAATAGAACTCCTTAGCATCAGAGTGTATTAATAATAATATAGGAAATACTAATGCTCTGAAAAATCCTTTCTTAGTGAGCACCTAGACGTCAAGAGGAACATACGTGGCAAATTTCAAGTTTGTAGCCTTTACGGTTCTGGAGATTTTGTGATGATGCGTGAGCGGCATTTCGCTTTTATATAGAGAGATTTTTTTATTAATCCAATCATGGCAGGAAATCCCTTGACAACAGTAATGTTGGGAAAGGAAGAAGGATAGAGAAGAAGAGGGTTACTGCAACAAGGTAGATGGATTCACTTACAGTGGTGATGGCGGCACAGTTAGAAGAGCTGAAGGATCAGATTAGGGATAGATCACTGGGGAGAAAAATTTGTCTGTGTGGTTGATAGGAGCTGAAAACAACTTGATGACATGATGACAACTTGATGATGAATCAATGGCAAGAAAATTCCGATTGTATCAATGATCACAGTATATGTTTCTAGGCCCAAAACACTGCATTATAAGGTACAGTCGAAAGCAGGGTGTCCAACCTTGGTGACTTTAAGACTCGTGACTTCAACTCCCAGAATTCACCTGTAGCTAAAGTCTACAGGACACCCCTGGTCTAAAGGAAAAGAAAGCTACATCTCCTAAAACTGTACAATTACATGCTTGAACGACTAAGTTATTAATCTTCATTTTCAGCAATTTACCTCAGCATTAACATTAGCATGTTACATCCCAAGCCAAATTCAATAGCTTGCAATAGTCCCAGCTTGCTAGTTAATAGGAACTGAGAACATAACCAGCTTCCAGAAATACATCTTCATATCAATAAAATCAAGAGTAATTTCAAAGCATAAAATAACTCAATAGCAATTTAACATAAGTAACTGAGACGGGCAGGCAAGCTCGTCTTTCCTGCATGTACAGGTAGTTCTCGTGATCGCTTGTTTAATGACTGTTCAAAGATACAACGGCCTCAAAATGGTTCTTCACAGCCTGTAAAGCAGTTTTTGATCATTGTAAAATGTAGCAACACTCCCCATGGTCACATGACCTCAATTGGGGTGCTTGGCAACCAGCTTGTATTTACAGCCAATTGTAGCATCCCACGGCCACACGGCCACGATTTGTGACATTTTCTGCTGATTTTTTGGCAAAAAACACCCATGTGGGAAAATGGATTTGCTTAACAGCCACATGATTTGGACTTACAACTGTGTGATTTGCTTAATGACTGCTGTAAAAATTGGATCCAGTCACGTGGGTGTCTTGACTTATAACTACACTGACTTACGAATGAAATTCAAATTGTAGACTTCGCAAGATCGGTATTCAACACATACACACACTCATTCCAGGGGTGGGTTCTGACTTATCTCGCTGCAGGTTTGCTTCCTCACGTGCCATAGGGGGGATGCTCTGTGCATGCGCAGAAGCAGTAGCAAAGGTAAGTGAAATCCATTACTGAGACATACCCAATTCTTCGGGACAGCATCCTACCACAATACCCCCCTACGATCAGTTAGGTCCCACAGAGTGGGCCTCCTCCGGGTCCCATCAGCCAAACAATGTCGGTTGGCGGGTCCACGGGGGAGAGCCTTCTCTGTGGAAGCCCCATCTCTCTGGAACCAACTCCCACCAGAGATCCCCACTCTACTGGCCTTCCGCAAAGCCGTAAAAACATGGCTCTTCCGGCAGGTGGGGTGAAGAAGATCGGATTCCCCCATGGATGAATGTTTTTTTTTAATTATGAAATGTTTTTTAAATTTATGTATTATGTATATTGTTCTTATTCATGTTGTACGCCGCCCTGAGTCCTACGGGATTGGGCGGCGTATAAGAACTTTAAATTAAATTAAATTAAATTAAATTTCTTCATATGTTTTAGCCTCTAATCTCCTAATTGTCTTTGTTGCTCTTCTCCATACTCTTTCCATCATTTTTTATGCCAAGACACTTGTGCCTACATAACCAATCCCACTTCCTCCCCACCCTATGATTTCTCTCTCCTTCAAACGCTAACTAGCTTAACTGATTTTAGCACCGCCATAATTACATCCTTCAAATGGCTAGTTTACTTTCTCCCGAAGCCTTCAGCTCACCACTGAAAAGGCAGATAAAAATGGCCATCACCATCTTTCCAAGCTCTGTAATTAGTGGGAAAATACATCTGTTCCTTGCCTTTTTGTCTGTATTGAAGATCATCCACCCTGGAATAGAAGCCAAGCATATCTATGCCAATATCTTATTTCAATGTCTATAAACTTAGGAGTTCCATGAAAGTGTACATAGAGTAGCTGGCACACCAAGACAGTTATGTTAGGCACCCTGCTAAGTTGCAGTTTCCACTTGTTTAGCATTTGTTCATTGAAAATGGTAAATAGTAAACTCTTTGGGGGTGGGGTATTTTTCCTTCTTTGATCAAAGAGACCTCAGGTTTAAGCTCAGACTGGAAGGAATGTTCACCCAATTAGATTGTTGCATTTTAATCTTTGTCTGGAGTCAATTCTAAATTGTGATTTTTGAACCTTTTGTCCCGATTATGACAGGAAGGATCTGCAGTGGAAGACTTGATTTCCTTCCTACCTAATCTTTAAGATATTTGAATTTGAACTGAAAATGAATTCAGCAGTAGAAAACCACTGGCTTTCCAGATGTTGCCAAGCTATAAGTCCTGATAGCACCACCCAACATGGGCCATGATGAGATCGACTGGAACTTGAAATATTGGTTTGGTAATATTTAAGAAGCTACAGGTTCCTGAACCCCAAATTAAGCATAAGTTTCTGTCATGATGTGAATATTGTCAGTTGTGAGTCTATGCAGGGTGATGCATCCCTATTTTAATATTATGGTACTTCCCAATATAAGCAGAACACGTGATATGATGTTTGTGCATGTCTACATTCCTAATCCACCATTAATCTTCTTCTGATGTGCCTTCCGAACAGGAAGGTTGTGTTCCGTAGCAAAGATGTAGGTTATTCAGGATTTATTGTTTTTGTACTCAAATAAATATTTCTATTAGACATTTAATCTCGGTTTTATTTCTAAGTGTTTGAATTCCAAGGAAAAGATCCAAATATCGCCTCTATGAGATATTCTTTCCTTAACACGGTAGCAGCCAGACGGATAGAACTTTATCTCAACTTAACAGTTTCATTTTTAAAAAATCTGTTTTAACTTGAACTATTTACAGGTAATCCTCAACTTATGACCACAACTCAGCTCAACATTTCTGTTGTTAAGTGAGACATTTGCTAGGAGTGGTGCGGTGGCCTAGAGGTGGAGCTCTCGCCTCACAATCAGGAGGCTGTGAGTTCGATCCTAGGTAGAGGCAGATATTTCTCTCTGGGCACACTGAGAATATATCTGCTGAACAAAACTCCACATTGGTGACAGGCAGGGCATCTGGCCATTAAAACACTCTGCTAGCTCCATTCAGTTGCCCAGACTCCACCCCGCAAGGGATTCTGGGGTCGTTAAAAGAAGATGATGAAGTGAGACATTTGCTAAGTGAGTTTTGCCCCATTTTATGACCTTTCTTATCACAGGTTAAGTGAATCACTGCAGTTATTAAATTAGAAACAAAGTTGTTAAGTGAATCTGGCTTCCTCATTGACTTTGCTTGCCAGAAGGTCACAAAAACTGATCACATGACCCCAGGACATGGCAACCGTCATAAACCTGAACCAGTTGCTAAGCATCTGAATTTTGATCATGTGACCATGGGGATGCTGCAACAGTCGTTAAGTGTGTAAAATGGTCGTAAGTCACTTTTTTTCAGTGTCATTGTAACTTTGAACAGTCACTAAATGAACTGTTGTAAATTGAGGATTACCTGTATATGAGATAATCTCAGAATTATATTTATAGACTAAGGTCTCACAATTTCTTATGCTATTGTTATTATTCCTTGCCTTTGTGGATCACCGCCTCTTTTCTCCTTGCAAAAGATTATGCATGAAATGTTGATTTTGCCTACAATGGTTGCACATCTAATCTATGGCACTTCTTAAATATTTCCGATGCAGTGGCCCTACATTGCTGAAAAAAGCAAGCCGCTTAAAAATGAACAAGAATAAAAACACCAGCTTGCCTCTTCGAAACATGGGGACAGGAGGACTTCAAAGAAGCTTTCAAAATTTCAGAATGCTCCCTAATTATATTTACACGGCCTAGAGATCATCTGCAAATCTTCCATTACCAAAAGAAAATCTTCTTGAACCAAAGGTTACACTTAGCTAATCGTAATACTCCTTTGGCATCCTGGAAACATTGCCAAAAAAAAAAGTCCTTAATTAATAAAGGATATTTGAAACTGAATCAAAAGTTTTCTTCCAATTTAATCAGGCCCTCCAACTGGTTGTAATTCTCAGCAGCTGTAACAATGACCCCATGGAAAAGCCAAACACACAGCCTTAGAAGGAAGGAAACCACAGGAGGTGGGGAATCAACTTTGTCCATTAGATCATCATGCAACCCAGATGGCTTCTAAGTTTTTTCATATATTTTCCTGGTGTCCCACCACATCCCTACCTGGCCCTTTTTAACCCACACCACTGCGGTGTTTAAGGAAGAGCAGGTTCCTTTCTAGATGTGTGGGTGGTCCCTTCTGCACTACACATGTTGCCTGAAGCAATATCAAATCAGAATCACGCACAACTTCTGTTACTTCCAGGCTTCACTCAGTTTGATATAATCCTCCTTTGTTGTTAGGAAAAATGAAGATAGGAGAGGAACAAAGGCAGGTATCCTTTGAGAGAGTGTGGGAATGAGAAAAAGACCAGCTCAATTCACAAATTATTTCCAAAGTGTGCATTTAAAAATGTGCTTTTCATAGAATAGAATAGAATAGAATAGAATAGAATAGAATAGAATAGAATAGAATAGAATAGAATAGAATAGAATAGAATTCTTTATTGGCCAAGTGTGATTGGCCACACAAGGAATTTGTCTTTGGTGCATATGCTCTCAGTGTACATAAAAAGAAAGATACATTCATCAAGAATCATAAGGTACAACACTTAATGATAGTCATAGGGTACAAATCAGTGGTGGGTTCCTACTGGTGCGGTCCACTCTATAGTACCGGTAGCGGCCCGCTGGCGACGTCACAGTACCGGTGCGGTCGGTTGCCGGTGCCTGGGCGCCGCCATTGTTTTTTAAAATTTTTTTACATTTTTTTAAAAAAAATTCTTCTGCATATGCCCAGAAGCCGAGCTTCCGGCACTGCGCATGTGCTGCCTTCCTACCCCACAGTGAGTCCAAGCAGGGGAGGATGGCTGAGGGAGCGCGTGAGACGCTGAAAGAACGGGCGGCAGAGCTATCTCTATTCCCCTCCCTTCAGCAGTCCGAGAAGCCATGAACGCGCGGTGATGATCCCAGGCATTTTTGCACGTTCGAGGCTTCTCGAGCTGCTGAGGGGAGGGGGAATGGGCGGCAGGACTTATCTCAGTTTCCCTCCCTTCAGCAGTCTGAGAAGCCACACCCACCCGGTCACATGGCCGGCAAGCCATGCCCACCCGGTCACATGGCTGGCAAGCCACACCCACAAAATAAGCCACGCCCACAGAGTGGTAGTAAAAAAATTAAGAACCCGCCCCTGGTACAAATAAGCGATCAAATCACATTAGGAAACAGTCAATATAAATAGTAAAGATACAAGCAACAAAATGTGCTTTTCATCAGCCTCATCAATAGCTTTCTTCACAAACAGTTCCCTCCATTATCACAATTCCCGAGCAAGAGGAAAATACACTGGCTTTATTACATTGCCATCATTATGCTGATTGGCACTGATGCCATTCAATCACACAATCCTAAAAGAGGTGGAAAAACAGCAACTATTTCAGTTTTACTAGAGAAAAGCCCATTTGGATCCAACTCAATCCAAATATATTTATTAATGCTATTTTACTCATTGGAAGGACAGAAGAAAAAAAAGCATAGAAAAGCTCTTGGCCTAATCTTTGATGGATCCACATGTCCACAAAAGATGAGCAGATTTTGCATTGTTATGGAGACTTCCTTTCATCATGAGAGCCTTTGTGAAGGTCTACATTGTAGATGGTTTGGAGAACGTGTAGAGCAAGTGCAGCAAAGCCGCGCACGGAGGACTGGCGGCTGCTCGCTTAAGGAGGGTCTCTGGACGTGGCTCCTCTCCTGCGCTAAGGATCCGGCCATTGCCTTGCCGTGTCCCGTCCTGTTCCCCCCTCTCCGCAGCTCTTCGGCTGAGTAGGGAGGGTGTGAGCTGCAGCCCGAAGCAGCAGGAAGCAAAGACTGCCTTATGCGCAAATGTGGTAGGAAGGCAGTTATAGGCTGCTTCTCTCCTGTCCTAAGGATCCAGCCATTGCCTTGCTGTGCCCCCCCTGCATGAGAGAAGAAGGAGGGGGAGGAGGGTCGCCGGAGCGAAGGCAGCCTTCGCTTCCTGCCACTTTGGGCTGGAGTTTACGCCAACCCCACTCGGCCGAAGAGCTGCGGGGGTGGGGGGGAGGACGGGACATGGCAAGGCAAGGCAAGGCAGATCTTTTGGGCAGGAGAGAAGCCGCGTCCAAAGACCCTCCTTAAGCGTGCAGCCGCCCGCCCTCTGCATGCACCTTTGCTGTGCTTTGGCGCTCGCTTGAGGGTTTCCCCATGCATGCGCACCCTCCTGGCCCCACCACAGCCAGTCAGGGAGTCACAAGAGGGGGAGGAGAGTCACCCGAAGGGAAGCCTCCATCAGGGGGGGCTATGTGGCTGTGTTCCTCAACCAGCACTGGAGAATCAGCCCCGTCCGCTTCTCCATTCCTGCCGTCGCCCTTACCTTCTCAGGCCAGGGGAGGGAGGGGAGGGCGAGGCCAGCCAGCAATGGGACAGGGAGCCACAGCAGGGGGCCCAAAGAGCTGCATGCGGCTCCAGAGCCACAGGTTGCCGAACCCCTGCTCTAAGTATATGCAAACTAGCAACACACCAGCAGTCTTACTAGGTATCATAGCAATAGCAATAGCACTTAGACTTATATACTGCTCACAGTGCTTTTACAGCCCTCTGTAAGTGGTTTACAGAGTCAGCATATTGCCCCCAACAATTTGGGTCCTCATTTAACCCACCTCGGAAGGCTGAGTCAACCTTGAGCCTGGTGAGATTCGAACTGCCAAATTGCAGTCAGCCGGCAGTCAGCAGAAGTAGCCTGCAGTACTGCACTCTAACCACTGCACCACTGTGGTTCATTCTGGTTTTGTGCTTTGAAAATTAAATATTATATACAAATAACCACAAATAGAGTCCCAGCCAAAGCCTTTGCAAATATTTTGTTAAAACCACAAGAAAAAAATGTTCTTTTTATTTAGCTTAGTATTCCTCATTTACCTCCAGCTAGAGATCTTAGTTACATGAATCTAGAACGGTATACCCTCAGTTGTACCCTACCAGATGTTTGAAAATTTGCCTATGTTTGCAGTCTCATCCAAACAGCCAACAGAGCAATCAGAGTAGGAAAATCTCAGGTAATCCTGAAAATCCCAAGTCTTGTTTAAGAACAATATGTGACTGAAGGCTTGATGGTTTAAAAGCTGTTTTTAATGCATTTTCAAAACAAATATGATTCCAGAGCTAAAAAACCAGAATGATGCACTAACTATAGGGTTAGATTTCTTTTTTAAAAAAAATGAGATGATGCCATAAAAAGACAAATCAAACAGCCATCAAACATCTATGCAATGAGAGAGTATATCTTTGCTGAAGAAAGCGGGCTGTTTCTTTCATGTTTTTCTTAGGTTCACAAAAATAACTAGTTAGACACAGCTGGAAACAAGATGCTGGACTTTTGCGGGGGATTCTGGTTTGATTAGTTATAGATTGTTGAATCCTGTCCCAATCCATATCCATGTTTTTATTCCATCAGTTTCATCTCAACATCCGCTTTCAATTTTAAACTGTATTAAAGTTGCATTTCCCTCCAAATTTTGATTTTGAAAAACAGACTCTACCTGAAAATGGAAATACTTTGCAGGTATTTTATCCAAAACATCCCAAAGGTACTTTTTCAAAGGCAACTGGACTTTTTTCCCCTTTTTTCTTGAAGAAGTTTCGCTTCTTCAGTTTTGCTTGAAGACGCCTTCAAGCAAAAAAGAAAAAAGAAAGTCCTGTTTTTGCCTTTGAAAAAGCTCCTTTGGGACCACCATGACCTGGATGACTGAGAATCTCCATAGACATTTATCCAGAATGAATATGCTTTTTTAAAAAAAGCATGCGTATATCAAGAGTTTGTACCATAACTTTCAAAAAGGCTGTTGCAAAATTGTCCAGTTTAATGGAATGGTTAGAATATGATGCATAGTAATATTAAATTAAAACAAATGAAGAGATATTAGATACCCCCTACACAAATGGATAACTTTATTCCTGGCAAACAGACAACAAGTGGTTAAAATAAGATCAGTTGTATCAAACCGTGTACCTGTTAACAGTGGTGTTACCCAAGGAAGCGTTTTAGGACCTATTCATTCTTTACATAAATGACATTTGTGATAATATACAAAGCAACTGCGTCCTCTTCGCAGATGATGTTAAACTATTCAACACCACCGACAATACTACAACCCTTCAAAAAGACCTTGACTATGTTTCTGAATGGTCAAACAAGTGGCAACTACCAATCTCAAACAACAAATGCTCAGTTTTACACATTGGCAAAAATAATCAAAACACAAAATACAAACTTGATGATCATGACCTTGATGATGATCCTCACTCAGTAAAGGACCTTGGAGTACTCATCTCTAATGATCTAAGTGCCAGAGCCCACTGCAACAACATAGCTAAGAAGGCATTAAGAGTGGTTAACCTAATCTTGCATAGCTTCTTCTCTGGTAACATTGTACTCTTAACCAGAGCATACAAAACATTTGCTAGACCGATCCTTGATTACAGCTCATCTGTCTGGAACCCACACTACATATCAAACATTAACACAATTGAGAATGTCCAGAGATACTTCACAAGAAGAGTATTACATTCCTCTGTTCACAACCGAATACCTTACAAAACCAGACTTGAAATTTTGGGACTTGAAAATTTAGAACTACGCTGCCTTCGATCTGACCTAAGTGTAGCTCACAAAATTATCTGCCACAATATCCTACCTGTTAACGACTACTTCAGCTTCAATCGCAATAATACACGAGCTCACAATAGATATAAACTTAATGTAAACTGCTCCAAACTTGATTGCAAAAAATTCAACTTCAACAACAGAGTGGTCAATGCCTGGAACACTTTACCTGACTCAGTAGTTTCTTCCCCAAACCCCAAAAACTTCAACCTCAGATTATCTACCATCGACCTCACCCCATTCCTAAGAGGTCGGTAAGGGGCGTGCATAAGCGCATAATCGTGCCTACCGTTCCTGTCCTAATGTACCCATATATTCATACCTCTTTTACTCTTATTCCTGCTTGCACTATTACATATATATTCAATCATGTTTTACTGTTTATACTTTGCTTATAATCATATATGCTTGACAAATAAACAAATACAAATACAAATATATATTATTGGGGTTAGCAATTAGCAGGCCTGCATAGTTCTGGTTTTCTTCACTTGTTTTATACACAGCCAACCTGTTTCTTGTTCAGTGTAACTTCCTTACACTAATGTCCCATTTTCCTGTGGATTTAGTCACAACAGATGCGTGCAAATGTTTGTGTTTATGACACATCTGTACTTGCCATATGCCAGATGTTCAGAACCCATGGATTACCATGTAGCTTTTCCTACTACCAGGACAGCTTATCTTGGGGGAAATAAAGTGATCCAGGAAGATGCAAGATCTTCTGTCTGCATGGATTATTTATGCTTTAGGATTAGGAATATCTGGTCTGCCGCCCCGCTTTTTAACAAAGAAACTAATGGCCTCAATTGCTCCTAGGCTTGATTTCTACTGAGAAAGCTTTCCTTCTACTTCAGATCTATAGAAATATCCTACAAATAAACCTTATTGCTAATAATAACTGTTTTTTATTTGTTTATATCCCACCTTTATTATTTTTACAAATAACTCAAGGCGGCAAACATACCCAACACCTGTTCCTCCTTCTATTGTCCCCACAAGAACAATAGAATAGAATTCTTTATTGGCCAAGTGTGATTGGACACACAAGGAATTTGTCTTTGGTGCATATGCTCTCAGTGTACATAAAAGAAAAGATACATTTGTCAAGAATCATGAGGTACAGCACTTAATGATTGTCATAGGCTACAAATAAGCAATCAGGAAACAATCAATATTGATATAAATCGTAAGGATACAAGCAACAAGTGGAAGGAGATGGGCGATAGGAACAATGAGAAGACTAATAGTAATAGTAATGTAGCCTTAGTGAATAGTTTGACAGTGTTGAGGGAATTATTTGTTTAGCAGAGTGATGGCATTTGGGAAAAAACTGTTCTTGTGTCTAGTTGTCTTGGTGTGCAGCAGTGGTGGGTTGCTACCGGTTCGGACCAGTTCGTGAGAACCGGTGGCGGAAATTCGGCCATGGTCGCCGAACCGGTAGTGAAGGCTGGCTTGCCACGCCCCCGAACCGGTTCCCTGGTCGCCGCTGCTTGAAAGCGGCTGGCAAATAACCCTCTGCGCATCCGCAAAGGCTTTTGTGCATGCGCAGAGGGTCAGTACTCAGATGTGATGCGCGCGTGCGAGCGTGGCGACACTTCCGAACCGGCAGGGAAGGTAAAAGAAACCCACCCCTGGTGTGCAGTGCTCTATAGCATTATTTTGAGGGTAGTTAGAATGACTGGCTCAAGGTCTCCCAGTTGGCTTTCATAGCTAAGGTGGGACTTGAATTTATGGTTTCCTTGTTAAACCTGGTACCTTAATTACTAGACCAAATTAAACTTTAATTCCTTTTTCTTTCTGCCCTATTTTTCACACCGGTGCACTGGCATGTGGGTGCTTCCATATGATTCTTATCACATGGCTTAACCACGTAAAGGATGTGTAATGATTGGTTGCAATGAAGCAACACTTTGAGTAAAAACTAAAGAACATTCTGTTTACATTCCAGGTAACAATTCTACTTCTTTCAAAAATTTGTATTTCTGATTATGTAAAAAATAATAATGCTAAAAATGATCCCTGGGGCCACTGCTTTTGACAGACAGTAATACTGATGGTCTTCTTCATATTTAACAATAGAACTTGGAATATCTATCCAAATGAAAGAAGCGATTACTGTATTACAGGGCATTTTCTTAATCATTAATCGCTTCTACTTTCAAGCAGTCAACCCAGACTGATTTTGAGACATATTGCCTGGTCTTTAGTGACTGTCAGTGATGGGAAAGTCTTTGGAGCATGCATTTGGAGGGGAATAAGGTTAAGATGATTAACTGGTGCTAACAAGTTTAGGATGTGGAAGAAGTATTTTCTTGGACATCCATCAAAGAGAGGATTGAATGTTCCTAAGCTTGGTAGTGGGGAGAGGGAAGAAAGAATGAATGGAGGAGGCTGCGAGTGTTATGTGTTTACCAGATGATGTTTCCAAACCATCTTTGCCTTCTTAGTTATTTTACCCAGCAGGCACAGTAACATTCCTTGCTCTTCCCTGCAACCATTCCTCCCCCACCCCGCCCCACTGATCTAACATAGACGGAGATCTGGTTAAAGATGTGTCCTGGCAGCTGGGCAGAAAAATGATCCAGGAGGAAGAGGGCAACGTCATGTCTCTTCCTGTTGATCAGGGCTTTGAGGACACCCTTTAGATACCGGTCCCAGCAGATCCTCAGGCTGCGATAAAAGCCGGGCAAAGATGGATCTCAGCAGCTGAAAATAAATCGCTCTCAATCCAGCAACTAAATGCTTCCCAGAGAACTAGCTGCCAATCGGTATCAGAGACAGGAACTTTACGGCTTTCCTTTTTCTCTGTAGGCAGGAATGAAGGAGGTAAATTTGGGTGAGGAAAGAGGTTTGAGAATGTGGATCTTTGCATTTATCCTGAATGATGAGGTCAATGATAATTAAGTTTATGAGTGCCTTGAGATCCACCTTCGGGCTGGTGATCTTAGATCAGGTGTCGGTAACCTTAAACATTCAGAGAGCCATTTGGACCCATTTCCCACAGAAAAGAAAACACCGGGAGCCACAAAACCCTTCCCGTGCCTGACTATTTCCTGAGCAGCACAAAACTAGCATATATAGTTGAATTAAAGATTCTGTTTTCTTTTGAAACTTTTCTTTTCTTGGATTTATCCATGGTTGGCTTACCGGGGGGTCGAAACAAATTGTGCATCGGTGGGTGTCGCACATTGGCAGTTGTGTCGCATATTTTGAGCGACAGGGAGCCGTAGCAGAAGGATGAAAGAGCCACATGCGGCTCCAGAGCCGCAGGTTACTGACCCCTGTCTTAGATCCTTCATTTGAAGCTGGATCTGTCAAGGTGCCATGCTGGAATTGAATACAGTTGTGGTGGTGTCAAAACAGTGGAGCACCCCAAACTAGATGGCAATGAAACTTTAAAGGGGTACAACTAATTTTCCTGAAAAAAAGCTTACTGCAAATATTTATTTTTATCCTTTCTCTTACCGTGGTCACTGCTATGTTTCTCCAGCCAGACATTATTATACTTCATGACCAAGTAGATTTGGTTATATGAAATTATAGTTAATAGAGAGAGGACAGTATATAAATGAACAGGTGCCTATACCTGCATAAGTAGTACTAAAAATTACCACACTTTTTTTTTACAAACCTAAAGTACTGTGTCGCTCATCAGACTTCAAAATGCTGTAACAGCTTCTTTAAGTCAGAGAGTCCAAAATGTCGCTCCAGACTTTGGAGTCATTCCTTAAGATTCTCTCGCCCAACCATATTTTTTTTATTGTGATAGAAAAATGAATTAAATATATAGGCACCACTATGAATTGTCTTAAAGTAATTTTAATGCAGTTCAATTGCAGTTGAATCAAATTAGTTTTTTTTAAAATTGTAGCCTTGCTCACTCATTTAAATGCCATGCTACTCAAAACTCAAGGGTAGCTCAACCTTTCTTGCATATTTTCCCTTTAAACTCTTACCCAAATAGATTGGTCTACATCAGGGATGTCACGTAGTGAATATTGTCAGTTGTATGTATATGCAGGGTGATGCATCCCTATTCTAATATTATGGTACATTCCATTACAAGCAGGACACGTGATGTGATCTTATGCGCATGCGTGCATTCCTGATTCTCCATTATTATTCTTCTGGCTCTAGCTCTTGACCGAGAAGGTCGCATTTAATTAGCAAGAATGTAATTATTCAGAATTTATTGTTTTTGTACCGAAATAAATATTTTCTATTAGACTTTTAACTTCAGCTTTATTTCTAAATGTGTGAGTTTCGAGAGAAAGATCAACATCACCTCTATGGAGATTTATTCTCCTTAACAAGGGGTGTCAAACTCGATTTCATTGAGGGCCACATCAGGGTTGTGTTTGACCTCCGGGGGGAAGGGTTGGGGGGGGGGCGTTGCCAGGGTAGGTGTGGCCAGCTCGACATCATTTGTGTTGGAGGCGCTTGTGGTGGTCCAGGCGCTCTGCCAGCAAAAACAGGCTCCCGAGCTCCGTTTTTGGCTGCAATGGCCTCCTGCAACCCTCTGCCAGTGAAAACAGAACTCAGGAGGGCCACCCGCGGCCCTCCCTAGCTCCATTTTTGCTGGCATAGGCACCGCGGGCCGGTCCTTTGCTGTTTCCAGGGCAGCCCTGCGGGCCAGATCTAAGCACCCCACAGGCCGGATTTGGGCCCCGGGCCTTGAGTTTGACACCCCTGGTCTATATGATCTAATAATTCCCACTAGTTAGCATCATACAGCCCTTTTGAAGATGTAGCAGTATCAGGAACTCAGCTGTTTGATCCTGAAAACAGGGCCTTCTATGTGGTTCTCAAGCTATGGCAGGCTTCTTTTAGGGAGAGCAGTTGGCCCCACTTTCCCAGTGCTTAAAAAAATTTGCAAAATGTTACTTATTTTTTTGCCAAGTTTCTAAGTGTTCATGGTTTTCAACTATACTGATTTTAAATTTGCAGTTAATTTCCAAGTTTAACTGAATTGATTTTATTGTAGTAGTTTACACTGTGCATTTCGTGCAACTGTTGAAAGAGGCTTCGAAGCATAACGTTGGGGTATAAATTATTATTTATATTATAAATAATATAATAAATAATATTATTTATTATATTCAGACATTCCATTAAATAATGCCCTGAAATCTGCAGGCATCTGAATGGTTTCTGAACACAGCTAAAATTCTGGTCTACTGGGGTAAGCATATTACCTAATTACATACTAGAAGTGAGGATGGAGCCATGTTGGAAGGAAGCTAACCAATCTCCTGAAAGTCATCAGCATGGAGATCTACCAAGACTTTACTGTCAAGGAATTGCTTCATACTGTAGGACAGTGTTTCCCAACCTTGACAACTTGAAGATGTCTGGACTTCAACTCCCAGAATTCCCCAGCTAGCATTCGCTGGCTGGGGAATTCTGGGAGTTGAAGTCCAGACATCTTCAAGTTGCCAAGGTTGGGAAACGCTGCTGTAGGACATTCCTCAGAGAGGTTCAATTGTAATCTGATCACATCACATTCTGGCTACTGCCATCACCCTTAATGCATCACAAATTGGAAATGGGATTATATTCCAGTTCCTCAGAGGTGGGTTCCTCCCGGTTTGTACTGGTTCGCCCGAACTGGTAGCGACCCGCTGGTGATGTCACGATGACGTCATGGAAGTGGTTCGGTCAGTGCCGGTCCGTGGGCGCCACCATCTTTTTTTAATTTTTTTTTTTGAATTTTTTGAATTATTTTTATTTTATTTTTTCTTCTGAGCATGTGCAAAAGTCGAGTTTCTGGCACTGTGCATGCACTGCCATCTTGTTTTTGGCTTTCTTTTTGCTTTTTTAAAATTTTTTTGCCACTGTGGTGCGGCCACACGGCACGGGAGGAAGCGAACCGGCAGCGAGGTAAGTTAGAACCAACCCCTGCAGTTCCTGCTGCAAACGCTAGTCAATGCAACCACGTGTTGAAAGGAATATGAATGGATATTTTTGATGAGTTTGCTTTTGTTGTGAAATGGTCTTGTGAATTGTCCCAGTCATGTCCAGGGTCACAATCTTTGCTTTAAAACAAGGAAGAAGGTTTTGAGTTTCAGCTAGGTACATGCTTCTTCCTTTACGATACATATCCAATGTGTGCTGGTCTGCTGAAAATTTCAATTTGTCTTGATTCCCAATTATAAAAGAAATGGATTGTGAATCAGCCCAAAGACAGCTATTAATAATAGCCACCTGTTCCAGAGAAAATGAATATGCGGCTGCACCAAAATATGTGGAACACACAGCATTCTAGTATACAGGAAGGGGATTAGTGAAGACTAATACATGGCATTCAGAGAATGTTGGTTGAGCTGCAAACTCAGCACATTGTGAAAAACTTTTCAATGCAGACTAAAGATTGTCCAGACCAACACCCCTTGTTTTTCAAAAGCAACTAGAAAAAGTTCTACATCATCCAAAAACATTTAGCTAGTCTGGGCAGTTTATTCATCCATGGGGGGGGGGGGGTAACACTATGTGCTACTTCCTAATGCTATTCAAAGTCAATTTTTTTAAAATAGTTGGAATGATGCTATTTCCATGAGGCAGTAATGACCCATTAAGCCAGAATGGTTTTCCCTGTGAATTTCTCCACTTCTTACTCAAATGCCAAGCTGGGAAAAATAACTTGGAATCACTAAACCAACCCCCATTCCATATCTAGCCATGTGTAAATTAGATTTATAGCTTTCTAGAACTATGATTGAAACATGTGCAGGCACAAACCTGTTCACACACACAACTGTCCTCAAGATTGTGTTGAACATTTGTTCTGTTATTGGGCCATAGATAAGCGAGACATTCAGCTGTTTGGGGTTAGCAGGGAGACATTTCGGGGAATTGAAGCATCAAAGGAGCAACAAGGAGACAGAAAAAAGCTAAGTAGGAGAAGCCACTTGGATATTTTCATATTCTTAATGCTCAAGGAGCACCTGTGGGTGAATGCATAGTGGTGTTTTTTTTTAAGTATCCAAATGCAAAACTGCATTCAGTTTTGGTCGCCACGATGTAAAAAGAATGTTGAGACTCTAGAAAGAGTGCAGAGAAGAGCAACAAAGATGATTAGGGGACTGGAGGCTAAAACATATGAAGAACGGTTGCAGGAACTGGGTGTGTCTAGTTTAATGAAAAGAAGGACCAGGGGAGACATGATAGCAGTGTTCCAATATCTCAGGGGTTGCCACAAAGAAGAGGGAGTCAAGCTATTCTCCAAAGCACCTGAAGGCAGGACAAGAAGCAATGGGTGGAAACTAATCAAGGAGAGAAGCAACCTAGAACTAAGGAGAAATTTCCTGACAGTTAGAACAATTAATCCGTAGAACAGCTTGCCTCCGGAAGTTGTGAATGCTCGAACACTGGAAGTTTTTAAGAAGATGTTGGATAACCATTTGTCTGAAGTGATGTAAGGTTTCCTGCCTAAGCAAGGGGTTGGACTAGAAGATCTCCAAGGTCCCTTCCAACTCTGTTGTTGTTGTTGTTGTTGTTGTTATTATTATTATTATTATTATTATTATTATTATTATTATTATTATTATTATTATTATTATTATTATTATTATTATTATTATTATTATTATTATTATTATTATTATTATTATTAACATGGCATAATTATCAATCCAGTGTTCTATTATGCCAAGTGGCTTGTCACAAAGCACAACTGAATACAGAATAAATATTCCCAGTTCTAATCTGGTGTCTACTGATAAGAATGCAGAACTCAGACCAAAAAAAAAAAAAAAGATCTAGCCGAAAATTTCCTTAAAAATTGTATCCATCCAGTGAACAAGCTCTCCTGAAAAAAGGAGAAATGGAAATTCAAATACAGGTAGCCCTCGACTTACAGCCATTCATTTAGCGATCGAAGTTACAATGGCAATGAAAAAAGTGACTTATGACCGGTTTCACAATTATGACTGTTGCAGTATCCCCATGGTCATGTGATCAAAATTCAGACACTTGGCAACTGACATGTACTTGTGACGGTTGAACTGTCCCACGATCATGTGATCATTATTTGCGACCCTCCCAGTTGGCTTCCAATAAGTAAGTCAATGGGGGAAGCCATGAACACATGATTCATTTAATAACTGCAGTGGTTCGCTTAACAGCAGCCAAAACGGTTGTAATAATGGGGCAAAACTCACTTATTAATTGCCTTGCTTTGCAATGGAAATGCTGAGCTCAATTGTGGTCATAAATTGAGGATTATCTGTACAAATGTCTCTCACTAGAGCAGTGCTTCTCAATTATTTTCTGTTACGCCTCCCCAGGAAGAAGTAAACATTTTGTGCCCCCCAACTCTCCGATCTGGGCCCCAATGGAATTTTAGTGTTAATATTTATTATTTTACTTATTATAAGCTGCAAGCAAACTATTGGCTGGGGAAGGCTGCTCTACCCACTTACCTGGGAGTAAGTCACACTGAACTCATTGGAGCCTGTTTTCGGTTAGGCAGGCATAGGCTACTGTGGTTAGGGCCCTCTTTTGACACGGGGCCAGGCCAGCTTAATCAAGCCAATGTTTTGGGATCACCGGCCTGGCCCATAAGCGCCACCTCTGCTGGGCACTCACAGTGAATTGTGTGGAAGGAGGCTTTAGGGTGCCGTTCGAAGCTTTCGCCCAGCTGCAGAGGATGCTCCTCCTTGTCCAGCAGCAGGTTCGCCACGCCGTTCATGGCTACCGTGGTGCCCGCCAAGAACAACAAGAACCCACACAGCCACCCCGCCCCGTCTGTCCACCTTCTCTTCCGGGCTCAGAGCAGCGTGCAACTGGGAAAACATTCCCCGTCTGGGGGAATCGATCGAGAGGGACCATGCATGTTCCCCGGGGTCACACGTGCCCCCTGGCATTGCTCCACGCACCCCAAGGGGGCCCCGCCCCACTATTTGAGAAACACTGCACTAGAGTGAGATGAGGCTGGCGCAGGGCTGCCTTCTCCCCCAAATAGCTTGGAGAAGCTTGCTTGTTTTTAAACAAACTATAGCCTTTCTTTCCTGTCATTTTCTGTCTGTATTTTCCCGCAGAACATTTATGCAAGATGAGCAGGCAGGGTTGCGATGACTGCCAAGGGACAGGTGTCATGTTTCCCACCCTGCTGAGCTCTTCTGATGGCTGAAGGCCAACAACGGACAAATCACACTTCCTCCCAACACAGCCTCTGCCCTGAATAGTCAGACCACTCCAATCTGGAATTTGCCTCCAGGAATCCAAACCATCCCTCTGCTTCCCTATAGAGCGGGAGGCCAGGCCAAAGAGATAAGCTGGCATCCAAGCCTTTAATCTTAACAGGCAGGTCAGGAGCCCCAATGTCTGTCCTGTTATGTTTTATGCTAGAGCCAGCAGAGGCCCCGGAAGGGATACAAAAAGAGGAAACAATGAAACAATGAAGAAAACAATGGTTTATATCAAGGTTTCTCAACCTGGGCAACTTTACGATGTGTGGACCCCCTCAACTCTGGGATTCTGCGAGTTGAGGTCCATAGAACTTAAAGTTGCCCAACAGATGAGATGAGATGGGATGGGGTGAGGTGGGGTGGAGTAGGGTGGGTGGGGTAGGGTGGGGTGGGATGGGGTGGGTGTGATGGGATGGGGTGGGGTGGGATCAGTGGTGGGTTCCTACCAGTGCAGTCCACTCTATAGCACCGGTAGCGGCCCGCTGGTGATGTCACAGTACCGGTGCGGTCGGTTGCCGGTGCCTGGGTGCCACCATTTTTAAAAAAAATTTTTTTTACTTTCTTTAAAAAAAATTTCTTCTGCGCATGCCCAGAAGCTGAGCTTCCGGCACTGCGCATGCGCTGCCTTCCTATCCCACAGTGAGTCCAAGCAGGGAAGGATGGCTGAGGGAGCGCGTGAGATGCTGAAAGAACGGGCGGTAGGAGCTATCTCGATTCCCCTCCCTTCAGCAGTCCGAGAAGCCACGAACGTGCGGTGACGATCCTAAGCATTTGAGGCTTCTCGAGCTGCTGAGGGGAGGGGGAACGGGCGGCAGGACCTATCTCAGTTCCCCTCCCTTCAGCTGTCTGAGAAGCCACGCCCACCCGGTCACATGGCTGGCAAACCACACCCACAAAATAAGCCACGCCCACAGAGTGGTAGTGAAAAAATTAGGAACCCGCCCCTGGGTGGGATGAGAGGGGAGGGGAAGGGAGGGGAGGAGAAGAGGAGAGGAGAGAAGAGAAGAGAAGAGAAGAGAAGAGAAGAGAAGAGAAGAGAAGAGAAGAGAAGAGAAGAGAAGAGAAGAGAAGAGAAGAGAAGAGAAGAGAAGAGAAGAGAAGAGAAGCTTTATTGTCATTTTTTTCTGTGGGCACACTGACACATATTAAAAATGAAATTTTGTTGCCTGCTCTCAAAAGTGTACACATACACAACACATATAGACATGCTATATACATACATGTGTATATACCTACACCCTAACATATAAGTACATATAAATAAATATTAATCACTGTCCATCTTGAATACATAGCGAAAAGTGGAAGCTTGAGGTCACAAGGTTATCACAAGGTTGATAATAGCAATAGCACTTAGACTTATATACCGCTTCATAGTGCTTTACAGCCGTCTCTAAGCGGTTTACAGAGTTCAGCATAATGTATGGAACAAAACTGTGACTGAATCTAGATGTTCTGTTTTGGGTACTACGAAGCCTCCTCCCAGAAGTAACAAGGAAAAGGAGGTTGTGAAGAGGATGTGTAGCATCCCAGACAATCCTGTGGACCCTGCTCAAGCATCGCTTATGTGCTATGTCCTGGATAGAAGGGAGTGAACTGCCAGTAATCTTTTCTGCCATCCTCACCACGTAAGAAACACTAGTTTATTATGTTTTCCAATAGTTAAAATATTTTTGCCATGACTAAATTCACTTTTCAGTTTGAATAGCAAATGATGATAAATCACCTCTCTCTAACAACTCCGGCACAGCAATATTCTAGAATTATATGTAATGCGTCATTTCCTTGCCAAATTAACACTATAGTAATTGAAACACTGATTTTTATAAAGCAACTATTTTGTTTACATTTCCCATAATTTTCTAAATTATGATCCAGTTTTACCATCCTTTAGATGTGTAATAGCAACAATCCCTAGAATTCCCATTGGCCATGATCCTCATTGGGCATTTGCTTTGAATTGATGAGAGCTTGAAATAGGGTAGAGAAATGGATGAGTTCACACTCCAAATGTCTTTGACTCTTCCCGAGTTTGATGTGTTCAGCTGGAAAATGTAAGGAGAACTCTACTTACATCAGTGGTGGGTTCCTGCCGGTTCGGACCAGTTCTATAGAACCGGTAGCGGGAATTTCCCCCTGCTTGCTGAACTGGCAGCGATGGCCGGCTGGCCACGCCCCCTGAACTGGCTCTCTTGGTGGCGCCTATAGTGCCACCATCTTGTTTTTCGCTTCTGTGCACGCGCAGAAGCTGTTTTTTGCTTCTGCGCATGCACAGAAGCTGGTTTTTCGGCACTGTGCATGCACGCATGCTGTGCACAACACGCGTGCGCCCACACATCACGGGAGGAAGCGAACCAGCAGCGAGGTAAGTTAGAACCCACCCCTGACTTACATTCACTTGAAGAAAAAGTGAACGTCTTCTGGAATCTCTTTACTAGATGTTCTAAATTCAAAGGAATCTAAGCCCAGCTCTTCTACGTACCTCCAACTGACAGCATAAAGGATAAGAAGTGTAGGTAGCATGCTTACACAGGCAGCCTTGTTTCCATACACTTTCTAGTCTCTCTTTCTCTCCCTCTCTGTGTTATGTGTACGTGTGTGTGCCTTCAAGTCATTGTTGACTCCTGGCAACTGACTGGACTACTCTCTGCAGTTTTCTTGGCAAGATTTTGGAATTTGAATCACTGTGGTTAGTCAAACACAAATCTTTCAATGCAAGATTTTCGGAAGCAATTTGCCCTTGCCTTATTCCTAGAGCTGAGATGGATTGACTGGTCCAAGGAAACCCAGCTGGCTTTGTTCCTAAAGAGGGGCTAGAAATCACACACTCCTGGTTTTTAGCCTGATGCTTTAACCACTACACCAGAGGTGGGTTCCTGACGGAGCTGTCCAGTGTAGAGCTCCAGTAGGGAGCGGACGATTGCGCAATTTGCATGCGACCGCTCCGGAGCCCTCTCCGCCGGTCCGTCGCGCGCGTTGCGATCTTTTTTGGTGATTTTTTGGCTGATTTTGCTTCTGCGCATGCGCGGAAGCAAAATATCGCCGAAATCTCTCTCTCTCGCACGCGTCCACTTGCGAGATTTTGCTTCCGCGCATGCGCAGAAGGAAAATCGTGTGAGGAGGCGCACGCGCGTAGCAAGCACACGTGCATCCAAAATGTGGAGATGCGAGCGCAGCGCACCGGCACCGGTAAGTAAACAACCCGCCCCTGCACTACACCAAACAGTTTCTCTTCGAATAGAATAGAATAGAATAGAATAGAATAGAATAGAATAGAATAGAATAGAATAGAATAGAATAGAATAGAATTCTTTATTGGCCAAGTGTGATTGGACACACAAGGAATTTGTCTTTGGTGCATATGCTCTCAGTGTACATAAAAGAAAAGATACATTTGTCAAGAATCATGAGGTACAACACTTGATGATTGTCATAGGGTACAAATAAGCAATCAGGAAACAATCAATATTAATATAAATCATAAGGATACAAGCAACAACTTAATCCTTATACTTTCAGCAAAATTCCTGTGGAACCGTATAACTGTGAAGTCTTGTGTCATAATTTGGGAAATTACCAGGTTAAAGAAGACTACTGTTAACGTATTTTCCCTGTAATGAAAAAGGACCAGACCTATAAGGCTTTTTTTAAAATAATACAGAAGCACTGCCTACAGTCTTTTCTATAGATTTCTTCTATTCTGTTCTACACATGTCATTCACACGGATTAAGCCACTGAGCAATCGACAGATTTGCCCCTTGTTTTAGGCTGGTACGAAGCCACCCTATTCCAGGGAAGGCTACATTCATGAGCTCACCTTTGGTAAGTTAAGAATGGCATGTGTGGTGCTTCATTTTCAGACCATACAGGCTGCACACTATTACTGAAGGTCAGCATGCAAAAGATTGCTTACCAAACAAGGTCCTGTATCTCTGGAATACACATAGCAAAAGATCTGCTATTCCATTTATTGTGTTCCTTCTCATGTAAATATGTCCTGTGATGTACACCTCCTTGGCCATAAGTGACAACAGTCTTTCCAAGAAACACGTGATTAATCCACCATAGCTATTTTACACAACTAATGTAGCAAACCCTTTTCATTACTATTCTTTGACTACGGGCCTCACTGTTTAAGGATTGATATTATTGTATAGTTAGACCATGCGTAACTGATAGATTGGATGCTAAATTGTGATTTTAATATAGATTTTATCTGTTATTTATTACTTTATTCTAGACTTTTTAACTGGATATTCCTTGAGTGTTTTTATTTGTTCTAGTCCAGGGGTCGACAACCTTAAGCACTCAAAGAGCCATTTGGACCCGTTTCCCACAGAAAAGAAAACACCGGGAGCCACAAAACCCTTTTGACATCTAAAATGAAGATAACACTGCATATATTGTTTTTTACCTTTATGCAATGTATAAAAAAATTACAGTGTGTTGCTTTTATGAAATCAATGACCTGCTACAGAGAAAACAGATTTTTATTTCTGCATGCAACAAAAACATTTTGAACTCTGAAAAAAAAGATGGGTCTAAAAGCTCAATAAATCACGTGCCGGCGGGTGTCGCACATTGCCGGTTGTGATGCATATTTTGAGAGACAGGGAGCCGCAACAGAGGGATGAAAGAGCCACATGCGTCTCCAGAGCCGCAGGTTGCAGACCCCTGTTCTAGTCTCTGGTCTTTGACTATAATGAACTTGATTTGATTTCAGTCTTTCCACAAGTTTCTTTAATTTTAAAATAGGATCTCAGTTGTAAAGTAAGGACAAAAGATGAATGTCATAACTTTGCTTCTGATTTAATCACTCTGAGATGAGCATGCAAAACTTGCCTCTGAAAAAGTACTTGATTGATTCACAAATTATACAGGTAGTCTTCCATTTATGACCACAACTGAGCCCAAAATTTCTGTTGTTGAGCAAGACAGTTGTGAATTTTGCCCCATTTTAGGAGCTTTCTTGCCACAATTGTTAAATGAATCACTGCAGTTGTTAAGTTAGTAACACGGTTGTTTAGTGCATCTGGCTTCCCCATTGTCTTTGCGTCTCAGAAGGTCGCAAAAAGAGATCACATGAGCCCGAGACCTCATGACCATCTTAAACATGAGCCTGTTGCCTAGCGTCCAAATTTTGTTCACGTGACAATGAAGACGTTGCAATGGCTGTAAGAGTGAAAAATGACCGTAAGTCACTTTTTTCAGTGTTGTGTAACTTCAAACGCTCACAAAATGGAAGGTTGTAACTCAAGGACTACCTGTAATGCTGGCTCTAATGCTGGGAAAGGTGGAAGGAAGCAGAGAAGAGAACAACCAGCAACAAAGGGGATGGAAGCAGGTAAAAAAGTGATGAGCGCATGGCGGGAAGACCCAAAAGAACAGGTTAGGACAAAATCTATGTATGCGATTGCTAAGAATCAAAAACAACTTGATGGGACATGATCAATCAATCAATTAATCAATCAATCAATCTTGTGTGCGTGTATCTAAATAGCACCAGAATTGACTTTTATCAAACTGAGACACAAGTTGAATGACAGACATCCTAAGTCTAACTTTCTAACGTTACCATAAGATGCTTCTCTCGCTGAGGTACGGGCGCCTTCCTCTTAGAAAGAGCAGTTTCATGCTTACGTGGGAGAACATTGTTGACTTTGACTCCTTCCAATGTGAAAGAAATTCTACCTCTGGTTTCTCTGTGGGAATTTAGGAGCACTTGGCCCCTTCTCTTCTCCCGGCCAAAAAGAAACTTTCTGGGAAACACACAGGGCACAGACGAGTGGTGACCTCTGAGGTATTTCACGTTAACCAATGTGCTATAAACATTAGAGAAGGCGAGGCCAAGATACATTTTTAACTGCTTCTTAAAGTTTGTTTGGGGGCCTTTTTTCCCACGTTTCCAGATTCATAAAAAGTTTGAGTCAAGGAAAGGCTTATAAAACTCGTTTAAGTCTGGCTTTCAGGATGCTTATGCATCACTGTGGCTTGAAACTGTACAGAATAGTTTAAGCCGCATGAAACTCAATCAAATAACAAGTGGAAAACAACCCTTTCCCAAACCAAAAAGGTGAAAAAAATATTCCTATATACTGTAAAGCAGACAAATGCATACCAAATTCAGCCTCGGAACGCCTCTCATCAATCTTTTCTAACTGGTTGCAAAATATCACACTATGAGGAAAGAAAAATACATTCCGTATAACCGTTTAATTAGAGAACCGCCAATTCTGAAAAAAATAATAATGTTTGGAATGTTTGAAAATGTATCAGTCTGAAAGTTTTGCTTCAACTCCTTGATTTGTTCTATTATTTTTAGTGGAAAAGGTGTTCTAAACTCATAACTAAATATATGTCCGCTCATTCCAGAGAGTAGAGGATCATATAAGCAAACTGAATTCTAAAAGGCGTTCAATTGTTAAACGAACAGGAAGTACCAAGGACGCTTCATTGGCAGTGCTATTCCTTCTATCACCAGGCCTGATCTCATTAATTGGTATTTGCTTTTTTACATTGAAGTAAAGAGATTTCCTAATTAAAGGATCAGTTGATATTTCCTTCTCTCTAAAGGATCGCCCTATTTGGTGTCATTATTTAACTTACATTATTAGTACATGCATGAAGTGTAGAATATTGAGACTGAACAAGGAGAAAGCTTATAAAAAGGGCCTGTAAAAAGAAGAAAGGAAGGAAAACTTAGATTCTTAGCTTTTCTCCCTTCCAGTGCCGGAATTTTGAAACGGTAATAACTGATGATCATACCATACCATCATCCAAGAAGTATTCAATCACCTGATCCTACATTTTTCATTTTTCCCCACTACCCATCTGAAAAATATGGCTTAATGCGTCCCTTGGGACCCCCCCCCCCGTTGTTGCTATCGAGGGGGCATAGATACATTTTGTGCATTTAACGTCTGTCCTTGGAGGCTTGTAAAAACTCTCTCTCTGGAAAGATCGTGAGAAGCCGCCATTACTGCCTGCTTGTCATCTGGAAGGCAGTTTCTGGAAGGTACAGTGACTATAATTATCCCAGATGCTTCTTCTAATACCATCTTGGCTCCTGTGGATGCTTCTAGTCACCCTATCGATCAAAGCAACCAAGGCGAAGATGTGGACCCCCCCCTTGGTCAAATTTCGATCAAGCACCGAGGGATGTAGGACTTTGGACTTTCAAAGCCACCATTGTGATTCTGCCGCCATTTTAGAACTTTTTAGAAACCGTTTTAAATTGTATCCTCCCCTCTGAGATGTGATATGGGTGTGGTTGAATGTGGGTAGAATGAGATGAGTGTCTGAGTATTAGAAAGTGTGTGAAAATGGAAACGCTAGGGACTGGGACCTTGCCCCCCCCGCTGAGTGTAAAAACAGAAGTGGGGGGGGACCCGGCTACCCCTTCTTGTGAGAATGGTATGTATGGCCTGCAGGAAGGGAGGGAGACCAGCGGGGGAGGGGAGGGGGTCTCTGGTGTAGGCGAGAGCCGGACCATCTCGGTCATAACGGGAAGAGGCAGATATGGCGGGAGCAGAGGGGTGGGCCACTCTCGGGGAATAAGACCTCGCTGTTTACAAGCGATCCCTTGTTCCGGCCCCTCCGATCCGGTTCCATCGTGCTCAACCCGGATACCTGGCAACCAGGGTTTTCAGGGCCCTGGGCTCAGGATGCTGCTGTTTAACACCAGGTCAATCGTCAACAAAGCCCCCTTGATACGTGACTTAATCACAGAGGAGGGGGCTGACCTGGTGTGTGTTACCGAGACCTGGCTGGGGCAGGAGGGGGGAGTAGCTCTCTCCGAGATATGCCCAGCCGGTTTCTCGGTGCAGCACCATTCTCGACCCCAGGGAAGGGGGGGAGGAGTGGCAATAATAACGCGTGGAAATCTGCATCCTCGTAGGATCCCTGCCCCGGAGATTGTTGGGTGTGAGACGCTCCTTTTGAAGTTGGACTTAGGGGTACAGGTGGGCCTTTTCTTAACGTACCTGCCTCCCAGCTGCGTAAGCAAGGCCCTGCCTGAGCTGCTCGAGGCAGTAGCCGGCTTGGCAGTTGAGTTCCCCAGGCTCATGGTGCTGGGGGACTTCAACTTGCCATCTGCTGGCGAAACCTCTGGGGCGGCCCAGGAGTTCATGGATTCCATGACAACCATGGACCTGTCCCAAGTAATCCAGGGTCCGACTCATGAGGGTGGTCACACGCTCGACCTAGTGTTTCTTTCGGGGCAGTGGAGAGATGATCTGAAGATAAGGGACTTAGTCATCACCCCACTGTCATGGTCAGATCATTTCCTACTGAGGCTGGATTTCGCAGCCCCATTCCTCCCCCGCAGGGAGGCGGGACCGACTAAGTGGTTCCGCCCCAGGCGCCTAATGGAACCGGAAGGATTCCAGAGGGAACTTGGGGAAATACCTGAAACCCTGGTACACAATTCGGCTGACTCCCTGGTGGCTGCTTGGAACACCGCAGCATCAGGGGCTCTAGACCGAATTGCACCTAAGCGACCTCTCTATGGCAGTGGATTCCGGAAAGCTCCCTGGTTTACCGAGGAGCTCCGGGAGATGAAACGCCAGAAGAGACGTCTGGAGCGCCGCTGGAGGGCCAGAAAAACCGAGTCTGATCGAACACTATTAAGAATTTACATCAGATCTTATTTAGTGGCGATAAGGGCGGCAAAACGATCCTATTTTTCCGCTCTTATTGCGTCCGCAGATTCTCGCCCAGCCGCCTTGTTTAGGGTGACTCGCTCCCTCCTTGCAAAAGGGGGGAGCGAGGAACACTTACAAGGCAGAGCTGAGGAATTCGCTGAGTTTCTGTCGGATAAAGTCGCTCAGATTCGGTCAAATCTGGACTCCGGCTGGGCAGAGTCCATTGAGTTGACAGGGGCTAGTCTTAGTCCATCATTATGGGAAGAGTTTGGGCCTGTTTCTCCCGAGGATGTGGACAGGGCTGTGGGAGCGATGGGTACCTCCACCTGTTTATTGGACCCGTGCCCCTCCTGGCTGGTTTCGGCTAGCAGAGAGGTAGCACGCGGCTGGATCCAGGCGGTGGTCACCGCTTCTTTGAGAGAGGGATCCATACCGCAGTCGTTAAAAGCTGTGGTGGTGCGACCCCTCCTGAAGAAGCCTTCCCTGGATCCAGCTGACTTGAAGAACTATCGTCCGGTCTCCAACTTACCTTTTTTAGGGAAAGTTGTGGAGAAGGTGGTGGTTACTCAACTTCTGCAGCTCCTGGATGAAACAGATCATCTAGACCCTTACCAGTCGGGTTTCAGGCGCGGCTACAGTACAGAAACTGCCTTGGTCGCTCTGATGGATGATCTCTGGCGGGCCCGGGATGGGGGGAATTCCTCCATCCTGGTGCTACTTGACCTCTCAGCGGCTTTCGATACCATCGACCATGGTATCCTTCTGCATCGTCTCAGCGAGTTGGGAGTGGGAGGCACCGTTTTGCGGTGGTTCTCCTCTTATCTCGCTGATAGGATGCAGTCGGTGCTGGCAGGGGGGCAGAGATCGTCCCCTAGGCCCCTATTATGTGGGGTGCCTCAGGGGTCGGTTCTCTCGCCCATCCTGTTCAACATCTACATGAAACCGCTGGGGGAGATCATTCGCAGACATGGGGTGTGTTTCCATCAGTACGCTGATGACACCCAGCTGTACATCACCACCCCGTCTGACTTCAGTGAGGCAGTTGATGTAATGTGCCGGTGCCTGGACGACGTCAGGATCTGGATGGGGAGGAACAGACTCAGACTTAATCCCGACAAGACTGAGTGGCTGTGGATATTGCCTCCTAAGGACTACGACAACTGTCCCTCCGTGGTCCTTGAGGGAGCGAAACTGACTCCCTCGGACCAGGTCCGCAACTTGGGGGTCCTTCTAGATCCACAGCTAAAATTGGACCATCATCTTTCAGCTGTGGCTAGAGGGGCCTTTGCACAGGTTCGCCTGGTGCACCAGTTGCGGCCATATTTGGAGAAGGAGGCTCTACTCACGGTCACTCATGCCCTTGTCACCTCTCGCTTGGACTACTGCAATGCGCTCTACATGGGGCTACCCTTGAAGAGTATCCGGAGACTTCAGTTGGTGCAAAATGCGGCTGCGCGTGCTGTGGTGGGTGTGCCAAGGTACACCCACGTGACATCGATACTCCGCCAGCTGCATTGGTTGCCCATCGGTCTCCGGGTCCAATTCAAGGTGTTGATCACCATCTTTAAAGCCCTTCATGGCTTGGGACCAGGTTATCTACGGGACCGCATTCTGCCTCATACCTCCCTTCGACCGGTTAGGGCCCACAGAGTGGGCCTCCTCCAGGTCCCGTCGGCCAAACAATGCCGGCTGGCGGGCCCAAGGGGGAGAGCCTTCTCTGTGGCTGGCCCTGTGCTCTGGAACCAACTTCCACCAGAGACCCGAACTATCCCCACTCTGCTGGCCTTCCGGAAAGCTGTTAAGACATGGCTTTTCCTGCAGGCGGGGGGTAGAGCTTAATTCATTCGAGCCCACCCCCCAAGTATGTATGATGTTGAATGGTTGGTGATGATTCTTTTTATATTGTGTTTTAATTTTTATATTTGCTTTTAATTAACTTTTTAGATTTTGGTTATTCTTGTATTTTCTCACTGTTGTACGCCGCCCTGAGTCCTTAGGGAGTTGGGCGGCATATAAGAATTCCAAAATAAATAAATAAATAAATAAATAAATGATGAAAGACTTTCCTTTTTACTTTGGCTTTAATAATCTAATATGGTCATTTCTTTTGAAGGGAATTCTTGGGACTGTCATTAAATATCCAAGATTTGTTAGAGGTCCCAACAATTCAAATCTTTTTTACTTTGGCTTTAATAATCAAATATGGCCATTTCTTTTGAAGGGAATTCTTGGGACTTTCATTAAATATCCAAGATTTGTTAGAGATCCCAGCAATTCAAATCATTAATAGCAATAGCAATAGCACTTAGACTTATGTACCGCTTCACAGTGCTTTACAGCCCTCTCTAAGCGGTTTACAGAGTCAGCATATTGCCACCAACGATCTGGGTCCTCATTTTATCCACCTCGGAAGGATGGAAGGCTGAGTCAATCTTGAGCCTGGTGAGATTCGAACTGCCAAACTGCTGGCAGCTGGTGATCAGCAGGAGTAGCCTGCAGTACTGCACTCTAACCACTGCACCACCACGGCTCTAATATTGTACCTTCATTTGACCTTTGTATTTGGAACTTTTAAATGTTTCTGGTCTACAATTTAATATTGGTACTATTTTTCAAGGCCGTCTTCCTGTTTTTTCTTCTTCTGTTCAATAATGCCTGAATCCAACCAGGGGTGAAATCCAGCAGGTTCTGACAGGTTCTGGAGAACCGGTAGTGGAAATTTTGAGTAGTTTGGAGAATCGGTAGCGGAAATTTTGAGTAGTTTGGAGAACCACCTCTGGCTGGCCCTAGAGTGGGGTGGGAATGGAGATTTTGCAGTATCTTTCCCCTGCCACACCTGCCAATCCACGCCCACTAAGCCACACCATGCCCATCAAGCCATGCCCAGAAAACCGGTAGTAAAAAAATTTGGATTTCACCACTGCCAGAGACTGTCAAGACAAGATCCTGCAGGGTTTTTTTAGAAGTAGTTTTCCATTGTTTCCTTCCTGGGGCTGAGAGAAAGAGACTGGCCAAATGTTATCCAGCTAGCTTTTTGCCTAAGGTGGACCAGATCTCATAGCCTTAACCCAGGGGTGGGTTCTAACTTATCTTGCTGCTGGTTTGCTTCCTCCCGCATCACGTGGCCGCGCCTCGTGGGCTTGCGCATGCGCAGTGCTGAAAAATCCAAAAAAATTCCAAAAAAGAAAAAGCCAAAAACAAGATGGTGATGCATGCGCAGTTCCAGAAACTTGGCTTCTGCGTATGCGCAGAAGAAAAAAAAACTGGAAAAAATCTCCCCCCCAAAAAAATTCTCCAAAAAAAGATGGCGGCGCCCATGGACCAGCACTGACCGAACCGGTTCCGTGACATCATCGTGACATCACCATCGGGTTGCCACCGGTTCGGGTGAACCGGTCCGAACCGGTCCGAACCCACTTCTGCCTTAACCTAAAGTGACCAGATATTTTTTTTAAGCGGGACGGGGGGGGGGGGGGGCGGGCCCGCCTGCCCTCCCGTCCCGCTTAAAAAAAATTGTTTTGCCCTCTGCGCATGCGCAGAACGCTGCGCATGCGCAGAGGGCAAAACAGCAAATATCGGCGTCCAGGTGGGGCGGGGGAGGAGGGAGGGCGCTTGGATGCCTGGAGCTCGCGACAGGTAAGCTGCCAGCTGCCTCCTTTCCCCGCCTCCCGCCTCCCGTTCGTTGCTTGCCAGCCCATTATTTCTCCTTAATTCCAGGTTGCTTCTCTCCTTCATTAGTTTCCATCCACTGTTTCTTGTCCTGCCCTCTGGTGCTTTGGAAAATAAAGTAACCCCCTCCTCTTTGTGGCAGGGTCTCAAATACTGGAATACTGCTATCATGTCCTCCCTAGTCCTTCTTTTCTCTAGACTAGCCAAACCGAAATCCTGAACTGTTCTTCATATGTTTTAGTCTCCAGGCCTTTAATCATCTTAGTTGCTTTTCTTTGTACTTTTTCCAAAGTCTCAACATCTTTTTTGTAATGTGGTGACCAAAACTGGATGCAGTATTCCAGGTGTAGCCTTACTGAGGCTTTATAGAGCAGTACTAATACTTCACATGAATTTGATTCTGTTTATACAACCAAGGATTGCATTAGCTTTTTTCGCTGCTGCCACATGCTGCTGGCTCATATTTAGCCAGGTTTTGCCTAATTCGTACTTTACCTTTGCTTTTTCCTGCCTAAATGTAAAACTTTGCTTTTCTCCACATTAAATTTCATTTTGTTGGATAGGCCCTTGTGTCATATTGTTGGTTTGTTCTGCTGTACACTGACTGCCAACACCTTTTCCAGGGGCGGGTTCCTAATTTTTTTACTACCACTCTGTGGGTGTGGCTTATTTTGTGGGTGTGGCTTGCTGACCATGTGACCGGGTGGGCGTGGCTTCTCAGACTGCTGAAGGGAGGGAAACTGAGATAGGTCCTGCCACCCATTTCCCCTCCCCTCAGCAGCTCGAGAAGCCTCGAATGTGCAAAAATGCCTAGGATCATCACCGCGCGTTTGTGGCTTCTCGGACTGCTGAAGGGAGGGGAATGGAGATAGCGCCTGCCGCCCATTCTTTCAGCATCTCACACGCTCCCTCAGCCATCCTCCCCTGCTTGGACTCACTGTGTGGTAGGAAGGCAGCACATGCCCAGTGCCGGAAGCTCGGCTTCTGGGCATGCGGAGAAGAAATTTTTTGAAAAAATTAAAAAAAATTTAAATGGCGGCGCCCAGGCACCAGCAACCAACCGCACTGGTACTGTGACGTCACCAGCGGGCCGCTACCGGTGCTATAGAGTGGTCCGCACCTGTAGGAACCCACCACTGACCTTTTCTGAATTTCAGGCTGAGTACGCATTCATTTCTATGTTAAAAAGCCCTGGGTTGAACCCAGATCCCCCAAAATTCAACAAGTAAAGCATGTGGTGCATCATTGAACAATTCACCCATCCGCTTATTGCAGGGGTGGCCAAACTATGGTTCTTTGAGGACCTGTGGACTTCAACTCCCAGAATTCCTGAGCCAGCCATGCATGCATGGCTAGCTCAGGAATTCTGGGAGTTGAAGTTCACAGGTCCTCAAAGAACCATAGTTTGGCTACCCCTGGCTTATGGTATATAGTATATCAGAAAGTGCTGCTCCATCTTTAACCAGCAGAGGTTCACCAGGTGACATTTAATATAATTAATATCACATAGATTTGTTTTCGTCAGTCTCTGCCTCCTAGTCATCTGAATTATTGCAGGTAGGGTTGGGAAATGACCAGAGAATGAAGTAATCAGTGAATCACAAAGATAATGTTCTATATCACAGCAATTGTATTATCCTTGGTCACCAAAAGCTTCTTGAAACAGGTAATACTTATAAGGGGTAAAGATAGAAACAGAAATATAATGATAGAGCAGGAAAGGACCTGGGAGGTGTTCTGGTCCAACTCCCTGCCCAAGACAGGAATCCTTATTGGTTGTCCTTAAACACCTCCAGCAATGGAAGACCTACAATTCCAGAAGGCAAGCTAATAGTAGTAGTAGTAGTAGTAGTAGTAGTAGTAGTAGTAGTAGTAATAATAATAATAATAATAATAATAATAATAATAATAATAATAATAATAATAATAATAATAACAACAACAACAACAACAACAACAACAACAACAACAACAACAACAACAACAACAGAGTTGGAAGGGACCTTGGAGGTCTTCTAGTCCAACCCTCTGCTTAGGCAGGAAACCCTACACCACTTCAGACAAATGGTTATCCAACATCTTCTTAAAAACTTCCAGTGTTGGAGCATTCACAACTTCCGGAGGCAAGCTGTTCCATGGATTAATTGTTCTAACTGTCAGGAAATTTCTCCTTAGTTCTAAGTTGCTTCTCTCCTTGTTTAGTTTCCACCCATTGCTTCTTGTTCTACCCTCAGGTGCTTTGGAGAATAGTTTGACTTATATATGACTTATATTCAAGATACATGTCCCACCATGATTGTCCTTCAGTGAGTTGAACAAAGCATGCCTATTTTTATGTATTGCTATTCAGAGGTCATGCTTTTCTTCACAAAGTAACTCAGGGCACTGCAGCCATGATATTTGCTTTCCATATATGCTAGCAAAGGGGAAAAAATATTGGGAAATAAGGAAGTGATTAACGCAAGAGCTTTCCAAGAAGGCCTCTAAAATGGGCCTGAAGATGTTCCCCACAAGAACATTTCTTTACTTGACAGATGGTGGAATCATTAGATAAATGACTGTGCCAACACCCAGCTCATGTTGCAGTCTGCAGGGTGGAGTAAGGTTGCTGTGGTTGGGACGTTGCTTATGCAATGCTTCTGGTGTCCTAGCATAAGATGTGTGAGTTACCTCTGCAATATACTCATAAACTCTTCAGAGCTATTTTGCCTCCATGCCCCAAAATATACCCTATTCCCCTTGTTTAATAGCTTCTGCTTATTGCAATAATGTTGGCAATCTTAGATTTTAATTCCTGCCTATCTTTGGTTTCAAATACCAACCAGCTGTCTGTCTTCACAAATTAAGATGAAGGTGTTTTCAGATGATGATTTTAGATCTGGTCCATGGGGCCGCCCTGGAAACAGCGAAAGACCGGCCTGGGGTGCCTCTGCCAGTGAAAACGGAGCTTGGGAGGGCCGTGAGGGTTGTAGGAGGCCGTCCCAGCCAAAAACAGAGATCGGGAATGCGTTTTTGCCGGCAGAGTGCTCGGGCCACCACAGGCACCCCCAACACGAGTGATGTCAAGCTGGCCATGCTCACCCTAGCCACATCCCCCCCCCAACGTCAAACACAACCCTGATGTGGCCCTCAATGAAATCAAGTTTGACACCGTGGCTTTAAACTATCTTTAGAGCAGTGGTTCCCAACCTGTGGTACGTGTACCACTAGTGGTACGCGAGGGCCTTCCAGGTGGTATGTGAACACTTTCGGGGTCATGAACGATTTTTAGTTAGTTATTTTTTACTTCACAAAAATGTTTACTGCCTAACACAAGATAATCTGGCAACGATTTGCAACTGTTGCCACACGCCACCCACCTGGTCCCAGCGGCGCGGGGCCAAAAAAGGAACAGTACAATTATGGAAATAAAGTGATATCTGATCAAATTTAGTTTCTCTGGAAGCAGGTGGTACGCAGCGACTGTACGGGACCTCCAAGTGGTACTCGATCACAAAAAGGTTGGGAACCACTGCTTTAGAGGCTACTGCATATCACCCGGGGAGGGGGGGAGATCACATGCTGGTTAAAAAGATGGAAAATTCATTTTGCTTCAAATTGACTGAGTTCCATTAAAAAAAATAGGAAAGATGGAAATTATGGCTTTTTGAAATGAAAACCCAATAAGACAGGCAGATACGCTAGGAGGCACATGTTTTTTAATCCCTTTCCAGAAAAATGTGTGGGTTTTTTTGGTTATAGAGTAATTTAGTGCATGCAAGTTGCATTTGACTTCAGGCTTTGTAGAAAGCAGGTTCCTACTCAGCCAGAAAGAATTATGGCCAAGGATTAATTTAACTCACAGAACTGTTCTGAAAAAGTTACTGCTCAGTGCCAGCCATCAGAATTGCCCCTTACTAAGTCATGCTGTTCATTGTCGTAGCTCAGAATGATCTATGCTGGTTGAGGAAAGCTTCCCTCAGGAAAACAAAAATGATGCAAGAACAAACGGTCACGTTTATTTCTATGGGCCTGTAAAAGTTCTGTAGGGTGAAGAGAAAAAATAAATAGATCGATGAAAATGCTCTGAGGAAAAGACAGAGTAAAGAGAAGATGGAAGCAGAAAAGGTTGAAGAGAATGGGCAGAAACATAGGTTGTGGGGAATCACGGAGGAAATTTGTTTGTGAGGATAAGCAGATGTAGACATAGCCAGAAACAGAAGAGTCATGTTCTTTGCAGAACACTGCAAAACGATGTTTACTGGCCTGACTAGAGTAACACGCCATTATAGTTTATGAGGATACATGGCTAAATTCTCTGAAGTTAGTTTGTACAATTAACTCTGTAGTTTAATGAAAGGGATCAATTTTTGCAAATTATTCAGTAATTATTGAATGATTCCCCTATCACAGTGATGGCGAACCTTTTCGGCACCGAGTGCCCAAACCGGAGCGTGCGTGCACCGGAGCCCCAGAAGCTCAAAGACCAGCTCGCCAGTGCACATGTACGTGCCGGCCAGCTGGTCTTCGGGTTTCCGGGCCTCTGGCACGCATGAAGATCAGCTGGCATTTGCGCTGGAAACCAGAAGAGCAGCTGGCGATGGCGCGCGTGCCCACAGAGAGGGCTCTGCGTGCCACCTCTGCCACGCGTGTCATAGGTTCGGCATCACGGGCCTATCATTTCTCTCATTAAGGTAAGACATGCTATTAAGTCCATTATTGTATCTCAAACAATTTATATGAAAATAAATAGGGAACAAATGCAACAGATTTGAAAAACAATTTCCTTGGATAAATTTGGGTTCAACTGCACTTTCAGTTAATACACACACACACACCAGCGGTGGTTTGCTCCCAGTTCGGCCCGGTTCTCCGAACTGGTAGCGTCGGCGGCAGGAGGCTCCGCCCACCCGCCCGGGACGCTTCTGCGCATGCGCAGAAGTGTTGCACGTGCGCATGAGTGCACGTGCGAACCGGTAGTAATGGGTTTTAGAACCCACTACTATACACACACACACACACACACACACACACACACACACACACACACACGTATTCATATATATGCATATATACAGTATATATATATACATATACATATGTGTATGTATATTCTCTCTCTCTCTCTCTCTCTCTCTCTCTCTCTCTCTCTCTCTCTCTCTCTCTCCCTCCCTCCCTCCCTCCCTCCCTCCCTCCCTCTCCCTCTCTCTCCCTCCCTCCCTCCCTCCCTCTCTCTCTCTCTCTCTCTCTCTCTCCCTCCCTCCCTCCCTCCCTCCCTCCCTCTCTCTCTCTCTCTCTCTCTCTCTCTCTCTCTCTCTCTCTCTTCAGTAATACTTGTGAAAATACTTACTTCCAGAGGGGAGAAAAATATTCATGATATGGCCATGACTGCAAGATTAAAGCCTCATATGACACCTATTAAAAATGAGGTTCTCTTTTTCAACCATCTCTTGCTTCCAGAGCCCTTGCTTGCAATTTGATGGGATTTCCTTGCCTTCTGCAACATTGTCCCATGAACATACCATATTGGCTACATCCTACAGTGACATCACATAACCATACCTTATTATCCAATCTAGTATATTTGCTGAGGTGAGTCAAGAAGCCAAGAGAGATAAAGGTCTTAGGAAGAAACTGAACAAAGAATTTCAGAAAGCTATTAGAAGAGACAATGAGCAGTACTGCGATGACATCTTAAAAGTTACTGAAGATGGAAACAGACATAGAAAAACAAGGAAATTCTTCCTAAAGATTTCTGAAATGAGAAGAAGTTTCTGACCTTGAACTGGTGTGTTAAAGGATTGATTCAAGGAAGATAAAAAAAATTGAAAATGTTCTGTACAATTTGGGATGTCAACTTCTGAGGTACTTTAGAAGATATTCCCAATTTACTGGAACCTAGAGTCACTCTGTGAGTGAGATGGGTGATCTCTAAATTTGATATGTAAATAAATTAAATAAACCTCTAGTCCTAGAAAATGGAATTACATCAGCACTCTGGTCATTACCAAGCTGAAAGGCTAACTATGCCAACAGATCTGGAGAAAAGTTCAGTGGTCAAGGACTGGAAATGATCAGTTTATATACCAATGCCAAAAAAAGGAAACTTCACGGAGTGTGCAACCTATTGTACAATAGCCTTAATTTTACATGGTTGTAAATAAAATAATGCTTCAAAAATTAAAACCTTCCATGGAAAGAGAGATACCAGATGTTCAAACTGGTTTTTTGAAAAGACCAAAGAGCAAAAGATATTATTGCTGATAGATGCTAGATAATTGAGGAAGCCAAATAATATTTTTAAAAAGGTCAATATACACTTCACAGATTTTCATTGTGTCAACCATGTCAAGTTAAAGAATGAACTTATGCAAATGAGAACTCAAGAAGTTTTATAGCTTTAATATGGCTCTTATGCTGGTTTAACTTTTGATTGGGAGCTGTCCAGAGTAGATTATAAAATGGTGGCTATACAAATGTGATAGATAGATGATAGATAGATAGATAGATAGATAGATAGATAGATAGATAGATAGATAGATAGATAGATAGATAGATAGATAGATAGATAGGTAGATAGGTAGATAGGTAGATAGGTAGATAGGTAGATAGGTAGATAGGTAGATAGATAATATAGATAGATGATAAATAGATAGATAGATAGATAGATAGATAGATAGATAGATAGATAGATAGATAGATAGATAGATAGATAGATAGATGATAGATAGATAGATAGATAGATAGATAGATAGATAGATAGATAGATAGTTAGCTAGATGTTAGATGTTAGATAGATAGGTAGGTAGGTAGGTAGGTAGGTAGATAGATAGATAGATAGATAGATAGATAGATAGATAGATAGATAGATAGATAGATAGATAGATAGTTAGCTAGATGTTAGATGTTAGATAGATAGATAGGTAGGTAGGTAGGTAGGTAGATAGGTAGGTAGATAGGTAGATAGGTAGATAGGTAGATAGGTAGATAGGTAGATAGATAATATAGATAGATGATAAATAGATAGATAGATAGATAGATAGATAGATAGATAGATAGATAGATAGATAGATAGATGATAGATAGATAGATAGATAGATAGATAGATAGATAGATAGATAGATAGTTAGCTAGATGTTAGATGTTAGATAGATAGATAGGTAGGTAGGTAGGTAGGTAGGTAGATAGATAGATAGATAGATAGATAGATAGATAGATAGATAGATAGATAGATAGATGTTAGCTAGATAGATGTTAATGTTAGATGTTAGATAGATAGATAGGTAGGTAGGTAGGTAGATGGATGGATGGATGGATGGATGGATGGATGGATGGATGGATGGATGGATGGATAGATAGATAGATAGATAGATAGATAGATAGATAGATAGATAGATAGATAGATAGATAGATAGATAGATAGATAGATATCTCCTTGTCTTCGTGTGAAACCTATACAAGGGTTAAGGAAGCACAGTATGCAAGAAATGTAGTAAAACAGTTTGGCTGCAGGTCAGCAATGAAGTGAGACAAAGTTGTATACTCCCTTATACTCTCCCTTTATTTATTCAAAAGGCATGCAAAATAATTATTGAGGGAAGCTGGACTGGAAGAAGATGACCGAGGTTTTAAAATTGAAGAAATGTCAATACTTTGCACTAGGCTAAGGCCAATGTTCTGCAAACATAAAAAATGCAAGTAGTCTGGAAGCTCTAGTAATGAAAGTCAAAGAGCAGAGTGGAAAAAAATAAGATTAAGTTTAAATACAAAGAAGACCAGATTAATGACAACAGGTACAGCAACCAAACTTAGAACTGGTACTGTGGATATTGAAGTGGTGGACAGCTCTTCCTTTTTAAGGTTATCAATGTTAAGGGCAACTCCCTCCCGCCCCACCCTGAGAAATACGAAAGCATTGGAAATGCCATGATGTAGCTAAATGTACAAAAACCAGAATCAGATCAGAATCACGCCAGCCAATTTTTTTCCCTTTTGACACACTGTGAAAACGAAACTTGGACTTCGAAGGAGGAGAATGGAAAGAACGCTAATGCTTTTTAACGTTGGTGTTGGAGAATACCATGGACAGCCAAGAAAGAAATGGACCAACAAAAAGTGAATCCAGAGCTCTCACTCAAATCAGAAACGACCTGATTCAAATTATCATATTTTGGAATCATCATCATCATCATCATCATCATCATCATCATCATCATCATTAAAATTTATATGCCGCCCAACTCCCAAAGGAGCATTACACAAAGGCTTTGTTCTCTGAAGTAGTCTATAATGCTGGAAAATGTTAAAGGCAGGCTCAATTATAATGTTGACAGGTGCAACATTGGAAGACCTGAAGGATCAAGTGGAGGACAGATCAACCAGGAGAAAATCTCTCTCTATCATCTCCTTTTAATGACCCCATAATCCCTTGCGGGGTGGAGTCTGGGCAACTGACCGGAGCTGACTGTTTACTGGCCAGATGCCCTTCCTGTCACCAATGCGGAGTTATATTCAGCAGATATATTCTCAACGTGCCCAGAGAGAGAAATATCTGCCTCGACCTAGGATCGAACTCACAGCCTCCTGATTGTGAGGCGAGAGCTCCACCTCTCTAGGCCACCCGCATCTCTATGATTGCTAAAGTTGCTGTGGCGATCTTAGCTATCCCACAGATACATTTTTATCCAGGAGGATATGCTGAATAGCACATATGTGTCAATAATCATGCACTGTAGTTGGACTTAGAGAATACACCGAATACTGATAGCATAAGTTTTGTCCGATTGTCATTAAACTTGCCGCAATCACCATGGGAATGGTCCTGAGAAAACCTCAGGTGTGTGAAAGCTAAAAGGGTGGTGGTCTGCATCATTTCAGTGACGTCAGTCAGTCCACAAGACTGATCCTTCAGCTCCCAAACAGAGTACTTGTTTCAACAAATCAGATTCGCAGACATGTTGGTGAAATTCTAAATTGGTCAGAATTTAAGCTGACACTTTTCTACCTCTTTTTGATAAGGAGATTCTAGAATTCTGTTAAATTAATACATAGGTAGGTATTGGCACAGGCTATTTGAAGTTTCCCTCACCTTTAACATTTTGAAATTCTCATAATATTCTAATTACTAAAAATTAGTATTGCTTGGCAGAACTACAGTACAGTTCCACCTGTATTATGTCATGGTTTTCTTCTTTTGTTTCCTCTGGAATCCACTTTGCCAGGAAAGTGGGGATGAATTAAAAGTCCTTAAAAAAGGGTTTAAACATAACTGAAAGGATGAAACACAATAATAGGCTCTCGTCCTTTTTTTCTTTCCATGTATCCATTCCACTTTTTGCTGAAAGTGAAGTTTTAGAATAATTCAAACTGCTTTTGATTTAGGGCTTTTATTCTCATAATACCTGACATCAGGTTTTATTCAAACCACGACATGAAAAGACATGATATACAAAGTGCATACTTTAAAACTCCAGGAGTCTCTCAAACCCTTTATGAAATTTACCCTGATAGATAGACATACTGTAGGTTTTGGATTGAATTATGGGGAGGAGAGATTGCTTTGCATTTGCAAAGTAGAATAGGCCATATTGAACAACAACCGGCAAAAGGTATAAATGGTGCTTGAAAAACAGATATTCCTTTCTGGTGTTTGCTTGGAAGGCCCTGTTGTCTTTTGAGTTGTAACTCTTTATGTGTGGTTGACTGTTAACAGGATTACAGGATGACTACCTGAAATTTAGGGGCGGGTTGCTCTCTTACCTCACTACCGATGCGCTGCGCGTGCATCGCCAAGTTTTGTGCGCGTGTGCGCTTGCTACGTGCGCGCCCCCTCATGAGATTTTGCTTCCGCGCATGCGCAGGAAGCAAAAAGCACACGAAATCTCGCAGGGGACGTGTGCGCGATTTCAGTGATTTTTTGCTTTCACGCATGCGCGGAAGCAAAAAAATCACCGAAATCTCTCTCGCGCGCACATCCCCTCACGAGATTTTGCTTCCGCGCATGTGCAGGAAGCAAAAAAGCCCAAAAATTCTGAAAAAAAGATGGCGACACCATGGACCGGTGAAGATGGCACCGGAGCCGTCACGCGCAAATTGCGTGATCTGTCGGCCGCTACCGGTGCGGCAGAGTCGACCACACCGGTAGGAACCCACCACTGCAGTAGTTGCAACCGCCCCTCTAGTCATTCTCAGGGTGAGTAGAATTTCACCTGGCAAATTTTATGTTAAGTTTTCAAAATAATCTGTACACCAAACACATTTTTAATATAAGAACAAATCCCTTCCACGTAAAGACACAAATAGAAGAACCTATCTATCGCCAGTTTTATGCTGACTATATCATTAGTTCTTCCACTACATTCTCCAGAACTTGTCAGATGTCTTTTCTCATAAATGACTCATGGAGAACAAGGATTTGTTAATATTACAGTGCTTTCCCGATGCAAAATTGGGCCATGTGTGTATTCCATTCCTGCTTTTCCTTTGATACATTTAGCACTGGAGGGTTTGTTTGTTTTTTAAAGAAAAACAAACATGATATGGTCATGAACCTTTAGTTGCATAAGCTCCATGGTGTCCAAAAATAAATCCATCCCATCTTCAGCAGATAAAGTGGACTCTAGCCCATAAGAGTTACTACTCAATAAATGTGTCAAACTTTGAAGAAACCTCAGGACTTTGCATGGAATACGATGCTTTCATTCAAGCATGCCTGCATGCATTCATAATCATCCATTTTTCCAAATCTGGGAGGGAACACAACCTGATAAATATCATTTTGGAAACAGGGTCAGCATGTCACACAACATACGAGAGCCCTGGATCTCCTGGAGCGGCGTCAACTACAGGATCTGAAATGGTTTGCAATAACATCAAATGTAGCCAAAGATGCTTGGTGGCAGCAGCAACAGCCAAGACCACCATAGCTGATTATCATGGTCTCAGCACAGGGACTTCCTGTGCAGACTTACAATGACCTTTAAACATTCAGTGACCCTACAGAAAATTCCAGTCCCAGTGGGAGGCTGCACCTATCCATGGCAAGACAGATTAGTAGTGTCAACTTCCCTGGTTTAAGGAAACATAGATTTCCTGATCATGTCTATAAATAACGGCAGAAAAACAATCCGCTTTTATTTCTGGACTGCATATTCTTATCTATAGTGATGAGATAAGCAACAGCTACCACCCACCATATTCACATAATCTTCTTTATTCCACGTTTCTCAGCCGGGTCTAAATGTACAAACAATCCATCTGGCCTTTTAGACCACATACAATTCCTAGGTAGAAGCAACCTTTTCCTGCTTCTCCCAAGGCGTTTACATCCTGCTTTCAAAACGTCTACAGAGTTGAACTGGGGTGCTTCCCGCCTTTCTGTACAATCGCCAGAGTCTGAAACTCCTGGAAAAAACTATGGAACATATGGCGCAACGTAATGAATGGATGATAAATATTTATTTTCATCTTGGAAGATAAGGTCAGCCTGTTTGTCTCCCAAACAAAATATTGACTCTTCTAATAGCATAAGAAACCTTCAGGGTAGCCTGTGGGGACCACACTTTCTGCATTCAAGAGTTCATCTCGGGTAGCCTTTCCACAATTTATTTTTCTTCTGTTCAATCATGTCCAGTTAACAGAGACTGTCTGGACAGATGCCTGTAGTTTCCTTGGCAAGGTTTTTCAGAAGTGGTTTGTTATTGCCTCCTTCCTAGGGGCTGAGAGAAAGTGACAGGCCCAAGGTCACCTAGTTGGCTTTGTGCCTATGATGGCGGGACTAGAACTCATGATCTCCCTGTTCCTAGCCTTAATCACTACGCCAAATAGGCTCTCTTGATGCCTTCCATATATGTTGGGAGTGCAACTCTTAGAATTCCTAGCTTACATGAACCTGGAAGTTGTAGTCCAAACTTATAAAGGTGGCACCAAACTATAGATGTTTGATTGAGGACCTAGCATTTAAGTGTCTCAGGCATTGGAGGGATGAGGGGTGTGTGTGTTTGGGGGAATCAAGAGTGAAATGTTCCATGGTCTTTCCCTCATTTAATAATCACCATGAAGAAGATTTAAATTATTCAAACTTCCATTATATCCAGTTCAGAGGTGGGTTCCTGCCGGTTTGGACCGGTTCTATAGAACCGGTAGCGGGAATTTCCCCCCGCTCGCCGAACCGGCAGCGATGGCCGGCTGGACACGCCCCCGAACCGGCTCTCTCGGCGGCGCTGTAGGCACCACCATCTTGTTTTTTGCTTCTGCGCATGCGCAGAAGCTGGGTTTTTAGCACTGCGCATGACCCCACTCCACGTGGTGTGTGAGGAAGGGAACCGGCAGCAAAGTAAACCAGAACCCACCCCTGATCCAGTTCTAAAGCATAGCTATATCCATTCCACTGAACTGTGTCAGCCCTTCAGGGTAGTCCACATAAGAGGAATTCCACCCAAGAATCACAAACCAGGAATACTAATACTACCTTTATTGTAGAGTTGCAATAATAGAATCTTGTAAGTCTGAAAGCCTTTCTCCACTTCTTTAGTTTTACTTTCCAGAAAACTAGGGAGATTTCCCCCACACTCCTTATAATAAGGAGTGCTTGTATATAAAAGCATAACAGACCATTTATGTACAAACACCACCATTTATTCCTTAGTTAGCAATAGCACTTACTTATATACCGCTTCATAGTGCTTTACAGCCCTCTCTAAGCGGTTTACAGAGTTCAGCATATTGCACTCAACAATCTGGGTCCTCATTTTACCGACCTCAGAAGGATGGAAGGCTGAGTCAACCTTGAGCCGGTGAGATTTGAACAGCTGAACTGCTGAACTAGCAGTCAGCTGAAGTAGCCAGCAATGCTGCATTTAACCACTGCACCACCTCGGCTCTTAAGGAATCATTAATATATTCAGTCAGATCAAGGCTCCATAAAAATGTCCATGATTTGGAAGCTTTAATTATGTTAACATTGCATTTTTGCCTAAAATTACATTAACATCTTTTGCAGTCACTCTATACACTGTCAGTCTGTAATGAACTATGGTGTTTAAAACAAGGGTGTCACACTCAAGGCCCATGGGCCGGATCCGGCCCGCAGGGTGCTTAAATCTGGCCCATGGGGCCGGCATGGAAATATCAAAGGACTGGTCCGCGGTGTCTCTGCCGGCTGAAAACGGCCCATTTTCAGCCCGTTTTCGGCTGGCAGAATGCTGCAGGAGGCCATGGAGGGCAAAAATGAGGCACAGAGGAGCTGCGTGCAGCCCCCCTCCTGCACCCCGTTTTGGCCAGTAAAGTGTTGCAGGAGGCCGTTCAGGCCGAAAATGAGGCAGAAGGGCCCCCCATGCCCCATTTTGGCCAGCAGGGTGCTTGCAGGAGGCGTCCATCCCGTCTCCCCACCGCCCCTCCCGGCTACAATGAACTACAATGCTGATCCAGCCCTCAAAGAAATCCAGTTTGACACTCCTGGTCTAAAATATTGTTAGCCCGTACTATGCTTCTTATTTGAGTTTGTTTCTTACAATTACTGCTGTTAAATATCATTCTCTTGTCTTTAGTGCATTTCTGTACCTTACCAAGATCATTAATATTTTTGGGATATTAGAAAGCCCACTAAACTTTGCTTCATTTTCAAACTTGGCAAGTATTCCCACCACCTCTTCATCAAAGGATGAATATAGGATGGATTGACTGACCTTGGAGCATGCCATGAGATACCTCACTCCAGTTTGATAAGAATTTGCTGATGGTCACCTTTTTGTCATGCTCCTCTTAATTGCAACATGAACACACTTTGCTAACCATTTTTCTACCCAAATTGGATGTTGCTCTGAACTCATCCCCAACCAACTTTTCTTTAACTGTTCAGGTTTTATACAGTGGGGATACCTGTAGATACTTGTCTTTAGGAATAACCCATGTGTATAATTCTTTGTTTTTGAATTTTCACAAATATGAATGATCAATTTTTTTCTACTCTCCTCCATTTTTTAAATTAGAATTGTTTGCCTTTGTGCTTTTAATAACTTCCATTTTAGAAATTTCACCTGTCTTTAAGCCCCATTTTCCTTTAGCATCGCTTTCCTGCCTGTCTCTGCTTTGTTTCTATGACAATATTTATTATAATCTAATTTGCAATGGTTAATTAGAATCCATTTTTAGTCCAAGATGCACTCAGCTTCAATTTCCCTTAAAATCAACTATTTCAGCACTTTCCCCCCCAATGTTCTTTCTATTTCCACTTTCCTGGCTTGGTATCTAGTCAAGAGTTTGGAAGTAATCAAGTGGTTGGAAGCAGTTAAGAATTCTGAATTATTATGTGCTTCCCCAAAACTGGTTGGCTCTCTTCTTGAACCAGAGCATATTCCAGGATTCCCTTTTTGGTGTGCAAAGTTCTTCTCGAGGACCGCTTGATGTTTGCTGTTCCTGGCAATTACCTAGTCTGCATGTCAAAGCTACTGGTAATGGGATATGGTACTTCTGCAGGTACTGAATGCAGAATGAAAGGAAACTATACACATGAGAACAGAAGAGTGTCAATTTGATTTTTACCGAACAAAAATCCTGGCTAAGGATGGAAACAAGACTCGATCTATATTGAGACTTCAAGAAATGTAAGAGAAATATTGCTCTTAAGTGATTTACGTTTCATGGTTGGATAGCCAACATAATATTCACTTAGGGATACATTTTCTTCTGTTTCCAGATATAAGGCTTAATTTCCCATTTGTAGTTAATCTTGATTCCCAGCTCTTTGTTCTGTTAGAGTTTTTTTAAAAATTACATTTACTATTTGTTGAGAGATATTTAGAGGTCTTGTGCCTCTAGATCAGTGTTTCACAACCTTAAGAGCTTTTGGAAAGGAGAGAGTGGAGATGTAAATTAAACAAATATCTGGGAAGATGTAGACCAGGGGTCCCCAAACTTGTCAACTTTAAGACTTGTGGACTTCAACTCTCAGAATTCCCCAGCCAGCAGACTGACTGACTGAGGAATTCTGGGAGTTGAAGTCCACATATCTTGAAGCTGCCAAGGTTGAGGAACACTGATCTAGAAGGCTAGGGGAAATTAGTAGATCTGGAGGAGATTTTTAATCTGACCTGCCTACAAGGCTTCCTATTGGTACTTGGTGACCATTTTAGAAACCAGACACTGGTCTAAATCGATCTTGTGCTGTATTAATGGGACACTCCAGAGGTGTGTTCCTGCTGGAGCTGTTTGGTACGCAGCTCCGGCAGGGAGCGGCGGATTTCGCAACCGCTCCGGAGCCCTCTCTGCCGGTCAACCCGGCACGTCGCCATTTTTTTCCCGTGATTTTTGGGCGTTTTGCTTCTGCGCATGCGCGGAAGCAAAATCGCGCCAAAATCTCACAAGCGGATGCGCGTGCGAGAGAGATTTCGGTGAGATTTTGCCTCCGTGCATGTGCGGAAGCAAAATTGCGCCGAAATCTCTCTCGTGCGCGTGCCCTCTCTCGCGATTTTGGCATGATTTTGCTTCTGCGCATGCGCAGAAGCAAAATTGCATGAGGGGACGTGCACGCATAGCGAGCGCCCCCCCGAAGCATGGAGATGCGCGCGCATGGTTCCGGCAGCAAGGTAAGTGAGCAATCCGCCCCTGGGACACTCCCTGTTTTTCTATGATCAATAACATGTTTGTCAGGAAGGGGAAGAGAAAGGATTCATCACTCTAAGATTTTTGGGCTCCCAAATTCTTTGTATAATACCAAATGTTCCACATGCACAAAACCGCAGAACTTATTTCATTTATTTATATTTGCCTTTTGCTATGTTTCCAAGGTAGCTTATAATAGAAATAGTATTAAAAACAGTTAAAAGTCCAGAAGAGCCTAAGTAAGTTCAAAGAGCTTGATGTGTTTTGTGGCTTGATCTTTAGCTCCTGAATTGGGAACATGGGAGCCATCACATGGCTTTCTTCTTGTTCTTTTTTAATGTTCCTTTCTGGTTTCATTCATTTCACTGCTTTTTTAATCGAGAGCTACCAGAGTCCAGCCACAGACACATGGACAAGCTTCTCTTTAGTCTCCTAGGTAGTCAACTGTCCAGAAGTTAGTGAAACATCACAAGTCACCCAGGGGTGGGTTCTGATTTCTTCTACTGCCGGTTTGCTCAGAGACGCGTAGTGCAGCCGCTGCGTGCTGCATGCATGCGCAGTAGTTAAAAAAAGCTTCTACATATGCGCAGAAGCAAAAAACAAGATGGCGGCACCTACAGCGCTGCCGAGAGAACCAATTCAGGGTGTGGCAGGCCTGGGTCGCTGCTGGTTCCAGCGACCCAGGCCGCCAAGTTACTACCGGTTCTATATAACTGATCTGAACCGGTTGGAGCCCATCTCTGAAGTCACCTCTATCACAATCATGCTTTTCTCTTAATTCCAAGTTTCTAGAAAGAATGGAATCAGCTGATCATTTTCAGAAGGATGACAGGAGGGGTTGATCCGAAACTTTCCTGGATACCCTCCAGCTTATTCCTTTAGGCTCTTAAACCAACTACTCCTTCAACCATGATAGCATTTTCTCCAAGCTGAATCACAATATTTAGCCTGAGTTAAGGAAGGTCTATGCTAGACTAAGGTGACCAGATGTCCCGCTTTTGGCGGGACAGTCCCGCTTTTTAATAATTTGTCCCGCGTCCCGCGGCGTTTCAAAAAAGTCCCTTTTTTAATTTGAATTTGTCCTGCACACCAGGGGTGAAATCCTGCTGGTTCGGCCGGGCCAGTCGTTCGGCGTAGAGCTGATGGAACTGGCGGCGGTCGCAGCGCGGGGCTTCTCCCGCCCGCTTCCCCCGCCTGGCTGGACCCCGCCATTTGGGTTATTTTGTCCTCTGCGCATGTGCAAAGCGTTCTGCGCATGCACAGAGGGCAAAATAACCCGAATGGCGGCGTCCAGCTGGGCGGGGAAAGTGGGCGGGGGAAGCCCCGTGCTGCGAACGCCACCAGCTTCTTCGGCTCTGTGGTGACGAACAGGTAAGCCTGCGCCAGTAGGAACCCACCCCTGGCTACGATGAAGGGGGGGTGTTTGGGGGGGTGCACAAAGTTGCAGGATAAGAGAGACGGACCCCTCCCATCTTGCTCCCCTAGAAACCCCCCACCGTCAATGGTGTCCTGCTTTACAAAAAATAAAATCTGGTCACCTTATGCTAGACCACTCATCCAGCACTTCTGATTTTTGATGTTAGCAGTAACCATATACTGAGACTATTCCTACATTTTCTTAGGAAGTCAAGTTGGAACTTTAAAACATTTCATAAGCCCAAAATTTTATGGGTTATCAATGCGCGAAAAAAAAAGAGTTGGGGGCTTTGATTGTGCAATCACAGCTACTATCTTGACTTTTTTGTCCCTCCCTGCAGACTTCCCTATTCTTAAGACAGAAGGAGAATATCAGTACAGCTATAACAAAAGACACACCATCACTATGGAAAGGACAACTGAAATGCTTTTTCTGGGAGTTTCAACAGGCCTCCCATTTGTGAGAAATTCAACAGCAGGCCTAAAAGCCATTTTTTCTTCATCTTGGCTGATTTCTATCTTGCCGTTTGAGATTTCCAGTGACTATTGATATATAATGCTATTTTTTCCAGTTGATATATGTTGTTTTGTTGTTCTATTTTTATCTGTTATTGGAGGTTGCCAAGGAGACACTGTCCTAAAAGTTGTAACACACTTCATGGAAGCAAACGAAGAAATAATTTCCTCAACATTATTAAATATGTTTGCTCCTGGGTTGTATCTCTCCAGTGAACATCATCATTATCATCATCGCCCCCACCACCATGTCTGATTCCTACCTGCTGGGCAGTTGCATCTCTGGTAGATATCTCTAGTCTCCCGATGTCTTGGCAAATTGAAGTTTATCCTCTGTAAAATGAATGAGGAGGAAAGTAACATTAACAATCACAAAGCCAAAGGTTTCTGCTTGCTAAAAAATATTCTTTGTGTGGATGGAATCAGCTCTGAACTACAAGGAGGAAGAGACATCTGTTCCTGGGTCAAAATCAGACAACAGCCTTCAATTCTAATCTCAACATCTGTTTGACTGAAAGCAGATAGAACTCAGTTAATCGAATTGCTACACAGCATCTCTGCTGTACAGTCTGAACCGCAATTGTGTGCCATTGCTGTCTAAAAGGACTATTACCCACTTAGAAGAGTTGGAGAGAAGTTAAAATTATGGAAGCTTTGAAGCACATCTTACCTTACTTTATTTATGGTCACCATGAGACCATAACCTAAAAAAAGGTCTCCTGCAGAGAGACAGCCTAATCCATGTGGGCTCTAGTGTTTGTAAGAATTTACCACATATTTCCTTCCCCGATCTTTTTATGAGGGTTGAGAGCCTCTTTTCACTACTTAGCCAACAGGAATGAAACATGGAATTGGGAAAATTCAGCCCCACTCTCTTGGGGGCTTTGAAAAAAAAGTGTGTTTTACTTCACATTATAATGGGAAGTTATCCGATTTATTTTTGTGAGTTATCATATGAAGCACAGTAGATATTAATTTTGGTTGTCCCAAAGGTGCTTTTCAAAAGGCAACTGGACTTTCTTGGATTTTTCCTTGAAAACATTTCGTTTCTTATCCAAGAATCTTCTTCAGTTATGAAAAATCCAAGAAAATCAGTTGCCTTTTGAAAAACACCTTTGTGACAACCATGACCTGAATAATCTTTTAACTGAGAATCTTCATAGACGTTGATTTTGGTCCTTTTTTCCAATTTTGTGGTCCGGATGATTTTTTTTTTTAAAAAAATATTGTTAATTGATTTTACTTGCATACTTCCAGAATCATCTTATGATTCAATGGAGGTTTAATTTTTTAAAAAAGCATTAAAAACAGAAACAATGAAAAAAATCAGCATACTCAACAAGCAGGAATCGGAATAACATGCAAGCAATAATTATAGTCACACAATCATAATATACATCTGATGGTGTCAACCACCCATCGGGCAGCTTCAGCTTCCAATGGCTCTGCAGCAGATCTTTATCATCACAGGTTGTCAGAAAAATGCCAGACGTGGTCCTAACCTAACTTTTATTTATTTTTTATTTTCTTTTTTATAAAATAATTTCTTTATTTACACAAACAAACATTAAACAAACATTTAAAAACATTGGACACTTTGTGATCATCCTATTTTGTCGTTCCATTCAATAATAATTTCCATAACAATAAATACTGTTGTTATTCAAAATACATTACTTTTTTATCTTACATGGACATCTCTCATTACTATTCATTTTTATCCGACCCTTCTTTGTTTTTGTTTTATTTTATCCCCATATTTTTCAATTATTTTGACTGTTTTTTCTTTTTCATCCACTGATAAAATTTGTCCCATATTGCATAATTTTCTGTCTTGTCCTTATCTTTCATTTCCAGTGTTAATCTGTCCATTTCTGCGCATGTCAATATTTTTTCTATTAAATCTTCTTCTGTTGGTGTATTTTCATTTTTCCAGTATTGCGCGTATATCATTCTTGCTGCAGTTATTAAATGTAGAATTAGATAAATCTGTCATTTTTCATATCTTTCGTGGGTGATTCCTGGTAAGAACAATTCTGGTTTTGTTTCTATTTTTCTGCCTAGTATTTCTTCTAACCATATCCTAATCTTATCCCAAAACATCTTTGCTTTTTTGCATTGACATTGGCCACTGCATACAAAGAAAACCTATACAAAATGTTTTATAGGTGGCACATCATACCAACACAATTAGCGAAAATAGATAAGAAGCTATCACCACAATGTTGGAAGTGTAAAATAGCAAAGGGTTCATATTAGCATATGTGGTGGTCCTAGCCTAACTTTTAGAGGGACACAATTTCATGAAGTTGGGGCCACCATAGGAAAACATCATTGCTCCTTCCAATCTGGGTCTCTTTGCGATTCCAAAATGTTCATTTTGGACAAGTAAGCTGGATATATTGGTTCTGGAGTATTACATGTACTTAGAGATCGATCATTTAGAGCCTTAAATGTCCAAAACAATATTTAATGTTTTGAATTGAAGCATCCATTTAATTTTGAAAGGTAGCCCAATATAGAATAGCAATTTAGACAATTTACAACTACGTCGCCTCCGATCTGATCTAAATGTAGTTCATAAAATCATATACCAAAATGTCCTTCCTGTTAATGACTACTTCAGCTTCAACCGCAGCAATACATGAGCATGTAATAGATTCAAACTAAATGTAAACCTCTCCAAACTGCAGAAAATACGACTTCAGCAACAGAGTGATCAATGCCTGGAATGCACTACCTGACTCTGTGGTTTCTTCCCCAAACCCCAAAAACTTTAACCTTAGACTGTCTACAGTCGACCTCTCCCCGTTTCTAAGAGGTCTGTAAGAGGCGTGCATAAGCGCACCACTGTGCCTACTGTCCCTGTCCTATTGTCCTATTGTCCTCTTTTATCGTTACTTTTTACTTATGTTTATACCAACTACCACTATCCTATACATGTTTGACAAATAAATAGATAAATAAATAAAATAAATAAATAGTCTATACTAGTGATAATAAAGGTCTTCTGGGGAAGGCATGCAAACTGAAGGTGGCTCTGTGAAAGTAGAGCTGACAGCCATGGCAAAAAGCAAGGAACCAATGAATAGACTGGTTTCGTGGAATCTCTCCAGATAAGGAGAGGAAGGGAGATGACCCATATGTGCACTGGATGGCTGCTCCTTTCAAAGAGAATGCAGGACAGTGGCTTTCTGTGGGTTTAAGCACCAGGAGACAACAGGATTAACCATTTGCTTGCAACCATAGAGAAGATTTTGAAAAGACTCTCAGTTCACAAACCTCACTTTCTAATCACTTTCAAAAATTGCTCATTAATTACTTCTGAATTATTAGGAACCTTTGGAAGTGCAAGTTTGAAAAGGCTAGGTAAGTCTGTCTTCAGTCATGAATAAAAGGACATTTGAATCATAAGCTTAAGAATTTAAAAGATTCTGAAATAGACTCAAAAAGTTAAATATGCTTTTAATCTTAGAAAGTTATAAACAGACTAAGGATCCAGATAAAAAGGGAATATTGAAATGTCTAGGATACGTTTTGGATTAATTACAAAAAGCAATTTCTCATGGGAAATAGATAGGATACATCAAAGATAAGCAATTTTATGATTTAAATAAACTGTAAAAGACTAAAATCCCTAGGTAAAGATTTATAAACCTGTAAAATGTTGCAAAGCATAACTAAAAACACTTAAGACTTTTAAAGAATAAAATCAGAAAATAGTAACAGCATCAACAATGTAAGTAATGATGTACGCTTCTATAGATATACAAAATATATTGTAGAAATGACAGATGTAGAATAAATTTTATCTGAAAGTGGGCTGCTCCACTCCCCCCTCCACACGGCAAGAGTTCTACAGGTGTTTATTCAAACCCCCCAAATAAGTCCTTGGAAAGCACCACTGTTGTGCAGGTCTGGATTCCAAGCTCAGTACAGCAAGAGTCACTGGGCAACTGAGTTCAATGGGCACACACAATGTCCAGGAAAGCAGTCCAAGAGTCAAACAGGCCAGGATACATGGCACAAGCACCCAAGGCACAGAATTGGACATGTTGCTCCAGCAACACTCAAGTCCTCAGGGCAGGGTTATGTAGGTAATGCTGGCACAGCCCTTCATGAGAGGTGAGGTTGCTTCCTCATGAGTAATCTAGCTGACAGGCATCGTGCCTGTCTCCTCTCTGCTCTACATGTGTTTGAATCAGGAGGAGGTGTGGACACCACCTCTTCCTCATTTCTTCTCTAGAAAGGGAAGGTGATAGTTAAAGAATATTGTAGATCTAGGCAAATCCTCTTCCTATGGAACATGCCAATACCTTCTTAAATGCAACTGGGGCACCCCCCCCCTTTTTTTTTTACCAAAAGCATCTTTAATACAACCTGGTCCCAGCTGGTTATGCATCTCTGTGATACCCCTATGTAACCAGGATACATAGATCAAGACCAGCGGTGGGTTGCTCCCAGTTCAGACCGGTTCTTAGAGCCAGTAGCGCTGGTGGCGGGAGGCTCCGCCCACCCGCCCGGGACCCTTCTGCGCAGAAGTGTCGCACGCACGCGTGAACCGGTGGCAAAATATTTTACAACCCACCACTGATCAAGACCACAAGTAAACATCTTGGACAAGCTCCTTCCTAGTTCCTTTCTCCTTCTTAGGATAAAGAGAAGGAAGAGGGAAGTACATTCTGACTTGCAACTTTCTTCTATTATAAATTTACAAAAAAGTAGTACTGACTTCCATGGCATTGGTTTCTTCTTCTGGTCTACCTTGGAATATAACTCACGCCACCTTACTGTTTCGTCAAATGCATATGCTCCAGCTTTCAGTAATAAATAGGAATAATATTTTTATGCAATTTTGATTTATGACACTCTGTTATTGCTCTCTTCAAATTGCGTCCATTTCACTTTTGACGCTAAGGCCAATAAATATCAGAGTACCAGAAACTCTAAGAGAAGAAATCATTTATGTGAAAACTCCCCCAGTTTGCTGCCTGTAAATTAGGAATTCAACAGTCTACAGTTGTGATACTGATCGTTAGTCAGCATTTGGAATATTTGACAGTCAAATTATAATAAATATATTCACAGGCATGATGTTTGTACAAATTTGAAGAGTAAGAGTGCAAAGTGAAACATATTTTTGCTGAGGAGAAAAACAAAAAAATAAATTGCTGCTGTTCTTTTAAAGAAGATTAAACCCTTTGCCACATTGCACAGATGTGGTTAAGAAACACCACCTGCATTTTCAGTCCATCGGGCATGGTGAGAGGAGCCAAGGTAGTTAGGAACAAAATCTATCTTTAACCTTCTAAATCTATTTTTAAGATCTAATATGTGTGACCTGGATTTCATTAACCCTGAGAAATCCAGCAATTCTTCTCCTCAGAATACACATACATCCTTAAAAACTTGATAGATTTCATGAACTCCTCTTTGATGGATTTAATGATATTCTTTAAGATTCCTAAATATCTACTCCTAATTTTCATACAGTATATGAATTTTCCGATAGTTAGGCCTATTAGGTTTGGATTGGACCAGGAATGTGAGTGACTATCTCTCCAAGACTATAAAATCAATTGCTGGATAAGGGTCCAAAGAGCAGGCTGGCACTGCTCTGTTAAAAGACAGGTAAGAACAACACAGTTTTTAGCATTTTTTTTGTGCCTCACAATCTGGAGCTTTCATACTTCTCGGTTATAGAGATTGACATTGCATGTTCTTGTCAATAAAGTCTTAAAGTTCTACAGAGTAAGTATAAACTATGTAAGGTAACTTGCTAGATAACATTTCATCCTTATCAAAGGCGGCATTCAGCAGGTTCAGACTGGTTCGGGCGAACTGGTAGTGGCCATTTTGATCAGTTCGAAGAACTGGCAAATACCACCTCTGGTTGGCCCCTCCCCCCACCCCCGCTGTTCCCTGTTCTATATACCCTTTTGTTTTAGCTCAGCTGATTCGCGCGGCAGAGCGGTTTGCCGCACCTCAGCTGAGCTAAACAACAGCTCAGTTCACCAGCGCCGACACCGAGGGAGGTCTTTGTGTGCTGCCACGTTTTCAAGCCACGTGTGCGAGCCAAGCGCAAGCACAGAAGGCTTTGCTCACATTTTTGGTGCTGCTGGCTGAACCGGTAGGTAAATTATGTGAACCTCACCCCTAATCCTTATGCTATGAAGTCCCAGATAATCAACACAATACAATAACATGGCGTCCTTTAACCAAAACGTTGATGCAAATACATATCTGTCCTGGGATTCTTCCAGCCTGCATGTTTACCTCAAGACTGTTGGCAATGAAAGATTCTAATTCTGGACCTTGGATCTTCTTAAGCGTGTATATAACATTTCACTGAGGGCCGTAAATAGGACATGAGTATCATTCAGTCCAATCTGTAACCTGGACTTTAAAGACATAGTTGGTTCATTTTATCCTCTCTAGTGTTAATTTAAATATCTTACCGTAGGACTCTGCCATCTCAGTAAGGCAGTTCCATTAGGAGCTGATGGGTAAAATATGCCATTCGTTCTGGTGAGTTCAGGGATGAGGACACGTGGCATGATTTGCATGGTCAGAAGGGGTTTGGGACAAGTCATCCTCTAACGAGTGGAATTTAATGCTTAATTCTCAGCCCAATGATATACTCATTATGGTACCAGGCAGACGTGAGTTTCACTTACCTTCGCTACCGGTTTGGAACTGTGAACATGTGCGGGCTCCGTTTTCGGCTGGGACAGCCTCCTGCAACCCTCTGCCAGCAAAAATGCAGCTCAGGAGGGCCACATTTTCGCTGGCAGAGGCACCGTGGGCCAGTCCTTCACTATTTCCAGGGCTCCCCTGTGGACCAGATCTAAATACCCTGAGGGCTGGATCCATCCCCTGGGCCTTGAGTTTGACACCCCTGTTCTATGGTATAAAGCAGCAGTTCTCAAGCTGTGGGTCGCGACCCCTTTGGGGGCCGAATGACCCTTTCACAGGGGTCGCCTAAGACCATCGGAAAACACATATTTCCGATGGTCTTAGGAACAGAGACACCGCTCCTCTATCCGTCTCCAGGCGGGTCCACCCACATGCAAATAGACTACTGCAAAAAAATATATACCTGTACCATGGGAACTTCTGAGCATGCGCAGAAGCCGAATTTCTGGCACTGCGCATGCGCCACCATCTTTTTCGGCATTTTTTTTATTTGCAATTTTTTTTAAAAAAATCGGAACTGCGCATGCGGGTTGCGCGCCCACGAGGCACAACCACACAGCGCAGGAGGAAGCGAACCAGCAGTGAGGTAAGTTAGAACCCACCCTGAGTTTCCTAATAATTTTATTATTTTATGGTTGGGGGTCACCACAACATGAGGAACTGTATTAAAGGGTCATGGAGTTAGGAAGGTTGAGAACCACTGGTATAAAGAATCTCATCAGGAGCAAAGTCTTAATACCTGACTCAACCTAGCTTTTTCTAATTGTAAAATCACCTTGTCTGCATACAGCATCATTAGCTCAGAGGCCGTATCTCCTTCATAGCATTGCCTGGAATGATCATGTAACTATGCGTCATTGTGAAGTTGTACCTGGTCATTCCAGGAAGTGCTGCATAGGAAAAGGAAAGTTGCTGTATGAGGCAGGGAAGGAGGAATTTGGATATCTAGGCAATATTTTTTTTTTTTGCTATAGAGAGAAGACACAGTTGAAAGTTCCAAGCACCCAAGTATTTTCAAAAGTAAATGGAAAAAAAAAACCTATCTGCCCTAAACCGAACAGCAGGTTTACATCCTAACATTTCATAGAAAAATCAGAATGTGACATCAGAAATATATTTGTTTATGAGGGGGATTTGTAGCCTGCCCCATTCCATAGAATCAGGGCAATTCACATAAATTCAGAACAAAAAAGCAAATAGTACATTAACATTTGAAATGAGTTAAACCAAAAAATAAAAAAGACGAGCCTAAAATCAAGCTAGATATGGCCAATACCGCCATCTTAAGCCCGGCCACCCATGGCAAAAAGCCCTGTTTTCACCACTTTAATAAAAGTTAAGAAAAGGAGGGATCAACAACTTCAAAGTGTTAGGGCAGCCATGGAGATGACAATGTCCAGTCATCAACCCCTGTGACAACACTAGGTGAAAAAGTCCTTTCTATATTGCAAAATCTCCCTGTGGCAAAAAGTAATAATTCTGCCTCAGCAATCCTCTATCACCATCCCGGCAGTTGGCACTCTACTCTGTGGTGGGTTGCTACCGGTTCGGACTGGTTCTTTAAAACCAGTAGCAGAAATTTACCACCACTCGCCGAACCGGCAGCGATGACCGGCGGTCCACGCTCCCAAACCGATCCTCCCATCGCCGCGGCTTGCAAAAAACCCCTCTCTATGCATGTGCAAAGGCTTTTGCGCATGCGCAGAGGGTCATTTCCGGGTGTTTTGCATGATGTGATGGGGGCGCGCGTGTGAGCGAAGCGAGCACACTTCCGTCGCGCACTTCCATTGCGATGCAAACTGGTAGGGAAGGTAAGTGGAACCCACCCCTGATTCTACTAATATATTTATGTGAATGACCAATAATTATAGTATCCAAAGTCTGAACCTCTTTAGTTATCATGGCTCGCAGCAATGGAAGCTTCGTTCTCCAAGAATTATTTTAATCTCACATAAAGTCATCTAAATCAGTGTTTTCCAACTGCAGCAACTTGCATGGGCTGGTTAATCCTGGGAGTTGAAGGCCACACATCTTAAAGTTGCTGAGCCTGAGAATCAGTGATCTATGCTAATGGCCACTGTCATATTTCGGAGCAACAAATGTCAATATATGAATGAGGTTTTGCTTAATGATGTACTTCCTTTCCCCTTTGCTAACCACCTGATAGTCCCGTGATGTTGAACCTGTGGCACGCGTGCCAGAGGTGGCACGGAGAGCCCTCTCTGCTGGCACGCGCGCCGTCGCCCCAGGTCAGATCTCCATGGCATTTCTTTCGTGAGCTTCTGTTTCCCTGCAAATGACAAAACAGAAGCTCACGCAAGAAAAAGATCCTACCTATTGCTGCGCTGCCGGTGTTGGGATGCCCTGCCTCCCGCCGGCCAGCTGGTCTTTGGGTCCATGCTGCACATGCACCCGCGCATGCATGCGTTCATGCATGTCTGTTCATGCGTGCGTTTGTGCATGTCTACACATTTGCCTGCAACTTTCTGTTTGGGCATGCGCATGCAGTTTGAGCACTCGTTGTCTAAAAGGTTTGCCATCATTGTGATAGTCAGTACAGGTAGTCCTCAACTTACAACAGTTCATTTAGTGACCATTCAAAGTTACAACGGCACTGAGAAAAGTGACTTATGACCATTTTTCACACTTATGACCATTGCAGCATCCCCATAGTCACGTGTTCAAAATTCACATGCTTGGCAGCTGACTCATATTTATGACGGTTGCAGTGTCCCAGAGTCACATGATCACCTTTTGAAAACAAGTAAAGTCATGGGGGAAGCCAGATTCACTTAACAACCATGTTACTAATTTCACCACTGCAAGTGATTCACTTAACAACGGTGGCAAGAAAGGTCTTAAATGGGGCAAAACTCATTTAACAAATGTCTCAGTCAGCAACATAAACTCAGGTCTCAATTGTGGTCATTAGTTGAGGACTACCTGTATATCTGCATTCTAAAGTTATAAGAAAGGGAATTTTAAAAAATCGTATCTATTTTCACAGCTATAAGAAAAGACAGTAGAAATATTTTACATTGTTCATTCCATTGGGAAAACGTGTAGGATACACCATATGCAGAGTACACAAAGGTGTCTATAATATTGTGATTAAAGCTGCACCAGATTTTTACATGTGTTGAACATATGATTTGTGGAAAAACCAGGCAAGATTTCAATCACACTACTGTGGCCACCGTTTGCCTTTTTTTACCATATTCCAAGGGATCCCCTAAAAGTACACCAGCTGATTTTACATTCATGACACAAACACATGAATGAAAGTACAAAAATATATTCATGTAGCTTGAGAAGGTCATTTCTACGCACAGCATTAATATGGAGAATTACTCGGTCCAAGATGCAATCAGTGAGATGAATAATGGGATTCAAATGTACTTATATTTGGCTGCATTATGTTGAGGATGTCAGGAAGGAAGGAAGGAAGGAAGGAAAGAAGGAAAGAAGGAGAGAAGAAGGAGGAAGGAAGGAAGGAAGGAAGGAAGGAAGGAAGGAAGGAAGGAAGGAAAGAAAGAAGGAAAGAAGGAAGGAAGGAAAGAAGGAAGGAAGGAAAGAAGGAAGGAAGGAAGGAAAGTAGGAAAGAAGGAAAGAAGGAAAGAAGGAAAGAAGGAGGGAAGGAAGGAAAGAAGGAAGGAAAGAAAGAAGGAAAGAAGGAAGGAAGGAAGGAAAGAAGGAAGGAAGGTCTATGCTACTTTATTAATTTGATGATATCTCTCCCTTAAATATCTCATTTTTAATACTGTATTTTTGTTGAATGATGTGAACTTTGCAGCTGTAAAAGTAATTAAAGTTAGAATATCAGGAGGCACGGCTGCTTGTTCATGAGAATGTGATAGTGTAAGAACTGACAACCTGAAAGAGAGAAAGCGCTTAAGAGTCTGCTGGAGACAAGTGACTCCATCCGTGTGTTTTTCTCAGTCCCAGTCTGCTATCCATCATTCTCATCATCCCCCACAGTGGTAATTTCCTATCCTGTTCTCTCCATTCCGTTCCTGATTACTTTGCATTTCTTGCCCTATGTGTTTTACCTTTGCATTTCATACTTGTCTCCTCCCTCTGTGTCAGCATTTCATCTGGCTGTTGGGGAACAACAGGGAAAGAATAACAAAATAACAGAGTTGGAAGGGACCTTGGAGGTCTTCTAGTCCAACCCCCTGCTCAAGTAGGAGACCCTATACCAGCGGTTCTCAACCTGGGAGTCGCAACCCCTTTGGGGGTCGAATGACCCTTTCACAGGGGTCGGGAGACTTCGCCTGGACACCGCTATTTGGGTTCTTTTATCCTCTGCGCATGTGCAGAACGCTTTGCGCATGTGCAGAGGGTAAAAGAACCCAAATGGCGGCAGCGGGGCAGGGGTCAGGGCGGCGGGCACGGCGGCAGGGTGGGTCACGGTGGGGTCACGGGGCGGGTCACGGGTCACGGGTCGCGGCATTATGAAGGTTGAGAACCACTGCCCTATACCATTCCAGAGAAGTGGCTGTCCAGTCTCTTTTTAAAAGCCTCCAATGATGGAGCACTCACAGCTTCTGAAGGCAAGCTGTTCCACTGGTTAATTTTTCTCGATGTTAGGAAATTTCTCCTTAGTTCTAGGTCGCTTCTCTCCTTGATTAGTTTCCATCTATTGTTGCTTTTCTTGCCTTTTGATGCTTTAGAGAACAGGCTGGCCTCCTCTTCTTTGTGGCAGCCCCTCAAATATTGGAATACTTCTATAAATGTCTCCCTTAGTCCTTCTTTTCACTAGACTAGACATACCCACCAGTAGTGGGTTCTAAAACCCTTTACTACCGGTTCACGTGTGCGCTCGAGCATGCGCATGACACTTCTGTGCATTCACAGAAGCTTCTGCGCATGCGCAGAAGCGTTCCGGGTGGGTGGGCGGAGCAACCCACCGCTGATACCCACTCCTACAATCATTCTTCATATGTTTTAGCCTCCAGCCCCCTAAATCATCTTTGTTGCTCTTTTCTTCACTTTTTTTCCAGAGACTCAATCCCTCCACAAAGAATTCACGACTCTCTTTATCCAGGGGCGGGTTCCTAATTTTTTACTACCACTCTGTGGGCGTGGCTTATTTTGTGGGTGTGGCTTGCCAGCCATGTGACCGGGTGGGTGTGGCTTGCCGGCCATGTGACCGGGTGGGCGTGGCTTCTTGGACTGCTGAAGGGAGGGGAACTGAGATAGGTCCTGCCGCCCATTCCCCCTCCCCTCAGCAGCTCGAGAAGCCTCAAACGTGCGAAAATGCCTAGGATCATCACAGCGTGTTCGTGGCTTCTCGGACTGCTGAAGGGAGGGGAATGGAGAAAGCTCCTGCCGCCCGTTCTTTCAGTGTCTCACGCGCTCCCTCAGCCATCCTCCCCTGCTTGGACTCACTGTGGGGTAGGAAGGCAGCGCATGCACAGTGCCGGAAACTCGGCTTCTGTGCATGTAAAGAAGAAGATTTTTAAAAAAATTAAAAAAAAAAATTAAAAAAAAATGGTGGCACCCAGGCACCGGCAACCGACCGCACCGGTACTGTGATGCCACCAGCGGGCCGCTACCGGTGCTCTAGAGTGGACCGCACCGGTAGGAACCCACCACTGTCTGTATCATTCTGCTCTGACCTACCTCAGTAACTGTAGTGAAACGACTATGATCACGTCAGGATCTAATTTAATAATCCATGTTTTCCATTAATGTGGGACAATGCCTTTTGGCCTTGTATATGTCTTGTGATCTCCTGCACATCTTTCACTGGATAGGCAAATAATAGTGATCAAACAAAACTTATTTGCCATTGCTAATTAACTCCTGCAATGCATCACAAAAGAGGGAATGGTGGGCATTTTCTGCAAGATGTTGAAAAGTTGCCTGGAAAGTGAAGAACTCACATAAGGCTCCCATACATAATGAAGGTAATCCTTAGTTCACAGTTTCTGGAAACCTACCAAAATTCTACAATGCTGATGCATAGCAGGAAGAGAACCATATTCGTCTATGGTAGTTGAAAATCAGAAGGAGTCTGTAGCACCTTTTCCGATGAATACATGTTATTAAAAGGCACAGGCTTGCATAGACTTACCCCAAAGGGGAAAAAAAAGTCTGCCCCTTTGAGCAATATGGATAGCATTAAAAAAAATTGCTTCTAAGCCAGAAAACCAGCTTGAGTTGGTTATTCTATTTCAAACACAGCAGTCAAAATATATGAAATATGAAGTAATCATTTTTTTAAAAAAAATAGATTAAAATCACTTCTAAAATTAATTAACAATTCAAAGCTTGGTGGAAAGAGGAAGTATGGCTGCCCTTCTGAAGCTGAGAAGAGTTGGGTCAAGTGCAGCTTTTAAGGGGATGAGTTCCACAGCCTGGGGGTTGTTCCAGAAGAAGACTTTTTGGGATAACCTCAATAAAAGAACTCTTGTGCATCACAATATCTAGGCAAGACCAGGGGTGGGTTCCTACCAGTGCGGACCAGTACTGTGCACCGGTAGCGGCCTGCTGGTGACGTAATTTTTATCAGAATTTTTGGTGATTTTTTCGGGTTTGGATGGCTTCTCCTCGTCCTCTGCTTTGGGAAAAAGCCCTCCTGCCCACCCTCGGGTTAATACTGACCTTTATTTCTTCATCCGAAGCACAGCTGAGCACCTCCTCAGCTGTGTTTTGGCCTGAAACGACCTTCTGAGCATGCGCGGAAGTAAAATCACTTAATGGGACACGCGCATGAAACGTCGCAATGCACACTGGTAGCAAAGGTAAGTGAAACCCTTCCCTGGGCAAGACCCATTAGAGGAGAGTCAGTTCCTCAGATATTTGTCCCTGAAACTGTTAGAGCGCACAGTGACTTCTCAAATTCTTGACCAAGGCAGGTCTTTCTACACAATCATAGTATGTTCTTCATATTGGACACCTGTTAACAATCTAGGGTAGGACAAGAAGCAATGGGCAGAAACCAATCAAGGAGAGAAGCAACTTAGAACTAAGGAGAAATTTCCTGACAGTTAGAACAATTAATCAGTGGAACAACTTGCCTCCAGAAGTTGTGAATGCTCCAACACTGGAAGTTTTTAAGAAGATGTTGGATAACCATTTGTCTGAAGTGGTGTAGGGTTTCCTGCCTAAGCAGGGGGTTGGACTAGAAGACCTCCAAGGTCCCTTCCAACTCTATTATTCTATTCTATTCTATTCTATTCTATTCTATTCTATTCTATTCTATTCTATTCTATTCTATTCCTAGCATTTTGCAGCCTTTCTGCTTCTGGATTCTTGTCAATGATAACCCCATGTAAAAAAGCAAGTTAATATATAGGTAACTGTCGATAGATACCCTTGGTTCAGAAATGTCACTACTGAACAATTGATGCCAATGTGGCATAATTTTGAAGGGACTAGGAAGAGGGAGACCCATGCTCTGCTCCATCCTGAACCAAGAAAGCTCACTGGGTGACTTGGTTTCAGCCCACATTACCTCCTGCAGCCAAATATGGGGAGTGCTTTGCTGAATAAAAGGTGTGATAGAAATCTAATAAATATATACTGTACATTTCTGTCTACCTCAAGAGATTTTGTTCTTGCTATTCCATTTTGTGTTGGCATTTCTCACACATCTTTTCACCCTTGTTGTTCCTGCCAACCTTGCATTTGGCCTTGTCCCTGTAACTTTGGGGGTCTCTTCCACATCTTCTCGGGCTCCTTTCTGTAGCTACTGGTGACCAGGGTCTCTAAAGATCCAAGGCTGCCCAGTAGGGAGAGCAACCCTGAATGTAGCTTGGTTTGATTTAGGCATGTCACATGATTGGATAATCATGTGCCTAGAAATAACAGGAGTCAGTAGAAACATCAGAAGCTTTGGGCAAAGATCAATGGCAGAGTGGAAGGCGCAGTAGCTGGTCAATGGTGATAGTCTGTATCTCATTGCAGAATTGATTGCAAAAGGCACCTTTAAATTAGAACAGCTTACGTGAGCCGAGATGGTGCAGTGGTTAAATGCAGCACTGCAGGCTACTGCTAGTTCAGCAGTTCAGCTGTTCAAATCTCACCAGCTCAAGGTTGACTCAGCCTTCCATCCTTCCGAGGTGGGTAAAATGAGAACCCAGATTGTTGGGGGCAATATGCTGAACTCTGTAAACCGCTTAGAGAGGGCTGTAAAGCACTATGAAGCAATATATAAGTCTAAGTGCTATTGCTATTGCTATTCTGCAATGATACTATTAAACAACAACATCCTTGAGGACTTGATAGTGGACAAAAATGCCAAATCTAGTCTAAACATCTGGCTGACTGTGTGACCAACCACCACCACCACCACCACCACCACCACCACCACCACCACCACCACCATCATCATCATCATCATCATCATCATCATCATCATCATCATCATCATGATGTATTCTATAAAAATAGCATCCTCAGAATTCTCTCATTTAAAAAAGGAATCTATTTTGTAACCTCAAAACTTTTCACACTAATAGCCATAGCACTTAGACTTATATAATGCTTCACAGTGCTTTACAGCCCTCTGTAAGCAGTTTACAACGTCAGCATATTGCCCCCAACAATCTGGGTCCTCATTTTACTGACCTTGGAAGGATGGAAGGCTGAGTCAACCTTGAGCTGGTGAGAATCGAACTGCCGAACTACTGGCAGCTGGCAGTCAGCAGAAGTAGCCTGCAGTACCGCATTCTAACCACTGCGCTATCATGGCTCTTTAACCTACAGTAGAAGTTCAGGTCACAACGTAGAAGTTCAGGTCACGACTGTAATCTGTTTAAAGACTTCAGTCGCAACCCGATTTGGTTGTGATCGGAAGCAAGACTGACTGCGCATGTGTGTACCAAAAATATAATAATAATGGTGCAGAAGGTGAAATTGCCACAGCAGGGAAAATCACCGTGGCTGTGTTTGATCACCACCCAAGGATGTGTTCGTGACCAGAGTGAAACATTTAGCGGATTTTTTGATCGGCACCCGATTTGATCATGGTCAGAAGCGTTCGTGACCCGAGGTTCTACTGTATGTCTTATTGTAACATGGCTGATGGGCCCAATCTCCTGGACTCCATTTCTGTGATTTTTCATCTACATATTGCCACTCTTCTTTCACCAGCCTGCCCACGCACGACGACACACTCTTCAGCTATGTGGAATTGTGACTTCCAACAACTTATCCAGGATGGCTGGTGGCCACCCTGCCTATGAATGACTAGAAGTTTCATCGCAGACATCTGGAAAGCACCAGCCTGGGAAGATGTGTTCTACTTTCAAATCCTGCCATCTGTTTGTTCTTCCTAAAAATACATGATTAATTAAGGGGGGGGGGAATTAATGTTCTTAGCGAATGAGAAATAATGATAATGGCCATATTTTATTGCGTCATGTGCTTTGTGAATACTGAAGAGCAGATGTTAAGGGCATGGAGGTATACCCTCCCCTATCCCCTCTCCAACTCCCCCAAAAATGAGCAGGGCGGAAGAGAATTAGTCTTCTATCATAAGCACAATTCAATCCAAGGTTATTTACCACAGCGCTTAGTCAGCAAATGACATAAAAAGAAAAGGAAAGGGTCAAAGTTAGATGAGCACGAATAAATATACGCCATTACCTATCTTAAATCTATCAATCCCCTGCCAAAACCTTGGTGTTAAATAACAAAACTTTGCAACAATGTAGGTTATTAAAATATCTGGACTACTGCAATGCGCTCTACATGGGGCTACCCTTGAAGAGTATTCGGATACTTCAGTTGGTGCAAAATGCGGCTGCGCGTGCTGTGGTGGGTGTGCCAAGGTACACCCACGTTATACCTATACTCCGCCAGCTGCATTGGTTGCCCATCGGTCTCTGGGTACAATTCAAGGTGTTGATCATCTTTAAAGCCCTGCATGGCTGAGGACCAGGTTACCTTCGGGACCGCATTCTGCCTCATACTTCCCTTCGACCGGTTAGGGCCCACAGAGTGGGCCTCCTCCAGGTCCCGTCAGCCAAACAATGCTGGCTGGCGGGCCCTAGGGGGAGGGCCTTCTCTGTGGGGAGGGGCCCGCGCTCTGGAACCAACTGCCCCCAGAGACCCGAACCATCCCCACCCTGCTGGCCTTCCGAAAAGCCATCAAGACATGGCTCTTCCTGCAGGCGGGGGGAGGAGACTAGTTCCATCTGAGCTTCCCCCCCCCCCCGGTATGACTGATAGTGAATCATTTTTAACCTTTTGTACATTTTTAATTGCTGTTTTTAACTGCTGTTTATTATTAGTGTTCTCGTAAAATTGCTGTACGCCGCCCTGAGTCCCTCGGGAGTAGGGCGGCATAGAAGAACCAATAATAAATAAATAAATAAATAAATAAATAAATAAACAAACAAACAAACAAACAAACAAACAAACAAACAAACAAACAAATAAATAAATAAATAAATAAATAAATAAATAAATAAATAAATAAATAAATATCAGGAAGCAGAAAGTTGACATAGAAACTGTCTGAATGTCCAGGAACTGCTGCTCCATGGAAAATGTAAAACGTTGACACAATTTCATATAAAATCCTTAATATAAAAGAAGATGCCTTATTGACTCTTTCTCTTATGTGCTGAAAAGGGCAGAAGTGATGAGCTCTTAAAAGTTTGCAATATCTACCCTGTAACTGTAGCGAGTGCTAAAGAGAGCACTATAAGAACCAGACAGGTGTACACAGGTAATTCTCAGCTTATGTCCATAATTGAACCCGGAATTACCATCGTAAGTTGCAGCAGTCATAAGGCAAAGCATCACATGAGCGGACCTGATTTTTATACTTTTTTTTGTGGCGGTCATTAAGGGAATATTGTGGTTGTTAAGCAAATCCATTTTACCCAATGAGATTTTTTTTGCTGGGAACCAGAAGTATATGCCGGAAACTGGCAGGAAATGATGAAAATGGTAGTCACAAGTCTGCAGGATGATACAAATGTCCATAAAGGTGAGCCAGTTGGCCATGCCCAAAATGTGATCACTTGGGTGTGGGTGTGGCTTTTGGAGGGGTCCATTGTAACTTTATGTAGCCGTTAAGCGACTGGTCATAAGTCAAGGACTATCTATAGTGGTTAAGACTCCAGGTTAGAAACCAAGAGGCCATGAGTTCTAGTCCTGCCTTAGACACAAAAGCCAGATGGGTGACTTTGGGTCAGTCACTCTCTATCAGCCCTAGGAAGAAGAAGGCATGGGCAAACAGCTTCCAAAAATCTTGCATCAAAAATTTTGTGTCTGGTTACCAGCAATTATCCCAAAGGTGCTTTTTCAAGAGGCAACTGGACTTTCTGGTTTTTCTTTGAAGATGTTTTGCTTCTCATCCAAGAAGCTTCTTCAGCTCAACGTTTTCAAGGAAAAACAAAAAAAAAGTCCAGCTGCCTCTTGAAAAAGCACCTTTGGGACAACCATGACCTGGATGATGGAGAATCTCCATTTAACCAGCAATTAGCTCAAATTTGGGGCATTAAATTCCAAAATTCAGAAGGAGCTTTATCTTTGGCCAGGTTTAATGCCTCCCAACAGTTGTTTCTACAGTATAGTATACCATAGCATCCCCTCCAATTTTTTAAAGCTATTTTTAAAAATATTTTATAATATAATTTTTAGTGTGGTTTTTGTTTTATTTGCTGGCCTACGACCAAATAAAGCCTGATTGATTGATTGATTGATTGATTGATTGATTGATTGATTGATTGATTGACTGCAATTATACTGCACCTCAGTTTAGTCTGATAAAGGTTGCATAAAATGGTCTGAGAAAGCCCATAAAAAGGAGCTTCGGCTTAAGGGATTTCTTGAAAGAGCACTTCAGCAGACAATGATATATTTAAGCCAATAATGAAATTTTACTAATCTAATTCTGGTTTTTTTACTCTGGTCAGCCCTGCTTCTACCTAAGAGCTACATTTCAGATGAGTTCTGGGGTACCAAATATGGAGTTAAGGAATTTGGACTGAACAGTTCCAGCAGACTAAAATTAGTCTATGGACCGATAGCTGCTCCAAACAATAGCTGTGTTAAAGCCTTTGCCTTGTGTGTGTGTGATGATATCATAGAACTGTTGTGGTAGTTCATTGGGCCAGATTAAAATGTAATCAGCTCAATTGTCTTGCACAGATCCATCCATAGTCTGGATTCTAAACTTATGATCCATGGAACATTTCATGGGAATGTATCTCTAGGCACTGAGCAAGAAAAATGAATTCCATCAAAACTATATGGCAAGAATCCTTTTCTCAGGAGCTACAAGTTGTATAGTTCCCACCGAAATTATCACGCAGGATGAATGGCATTTATCAGATATCAGATATCTCCAAGGAAGAATTCAACAAAGCAGAATATAATAATACAGCATTTTTCAATTGTCAAGTGATCTAAAGTGTTCTCACTCACCACCCACGATGAACAGGGGGAAAAAATCCATAGAGCTGATTCCTTTTTTCTGGTGTTTATAGATCTGAAATATTTACATCCACATTTTTTTACACATAATACTTCATGGCAGCATTCCAGTATAACATGCTTGTCAGAATGTAGGGCAGGGGAGAATATTACTGGATAACCCTAACTTTTAGATTCTAGCTATTTAGATCAAATTATATAATTGTTTTCAACAGAGAGGGAAACCTTATTCCTAATTAATTCCCCTTTGCAGAAACAACTGTTGAGTATGCCATTGTAAGTCTGGTTTGCACCAATACGTTATCCTACTACAGTGATGGCGAACCTATGGCATGGGTGCCACAGGTGGCACGCGGAGCCATATCTGCCGGCACGTGAGCCGTTGCCCTAGCTCAGCTCCAGCGCGCATGTGCGTGCACGGCAGCTGATTTTTGGCTTGTGCGGAGGCTCTGGGAGGACGATTTTGGCCTCCAGCGGTCCTCTGGGGTGGCGGGGGGGGAGCGTTTTCGCCCTCCCCAAGTTCCAAGAAAGCCTCTGGAACCTGGGGAGGGCAAAAAATGGGCCTACTGGGCCCACTGGAAGTCAGGAAATGGGGGAGTGGGGGGGTCACGCACGCATGCACGGGGGGATGGGGCAAGTGGGGGGCTTTGAATTATGGGTGTGGGCACGCACGAGCGTGCGATAGCGCCTGCGCGCACTATTTCGGCACCCGAGGAAAAGAAGGTTCGCCATCACTGTCCTACTATATCAACTAATCTTTGAGGTTTACAAAAAGTTGATTCCAAGATTTCGAAGGGAACACCACCATGTTATAAACGTTGGCAATCTCGTGTGCTTTGGGCTGTTTTGTTTATTTTAGTCCCCAAGAATGCCCCATCTGGAGGAGACATGCTACCTGCAGGTATCACGATGTTGATCTCCGACTGAAACGCTGATTCTCCAAAGATTTGGACTCATTCATCCCCAGCTATAAAGTCCTTCAGAATGAACTCTTGCCTGAAACCCAAAGGAGGCATTGCTCTATGACCATGAATGAACTCATGGTCCAACTATGTGTAAACTGGCTTCGTCTGCTCATGTGATTGATGAGGTGAAAATGATGGTACGGAACCATCAGTAAACTTACAGACATTACCAAGGCAGAGTGGAGTGGTGGGAATTTTCCTGTGATTGGCTTGGAGTAGCCAATCTTCGGAGCTCTGTAGGTGGTCCTGCCAATTTCTGGCACCGCACTTATTTATGCATTGTCCCACCTCCTCAAGAGATTTTGTAAACAGATCATCTCTTATTTCATTGTTAATCTCCACCAACCACCACCCCCCCCATGAAGTTCTTAGCAATAGTTCTTCTTCCTCTTAGGAAAGCCTTGCCAAGACATTGTTTCTTTGTGTCCCATATTAGTTTCCAAAATAACATCTGTGAACAAGGAATCTGGATGGCAACCCAGAGCAATCCCTTCTCACAGCTGGCTAGCAAGCAAGAAGGAACTGAGGTCTCTTACTAGCTGCCTAATCCCATTTGTTTTCCCATTTATCTGATCCACTCTCAAGGCTGCATTTGGCTTCTGTTGCTAGCAATTGTCTTGCTGGATATTCTGTTGAATCACATTGTCTTCAAATTATACACTTCGTGGGCTGCTGCTGGCTGTTTTCAATTTGGCTACTATCAATCCTGAAAGCTTCCAGTCACCGGGTGTGAAGTTGCACATCAGTTGCATCGTGAAGACACTTGTGCTGAATTTTCATTTTTTAAAAAAAGTGGTGCCCAGAATTATTATGCCCCTAAGCTTGCAAAATATTATTAATTGTGCATTTATTACATTTCCATCCCACCCAAAAGTGGTATATATTGTTCCCCTCCGCTCAGGTTTAGCCTCAGAAACACCCTTGTGAATTAGGTTAGGTTAATCAAAAGTTACTTAGGATCACCGGGCTAAATGGCCATTTCAGTTTGTCAGATATTCCCAGCCCTGGTTCAGCATATGAAGAAGTTAAACCCCATGGTAGGAAAATCCCACACGCAACTGACTTCCATGAAGACAAATTGGATATATAGACATGGGTTAATGTAACTCTACGTATTTCTACTCCTAATGAATTGCTCAAAGTACCTATCTATTTCAGAGAGGGAGTAACATACAAGAGGATAATCTAATTTCAAGCTGTCTAAGAAAGCTCAGGCAAACTTGTCAAAACAGACGTGAAATCCCAAACACCAGAGGAGGACAGAACCAGAAGAATTCTCCCGCTTTGGGCATTCAGAGATACTTTATCCAATGCATCATTTGTATAAAAGCATCCCACGGGGGAGGGGGGGAGGAAAAAACCCTGACTTTGTACGGAGGCAACAGACAGTTTAGTATACATATGTGAAAATGAAAGAGCACAGACCTCAGCGAGCAGTTGGTCAACTCTTCCCAAAATAGCTGTCTCCATTTGGTCTGCGGAGAGGCAGGCGGCAGGGAGCGGAGTGGATCTGTCCGCCTCCAAATGAGAAACCCTGGACTGCAGATCTGATGTCCTGAAGTACAGCAAGAGGCTCAGCACCAAAGAAAGTAAAGAGATTCCAGGCAGCCCCGAGCTCAGCAGCAGAGGTACCCTACAGCATCTTTCTCCATCTCCACCCGTCCTGGGATGTGTGAGGCAGCCCGTCTCCAAGCTACCAGGAGCAGCTCCTTTCCAGCTCTTCTCTTCTACCACCATTCCTTCCCTGGCCTGAGAGGCAATAAATAAATAAATACTGAATAAATAACGCAGGGATCTTCCTCACAGAAGCACGGGATCCGAGATGCAGGAAAGGGCACCACCATCCAGAAGACTCCCAGAGCCACTGAAGAAAAAAAAAAAAAGAACAGGTAGCAAACAAAATTAAAAAAAAATTAAAAATTAAAAAATGGATGTAGAACCAAGTGGTGGGGAAGGAATGGATGTGTGTGTGTGTATGTGTGTTGTCCCAAAGAGGGGGGGAAATCAAACTTCAGAAAAGTTCTTTTGAGAAGACAGATGGATCAAAGTTGCTGTTGTTGCATTTCTTCTTTTAAGCTTCCTTTATTGTTGCTGATTCTCCTCCTCCCTCCCTCTTGGTTAGATCCTGTGTGGAATAGGCAACAGTCTGTGCGTGAAGGTCCCCATTAGAGAGAGGTAATTCTCAACTGATTGCACATTGCAGTGTGACTGTTCCTGATTTCTCTGTAACATGACACTCTCTCTCTCTTTCTCTCTCTCTCTCTCTCACACACACACATATATACACACTCGCACACACTGTCTCCGATGAGTTGGCTGCACGCTGTTTCCCAGAGCAAGCTCTCCTGTTCTCTCTGCAATGATTTATTTATTTATGCAAAACTGCTGGGTGGGATTGGATTCTCGGCTCCCGCCTACTGCAAAGCCCACCAGTCCCTAAAGTGCCGTTCATCAGTCCTTTGAAGAAGGACTTACTGCTGTCATTTATAGCTGCAAATAAGCCGTGGTAAGGATAAGGGGGCAAGGTTTAGGCTGCAGGTCCCCTTCTCACCATCATGGGCCTGATATCAGGTTAGGTAAAATTACGTGGCCACATCTGAATGTTCCTTATTGTCATAGAAGACTTTAACACAGAGGTCTTCAAACTTGGCAACTTTAAGACTTATGCCGGCTGGAGAATTCTGGGAGTTGAAGTACACAAGTCTTAAAGTTGCCAAGTTTGGGGACCCCTGCAACATCTTCCTCGGCTCACTGTTCCAGACAGCGCTGAGATTTTATTTCCTGACACCAATTGAGAAGTAATGAACTTTGGCCAGTTCATCTGCATTTTCAGTCTGATTTATCCTGAATGGTTTGGTCTTTTGTATACAGGCTCCAGGCCTCTCCATTCTTTTGGCATGTTGGCATTTCACAGCCCTGAAGGAAATTATTAATCCAAACTCCAGCACTTAATGAGCAGCACCGAGGTGTAGGATCTGCATTTATGGGACTTTCAGATGAAATCCGCATAAACATATAATTTTTGAATAAATTCTGGGTAAGATTAAAGAACGGATTCTCTGTTATGCTGATCATGTCAGGACAAAACTAATACAGGATTCACAGCGACGCAGAAGACCCATAATCCTGTTCTAAACATTTCACTGATCAAAATAATGTTGGTAACTACCAGTCTGCTGACTATGAGCCTCGGTGGCACAGTGGTTAGAATGCAGTACTACAGGGCACTTCTGCTGACTACCGGCTGCCTGCAATTTGGCAGTTCAAATCCCAGCAGGCTCAAGGTTGACTCAGCCTTCCATCCTTTCGAGGTGGGTAAAACGAGGACCCAGATTGTTGGGGGGGCAATATGCTGACTCTGTAAACTGCTTAGAGAGGGCTGTAAAGCACTATAAAGCGGTATATAAGTCTAAGTGCTATTGCTATTGCTAATTTCACAGAAAGATAGCCATTGTATACTTGGATAGGAGGAAGCTGAATATACCGAACAGAAGAAGCTATTCCATGCGTTAACAGATTTTAAATGCAATTTATGCAGAGAAGTGGCAGGAATGGTGACAGATTGTTGAATGTGACATAACCTTGGCCACTTTAATTTCAGCTGGGGTCCTAGTACTTAGACTGGGGTGTATGGGGTGCTCAGGGAGGGGTAGCACCTCTGGTGTAGGGGCATGTTGTGTCCTTTTACGGCAGCTCATTCTAGGGCAGCTTTTAGGGCAGCACATTCACCTTTGGTCCCCACCTGTCACTCAGCTCTCACCTGTGGCTCCTAGCAGCTGTAGCATGCGCAGCGGCCACACCCCGGGTAACAGCTTCGACAGACTGACCAAACCATGTTGAGAGTAGTCATTGACTTTCGGTGAGATAGGGACTTGTCTATCCCGAGCATGTGAAGACAGATTCCGGTGGACATAGCGGATAAAATCTACTAGAATAGGACAACGGTCATGAAGGCGGTCTCTGCAAGCAATGTGGTACGCTAAGAGCACGGCAAGACACAAAAGACACCCTGGTCAACAACTGTGCCCAGCCCATCTCCAACTGTCTCGACTCTTCTCCTGCTATTGGAGCAAGATGGAATCTGGGAAGAGAGAGTGAGGCTGACTCTGCGCACCTCTCCCTCACTTTAATCCAATTCATGCGCAAGTCTTGACATCTGCCCCGATTCTCATAGATGTCAAGGTCCTCTTCGAACACAATGGACGAACATCAGTACTTAGACTAAGTTGAAGCTACTCACAAATGGCTTTCAAAATTGCCCACCAAAATTGTGGATGCGGAAACTCAGTGAACGATTTCTCCAAACTTCTCAGACAGTTCTCAACTTTAGCAGTCACAAAAGCACCATTACTCAAAAAACTCAAAAGGGGAGGGGGGAATTTATTCCTAAGGGTTTCCACTTGGGCTTAACAGCAGTCTAGGAAGCCAGAGAGGCTCCCGACTGCTGGGGAGATGTTTGTAAAAGGAAAGACAGAATGTTCATGTTCAACCGTCGGCCACCTCACAATGAAATGCATGCAAGAACAGCACGTTCCATTCATCGGGAACTTGGAGAAAACCTTCTCTTTTGAAATAATTTCTGTTGCATTGCTTTCCTTTCTTTTGACAAATGAAATGAAAATGAAAGCAAATGTAGCAGAAGGCAAGGGAAGTAAATCATCGCTGAGTTAACTGAAGGAGAACCTCTGTTGCCTACATTTTCCCCCCTGTTTTTATAACTTTGGTGGTCTCCTAAAAATTGGCGAGAGATGTTCCCCCAAACATGGAAATATGGCAGGAAGAGGCATAGAAGATGCATACAACTGACACAATGAGGAAGTTTTGAAGCTGTCTTAGGTCTTACATTTCCTTTCCAGACCCTTTGCATTCCTGTGCTGTGACTCAGAAATTCTTCTCTTCTCTTCTCTTCTCTTCTCTTCTCTTCTCTTCTCTTCTCTTCTCTTCTCTTCTCTTCTCTTCTCTTCTCTTCTCTACTCTACTCTACTCTACTCTACTCTACTCTACTCTACTCTACTCTACTCTACTCTACTCTACTCTACTGCATATTGCTGGCTCTCTACCAGAGGTGGGTTTCAGCAGGTTCTGACCAGTTCTGGAGAACCAGTAAATACCATCTCTGACTGGCCCCAGCCCCATCTATTCTCTGCCTCCTGAGTCCCAGTTGATCGGGAGGGAATGGAGATTTTGCAGTATCCTTCCCCTGGAGTGGGGTGGGAATAGTGATTTCACAGTATCCTTCCCCTGCCACGCCCACCAAACCATGCCCACCAAGCCACACCACCCCCACCAAGCCACGCCCACAGAACCGGTAGTAAAAAAAATTGAATCCCACCACTGCTCTCTACATATCATTGCATCCATGCAAAAACTCAGAAAACAATCTCTAGTAACGCTCCATACTACACTTTGTTGATATAATGCTAGGAATAGAAGATAGTTAATTCTGATAGGACTCAGTGCTCATAGGAGAATAGAGGGCAGAAAATACCGAGTTGAGGGGGGGGGAAGGGGAAAAAAGTCTAAAAATATCCAGGATGATACATTAACATCAGAGAGAGAAGAAATTTGGTAATGGAGATGATGGTGATAGCTAACGGTGTTTCGGTGGCTAGAATAGACCTAGACAGTTCTATTGCGTGTTGAACATGGCCTGTTGATTTTAATCCAAGTAAAAGTAATTACTGATTCAGCAGTTTTTGTACTGCAGGAGGTACATTTGCTCTTAAGAAAGAGGAAGCTCATGGTACACAAAATGAGATTTTGGTGAGCACAACTCACCAAAGAGGGGAAGTGCTGTGGGACTTAACACAGAGGGCATAGGGGCCCTCAAAAGATAGACAGGAAAAAAAAGAATCTTAAAAGTTTGCCTATTAGAGGGTCAGCAGCTAGATTCAGGCCAGGTCCTAACTTGCCTGATGAAATAAACAAAGTTCCCAAATCTTACTAAGTTTCTTAAATCTAGATAAGAATCCTTCCAGTATTTAGCAACACAAAGGTGGGCCTTAAGAATTCAGAACCGAAGAGGGCACTGATATGGCAAAGGGCACCCTCAAAGCAGCAATGGATTGGAACAGCTTGCTTGTGTGGTAAAAATAACACCAGACTTTACAATGAAACCACCCTGCCCTCACACTAGGGTTAGAACAGGTTTCAACTACTCTGCCAAGATACAGAGGTTTGTTTGACGATTGTGTAAAAAAAAAGGCTCCCTACACTAAAATATTGGAATTAATGGCTTGAGGCGACGAACCCCTCTTCTTAAGCACAATAGCTCCATTGACCTGCAATCTCTATGGCTTCTTTCTGAATTTTCTGGCCAACACCGTGCCCATTGAGGTCTGTCGGACTCATATAGACATGCTGATAGAAAGGAGCCCGAGGCCTCCTGTGAGGTGTGCTTAGTCAAACACATGCTGAAAAATTGGCCTCTGAAGCTCCCTTCTGACTCCTGGCCTGTCGTTTACACAGTTTAAATGAACGTTTTTGCATGCGGTCTGTGCTGAAAGTTGCTGGCCAGGAGACTCGTATCCGTCTCTGGACGGGGCTCACTTTCAAGAGCGTTTTGAAGGAATGGACCTTTGGGGACTTTGTTGAAGAGCCAGAGAAAGATCTGTTTCCCTTCAGTCAAATAAACCTTTGAAGAACCCAAAGCAGGGAGTGCATCCCCCCCCCCCGTGAGCAGCCATATCCTTTTTGCAAGCCACTTGTTTTCTTAAATAAGATTTTAGTGTCTGCTTGTCAGGAAATCCTTTCTTAATTTCTTTTAATGCGTTCCTCGTCATTTAGCAGCTCAAATGAATGTTGTACTTTTGGTGTGCTTAGCAAACATCCCCCTATGAACAGATATCCTCTCTCAACAGCTTTTCATGTGTATACATTAGCTACCCTCATATATTGAGAGGTGCTGAGGAAACGTTCATTCGTTTCTGGAGAACGTTTAGTGGATTTTTCCTAAGCTTCCTGACTGAGATATGCAATAGAGTGTCGGCAGCATGTTGATGCTGCTGCACCCCATGCTGACGGATGGCATCCTCCAACAGCATCATGTAAATGTTAGAAAGAAGTAGAGAGAGGGCAGAGCTCTGAAGATCCCCACAAGGCAAGGGTCCAGGGCAGGGGTGGTATTCACTTACTTTCCCTACCGGTTAGCAAATGTGAGCACGTGTGCACCTTCCGTGCATGCGTGCGGCCTTCTGTGCATGCATGCGGCCTTCCGCACATGCGTGCGGCCTTCCGCGCATGCGTGCGGCCTTCCGCGCATGCGTGCGGCCTTCCGCGCATGCGTGTGGCCTTCCACGCATGTGCTTTGCTCACACGTACAGCTTGCACGCATGCACACAGCTTCAAAACATGCCTAAATAGGACGGCATAGTGCCGGGGTGGGTAGCCGGGCTCACTCCCAAGTCGATGCTACCAGTTCGTCCGAACTGGTCTGAACCGGCTGAATATCACCTCTGGTCCTGGCCTAGACCTCCCCCCCATATTAGATAGAACTGGCCCCGGAGGAAGGAAGAGAACCACTGCAACATAATGCTTCCTACTACCAGTGCACTAAGCCAGTCCACAAAGACTCCATGATTGATGGTATTGAAGACTGCTAACAGGAGGGCCAGGATACATGCATTCCCTTGGCCCGAACCCTCCTGAGATTACGGCAAGCACAACCAAATCTGTTTCAATCCCAGCCTGAATTCCAACAGAATAGAGTCCAGATAGCCCACTAGATGTTTTGGAATTGCAATTCCACCAGCATCTCCATCTCCACAACATTCTCTGGGGATGGATCACTGCTTCTTTCAGAACTTGCAGGACAACTATCACACTCAAGGTTTCTCCCTATGGGCGAATTTAGGAAGGATTTAGGATGCTTGCAAATTCAAGGTGCTTGTCTTATCATGTCTCAAATGGGATGTACCATCTGGCAGGTACCCAGAGGAGAGCCAATCTGTTGCACCAACTCTACTGGTTCTGCTGCCAAGCTGGGGCTTGGTGTGCTTGGTTGAGCCTGCACCTTGGTTATGTTGACTGTGTTGTTATTATCTTGGTTCCTATGTTTGTTAAATTTTTTGTCTTATTTATCTTAGTTAGCCACCCAGAGTCATATGTTTGAAATGGATGGATGGATGGATGGATGGATGGATGAGAGTTTGTAGCAGTTTGAAGTCAAGTCTCATTTGTTATTTTGTTCCCCATATTTCCACTCTGGCAAACTCCTTTGGGATTCTTTTATCTTCTGCTCAGACTTTACCACCCTGAATAATTTGCTAGCATTTAGAAAACACTTATTCCCAATTCTGGTATGGAAAAAAAAAACTGGTGCCCACCCAAAGCAATCAATAGAATCCCCCCAAAAGTTGCTGCCCTATTATAATTATTTACGACTGTATGAACAGCTTAATTTAATTTGAATTAATTATATACCAAAAGAGAAATATCTCACATTAAATGTATGTCCTGGTCACACCCACTTCTTTGTCCTCACCCCAACGCATCCATAGCCCAAATGAAATCCTTCCTTAGCCTGAAAGTTTGTATATTTCTGCTTAGGATCATTTATAAATACGATAAATAGCCTGATTCCCAATACATATCTGAAAGGAACCTCACTTCTTATTATCATTAATTATGAGAGCTGTTTATTCCCACTCAACTCTTATTGTTTATTCAGATATTATAAGATGCCCTGTTTTGTTTCCTTTTATAATTGTAGGTTCTACTTACAAGTCTTTAGGGATGGATCATGTATCCAATGGCTACTAGGTTACTTTTACCTTTAATTTGTGGAGGATAGACATAGATAGATGATAGATAGATAGATAGATAGATAGATAGATAGATAGATAGATAGATAGATAGATAGATAGATAGATAGATAGATAGATAGATAGATACATACATACATACATACATACATACATACATACATACATATATACATACCAGGGGTGAAATTCAAAAAAATTTCCCTACTGGCTCTGTGGTCATGGGTTGGTGTGCATGGGTTGGTGTGCGTGGCTTGGTGGTCATGTGACTCGGTGAGCGGGCGTGGCCAAGTCAACATCACTTCTTTGCCCTAATGACCTACAAAAAGAAGATATACCAATAAATATACCAATTGATTGCTTCCTGATTGCTTACTTGAACCCTATGACAACCATTCTTGACAAATGTATCTTTTCTTTTATGTACACTGAGAGCATATGCACCAAAGACAAATTCCTTGTGTGTCCAATCACATTTGGCCAATAAAGAATTCTATCTATCTAAGACTCCTATTGCTCTTATGTAAGTATTTGTGTACCTCTTTTATTGTTTTGTGTATAATAATTGGTGTATCTTCTTTTTGAATTTCACCCCTGATCTGTCTACTTGCTTTCTCCAACCTGGTGCTTTCCCGTTTGTTATTAAATTACATGTCCTAGCATCCTCGTAACCTCAGGGTTAACAGGAGTTTCTGTGTGCCTAATAAAGTAGACAAGAGCTGTCTACTTTATTAAGAGGTAAGCGGCAACCTGGTGAGCGGGTGGGCGTGGGCGGGCCCAATCAGAGGTGATTTTAATTGGCTCTGCAAACTGATTCAAATCGTCCCTACCGCCTCTCCCGAGCTGGACCAAAGTGGCTGAATTTCACCCCACATACATACATACATACATACATACATACATACATACATACATACACATAGTAGATAGATAGATAGATAGATAGATAGATAGATAGATAGATAGATAGATAGATAGATAGATAGATAGATAGATAGATGATAGATAGAGACAGACAGACAGACAGACAGAGACAGACGATAGACACACACACAGACACACACACACAATAGGAGTTTAGATAAATAAATGATAGGCAAACAGACAGACAGACAGACAGATTTATAGATATCGGTTTTAGAAAGAATTATTTTTTAAAAATCTTACATTGCAGGAGTTCTATTTCTACAAATCTTGACGCCACAAGAAAGCTTGCTTATTTATATGTGTAATAATGTTTTGCGGAAGTTAACAGAGCACATACAAAAGATGATTGCAATCTCAATTCCCAGGTAATTCCTGGAACGTTTAAAAAAAGATAATAATTAACAATAGCATTACCTCCCCCTTTTAAAGTCCTGCTTTCTTGCCTCATTGTGGCGGGTGGGGGGCATTGTCTTCCTGGCAGGATGAGTGAAAAGCCCTGGGAATAAATACCAAGAATAAATAATCCCAGCAGGGTCACCATGAAGGTCATGCTAGCTGCCCAGTTAAAGTAAGCAGGCATTTATATTGCACCACACAATATGGAGGCAGATGATCATTTTCAGCCATCATCTCATACTGCACAAAGGAAGGCCATGGAAAACCACATCTGTATTTTACCCAGCAAAATAGGGATATAAAATATTTAAAAATTTAAAAAATATTAAAAATGATGATGATATACTGTCAAAAGATGGGCCCTCAGGTTGGATGGCTCTCCACATGCTACTAAGGAAGAGCTAGGGATATTTCAGAATATTATTGGTGTTTATGATGAGGCTACATTAAAGCCTTTGAGACATCTAAGCTGCTGTTGTTGCCAATAGAAAGCTGCAAAGACAGAATTAAAATGGGTGTCAGGTTCCAAAATGGTTCAGAAAAAAAAACCTCCAAACAACTAATATCTTTAGTGTAGAGAAGTCTATCTTGCGCTCCGGCACAATCCGACAAACACCCGTGTGAAAACCCGGTGAAGTATTGTCAGCGCTACTGCGCAGGGCTCCCCACCACCTTTTAAAGGATCCCGCTTTCATCCCGTGACTCCACCCTGCGACTCCACCCACAGCCTGACTCCTACTCCCCACCCTCAACCAGCCAACATTACAATCATGGTTTGCTGAGTGTATATCCAGTTCCCTGCAAGGCAATGTACTCGGCAACATGTTCCGAACCGCAGCTGTTTCCGGGCCCACCTTTTAGCTGTGAAGCAGCAATGACATCAGTGAATATGGCGGCACCCACAGCAGCAGCGAAGATACTCGGGCTTCAGGACCCACAGCGGAAATGACGGCGCGGCTAAGGCTACAGTGGGAGTGACGCCGTCTGCAACGGCGATGCCCTCTGTGCGATCAGGCAGTTTGGCTAGCGGTCTCCCCAGTCCCTCCTGAATGGCAGCCCTGGCGTGTCTGGGGCTGACATGTGGCCCCCCTACCACAAAGGTGGCATCTGGAAGACAAAATGCAAGGTAAGGTTGGTCATGGTGCCGGTGTTCCCACCCCCCTGGTTTGGTTGGGTGTTTCCAGTGGAACTGGGTGAGTAGCCATGCTGCATTAATGTCCTGGCAGGGTACTCAGGATGCCTCTGCTAGTGGGTACCCCTTCCATAGGATAAGGTATTGCAGACACCCTCGATGCCAACGAGAGTCTAGTCCTCTGCCACTACATAATGTTGTGTTCCCCCCACGTCAATAGGGGGAGGCGGGGATGGAGGGGTGCCCCATAGTGAAGATGATTGAGCCCTGCTTTGAATTGTGTACTATCAACTGTTCCGGCCAGCCTCTCACCTTTCCTGACAACCTTCGGAAGTCCTTTATGTATTCTGCCACTGACCTACCCCATTGCTTAAGTGCCAACAGTTCACCCTCAGCTTGTTGCAACTGTGTGTTGTCTTCGAATCGCTCCTGCATGGCTGAGAGAAACAAACCTATATGCCCAAGTTCCCCGACATGATTGCTATATAAGTCAGCGACCCAGTCAGCCACCTCACCCTCCATCACAGCGGCCACTGCCATCACCATGGCCCACTGGGAAGTATATAAATGGCCGTACTTATCAAGATGGTCTATTACTTGTCCTAAGAAAAGGGCTACCCTATCTGGGCTGCCGTCAAACGAGGCCCGCACGGCCGGCAGGTCCCATCATCTCTTAGGGTCCTGGCCTGGGTGAGCCAATGGCCAAGATGGGAGCGGAGGCTGGTTGTCCTGCCTCAGAGCCTATCCTGGGCTGCACGGTGCTCGAAGTGGGCTCTCAGGGTTGGTCGGAGTGGTCTTGGCCAGCATGTGGGCCCCTGGCCTGTGGGGCTCTCCCCTGTCATACCGTGGGCATGGTCCTTCCTCTGGAAAATGGTTCAGGCCTTCTGCTGGGAGGTGGATACCATGGGTCAGGTGAGGTTCCACACCTCTTCTCCACAGGCCCACAGAACTTGGGCCCTTAAACCCAGCGGGGCCGAACATCTCCCTTAACACCTCCAGAGTCTGGCTCCCCCACAGCCTCTGTCCTCAGCAGCATGACCTGGTTGGTGTCCCCCATTGCCTGGTCCAAACATAGAGGAAGCAATGGTGCTGTGTCCTCCTTAGGCCTAACATCTGGCCCTGAACGCTGAACAGGCAGGTCCTCCGGAGTCAGCTGGCTCCACTGACTCCGCTAGATCTGCGGTCTCCAACTCTGGCTGAGTCCCCTCTGCCATGCCTACAGTATAGTTGGTGAGGAGCACTGACAATCTGAGTGACAGCGTCTGCAACGGCGACGCCCTCTGTGCGAACAGGCAGGTTGGCCAGAGGTCTCCCCAGTCCCTCTGGAATGGCAGCCCCGGCGCCATGGGAAGATAAGAAGCACAAACATGCAAAAAAAAAAAAAAGCTCAGCATAGGGAAAGGAGAAGTGAATAAATTACACACTGGCATCAGCAAATTCAGATGGGCTGAAATTGATCACTTTCGGACAGAAGATGACATTGTTTATTACTCAGGACATCATCATAATCTTCTTCTTCTTCTTCTTCTTCTTCTTCTTCTTCTTCTTCTTCTTCTTCTTCTTCTTCTTCTTCTCCTCCTCCTCCTCCTCCTCCTCCTCCTCCTCCTCCTCCTCCTCCTCCTCCTCCTCCTCCTCCTTCTTTTTCTTCTTCTTTTAATGACCCCATAATCCCTTGTGGGATGGAGTCTGGGCAACTGAATGGAGCTGACTGTTTTAATGGCCAGATGCCCTTCTTGTCGCCAATGCAGAGTTTTGTTCAGCAGATATATTCTCATTGTTCCCAGAGAGAGAAATATCCGCCTCTACCTAGGATCGAACTCACAGCCTCCTGATTGTGAGACGAGAGCTCCACCTCTAGACCACCGCACCTCTCTGTTTATTACTCAGGACATGAAAAAACAAAAAAAGGAATGGTGTTGCTTTTATCATTAAGAAGGGCATAGCAAGAACAAAACTTGACTACAATGCAATCAATGGCCTGTCATCTGTACGGGGGGGGGCAGTAGTGTATGCCAAGAGTACCCACTACCAGCGTGGTCATCATAAAGATCATGCCAACTGCCCAGGTAAGGCAAAAAGCACCTCAGTTAGGCAGCAGCTATATAGGAAGATGCTGGAGGAAGAGGAAGACATTTTAGTGACAATGGCAAAGGTATCGTCTCGTACAGGTAATCCTCAACTTACAACAGTGTGCTTAGTGACTATCCGAAGTTACAAAAAAAAAGTGACGTATGACCATTTTTCATGCTTACAACTGTTGTAGATCCCCTTGGTCACATGATCAAAATTTGGATGCTTGGCAATTGACTCATATTGATAACCTTTGCTGTGTCCCAGGGTGATGTGGTCAACTTTTGTGATCTTCTGACAAGCCAAGTCAACGGGGAAACCAGATCTGCTTAACAGCCATGTGACTAACTTAACAACTGCTGTGATTCACTTTGACAACCGTGGCAAGAAAGGTTGTAAAATGGGGCAAAATTCACTTAACAAATGTCTCACTTAGCAACAGAAACTTTGGGTTGCTTTAAGTCAAGTTCATCTAAACTCAACAGAGAAACATGCAAGCTCGTGAATGTGAAAGTTATAAAGAGGAAAAGACAATTCGACTATTCGGCCTAAGAAACAGAAATGATTTATCTGTATCTGTCAATCCAATGATTTCTTCATTGCTAATGCAGTCTTCAAACAACCAAAATGACATATATGTGGATATCACCAAAGGGAGTGCACAGAAATCTAATTGACTGCACTATTGCTGCAAGCAGGTGCAAGACCTCAGTTTTAATAGCTAGATGTGGAACTATGGAACAATGGAATAGAACATAGCTTACTCGTATGCAAGTTTCAAGGCAAAGTTAAAGCAGAAGAACAAACCCAACCAGTTTCCACAATATGATCTTGACCATATACCCACCACTTTCAAAGAGAACATCAGGAATCACTTTGGAGTTCTGAATCTCCTTGATAGGGAACCAGATGAACTGGGGAATGAAATCAAAGAAATTGTTAAGGAGGAATTAAAAAGAGACTGTCAAGACCCAAGAACAGAAGAAAAAGGTGGAAACTGCCCAGAAGAGAGGAAATGCCAAAGCCAAGAAAGACAACAATCTCGAGGAACAAACTTGACAAAGGATTTCAGAGAGCAGTTAGAAAGACAAGAAGCAGTATTTTACAATGACCTCAGTAAAGACACTGACGATGGAAACAGACGTGGAAAAACAAGAAAATCCCTCCAATTTTTTTTTTCAGGACTGAGAAGGAGATTCCAAATTCAAAGTGGTATGCTAAAGCATGACAATGGACAGATAGTTAATTCAAAGAAGATGGAAGCAGTTTATTGGATTTTTATGTAGTAAATATGTCAAAATTCACACTATCTTAAAAAAAGTAGTCCCTATTTACAACAATATCTACTAGAAAGAAGGATGCTAGAACAAAATTCTAGCCATTATTAAGTCATGATCGTATTATATTATTTTATTTTACAGTCAGAGACCAAAATACAAATGCAACAAAGAAAAAAAGAGAGAAAAATACAATCACAAACAATTAACACCAGAAGCCTTGGCTAAAGGGAATTACAAAGTTCTCCTCTAATAGTTACAGCTCTTTAAAAAAAAATTGAAATCTGAGAAGTAATATAGGAGGAGTCATCCCCTAGACAATATTAGGCCAAATTACTAGCGTTAGAACCAGAGGGATCAATTCCAAGAAGAGACAATAATTTAATTCTGGCTGTGTACCCATTATTAAGTCAGAAGGTTACAGAAATGTATAGAATAATTATAGAAATATGGCAAGCACCGGAAGAAGACTCAGTAGAGGTTCTAACCAAACTATACCAGGGGTGAAATGCTACCAGTTCGGCCCGGTCTGGGCATACCAGTAGCGGCGGTCACTGGTGGTTCGGAGAATCGGTAGCAGCGGCAGCGCAAGGCTCCACCCACCCGCCTGGACATCGCCATTTTCATGTTTTAACCCTCTGCGCATGCGCAAAGCCTTCTGCGTACCGGTAGGGAAGGTAAGTAGATTTCACCGCTGAACAACACCAACAAAATTTGAAAATCAATGCCCTACAGATTGGAAGACGTCAGTCTGCATAATAGTAGCCAAGAAAATAGACTTCACAGAATGTGCAAATATGGTGTAAATGATATATGATTTCAGATGCTAGCAAAATAATGTTTAAGAATATCCAACTTCCCATACATGGAAAAGGAGATGAAGATGTTTAAGGAAACAAGAGCCAGGAACAAGAGACAATATTGCTGATACATACTAGATAATTGAGAAAGAATACCAAAAAAGAAGTCCGTCTTTCCTTCATTTATTATAGAGAAGCTTTAATATGGGGAAGTTGTGGCTGCTTCATTGCTACCGGCTACTGCTGTGCTGCTGCTGTGATCATGTAATCTTAGAAAATACAGAATAACAGTTGTGAAAGGGATCTTGAACTTATATAGGGCAGTGTTGGCGAACCTTTTCGCCACTGAGTGCCGAAACGGGAACCCGCGCACACGTGCAGGGGAGTGCCAGAAACTGGAAGAGCAGCTCCCTGGTGCGCATGCGCGGGAGTGCCAGAAAGCAGAAGAGCAGTTCCCCGGCGCCGGTCACCTGCAGCATGCGCGCTGGTCACCTGGACTTGTGGTTTCTGGGGCGCATGCCCATGTGAAGACCAGCTGGCCGGTGCGCATGTGCGTGCCGGAAACCGGAAGAGCAATGGGCAACGGCTGGCGTGCCCGGAGAGATGGCTCTGTATGCCACTTCTGGCACATGTGCCATAGGTCCGCCATCACTGGTATAGGGTCTCCAGCTCAGGCAGGAGATCCTATACCAGTGATGGCGAACCTTTTTTGGTTCGCGTGCCAAAAGGGGGGGGAATGCAGGGGATCACGTGTGTGCGTGCCCACACTCATAATTCCATGCACCCCCGCACATGCACGCATGACCCCCCCTGCTCCCAGCATGCAATGGCACGCCCATTTTTCGCTCTCCCCAGGCTCCAAAGCCTTTCTAAGAGCCTGGGGAGGGCAAAAACGGCCTTCCCCACACCCTCTGGAGGCTGGAAACAGCCTGTTTCCCGACTCCCAGTGGGCCCAGAAGGCCCGAAAATCAGCCAGCTGGTGCACACATGCATGCCGGACCTGAGCTCGTATGCCCACCGATATGGCTCTGCGTGCCACTTGTGGCACCCGTGCCATAGGTTTGCCATCACAGTCCTATACCATTCCAGACAAATGGCTGCCCAATCTCTTCTTAGAAACCTCCAGTGATGGAGCACCCCCAACTTCTGGAGGCAAGTCATTCCACTGATTAATTGTTCCCACTCTCAGGAAATTTCTCCTTAGCTTTAGGTTGGATCTCTCCTTGATAAGTTTCCATCCATTACTTCTTGTTCAGCCCTCTGGTGCTTTGAGTTGGCCCTTTCTTCTTTGTGGCAGCCACTCAAATATTGGAAGACTGCTATCATGTCACCCCGAGTCCTTCTCTTTGTTAGATTAGACATACCCAGTTCCTGCAACCAGTTTTAGCCTCCAGTCCGCTAATCATCTTTGTTGCTCTTCTCTCCACAAAGAGTCTCAACATCTTTTTTGTATCATGGTGACCAAAACTGGATGTAGTATTCCAAATGGGGTCTTACCAAAGCAGTATAAACACTTCACATGAGCTTGATTCTATCCCTCTGTTCATGCAGTCTAGGACTGCATGGGCTTTATTTTTTTTTGGCAGCTGCATCACACTGCTGGCTCATATTTAAGTAAGTATCTATTCGGACTCCTAGATCCCTATCACAATCACAATTGTAGAGTCAGGTACCACCTGTTCTATACCTGTGATTTGGTTTATCTTGCTAAATGTAAAACCTTACTTTTCTGTTCCGTCAGTTTCCCAGATAGTCTCGCAGTCCCTTGCTCTACCCAGCAGTAGACATTTACCTGTCTGCTGAAAGGGAAGGGAAGGGAGATTTCTGGTGTTCCCTGCTAGATTTCCACAAGAAAACTCAATGGGGAGGCCAGCAGGAAGTCAGAAGTTGCTACTGCTCCCACTGCTTTTTTTGCCCACCCTTGGTCATTTTGTTTCTCCGTTTAGGTAAATTAATCTCTCTGAAACAATGACCCAATGGGGCACGGGTTGTCTAGTTCATTAATACCGTATTTTTTGGAGTATAAGATGCACCTTTTTCCTCCCTAAAAGTGGCTGAAAATTTGGGTGCGTCTTATACTCTGAATGTAGCTTTTTCGGAGCTTTTTTTCCAGCCCTAACCAGGTGCTAACTATCTTCCCAGCTCTTACCTTGCAGGCTCTTTCACTGTTACTCTCTCTGAAGAATGTTTTTCCAGCCCTAAGTCTTTGCAGAATTTTTTTTCATTGCTCTACTTGCTCCGAATAAGTTTTTTTCTAGCCCTAACCAGGTGCTAATGATCTTCCCAGCTCTTACTGGCTTGCAGGCTCTTTCATTGTTACTCTCTCCGAAGAAGGTTTTTTTTAAGTCCTAACCAGGGGATAAAATAATGTGCTGAAGCTGACCAGACTAAGGACGCTAGCCAGATGAATACCTGGTAGGCAGATTCCCCCCCTCTATTTTCCTCCCCAAAAACTAAGGTGCGGCTTATATTCCGGTGCGTCTTATACTCCGAAAAATACGGTATTTGTTTCCTGTGGTTTTAAAATCAATTGCAGAATGTTTTTCCTTCTACCTTTGATTTCTGACACTGGCCCAGACTCCTGAGCTGGTTGAATGATTTTATAAACTGCCTTTTTCTATATGCCAGCCACCTCTATTCTCTCCTCCTCTATCATTTCATTTTCTGGCTCTATTATCCCATTTCTGTGGGCCCAGAAAGAACATGTCAGTATAGTTTAAGTCAAATGGGAAGTTTTGGCTACTGGAGCTCTGAGACTGGGGGTGGAGATAATGTCCTTATCCGCAAAACACTCAGAAGTCTTATAATGGTGTGCCAAAATAAACAGACTAATTTAGCTATCAACCACATCCAACTGGTATAACTTTGACTGAAAGGACCTGCTTTGTTTTATAAAGGCCTTTCAGAGAAAACTCCTCCCTACCAGACATTTGGACTCACCTTATAGCTCTTTCATGTTTATATAGATCCATTTTGTTCTCCATTAAACTCAAGCAGAAATACCCATATGAAAGTCTGAAATGGGATTGCATTGCATTTATTTAGGGGGGGGGGAGGAGGAGGAGGACAGGATCCACAACAAAAGGAGAAAAAAAAGAAAATGAATTTTAATCACAATCATAAGGCAGATTCAACAAAGAAAGAGATCAGAAAATTACCTTGCCCAGAATTTACTGGAAGAGCCAGATTTTAAATAGGTCTTATGCTACAGTAAAACATAACAGGATTAGGGATAATGCCATTTTTTAAAAAATATAATTTTATTGAAAGTTTTAAAAACAACAGTAAAAATTAAAATATAATAGCAATAGCAATAGCACTTATATACCGCTTCATAGTGCTTTACAGCCCTCTCTAAGCCGTTTACAGAGTTCAGCATATTGCCCCCAACAATCTGGGTCCTCATTTTACCGACCTCAGAAGGATGGAAGGCTGAGTCAACCTTGAGCCCGTGAGATTTGAACAGCTGAACTGCTGAACTAGCAGTCACTGAAGTAGTTGCAGTGCTGCTTTTAACCGCTGTGCCACCTCTGCTCCTAAAATAGAACAAGAAGAAAAAAAGACAAAAGGAAGAAAGAAAAGAGAACACTAAAAAGAAAAAAAAATACATTTCCCCCAACTGTTTATCCATTCAAAGAGCAAAAATTCTGGTTTCAGTTGTATATTAATTTTTGAAATCCAATGAATCAAGAATATGCATTTGAACCCAAAGCCTTCTAGCTTTTTTGCATGTTCTCCAAGAATGGTAAAATGACCCTTCTTGTTGTTCATGTTTCCAACATAGATTTCAAGTAACTTTATACCTTTTAGATAATTTTTCTTGCATCGTTTACCAAAGGTACATCATTTTTTAAAAAGTTGTTTTTAAGATTATAATAAATTTCGGTCCTTTTAACCACCTATTTCCCTCAAGAGCCGAGGTGGCGCAGCGGTTAGAGGCAGTACTGCAGGCCACTTTAGCTGACTGTGATCCGCAGGTCAGCGGTTCAGATCTCACCGGCTCAAGGTTGACTCAGCCTTCCATCCTTCCGAGGTAGGTAAAATGAGGACCCAGATTGTTGGGGGCAATATAATATACATTGCTTACTGGTGTAAACCGCTTAGAGAGTGCTTGCACTGTGAGGCGGTATATAAATCTAACAAATAAATAAATAAATAAATAAATTGTTTTATCTGTATATTGTAACAAAAAGATTTTGGGCCATTTTATCATACGTTCTTTCACTTTTCCTTCTTCTGTTTCAAATTTCAATAAATGTTTATACATGCACATGTTCGTCATGTGTACACAATTCTTAACTTAAGCATTTCTTTTTATATATATATTTAATCCCATCATTCTCTCATCTTGTCTTATATTCCTATTCAGTATTTAAAGAACCAGAATAAACAAGAAAGGAGATGCTGGGCATCCTTGTCTTGTTCCTTTCTGTTATCTGACAAAGCTTTAAAATTAATTATTTGTGTTCTCTATATTATATTATATTTCTGTGAAGTATAAATCGATCTTACCTATTTAATAAAGTTATCTCCAAATTTCATATCTTCCAAAACTTTGAACAGGTAAGCACAATTCAAATTGTCAAGGCCATCTCCACATATAAGAAAATCAACAAAGTTTATTTTTCATTATGTTGCTCCAAGTCTTCCCTAATGTTCAACACATTTCTTATATTATCCTTTGGCATTTAGATGAAAAGCCACGTTAATTTTCCTGGATAAATTCTTGCAAAATTATTTTCAGTCTCTCAGCCAAAATCCATGTAAACAATTTATAGTCATTATTCAATAATGATGTTGACCTATAATTTCTTTCTAAAGTCAATGGGTATGTCTAGTCTAATGAAAAGAAGGATTCGTGGTGATATAGCAGTGTTCCAATATTTAAGGGGCAGCCACAAAGAAGAAGGGCTCAGCCTATTCTCCAAAGCACCTGAAGGCAGGACAAGAAGCAATGGATGGAAACCAGAGGTGGGATTCAGCAGGTTCTGACCAGTTCTGGAGAACCAGTAGTGGAAATTTTGAGTAGTTTGGAGAACCGGTAAATACCACCTCTGACTGGCCCCGCCCCGATCTATTCTCTGCCTCCCAAGTCCCAGCTGATCAGGAGGAAATGGGGATTTTGCAGTATACTTCCCCTGGAGTGGGATGGGAATGGAGATTTTAGAGTGTCCTTCCCCTGCCACACCCACCAAGCCACGCCCACAGAACCAGTAGTAAAAAAAATTGAATCCCACCACTGATGGAAACTAATCAAGAAGAGAACCAGCCTAGAACGAAGGAGAAATTTCGTGACAGTTAGAACAATAAACCAGTGGAATGACTTGCCTCCAGAAGTTGTGGGTGCTCCAACACTGGAGATTTTTAAGACGAGATTGGACAACTATTTGTCTGAAATGGTATAGGGCCGTGGTGGCGAACCTATGGCACACGTGCCAGAGGTGGCACGTGGAGCCATAGAAGCCGGCACGCGAGGGTTGCCCACCGGCAAACCGGAAGTGCGAAAAAACGCACTTCCGGTTTGCCGGTATGCTGTTTTTTGCACTCCGGAGGGTTCAGGGAAGCTCCCTGAAGCTCCGGAATGCAAAAAACTACAAAACGGACAAACCGGAAGTGCACTTTCCGCACTTCCGGTTTGTCCGTTTTGTAGTTTTTTGCATTCCGGAGCTTCAGGGAGCTTCCCTGAACCCTCCGGAGTGCAAAAAACAGCATACCGGCAAACCGGAAGTGCGTTTTTTCACACTTCCGGTTTGCCGGTTTCGTCGTCCCAGGCTCCGGTAAGCCTTTGCGCGGGGGTGGGGGTGTGTGCGCATGCGCAGGTGGCAGCATGGGGGGGTGTTGTGCGCATGCGTGGTGGGGGAGGGAATGGGTGTGGGCATGCGAGCGCGCGCGAGCGCGCCCGCCCCTTTTTGGCACACGAGCCGAAAAAGGTTCGCCACCACTGGTATAGGGATTTCTGTTTGAGCAGGGTTGGATTAGAAGATCTCCAAGGTCCCTTCCAACTCTGTTATTCTGTTGTTTCTGTTAAATCTTGTCCCTCTTTGTATATTAAGGATATACTAGCCTCTTTCTACCTCACTGGAAAAATGCTGCTCCATAGGGCAAGCACAACCCTATTGGTTTTTATGTGTACAAAGAAGTTCTAATGGTGACATTTCTAGTATGAACTAGTATTATAATGCAAACTTTGCTTATAATAAAGTTGGCTTAACACTAAAGATTTACCTTGCTTTTGCTTCACAAGGCCTTTTAAATAATAAAAAAATAAAAGCAAGACATTTTGATTATTTTTTGAAGATGGGGGAGTAATCAAAAATCCCATTGATAGCAGGCAACTGCTTTCCCTGTCTCTCCGATGACTGTCCACTTAGTTATCCTACATCATTTGGCAGGGATATGTTGACCTCCATGGACGGCTGTCACTCATTGACTAGAATGCCCTTGCGTTATACTTTTCAATCAATTGTTTAAGAATCAAAGTTGAACTTATTGTTAACTTTGCAAATAACGATCTGCATAAGACAAAAACAGGCAGGGGTGGTCTTCAAAATTTTAGCAAGACATTCTCTGTCCAGTTGCTGAGTGGGCGTGGCCATGGTGGGTGTGGCCTAGTTGGCCTCCTGCACCATGGTGGGGGGTGTTTTTGGCCTCCCTGGGCTCCGGACGCTTTTTTCGAGCCTCCGGGAGGGTGAAAACGGCCTCCCCAGGCTCCGGAGGCCCTCTGGAGGTCGGAAACAGGCCCATTTCCAGCCTTCCGGAACTTCCAGTAGGCCTGTTTTTTGCCCTCCCCGAGCCTCCGTACGCACCCTGCACTTACCTGCATCCAAAATGGCCACGTGGTGACTCCCGGGAGGGGAGGGGTGAGCAGGGCCAGCCAGAGTGGGATTTGGGGGTTCTCCAAACTGCACTGAATCTTAGCTAGAGGTTCTCCCGAACCCCTGTGAACCCCTACCAGCCCACCCTTGAAAACAGGGTAAAATCAGACTGACAAGAGGTGGCGATTAACACTTGTTTGGTCAAGTGCAAATGGAATGGATGGAATCTGGAGTTCACTAGATTTCTGTTTCCTATTCCTAACAGTTATAGATATCTGACAAGCAAGACACTGCCTGGCTAAATCAGTAAATAAGAGCCGAGGTGGCGCAGCGGTTAGAGGTAGGTACTGCAGGCCACTTTAGCTGTCAGCTGTCAGCGGTTCAAATCTCACTGGCTCAAGGTTGACTCAGCCTTCCATCCTTCCGAGATAGGTAAAATGAGGACCCAGATTGTTAGGGGCAATATAAATATACATTGCTTACTGGTGTAAACCGCTTAGAGAGTGCTTGCACTGTGAGGCGGTATATAAATCTCACAAAATAAATAAATAAATAAATCGGTAAAATTTGAGCTGAATGATGATTCCCATGACAGTGAAATTATTGCTTTGAACAAATCTTCTTTCTCCTCCCTATTTTGTAATACAGATGATGTTTGGATAAACAGCAGGAAAAAATTGTTAAGATTAGACAGTAATCTTCCAGCCGTGTCTGATTTCATCAGAGGCCATACAGATGTCCATATTATCCAGCCGGAGTGACAAAGATCTCACTTCCTGTTCACATCGGGTGGCAAGTCATTGAACGGCAGCTAGCCAAAACGAATAAAAGATTTCACCAATGAGAATAGAAAGAGGGAAAAAACAAACAAACCAGTCAATCTGTTCAGAAAATATACCAAAGCACTCTCCTAAACATCAGTACTTTTTGTGCATATTGGAACCTCAAGTGTGCCTGTGTTTGTGTGTCAATTCATTCCATACCAATAATGCTAGATAACCTCTTGAACAACAGACAATAAAAACCATGTGGACCATCTTTATAATTAAAGAATAACAATAGCACTTTGTGTGTTTTTCAAATATGGCAACTTTTAAGATAGGGCTTCATCCCACACTAGACCCTTGGTTATACAGGTGACGTAACAGTAGCAGAGTTGGAAGGGGCCTTGGAGGTCATCTAGTCCAACCTCTTGCTCTCTCAGGAGACCCATAATATATCTTGATAGATGGTCATCCAGTCTCTTCTTAAAAGCCTCCAATGTTCCAAAGCCAATTTGTTCCAATGGTTAAGTTGTTCTCACGGTTAGGAATTTTCTCCTTAGTTCTAGCTTGCTTCTCTCCGTGATTCGTTTCCATCTGTTGCTTCTTGTCCTGCCCTCTGGTGCTTTGGAAAATAAGCTGACCCCCCCCCCCACTTCTTTGTGGCAGCTCTTCAAGTGTTGGTAGTTGATCACAATTGAGCCCCAAATTTCTGTTGCTAAGCGAGATAGTTCTTAAGTAAGTTTTGTTCCATTTTATGACCTTTCTTGCCATCCACTTACCTTTGCCACTGGTTTTTATCGCGACATTTCGTGCACACACGCGTGCTCCGCTTGCGCGCGCACTCACATCCCCTCATGTGATTTGGCTCACGTGCATGCTCAGAAGCAGGAATTAGCACGAAACACAGCTGAGGAGCTCATCAGCTGTGCTTCGGGCGAAGAAATAAAGGTCAGAATTCACCCGCGGGTGGGCGGGAGGGCCCTTTTTCAAGCCGCGGAAGGGGAAAAATGCACACAAAATCCAAAAAAAAAGATGGTGGCACGCATGGAATGGCACCGACAATGACATCACCAGCGGGCCGCTACCAGTTCGGGCGATCAGGTCCAAACCGGGAGGAACCCACCCCTGAAACAGGTATATAATGTTGTTAATTCATTGGTTTGATTAGTCTCTTTATCTGGCTTTAGGACTTGTATGGAGAACAGATCATGTTTATGTCACATTTATGCAGAAATATCAAAAATTCAAATTTTAAGCACCACAATATACATATACATAAGCATATACATATGTAGATATAGTACATGTGCATATACTTTTACAGGTAAAATAAATCCCCCTCTCTGATTTGCAGAGCTTCAGTATTGCAAACAGAAAGATTTATCCCCCCCCCCCCGTAATTTTGGATATGTTTCAGCAGAATCAGAAATAAATTAACTTAACTACGAAGCGCAGATGACAGCATGGGAATTTCAAGGTTCTGAACCGTTTCTGGAGTGTTTCAAAGTACCTACTTGGAAATGCCTTCAGGTAACTGATGTTAGGGACACGGTGGCTCAATGGCTAAGACGCTGAGCTTGTCGATCAGAAAGGTCGGCAGTTCGGCGGTTTGAATCCCTAGCGCCGTGTAATGGAGTGAGCTCCCGTTACTTCTCCCAGCTTCTGCCAACCTAGCAGTTCGAAAGCATGTAAAAATGCAAGTAGAAAAATAGGGATCACCTTTGGTGGGAAGGTAACAGCGCTCCGTGCGCCTTCAGCATTTAGTCATGCCGGCCACATGACCACGGAGACGTCTTCGGACAGCGCTGGCTCTTTGGCTTTGAAACAGAGATGAGAAACAGAGTCAGGAATGACTAGCACATATGTGCGAGGGGAATCTTTACCTTTAACTGATGTTGGGTGATGTGAAAGGGCAGCAGATGTTTCATTGTTGACTGCTCAGGAGAGAGAGAAACAAGATTTTCTGCCTCAGGTATCCAAATCTTTAATATTACAACCCTACGATGTATGGAGAGGATTGTACCATTTGCAGCATACTTCTCAAAACAGAATGACTTCGGTAAGTCTTATTCTTTGAAAATGATGTCTTATTGGAGAAAAATATTTAGGAAGAGGCAAAGAAATCAATCATTGGTCCCCAGTTTGTCTTACTACTTGAAATAATGTGATGGTGGGATAACATGATTGTACTGAAAGAACTGATTTTATAATAGGTTATCCTGATTTCACATTCTTGCATATAATTAAGAAAGAGAATATATGATGGGCATTTGAACCCAGAAGGAGACTTGGATTCCAAGGCCTGGGATAACCAAACTAAATGCTCCTCTGCTAAAGGAAGGATTTGGGAACATCTGCAGTGAAGGGTGTGGGGTTAAAGAAAGGATAAAGACCATGCAATTGAATGACAACCCTTCCAAAAGCATCTTGAGGAAGAAATCAAGATGGCAGCCATGATTAAGTAATCAAGGCCTCACTTTATTATGCACATTGCAGGCAACACAAAATAAATAAACAAACAAATAAAATAAATAAATTTTAACTCTGATGTTTTTATGTACTCTTTTATATATCGATGCTTTATTGTATATAATCCAGAATCCCTCTTTGAGGGAGATAGGTGGTTTAGAAATGTGAAATATAAATACATACATACTGATAAAAAGAGGCAGGGCCTTTGATTGAGGCAGGGCTGTTTTCTCTAGATGTCTTTGTTTGCAGCAAAGAGGGAAGAGCCTGTAAAGCCAAGCAAGTCAGTAGCAGCTTCCCGACCTACAGCTGATTTGCCACGTGCTAAAATGAAACTGAAACTAGCAAAGAGGCAAATAGCTGGGAGAGACACACAGATTTTTATTTTCTGCTGAACTGGATGCAAGGGGGTAGGTGAATAACTATAAATATCTGTAGAATGTTCAAATTATTAGACTTATTTTTTAAAGACTGCTTTATTATTTGCTTTGCTGGCTGTGGAATTCTGGGAGTTCAAGTCCACAAGTCTTAAAGTTGCCAAGGTTGGAGACCCCTGTTCTAGACAACTTAACAAAATAAAGAAGCTTTTTAAAATAAATGCTTGCTCTGAAGAGGCCCAGTGCTATTGTATCTTCTTTTAAATAATAGAGAATAATGTATACTTCCAGAAATTTTAATTAATTTTAACAGCTCTGTACAAGTATAGTCTGAAATGTAACAGTGTCCTGTTTAGTATTAGAGTTAAATCCTGACTTACCTTGGAGTAGATCTATTTAAATAATTGGGAGGAGTTATTGTGACTACATTTAAGAAAACTTTCTGGCATAATGTACATTTCTCCAATTCTTTGCTATTTCTATGGGTCAGGCACACAAGCACAGAAATACACAGCAAACAGTGTATATCAGCGGTGGCGAACCTTTTTCTCTCGGCGTGCCAAAAATAGGCGCGCGCACACCCACCAGCGCTCCCGTGTGCCACTACCCAAAATGCAATGCGCACCCCCCCCTGCGCATGCGCACCCACACCTACATGCATGCGCCTGCACCACGCACGTGCCCGCACCGCGCATGCGCACATCTACTGCGCACGTGTAACCGCCCCCTCCTCCTCCTGCTCCAAGCCTCGCACTCCGGGCACAAGCCGGAACGTGAGGCTGACAGCAGAAGGAGGAGGGAGCGGTTACGCGAGCCGCCCAGCCTGCGCAACCGCCCCCTTCTCCTGCTCCAAGCCTCGCACTCCGGGCACAAGCCGGAACGTGAGGCTGGCAGGAGAAGGAGGAGGGAGCGGTTACGCGAGCCGCCCAGCCTGCGCAACCGCCCCCTTCTCCTGCTCCAAGCCTCGCACTCTGGGCACAAGCCGGAACGTGAGGCTGACAGGAGAAGGAGGAGGGAGCGGTTACGCGAGCCGCCCAGCCTGCGCAACCGCCCCCTTCTCCTGCTCCAAGCCTCGCACTCCGGGCACAAGCCGGAACGTGAGGCTGACAGGAGAAGGAGGAGGGAGCGGTTACGTGAGCCGCCCAGCCTGCGCAACCGCCCCCTTCTCCTGCTCCAAGCCTCGCACTCCGGGCACAAGCCGGAACGTGAGGCTGGCAGGAGAAGGAGGAGGGAGCGGTTACGCGAGCCGCCCAGCCTGCGCAACCGCCCCCTTCTCCTGCTCCAAGCCTCGCACTCCGGGCACAAGCCGGAACGTGAGGCTGACAGGAGAAGGAGGAGGGAGCGGTTACGCGAGCCGCCCAGCCTGCGCAACCGCCCCCTTCTCCTGCTCCAAGCCTCGCACTCCGGGCACCAGCCGGAACGTGAGGCTGGCAGGAGAAGGAGGAGGGGCGGTTGCGCAGGCTGGGCGGCTCGCGTAACTGCTCCCTCCTCCTTCTCCTGCCAGCCTCACGTTCTGGCTGGTGCCCGGAGTGCAAGGCTTGGAGCAGGAGAAGGGGGCGGTTGCGCAGGCTGGGCGGCTCGCGTAACCGCTCCCTCCTCCTTCTCCTGCCAGCCTCACATTCCGGCTGGTGCCCGGAGTGCGAGGCTTGGAGCAGGAGAAGGGGGCGGTTGCGCAGGCTGGGCGGCTCGCGCAACCGCCCCCTCCTCCTTCTGCTCCAAGCCTGGCACTCCGGGCAGAAGCAGGAACATGAGGCTGGCAGCAGAAGGAGGAGGGAGCGGTTACGCGAGCCGCCCAGCCTGCGCAACCGCCCCTCCTCCTTCTGCTTCGGGTAGCTCTAGCAGCTCTGCGCATGCGCGCCAGAAACCCGGAAGTAGAATGTGCCGGACCCGTGGCGTGCCAGCCGAAATGGCTCCGCGTGCCACCTGTGGCACGCGTGCCATAGGTTCGCCACCACGGGTGTATATCATCTGTGCTGTTTGCTGTTTGGCAAATTGCTTGGAGGCAGAGGCCTTTTTTCCTTGTTTTCCTCCCCCAAAACTAAGGTGCGTCTTATACGCCGAAAAATACGGTATGTGCCATTTCTATAACAATAAACCTTTCTAATCAGCAAAACCCAAAGTCAAAGTTTCATTTTTTTTCACCTCAAAGTCCAAAAGTGGTCTTCAAATAGAAACAAAATTAATTGTGTTCTTGTGTTTGTGGGAATTGAAGTATCCTTCTATTTTTGTGCATAGGGTATTCTTGCTGCTGATATATATACATTCTCCTTTTCTTTTTTCACAGAAATAATAGTCTCTTTTTTATTTCTAGCACAATTCCTATGGCGGGAGACATACATGTCCCTATAATGTGTGTTTCATTTTTCCCCACACAGTATCTGTTTATTGCTGGAAGGGCAGAAAAGAGAACTGTTTGCATAGAAAACCCAAGGGCACTTGAGAATGGATAGCTATTGTAGCTCTGAAAACTGGAAACAACTGTCAATCTGCCTCTGCTGTTTTTTATAACAGACCCTTTCCCCTCTGCGTGTGAAGTGTAGGGTTTTGGCAAGCCCAGCTGCACTTGGGGCAGGGGTGGGTTCGTCCTGGTTCGGACCAGTTCGCCCGAACCGGTTGCGACCCGTTGGTGACATCACGATGACGTCACAGACCCGGTTTGGTCGGTGCCAGTCTGTGGGCGCCGCCATCTCTTTTTTAAACTTTTTTTTCTTCTGAGCATGCGCAGAAGCCGAGTTTCCGGCACTGTGCATGCGGTCGCCATTTTGTTTTTGGCTTTTTCCCCCCAGATTTTTTGGCACTGCGCATGCGCGTACGCACCCATGAGGCACGCCCACGCAGTGCGGGAGGAAGCGAACCGGTAGCGAGGTAAGTTAGAACCCACCCCTGAGTTGGGGATAATGTGAAAGGCAGGCATGGTGGCTACAAGGTTCACAACTAATGAGCTAAAGTCATTTTCAATTATTCTTGGCATTGTTTGCAGGAGAAAAACTGGGGACTCCAAACATGCTAAGGTTATTTGGATGCTGTACCACTTCCAGCATTCACTGAGACGATCATCAAAATTAATTCTTATACCTTCAAAGATCGCTCTGGATGCTATATGCCAAGAGGAAACATGTGTGTTCTCTGTATTTTATTTTGGCATCTGTACATAGTAACACCTGGGCCATCCCTCCAGTCCTAATGTAAAACAAAGACCTAAGTGTTTTGGTATGGTCCACTTATTGGCATTTTCAAGGGTGACATTATTTCTATGATTGCAAAACCAGCCTGTGAGTTACAGCTGGATGGAAATTGGTTTATAACACTGGAGCTGCATCCTTCTACAGTGCTGCTATCACACGTAACAGCTCTGAATTTTCAAACTAAGCTACTGTCTAGACAGGTGAAAAATGCAGCCTGGGAGAAAATATACCTTAAATTTAAGGTATGGTCAGGTGGACAAAGATGACAAGAAGAAATCAATAGACATATATTAATCTGTCATGACCCAGAAATCAGACAATGGCTCTGGATGTGAAGAAACTGTTCTAGGAGGACATGTGGAATGTCAGCCTCAGGAGACACAAAGCCATTAATCACCTGAGGGTAATCAAATAGAAGCATTACCTGGGCAAATGGAGAAATCAGATGATGATGTAATGCTTCCTATCCTCCCACACTCAGGGAGTAGAGAGAAGTACAGAACATAGATATCCTATGAGGCTCCTTGTCAAGCAAGGGAGTCAATTCTAGAGACAACTGGCTGCAGTCCGATTTAAGAGGTACCCGATCCACCAGAGGTGGGATTCAGCAGGTTCTGACCAGTTCTGGAGAACCGGTAGCGGAAATTTTGAGTAGTTCGGAGAACTGGTAAATACCACCTCTGACTGGCCCCGCCCCCATCTATTCTCTGCCTCCTGAGTCCCAGCTGATCAGGAGGAAATGGGGATTTTGCAGTAAACTTCCCCTGGAGTGGGGAGGGAATGGAGATTTTACAGTATCCTTCCCCTACTATGCCCACCAAGCCACACCCACAGAACCGGCAGTAAAAAAAATTTGAATCCCACCACTGTGATGCACCATTGGAAGCAGCTATCTGAACTCTGGCTCTTGTGATGTTTATGTGAATGCTGCTTGTAAAATTCTGACCTCTGGACTAGCTGACAATTTTAATCGGGCTCTTAGCATTCCAGACTGGATGTTGACTATTCTTCTGAGTGTTCCCATTAAGACAAAACCATTCAGGAAAGTTCCTTTCCAGAGACTTTGTTTGGGTTTTCATTCCTTGTCTGTTGTTATCTCCTTGACCTTGAGTAAACTGCTAATTTCCATAGCAACTGTGTGTGGGCGTGTATATTAGGAACCAGAAGCAGGACATTAATCAGTCTTGATCCAATCTGAATTTTTAAATTTTCTGGAAAATTTACATCAGGGAACCAATGAGGTCAAGTGATGAAAGACTTAAATTGTAACTGAGACACCAAAGTTCAAGTCTTCCTTTTGTTACTGTATATCCTAAGTGACATTGGGCCAGTCACTCTGTTACCTCCCTCCTTCCCCTTCACACTCAGCCCAACTTACTTGGATATCATTGTGGGGGGAAATTAAAGAGTAAAATATAACATTTATTGAATACCTAGAGAAAAAATGGGATATGTCCAATAAAAATACAAATATTTAAAAAGCAATTCAGTTTAGACATTTGAATCAATTCAAAAATTTGATCCAATCTGAACTAGATTTTCAAACTGACTTCTAAGTGTGCTTCAGATTGCCGATTTTTTTCCAATTGATTTTGAGGTCTCTGTGTCAAAGCTTTTAAACAGTTTATCAATTTGATTTGAACTTCCAATTTGAAGAGTCAAATTGTCTGTGTCCCTTTCAGGTTGAAATCTCTGTAATTCATATTCATACAGCCCTAGAATAATGAAGGCAAGTGAAAGTCTTCCAACAGTGTATTTCACTGTGGTAACGGAGTCCATTCATCTTGCTACTAGTCATCCTCTTTCCCTTCACTTTCCTCACAAATATCGTCCTCCCCAGAAACTAGGTTTTCACATAATGTGTCCAAAATATAATAATTTAAGCCTCTTGAACACCAAAACTTTCAACTCCAACTTTTACTTCCATAGAGTGACACAAGGAATTGTTCTGTCCCAGTGTCGAGCCCACCAATAATTACTCTCACACAACCGTATGAACACAGTTAGTTTTACTAATGAAAGCAAAGTCTTCTAATACATTCTTAGAAGCAAAATTAAAGGCAGAAATTCTTTAGTTCATAAACCCAGCTGTTAATATCTTATCTTAACAGCTGGCCGAAGTCCAAGAGGTAATTGGCAAAGCTTACTGTGCTTGGCACGAGTCCCGGAGCTAAGGAAGGCAAGAGAGAAGATGCAAACTAGATTCACAGAATTCAAGAGTTAGAATCAACGCAGAGAATGCCAAAACCAGAGTCATGGAGCAAGCTAGGATCAGACAGGTCTCTTTTTCAATCGTTGTTCTCTGCAGTGAGGCTCAGCGTGGTTAGGACTTAAGTAGTCTAAGGGTGTGGCCAATTAGCCTGCAGCTCTACTCTCGAGTAGACCTCCTCCAGAGTAAACCTCCCTGCCTCTTGGCAGCCCTGCGTGCTCTTGCATTCAGGAAAAGAGTAGCTCCTCCTTTCTCAGCACTGCCAAGAGGCTGAGGTTGTGAAGGTTCCAAAGGCCCAGGCTGTACCAGCTGCGGGCGGGCCACAACAGGAATACAGGTAATCCTGGTTTAGTTACAGTGGTGCTGAACAAAGGGATTTATGATTGTTCAATGTCAATTTGGGTGTTTGGCAGCTGGCTCACAATTATAATGGTTGCAGCATCCTGTGGTCATGTGATCACCATTTGCAATCTTTGCTGCAGGCATCCAAGAAGTCAAGTCAACGAGGAAGCCAATGGGAGGTTACAAATGGCCATCACATGACTGTGGGATGCTGCAACCAGATAGGATTCACCTAACGATGGCAACTGAAACTGCTGAAACTGTTATTATAAGTCAGCACAGTCACATGACATCACACTTCACAGCCACGTTGCTTAGCCACAAAGTTGACGGTCTCAATTGCCGTTGCTAAGCAAGGACTACCTGTACAAAGCAAGGACTACCTATACTATCATTCTGATTTTGGTAGGTACAGATTTATCTGGCATCTGAATATTTTTTGCAAGAGTTTCATTGCTACTCTACTAAATTCTACCCTCATATTTCTTGATTTCTAGTTCCCTTATTGTTCATATATGATCCTGGAAAATCCTATTCCTATCCTATCCACCATCTTCATTGTCAGTTTATGAGGCTGGTTGTTCCATTTGTTGTCATTAGTTGAATCTTCTTTGTATTTAAACTTTGTGCCATTTGTTTCCCTTTGATCCTTAACTTTTATTACCACTGCTTGGAGATAATTTAAATTTTCATTATGACAACTGCTAGTATAGTACATAATTTTTTTACTCTGTGTAATAGCTGATATACCATAATTAATATTAGTTGCCAACGATTGACTTACTATGTACAGTGCGGAAGATAGCTTTGGCAACATCGCAAGCAATGATGTTTAGAATTGGCATGCAAAGATTTATAAGGTTTTACATTTGGACATCTGTACAAACAAGAGAAGCAACATAAAGGATTAACATTATAAAATATTTGTCTGGGGATGTTTTTTTAAAAAAAAACCCATTTTCCAAATACAAGTCTGGATTTTGCTTTGAAATGTCCCATTCCAGAATTCCTTGTCAGGATTGGAACATCTAATATTTTTGGACATTCCCTCCAGCTCTCGTTTCAATCAAATGATCAAACTCCAGCACTTTCCATCTTCCAGGGATCTTCCAGCCCTTCTTCCTTTCCCTAGACTCTGACCTCTCACGGTTGGGTCAGTTGCTGCTGGAAATGTCTGACTGAAGTGAGGCCGCAGAGTCTTCCCACAAGCGATTCCTTGCTGTCTGTGTGCAGATGTCCCCTGAAATCATTCCAGCTTACAGCTGCTAGTTGTGGATAAGGTAGCAGCAGCTGCTACTGAATAGACTTGTGTTAAACACATATACATTTTTCAGTGGCAAGGTTAATTCAACTTATTAATATCAACTACAGAGCGGAAAGATCATTTATGAAGTGCCCCCCCTCATTACTAATAGTTGGAGGAATGAGTTGTTTGGAATGAAGACAAAAAGCTAGACAGACCCTTGATATTTTCTTTCAATTGGCCTGTTACGACTAAACTACGTAACTATTTACTACTGCGTTCATATTACTAAGGTACCTTGTTTTCCCCAAAATAAGACACTCCCTGATAATAAGCCCAATCAGGCTTTTGAGTGCATGGAAATAAGGCCAAGCGCTTATTTCAGGGTTCAAAAAAATATAAGACAGGGTCTTATTTTCGGGGAAACACGGGTATTACTATTTATCATCACTGATACAGTATATACTTTTTTCTGCCCGTCCTGAGGGAAGTTTAAGGAAAGGAATAAAAAGGTTATCTCACATGATATTCTTGTTTAGACTTAATTGTGCAAAACAACAAAAGCCCACCAAATATTTAAACTTGTGTGGCATCAGAAGCAGGAAAGCATATAGAGATATATGTTGCTGAATTATTCCTATTATCTTTTCCCGCCAGTAAGATAGACTTAGGACTGTAACTGAGCCCACAATTTTGGTCATAAACTATGACAGTCATGACCATATCCAATTTTACAACTTTTTCTATAGTGGTCATGAAACAAACATGGTGGTTGCGAATGCAATATTCATTAAGGAAACCCACTGTTTGCTATGGGGTGAATTGTAAATCATGGTTATGTGACTGAGGGGCACTGCAAACAGACGTAAATGTGGGCTGGTTACCCAAAATGAAGTCATGGGGGGGGCAGACAACAGAATTTTTAAACTGGGTTGTAAGTACCATTTTTGGAGACTTTGGAGAACTTGGAATGATCACCAAATAACTGGTTGCAATTCGAGGATTACCTCTAGGAGAAGCTAGGTAAACCTGGAAAATTCAGTAATTTAAGAGTGCCAATGCATTCCCTTCAGGGGTGGCTTCCACTTACCTTCCCTACTAGTTCGCATTGCGACGGAAGTGCATCAGAGGTGGGTTCCTGCCGGTGCGGTTAATAGCTGTTGTTCGGCGCAGAGCCGAAGACGCTGCTGCCGTTCGCGGCGCGGGAGCTTTCCCCGGGCGCTGCCGCCGCCCACATGGACGCTGCCGTTTGCGTTCTTTTGCCCTCTGCGCATGCGCAAAGCGTTCTGCATGCGCAGAGGGCAAAAGAACGCAAACGGTGGCATCCATGCGGGCGGCAGCAGCGCCCGGGGAAAGCTCCCGCGCTGCGAACGGCAGCAGCGTCTTCGGCTCTGCGCCGAACAACAGCTATTAACCACACCGGCAAAAACAGGCAGGAACCCACCTCTGAAATGCATGTTTTGCGCTCACACTCTCTCTTCGCTCACACGTGCGCCCTCATCATGTCATGCAAAACACCCGGAAATTACCCCCTGCGCATGCACAGAAGCCTTTGCGCATGTGCAGAGGGTTTTTTTTGCAAGCCGCGGTGACCGGAGGACTGGTTCGGGACTGTGGACTGCCGGTCATCGCTACTCCTCCCGCCCTCTGCACCCTGCCCCCCCTGCCCCCCTGCCCCCGCGCTATGCCATCTTATTTAGGCACGTTTTGAAGCCGCGTGCTTGCGTGCAAGCCCCATACATGAGCAAAGCTCATGCGCGGAAGGCTGCGCGCATGTGCGGAAGGTGTGTGCATGACCAAAGCGGGAGTGCATGCGCGCACACTCCCATTTGAGAACCGGTAAGGATGACCAAGTTCTATCTCCTGTGACTGGGATCCTGGCAAGACAACCCTTCACTCTAATTTCTCTTGGGCCACAAAACGTCTGTGGTCCGAGACAAAGAACAAGGAACCTACCCATGGCTAAGGAATGTCTGCCGACAGATCTATTTCACCCTTCCTTTCTTCCTTAACTAAACATAGCCAGCAATTGTAAGCCTGGCTGCAAGGAAGCACAAGTGTCTTAAAACATTTGGAGGGTATGGACTGGAGGGGAATGACATATCAAACCCAAGCTTTTCAGCACGGCCATATGGGAAAGAAAATAGCAAAGTATCTGATAGCAGGTTCCTTTCAAGATGTACAGGAATAGCAGCACACATCTCAGTGGAATCATATGGGATGAAATGCCTTGAGCCTTGAAACCTGTCGAGAGTCTTCAAATTCTAGAGGAGGGAGGGAGGATTTAGTTAGTTAGTTAGTTATCTACCTGCTTACTATTTACTGGAGCACTGTGGCACCGGGGAAATCTCTTTCTACCTATGTTTCCTTCTTCTTTTAAAATTATTTTTATTATATGCGTGTATTACATCTATTATATTTATACATGCACGTGGATATAACCGTATTTACATAAAGGTGGGTAAACAGTGTCACCCAATATAAAAATGGTTGGAAGGAAAAGATTCGCCATTTTCTAAAAACTTAATATAATGGTCCCACATTCCTTTTCCTTGCCCCTTTGGTTTTGTGTGTGTGTGTGTGTGTGTGTGTGTGTGTGTGTGTGTGTGTGTGTGTGTGTGTGTATGTTTTAAAAAAGATGAATACATAAATTGGAAAATAATACAACTTAAACCATTTCTACAAATTATGCATCCTTGTATCCCTTTAGTGTTTTCTGATGATTCTACTGAATTTTTTTCTTCGTTCTCTATAAATTTTTTTGATAATGCTTGATAAAAGATTCCAAATACAGGTAGCGCTCAACTTACAACAGTTCATTTAGTGACTGTTCAAAGTTACAACGGCACTGAAAAAAAGGGACTTATGACTGTTTTTCACACTTAGGACCGATGCAGCATCCCCCCTGGTCATGTGATCAAAATGCAGATGCTTGGGAACTGACTCATATTTACGATGGTTGTAATGTCCCGGGGTCATGTGATCACCTTTTGCAACCTTCTGACAAGCAAAGTCAATGGGGAAGCCAAATTCACTTCATAACTGTGCTCAGGGTTGGGATTCAGCCGGTTCACACCGGTTCGGGAGAACTGGATGCTAATTTTACATCTAGTTTGCCGAACCGGTAGTTGCAAGGACTGGCTGGCCCCGCTCACCCCACCACTCCCCTCCCAGGAGTCTCCTCGCGGCCCGTTTTGGATGCCAGGTAAGTGCAGGGCCCACGTGGAGGCTCTGGGAGGGTGAAAAGCAGGCCTCCCAGAAGTTCCGGAAGCCCAGAAACGGGCCCGTTTCCGGCCTCCAGAGGGCCTCTGGAGCCCGGGGGAGGCTGTTTTTGCCCTCCCAGAGGCTCGAAGAAAGACTTGGGAGCCTAGAGAGGGTGAAAATGCCCTCCCCCACTTTGGTGCAGGAGGCTGAGTAGGCCACGCCCACCATGGCCACGCCCACCCAGCAACCGGGCAGAAAACCGGGTTGCTAAAATTTTTGAATCCCACCACTGACTGTGTTATTAAAACAATTGCAGTGATTCACTTAACAACTATGATAAGAAAGATTGTAAAATGGGGTAAAATTCACTTAACAACTGTCTCGCTTAGCAACAGAAATGTTGGGCTCAATTGTGATTTTAAGTCGAAGATTACCTGTATTGAGGACAGAGCTGAGAATTCAGGGATCTTTATACAAGCATCTTTATACAGGAATGGTGGAGGGTCTCCTGCTTGAGCAGCGAGTTGGACTAGAAGACCCTCCAAGGTCCCTTCCAACTGTGTTATTCTGCATTTTTAAGAATGATAAAATTATACAGCATTAACAATCTTGTATATTACGCTCCAAAATGTGGTAATAATAGGACAAGCCCAGATCATATAAGTTAATTCCAATTTGTTACTTGCATCTCCAATTGTAGGGTAATTGCAGTCAATTGTTATTCCCCCCCCAGTGGTGGGATTCAAAATTTTTTACTACCAGTTCTGTGGACGTGGCTTGGTGGGCGTGGCAGGGGAAGGATACTGTAAAATCTCCATTCCCTCCCCACTCCAGGGGAAGGTTACTGCAAAATCCCCATTTCCTCCCGATCAGCCCATAGGACGCCCACCCACCCGAGCAAGCTCCGAGGGCATAATGGTGCTTGGGACAGAGATAGCTCGATGCCGAAATGCAGGCCTGTGTGCCACTCAAAATGGCGGCTGCCATGAGCTCAGCGCTCCAGCTGCCATCGGAGCACCGGAATCAGGCACGGGGAGGCCGCGAGCAAGCTCAAGCCGATCTCTCCCCTCCAGGCTCAAAGCACGTTTAACAGATGGTGGGCGGGGGGGGGGAGTGGCTGTGCGGAGCTTTAAAATTGCTGTGACGCACTGCTCTGTAGTTGTAAATAGCCCTGGGGCTTGACTGCACTTTTCCGGCGGCGATTCGCTGCCGCGCCTGAGTGCTAGGCTCTGGTATGAACGGGCTGACTCCCAGCTGATGGTAATGCCGCTTTGATGTTTAACTGAAGCCTGGTGTGCCTAGAGAATCAAAAGATCAACTCCTCGTGACAGAATGGGCTTAGAGTCCAGCTATCGATGCCACAGAGCTCCCACACCCACTCTCTTCACAGCAGTTGCAATTCCAAGGAATCTACTCACTAACAAGGAACCAGCAGTAAGGAAGGAGCTCAATTGCCATGACCACTCGTGCTGAGGACCGAGTCAATAACTGGGACCTGACAGGGTGGATCCAAGTAAAGTTAAAAAATGACAGACTTGGTCCTCATCGCTGAGTGGACGCTCCAGTGCAGGAGGCACTGGGGGCGGGGCCAGTCAGAAGTGGTATTTACCAGTTCTCTGAACTACTCAAAATTTCCGCTACTGGTTCTCCAGAACTGGTCAGAACCTGCTGAAACCCATTTCTAATTCCCCCAAGATCTGTTATAGAAGAAATTCAGAGTTGGAAGATAATGATGTTGGCTTCATCAAGAGCGATTAGTAGTTAGGTTTCTTTGTTTCTGCTCTTACTGTTTCTTTGCTTTTATTTTTTTAGGATGTTTGCTTTTATATAACTTTTGTGAGCCACCCAGAACTGTGGTTCGCGTTGGGCAGCTATACAAGATTTTCAAATAAATAAATAAACAGAATGGTTGAGCTTGTTATACTAAAGATTGTATAAATACTTGATATTAACTTCTTTTTTTCAGCTTCCTATAAAAATAGGCTATTAGGTTAGAAGCAACATCTAACAGATGTTGAATTTGAAAACAGCAATAGTATTGGCCTTATATTATATTCCACATAAAGAATGCTAAAGTTCAATAATTGCCAATAAGTGCATTGAAGTAAATGAAACTCAATTTTATGTTCCATTAAAGTTTTAAAAATTGCTTCATCAGAACTGAATTAGTCCAAAAATAATATTATTAGACATTTACCCTCAAAATGGATAAACAGCAACTTTTTAAAAAATCTGAAATTCTTGCATATAAGTCCAAGACTCCTGGCAATAGAAACCCTTTAGAAAGGAACTTTTCTCTTAATTGATAAAAAAGATGAATTAAAACAATCAATTCCTGAAAATAGGAGGAGGAAGGATTTATGTATAAAAATAACAAAGAGGGATAACAAAAGTCTAAATATAAAAATATAAAAGTAGGCAAGGCTTGAGACTACCTATGACCGTGGTGGCGAACCTATGGCACGCGTGCCACAGGTGGCACGCGGAGCCATAGTGGAGGGCACGCGAGCGTTGCCCACCGGCAAACCGGAAGTGCGGAAAAACGCACTTCCGGTTTGCCGGTGAGCTGTTTTTTGCACTCCGGAGGGTTCAGGGAAGCTCCCTGAAGCCCCAGAATGCAAAAAACGACGAAACGGACAAACCGGAAGTGCGTTTTTCCGCACTTCCGGTTTGTCCGTTTTGTAGTTTTTTGCATTCCGGGGCTTCAGGGAGCTTCCCTGAACCCTCCGGAGTGCAAAAAACAGCTCACCGGCAAACCGGAAGTGCATTTTTCCGCACTTCCGGTTTGCCGGTGGGAATGGGTGTGGGCACGCGAGAGCGCGCTAGCGCGCGCACCCCCCCTTTTTGGCACGCAAACCTAAAAAGGTTCGCCATCACTGACCTATGAGTAAGAGCAATCTCCTCTATTCTCTGCTTCCATTTGTGTGTTTATGATTCATTCTTCTCCAGTTATTCCCAAATATTTTTTAACTATCCCTAACCCTTGCCTCAAACTCCACACATTACAAAAATAAGGCTTTTCTGAAGCTACCACTGTCTCCTGTTTAGTAGTCATTACCTTTTGTTGGGAGAAATCAGAGGTGGTATTCAGCCAATTCGGACCGGTTCACCTGAACCGGTAGTGGAAATCGCGGCCCACTTGCCCCGGCTCTATGCCATCCTATTTAGGCACATTTTTGAGGCCGGGCGGATGCACGGAAGGCGCACGTGCGAGCAAAGCACATGCATGGAAGGGCGGGCGCATGTGCAGAAGGCAGGCACGCACACGAAGCGAGCGTGTGCGCGTGGCGAACTGGTAGTAACATAATGTGAAACCCACCGCTGGGAGAAATATCCCTCTGGTTCAGTTCCAAGTTGGGAGAAAGATACTGGAAACATGGAGGCTGATTGGTTTAATGATGAACAGAACCAACAGCAGTCCTGGGTCTGCTGACCAATTGGTTTGATGACTACATGGATTTTTATAAGTTTCAGAGATGTTGATAGAGGGGTTGTGCAATGCCCTTAAAAGATTGCCTGAAATGCCCTTAGAAGATTGTGCAAGGTAGTGAGCTCTGTGTCTTCTGCTAAATGATAGTGGGTTAATCCTATTATGTCCTGATGGGTCATGTCCTGTTCTTCTTAATCCCATCACCCTGAAGCTGAAGGTCTTTTGTTCTGTAGATAGGTTGACCCAATCTTTCTTAATGGGCACAAAATATCTGCTGGGGCTATTAAGAAAGACTGAGTCTGCTTCCTGCCTCTAAAAAAAACACCATGTTTCTCCATTTCTCATTTAAAGGAAATTTAATATCTTGCCTTTTTAATATTCCTCAAAATATTTCATTCTTCTAGGAGGTGGGGGAGGGGGCTTCCCACACTTTAACTATGAATCTTGGTGTTCCTCTTCCTGCTTTTCGTTGAACAGTTTCTGCTGAGTTGATAGAATAGTAGTGTTCAATTGACCGAGGAGATGGGGAAAGGTGGATCACTTCATCCCTGACTGAGAACAGCTGTCCAATCAGAAGACCTATGGGGTCAACTTATAAATAAATACCAAGAGCCCAAATAATTGTTAGGATTTTGCATGTATGAAATGTAATTTGGAAGAAATGATTCAGACTTCACATGAGCACAGCTTCTCGTTGCTATTAGCTGCCTTTTTCGGGCTTCCCAAAAATGCTGCTATTTTGAAGTTTTGTGATAAGTTGACTCCTCAAAGTAGAAGCACCTTTTTTTTACAAGTTTGGGCAGAAGCTGGGAAAAAGTTAGCTATTTTAATGGTTGCATGAGGTCTTCTGAATCAATGTCAAAGCATACACAGCCTTCATCCAGTATCAAAAGAGGACTTGTCTCTTACACCAGAGGTGTCAAATTCAAGGCCCGGGGGGGGGGCGGATCCGGCCCATAGGGTGCTTAGATTTGGCCTGTGGGGCCGCCCTGGAAAAAGTGAAGGACTGGCTCGCAGTGCCTCTGCCAGCAAAAATGGAGCTCGCGAGGGCCGTGGGCAGCCCTCCCTAGCTCCATTTTTGCTGGCAAAGGGTTGCAGGAGGCCGTCGCAGCTGAAAACGGAGCTCAGCAGCCCGTTTTTGCTGGCAGAGTGCTTGGGCTGCCACAGGCGCCCCGACACGAGTGACGTTGAGCTGGCCATGCCCACCCTGGCCACGTCCCCTGCCCCCCCCGGTCAAACACAACCCTGATGCGGCCCTCAATTAAATCGAGTTTGACACCCCTGTCTTACACCTGTCTTACACCCTGTCTTTGTGCTTCAGAAATAATCGGATGCCAACATCCCAACAACTAAGAGTCTAATGTTTGAGCTCCACATCTCTAAATGAAATCAAGAGTCCATAAATCACAACTAAATATATTGCTTCATTTCTGGATCTTCTACAAGTAGAATGATCAAGAGGATCGAAGGCTCCGAATAAATCCTGGGTTTGGGGAAATTATATCAGTACTTTGGGTTTAAAATAAATCATTTGTTTTATTGCCATCACATAAATGGTGAAATGGAAAAAAAAGTGTCCAAGATAAATGATAGATATTTTAGATTTTCATATTAAATCTTTGCACGGATCAAGCAGATGAGAGAAGAACCTGGATGAATGCACTTGGAGAAGTGAAACTCCAAAAGGACCTATCAAATACAGATTTTTTCCAGATCCTGTAGATGGATTTATGTTCTTTAATATATTTATGAGGCTTGTCAAGTAGCAAAAAGAATCCAGACATTGCAGAACTGATTTTGGGATAGCTTGGGAACAAATTTCTGTCTCAGCAACAAAATCCATTTTGTACAGGCAGATGGAGTACCTAAGTTTGTTCTTTGTTGCTGTTAATATTCAGGGAAATGTGGCTGGAATGGATCCATAATCTGAACCATAGGGGGGATTTGGAAAAGCTCACGAGAAAGAGCAGACAAAGCCCGGGCCTGTGGCTTCCTCAACTAGGTTGAGGTTCTCAAACCTTTCAGCCATTCTCTGCCAAAAATACAGACCTCAAATAATCCACTACTTGTGGATCCCAATTTGCAGTCTTGATGGCCCCCATGGTCATGTGATTGCATTTGGGTGCTCAGCAACCAACCTGCATTTACACAGTCTCCCCGGTTACATACCTGCGATTGACTTTTTTTTGCTCGAAGCCAGCGTTTACTTATTTATTTATTATTTATTTTGTGAGATTTATATACCGCCTCACAGTGCAAGCACTCTCTAAGCGGTTTACACCAGTAAGCAATTTTTTAAAAATATTTATATTGCCCCCAACAATCTGGGTCCTCATTTTACCTACCTCGGAAGGATGGAAGGCTGAGTCAACCTTGAGCCGGTGAGATTTGAACCGCTGACCTGAGGATCAGTGTCAGCTAAAGTGGCCTGCAGTACCTGCCTCTAACCGCTGCGCCACCTCGGCTCTTAGATAAGATACTTAGATACTTCTAGTTTCCAGAAAAAAACAAACCCACACCTTGCAGACAATGGATTAATTTAATGACCACCATGTTCACTTAATGACCAAGATGGTTCACTTAATGACCACCACAAAAAAGGTCGCAAAGTCAGCCCGCTTAATGACTGTCATCACTAATGACCGTAATTCCGGGCTCAATTATGGTCATTTATTCAGGACTACCTGTAGGTTATAATTTCATAGATTTTAGAAGGTTACGGCAGAAATTGGTTCACGGTCAGTGAAATCCACTGCACTGAAATGGACAGTTTGAGGTTTCACTACACTAAATGACTCTACACTTGTGGAACATAAATAATATTTGTCTGGATAAAAAGGACAAGTATAAAACAATGGAAAGAGAGGCCCATAACTAAAACAGAATACTTGCAAATAGCCTGAATCTTCAAGGAGGGAGCTAAGGTCCCGGATGAGACCGGCAACTCGGTAGGGAGCAGATGGCAGGAAAATGACCAACAGCAGGGAGAAACAGAACTGCTTAATTCCTTCTTTGCATCTGTCTTTATGCAAAAGGAAGAAATAGTCCAACCTAGCAAAAGCAGCACCAAGGGAGAGAGAACAGATGTGGAATTAGCAAGACAATTAACTATCCAGTCCAGTTCTGGTCACCATCAGAGGTGGGTTTCAGCAGGTTCTGACCTGTTCTGGAGAACCAGTAGCGGAAATTTTGAGTAGTTCGGAGAACCAGTAAATATAACCTCTGACTGGCCCCCGCCCCCATCTATTCTCTGCCTCCTGAGTTCCAGTTGATCGGGAGGAAATGGGGATTTTGCAGTAACCTTCCCCCAGGAGTGGGGAGGGAATGGGGATTTTGCAGTATCCTTCCCCTGCCATGCCCACCAAGCCATGCCCCGCAAGCCACGCCACGCCCAGCAAGCCATGCCCACAGAACTGATAGTAAAAAAATTGAATCCGACCACTGGTCACCATGATACAAAAAAAATGCTGAGACCCTAGAACAGAGGTCTTCAAACTTGGCAACTTTAAGACTTGTGGACTTCAACTCTGATTCAACGCCTTCGATCTGACCTAAGTGTAGCTCACAAAATTATCCGCCTCAATGTCCTACCCGTTAACTACTATTTCAGCTTCAACTGCAATAATACACGAGCTCATAATAGATTCAAACTTAATGTAAACTGCTCCAGACTTGATTGCAAAAAATTTGACTTCAACAACAGAGTTGTCAACGCCTGGAACACTTTACCTGACTCAGTAGTTTCTTCCCCAAACCCCAAAAACTTCAACCTCTTATTATCTACCATTGACCTCACCCCATTCCTAAGAGGTCAGTAAGGGGCGTGCATAAGCACACAATCGTGCCTACCGTTCCTTTCTAATGTACCCATATATTCATACCTCTTCTACTCTTATTCATGCTTGTAATATTATATATATATATTCAATCATGTTTTACTGTTTGTACTTTGCTTATATTCATTTATGCTTGACAAAATAAACAAATACAAAATACAAAAATACAAACTCCAGAATTCTCCAGCCAGAGAATTCTTCTCTTAAAGTTGCCAAGTTTGAGGACCCCTGCCCCAGAAAGTTGCAGTGAAGCACAACAAAGATGATAAGGGGTCTGGAAGCTAAACCCTGTGATAAATGGTTAAGGGAAGTAAGTATGTCTAGCTAGCCTATCAAAGAGAAGGATTAGGGGTGACACAGACAATTGTCTTCCAGTACTTGAGGGGCTGTCACAGAGAAGAGGGAGTCAGAACAGCTCCAAAGCACCAGAGGGCAGGGCAAGAAGCAATGGATGGAAGCGTGTTAAAGAGAGATCCAACCTAGAAGTAAGGAAAAAAAATCTGACAGTGAGAACAATTAATCAAGGGAATAGCTTGCCCACACCAACACAGGCAGGAAATTTGGATTAAAATCTCCTGTGCAGGCTCCATATTTTCAGAATGGCTGCCACCACCCCACCACCCCTTCCTTTGCCATCTGTTTTCACTCCAGAAGTATTTCTTAACATCTGTATCCAATTGAAGAAGTGAGTGATATAAACTTTGATGAGGGGAGATTGACAAGGGGCATATATTCTCCATTCTTTCTTGCCTCTCTGCCTTGGCCCAGGCAGTGACCCTTTGCATGGAAAGTGAATTAATGGTGGGGGAAAAAATAACTTCTTTCATTATTGTTTCTGAGCTCTGTTCCGGGAGAAGCTGGTTAGAGGTTTCCAGGGGAAACTGGTTAGAATGAACAAGTTGGAGGCTAGAACCAAAATGTGGCTGCAAGCATCACTCTCTTTTGGTTGGATGCAGTAGTGGGTTCTAAAACCCTTTGCTACCAGTTCGCGCGACGCTTCTGCGCATGCGCAGAAGCGTCCTAGGTGGGTGGGCGGAGCCTCCCGCCGCTGGTGCTAGCGGTTCACAGAACCGGGCCGAACCGGGAGCAATCTATCGCTGGTTAGATGGGGTGCCTAGTTTTTTGGTACTAATCAGTTTTCTTGGCAATAGCAATAGCAATAGCACTTTTCTTATATACCGCTTCATAGTGCTTTACAGCACTCTCTAAGCGGTTTACAGAGTTCAGCATATTGCCCCCAACAATCTGGGTCCTCATTTTACCGACCTCGGAAGGATGGAAGGCTGAGTCAACCTTGAGCCTAGTGAGATTTGAACAGCTGAACTGTTGAACTAGCAGTCAGCCTGCAATGGCTGCATTTAACCACTGCACCACTTCAGCTCAAGAAGTGTGTGTGGCATATTCTTGGCTCTTTCCTAAGACTAAGAGCAAATTACTGGCCCAAGGCCACCCAGTACTAAAACTTACGCTCTCCCAGTTTCTTTTGCAGTCTGGTGCATTAACCACTACACCAAACTTCTCTTGGTATCTGCCAAGCCTTGCACCTTTCCTTTGTAATTCTTTTAGCTTTAAAACATAATTCTGTAAACGCAAAGCCAAGCCAATGTATAAGCCAAGGGCACTATAGCGCTCTATGTACATTCCACCAGCATGCTTACAAACTCAAAAATGTTGCTCGCTATAGGGAGAGGATGGAGATACAGGGGGGGGGGGAGAGCAGAAGTAAATTAAAGCTAGAGAAGGTGGCAGGGAGCAATCTCACCAGGAAATTTGGGATCATAGTTTATAGCTTGAGGCTGTTTCGGGACCAGCCAAATCCAGTGAGATAATGAGCAAAGGCTGCGTATGTGTGTGAGAATTAATTCATCACTTCATTCCTCTTTACCTAGCTGTTTTACAGGGCAGTAAGTGTCTGTAGTCTCAGGCAATTAAGGGATTTTTCAAGCAATTAAGAAAAGATTTCAAGGGGCAATTTGTAAACAGGCATAGTCTGGCCACATGTTTCTGTTTACAGGAAGAAATCCGGGGAAGGAGGAAATGCAGACTGAGATAATAGCTTAATAGGACAGTCTCCTTTTAATACCCGGCACTAAAAATAACATAAGGGCCATTTTCTGTGGAGAAACTAGATGGGTGGGTGCTGAGCAACACTTTTAGTTATTTCTTATTGCCACAAACTGTTTGGGGGCTTGTAAGACTTTATAAAGGCAGGACATAATTCATGCTTGTGTATGTAACAACATAGAAGTTTGTTTTGTAATTTGTTTAATTTTCCTGCAGCCCATGAGAATTTCATTGAGATGGAACACGGGACGCCTATGGTGCTGAGCACACCAATGTGCAGATCTCCATTAATTGATGAGTAGTAAAATAAAATAAAAAAAGTAAATGTTTTTAGAAAACAGAGCTTGATTCATAATTTGGCTAAGCGCTTTTATTTTATTTATTTAGCATATGATGAGAACATGACAAAAGAGAAGTAAACATATACATACTATCCACGTAATTATATACAAAACTTCTATGGGGGTATGGCAGTGACCTCATAACTGAATGTCCAAATCAGCTATCCAGGCAATCACCTCTGGCATTGCTTCATGTAGGTCTTGTAAGGCGGGGGTTCCCAACCCCCGGTCCATGGACCGGCACCGGTCTGCGGCATGCTAGAAACTGAGCCATGCAAACAAGCGAAGCCCCATCCGTGGGATATAGGCAGCACATGAAACCACACCCCCTCTGGTCCGTAGAAAAACTTCCATCCACGGAACTGGTCCCTGATGCCCAAAGGTTTGGGGCCCGCTGTTCTAAGGAACCAGAGAATGCATGTCATTGCAGTCTTGCACAATATTTTTAATAGTTTGCACTTCAGCACAGTGGTGAAATCCAAATTTTTTTACTACCGGTTCTGTGGGTGTGGCTTGGTGGGCGTGGTGTGGCTTAGTGGGCGTGGCTTGGTGGGCGTGGCAGGGGAAGGATACTGCAAAATCTCCATTCCCACCCCACTCCAGGGGAAGGATACTGCAAAATCCCCATTCCCTCCCCATTCCGGGGCCAGCCAGAGGTGGTATTTGCCGGTTCTCCGAACTACTCAAAATTTCTGCTACTGGTTCTCCAGAACCTGTCAGAACATACTGGATTTCACCCCTGCTTCAGCACCACAGTCTCACCAAAGAAATCTTTCCAGTCCGTTATGACACAGGGCAGAGGCACTTCTTCCAGTATCACATCTAATTCTGTTCAATTTCATCCAGACAGAGGGAGGCAGGTTTGAAACCAGGTGGTTTGGTAGAGGGGTCACTAATGGTCAGGCCTCAAGAAGGTAACTTAGACCAGGGGTCTCCAACCTTGGCAACTTTAAGCCTGGCGGACATCAACTCCCAGAATTACCCAGCCAACAAAGCTGTATATATGTTAAGTGAATGGCTGTTTTCCATTCTGGTCTACAGGATTTCAATTTTGTGATGGACTGTGCATGGGCTAAGCACTGAATGAAGTAATTACACACTGCAGCACTAATCAGCATTAGTTATTAGCTGAAATCAGCATTAGTTATTAGCTGTGTATTAATAATTGCTTCTCATATATCCAGGGGTGGGCTGCTGGGAGTTTGCAGGGGTTCGGGAGAACCTCTAGCTAAGATTCTGTGCAGTTCGGAGAACCCCCAAATCCCACTCCTGTCTGGCCCCCCACCCACCCCACCCCGTCCCTCCCAGGAGTCCCCACATGGCCCGTTTTGGATACAGGTAAGTGCAGGGCATGCACGGGTGAAAAATGGGCCTACCGGAAGTTCGGGAAGGGCCTCCGGAGCATGTGGAGGCCATTTTCACCCTCCCGGAGGCTCGAGAAAAGCCTCCAGAGCCTGAGGAGGGCAAAAACACCCCCCCAGCCTGCCGTGGTGCAGGAGGCCGACTAGGCCATGCCCACCATGGCCACGCCCACCCAGCAACCGGGCAGAGAACCCCTTGCTAAAATTTTTGATGCCCACCCCTGCATATATCCCTTCTATTAAGCACCACTATGTTTTATTTTATGGCTAAATGTTTTACTTGAGGCCAGTGTTTCTCAGTCTTACCAACTCCATTGTGTGGACTTCACATGTTGCGACAGTCATCAGTGTGAGGGCCGATCATAAGTCACTTTTTTCAATGATGTTTTAAGTTTGAAATGTCACTAAATGAACAGTTATAAGTCAAGGACTATCTGTAATGCATGCAGGGTTTTTTGGCAAGATTTTCAGAGGTGGTTTGCCCTTGTCTTTTTTTTTTTTAACCTAGGCCTAGGAGATAGGAACTAGCCCAGGGTCACCCAGCTGGCTCTGTGCGTAAAGTGAGACGAGAGCTCACAATCTCCCAGTTTCTTTCCTGATACCTTAGCCACCACACCAAACCAGCTCTTGAAATACGTTAAATTTTTTAAAATGTATAATTAGGAATAATATGTATAAATAGGAAGGGACGCGGTGGCTCAATGCCTAAGACGCTGAGCTTGTCGATCAGAAGGTCGGCAGTTCAGCGGTTCGAATCCCTAGCGCCACGTAACGGAGTGAGCTCCCGTTACTTGTCCCAGCTTCTGCCAACCTAGCAGTTCGAAAGCATGTAAAAAATGCAAGTAGAAAAATAGGGACCACTTCGGTGGGAAGGTAACAGCGCTCCGTGCACCCTCGGCATTTAGTCATGCCAGACACATGACCACGGAGACGTCTTCGGAGAGCGCTGGCTCTTCGACTTAGAAACGGAAATGAGCACCGCCCCCTAGAGCTGGAAACGACTAGCATGCATGTGCTGGGGAACCTTTACCTTTACATAAATATACATGTTTCTAAGTGATATCATGCAGAATGAATTTACTATCCAATCATAAAATACTTATAAAATCCTCTTCTTGCAATTGGGACCATTCAGCTGCTTCTAATTACAACTACTTTCATCCCCAGTCAGTATGGCTGGATCTGGTGAGAGTTGTAGTTCATTGTTACTGTAGTGACTGACCACATCAAAGAAATTCAGTTGATCTGGCCAAGTAACCACCATAACTTTATCACGGTCTTTGACCTTAAATTCCATTCTCACCGTATTGAGTTTTAGGGGTGGAATATTTATTATCTCTTTGAGTGCATTCTTGCTCTCTAGCTTTTCTCTAAATGTACTTCCCATTGTAACCCTATTAAGAATATATCTGATGGTGTCTAACAGGTGTTCTTGTGGGTCAAGCAGGATGTAGTTTCATTGTCAGAAATGGATAACCAGGCAAAACTGTAGGGTTTTTTTCTGTGATCACATCCCTCAGAAATATAAATTCACGTGAGATTACCAGAGATTACGTGGGATTACGTGAGATTACCAGAGCACACGTGAGATTACCAGAGCACACCAGCTATCTGTGAAATATTTTTTTTCTGCAAAAACTAGAGTTGTTTTTTTAGTGGATTGTGGACTTTTTATTTTATCTTAGCTTTTATTTTACCTCAGAAAATAAGATTGATGACACTGACTAGATAAATTACAATGAGATTTCTCTGTGTCACAAGCTTAGAAATCAGCTTTCAAAACAATGAGTAACATTTTTGCTCATAAAATGTCTTGCAATGAGAGAACATGGCACATGCACATCTTTTTCACTGTTATCCATTTGTACACTACGTCATTCACGTGAAGAGCCACACTGGAAAGCCATCCTCGTGCAGTAATCAGGATTACAACATGCTTTCTGGGGAGAAAACAAGGATGTTTTAGAGCGGTGATGGCGAACCTATGGCACGCGTGCCACAGGTGGCACTCGGAGCCATATCTGAGGGCACGTGAGGCATTGCCCTACATCAGCTCCAGTGCACATGCGCGGCTGGCCAGCTGATTTTCGGCCTTCTTTTCTGCTGTTTTCGCTCTCCCCATGCTTCAGGAAAGCCTCCTGAAGCCTGGGGACTGCGAAAAACGGCCCAACCGAAAGTTCACTTGTGTGATCACCTCCAGCCTCCTTTTCGCTGTCAGAGGTCTTCAGGAACTTCTTCTGCTTTGGACAGTTGTAGCCAGGCCTCCCACACGTTGGCCCATTTCTTCTGCAGCCGGCAAGGCTTTTCTGAAGGCCTCTGCAGCCGATAACAGAGCTCCAGATCAATCCGCAGCTCTATTATCGGCTAGAGAGGTCTTCAGGAAAGGCATCTACAGGTGATAACAGAGCTCCGGATCAATCCGGAGCTCTGCTATAGGCTACAGAGGCCTTCAGGAAAGCCTTGCAGGCTGCAGAAGAAATGGGCCGAGGTGTGGGAGGCCTGGTTGCAACTATCTGAAGGTAAGTAGTAGGGCAGCTCCACAGCTTCAGTGAGGCCTGTGCGCATGCGTGGGGGGGCAGCAGGGGGTTGTGCGCAGGCGTGGGGGGAGGGCATTGCATTATGGGTAAGGTGACCAGACGTCCCGCTTTTGGCGGGACAGACACGCTTTTCAAGCGTGTGTCCCGCATCCCGCATTCTTTTCAAAAAGTCCCGCTTTTTTGAAAAGAATGCCAAAACAGCGGGACGTCTGGTCACCTTAAAAGGGGAAGCAAAAGAGAGGTACCGGAAGCAAGTCGGGCGGAATTTCAGGGAGCCGGCTGCCTGCTGGGGAGAGGGGGAAGGGGGGCTGCTCCTCCTCTCCTTCCCCCGCCCCATCCCTAGCCCCGCCCTCGGAGGCGCCGCTGCTGTTGGGATGCGGGTGGAGGGGTGAGGGACGAGGAGCCGTCACCACTGCCATCACCGGTTTGAGCTCACGAGCGGCCCCTCCGGCGGCGCAAACAACCCTTCCTCATCCCCCTCCCCTTCCTTCCCCCCGTCGCCTCGCTGCCGCCGTTGCCCTGGGGCCGGGCGGGCGACCGGGAGACCGCGGCGCTTGGATGCCTGGAGCTCACGACAGGTAAGCTGCCGGCTGCCTCCTTTCCCCGTCTCCCGCCTCCCGTTCGTTGCTTGCCAGCCCGGCCCCAGGGCAGCTCCCGAAGGGGAGTTGGGAGGCGAGGAAAGGCCTCCCGAAGGGGAGGCGGGCTCCCGAAGGGCTGCCGGCTCCCGAAGGGGAGGCGGGAGGCGAGGAAAGGCCTCCTCCCGCCTTCCCCCCCACCTGGACGCCGACATTTGCTGTGTTTTGCCCTCTGCGCATGCGCAGCATTCTGCGCATGCGCAGAGGGCAAAACATGGCGGCGCCCAGGCGGGCCCGCCCCCCGTCCCGCTTAAAAAAAATCTGGTCACTTTAATTATGGGTGTGGGCACCCATGGGCACACTATCACCTGCGCGTGCACCCTTTTGGCACCCGAGCCAAAAAGGGTTCGCCATCACTGTTTTAGAGAGAGGGTTTACTCATCCAACCTGAATGTCCTTCATACTGAAGCTAGGTCAAACCCTCCTGCAGGATATTACCAACCTTTTTCATCAAAAACTCATACCACTGTAGACATTCTGTAACTCCTCTTGCTAGCTCTGGTGGGTGGGTGGGTTTCTGGTGCATTCAGAAGCTTAGAAACAAATTACATAACTGTAATCCCAAACAATAATGCCCAGTTCACAATCCTATCTTCTGTAGAGTTTTTCCTTATGCCAGTAACTGGGCCAACTGAGCCAATTTGTTCTTTGAAAAACATTATGGAGACAATTGTCCCAGCAGGTGGCAGCAGCTCGTCAACCAGCCTGATCTTGCAAATGTTAAACAGAGTCAAACCTTCTTAATACTAAATGTGAGATCATCAGAAATTCCAGAGCTGTAGTCTAGACATGGGAATCCAAGGTAGGCATCCAAAAACAGAATGCAATGGCAAATTACTTCCATACGATTGTGGATCCAACAACATGGAGATGTCTGTGAAGTCACCAGGAGCTGAGCTTAATTTGGGGGAAGCTATTTATGGAGGCACTTGAGGCAATGTACATGCTCTCTGCTCAACCCAGATTCACCACAGCCACCTCCTGAAACTGTTCAACCACTCCTTCAGTAAGAAAAGGATCCAACAGCTGCTGTGCTTGATTTTAAAGTAGTCTCTCCATGCTGGGACTAACACATGCATTGCAACACTTTATATTATAACACACGCCACAGAGAGGAGTGGGTCAAGCTATTTTCCAAAGCACCTGAAGGCCAGACAAGGAATAATGGATGGGAACTGAACAAGGAGAGATTCAACCTGGAAATAAGGAGGAATTTTCTGACAGTGAGAACAATCAACCAACAGAACAACTTGCCTTCAGAAGCTGTGGGAGCTTCATCACTGGAGGCTTTCAAGAAGAGACTGGACTGCCATCTGACAGAAATGGTGTAGGGTCTCCTGCTTGGGCGGCGGGGGGGGGTTGGATTAGATGACCTACAAGGTTCCTTCCAACTAAGAATCTGTGTAATCTGTATAATTAGGCTATGGCAGGGCTGTCAAACTCCCGACCCATGGGCTGGATGCGTCATGTGCTGGCCACGTTTCGGGCCATGACAGGCAGTCTGGAGGCAGCTCACCGGTAGAAAAGAGTTGTGAGGGGGAAAAAATTCCGTTTTATTGCGAAGCCTGGTTGTATCCCACCTTCGTCGCCACTTGTTATGTCCGTGGTGTGGGAATGACCAGGCAAGACAGAATTAAGCAGTAGTTAACCTTTTATTTAGGAACGGCAAGACAGCAACAAGTAAAACCCCAATCAGAACCATAACAGGCACGAAGAATTGCCTCAGCTGCATTTGACAGCCCTTTTTATAGCGGCTGTCAAATGCGGCAACCAATGAGTGGGTGGGAATCTCCCGCTCAGCAGCCAAGCCGCTTTTAACCAATCAGCGGCAGCAACAGCAGCTAGCAATGTCTGAGGGGGACATAACATAGCCTTTGGTTGGGCTGCTGGGAACAATGGATGTTGTATCCCAATATATACAGAGGGCACAAGATTGGAGACATCTGAGGAAAAAAAGAAAAGAGAGCTGTGGTGGGAGGAGAGAAAGTAGCAGCTATCTTGTTAATATTTACAGAATAACAGAGTTAGAAGGGAACTTGGAGGTGATCTAGTCCAAACCCCTGCTCAAACATGAGACCCTATAATAACTCCTGGTATTTCCACCAATCTATAGGAGGGTGGGTCCTTTTCTTGCCCCAAGAGAGAGAACAGTGCCATCCCATGGATGGTGGCAGTATAAGGTGGGCCAGAATAAAAATCCAGGTATACTACATATTGATATTAAAGAAACAGAGAACTAATGTAAGTGCAGAAAAGAGATGAATCTACTCTCGGAACTTCACAGCCTGTTCAGGAAAAACACTGAAACGCTAACAAGCAGACAGGGACACCAGACCCCACACAGGGGCATATACATGGCAAGTAGCCCAAAGGTTAGAAATTGCTGAAGGAACGGAAGGGACTGAAGGTGGAGAAAATCCCGCAGTTAAGCCAAGAAAAAGAGAGTCATTTAAATAGCATAACAATATGTAGCACATTGCTGTCACTTAGGGCAAAGCACTGACAGGCCCCCATCTGAATCTATAAAATGGAGTAATTGTGGGGGAGGGACTCATTTTTAAGTCACTTTAAGCAAGGCTGATTCCTGTGGACTCGGGGCTGTAAGCAAAATGAAATCCCACATAAGATCCAGCCAAGTTCTAAGGTGACGTTTCCCACCGCTCGACTATTTATAAACTCTCGCTGCCTGCCATAGCCTTCCACACTGCGTGCTTTGAAGTTTCCAAACGACCGGGTGAGATTTCATTGTTCCATTACAGCTTCCTGTCTCTGGCTGTTGGTATATTTGGGTTTTGTTGACCAGGCCCCTTAGTTTATTTCACATGTTGGTGGCTGCCCAGAGAAGCAAAAGGACACCTTGACTTTCTTCACCTCCTGAGGCCTCTCCGCGGAGATCCTATAAATGAAACCTTCTTGTAATTAGCAGATAAAACATCAACAGAAAACCGAGGAAAAATCCAAACCGGGAGCAATTTTCAGATTAATTGATTCCATAAGTGGCTTTGGCAAAGTACCTCTACCTAAACTCTGATGTCGAGGCAGTCATACACAGTCACATACATAGATCCTTTAAAAAAAAAAAAAACCAACCCACATGCACATCTGGAATGGAAAATGAGATTTCCAAAATCATACCATTGAAAGCCAAGGGAAAGAAGGAAAAAAAGCAGAGGACTAAAAATGAACCAGAGAAAGGTTTGATGGGCAGTGAGGTGACCAAGCTGGTCAGTCTTCCCCCAGTTTGCTGCTATCAGTCTTTGAGTCCCAGCAGGGATGTCCACATGGAAAAAGGGATGTCAAAGAAGTCACGGTGGCAGCTGCAACCACATGATTGAAGGTTTGACTCGTGTGTGTGTGTGTGTGTGTGTGTGTGTGTGTATGTGTGTGTGTGTGTGTGTGTGTGTGTGTGTGTGTGTTGCAAATTCACAGAGAGGGGTCGGTTAGTCCAGCTTTGGGAAACTGAAGTCCACCCACCAGGAGAGCACCAACTTGGCTGCAGTTTATTGCTGTCGGTTTTCTTCATGGCTGGACTTTTATCTTTAAGGTGAGAATGGATTGATGATGAAGAGATCTGAGTAACACATCCCTAAATCAGGATGTGGCCTCCAGATCAATCGAAATCTTCTGCAAGTTTGCTGTTGTTAATGGGAAGAACAGAAACAACCCACCAATGCCTATATAATTAAGAGAAATATGATACAAAGCCTGTGAATGAAGATCAAGACAGATGTTTGCTTAGACCTTCTATTTACACAGTATATTTTAGACACTTGCCTGAAAATATAAAGTGTGAGTCTGTTGGCCTTGTTTGCAAACCATGTGTATCATTGTGTATCTAAAACTAGCTGCAGCTTTGTGTTGAACATAATCACTAGAATATTTCTTCAACAGATCCCATTCATTCTCTGGGAAACTAGGGAAACTAGATTAAAAGGGTGTTTTCCCCTTGGCTTTTTAAAAGCTGTTTTCTCCCTATTAAAACTACCCATAAAATCAACAAGATCGTCTTATATATTTACTCAGATATAAAACCTGTTGCAGCTTCTCCCAATCATTATCCCATTGTTCTTTTTTTCATTCACAGAGCTGAATGAAACGGAATGGACTTTTAAGTTAACCACTTCCTGTCTCTCTTGAAGACCCAAGAAAAATAACTTTGCTATTGATTTTTACCAATCTATTTAAGAAGGAAAAGGAGTGACTTTCAGAAGCCAGGGTTCCCGCAAACAGCTCTGCAAGATTGACACTAAACTCATGGAGCAGACTGAAGCTCACAGCAGATTTAATGGACCAAACATAGTCAAAAAAATCACGCTCCCCCTCAAAAGCTCTCTCCTGTTTGCACCAGTGGTGGGTTGCTGCCGGTTTGGACCGATTCGCCCGAACTGGTAGCGGAAATTTGTACCAGCTTGCTGAACCGGCAGCGATGGCCGGCTGCCCATGCTCCCGAACTGGTCCTCTGATCGCCGCGGCTGGCAAAGAACCGTCTGCATATGCGCAGAGGGTTCTGAGCATGCGCAGAGGGTTCTGAGCATGCACAGAGGGTCATTTCCATCACAACGCAAACCGGTAGGGAAGGTAAATGGAACCCACCCCTGGTTTGCACCTTAGATTGTCAAAATGCCAATATGAAAGGTGTTAAGATATTCATGAACTGGGAGAGCCAGTGGTAACAAGGTCAGCCAATGAATAGGCATAGTAACTAAGTCAGCCAATGGGAGCTAACCACTTCTGAGTCTGTGCAGAGAATCGAAACTGGAACTTAAGCTTAAGGCTGGGTGTGGCTCAGCCCACTCTGCTCTCTTGTCTCCACTCTGTATTCTTCCACTCTAAACTCTGCTGTAATGAAACTAACTCTCCTGCTTGTGTTTACCTGTAACTGATTGAAGAATAATAATACTTGTGGTATTGTAAATATATATATTATTATGTTTATAAAGAAGTTATTGAATCCAGCTGAATCAATCATCTGTGTGTGCTTCTGGTTTTGATTTTGCAACAAACTTTAATAAAAGGAAAACTTCTTCTCATGCCAAAGTGCCCAGGGCCAGACCCTCCTCTTGTCTCAGCAGGCTGGTGACAAGAGGGGGTCTTTATCAATATGTCTTCTGCCAATGTTGAGTGTCATCATGCTGCTACAACAACAAAAGGATGAGCTCTTAATCAAAATATTCTGGCAGTCTGTTTATATTGGCATTTATTTCAAACTCTTTTTTTTTCACGAGCCACTTAATTCTTTAGCCTGTTGTGTTTCGTTTTCTTATGTTGTTAATCCATCTGGTTTTCTCTTTTAATTCGCTAAGTCCTGAAGCAGGTCCACTTTTTCATCTTCTAGCTGGGATGTATTTTTTAAACATTGCAAAATAGTTTTCCGGGCACATCCTTCAAGTCTCGATTTGACATCAGGGTTCTTTTCATTCCTCTCATCTATCACCCCCCTGGAGCTGCCAAAATGCTATCCCTTACATCAGAGGTCTTCAAACTTGGCAACTTTAAGACTTGTGGACTTCAACTCCCAGAATTCTCCAGCCAGCATAGCTGGCTGGAGAATTCTGGGAATTGAAGTCCACAAGTCTTAAAGTTGCCAAGTTTGGGGACCCCTGCCTTACATTCACTGAGTTGTTGGTCCATAACAGATACTTGCACCCTTTGTAACATAAACTCTTTTCTTCCCTGTGATGATGATTCTGATGATGTCCTGGATCGCCTTTTCCCTAAAAACTATGGAAATACTGGCATCCAACCATCTCTGGTTTTAGAGGACAGATTTCATTTTTAAAAATCTTTATGAAAAATGTGGGGTTTTGTGCCTCAGAAGCAACTGAATTGCAGGTTAATGTTTTTTGTATCACGCCTTTAACAGAGACCCCTGCAACTGCTGTAGCTCCTCCTATTGAAGATTCACTAATATGACCTCTGTATAAATTTCATTCTTGTAGATGAAGACACCATAAAGCAGGAGTGTCAAACTCAAGGCCCGCGGGCCGGATCTGGCCTGCTGGGTGCTTAGATTTGGTCGTGGGGCCGCCCTGGAAACAGTAAAGGACTGGCCCACGATGGAGCTCAGGGGAGGGGTACACGCAGCTCTCCCAGGCTTTGTTTTCGGCCACGACTGCCCCCTGCAGCCCTCTACCAGCCGAAACAGAACTTCGGAGGGACTGCGCCAGGGGCGGATTGCTCTCTTTCCTCGCTACCGGTGTGCTGGGTGCGTATCGCCACGTTGCGCGCACGCCCCCTCACACGATTTTGCTTCCGCACATGCGCAGGAAGCAAAAATTGTTGAAATCTCATGCATGTGTGTCCCCTTGTGAGATTTTGCTTCCGTGCATGCGCAGGAAGCAAATAAAGCCCAAAAATTCTGAAAAAAAGATAACGACGCGCGACGGACCGGTGAAGACGACACCGGAGCCGGCGCGCGCGAATTGCGTAATCTGCCAGCCGCTACCGGTGTGGCAGAGTCAACCGCACCGGTAGGAACCCACCACTGGCACTGTGCATAGGCCCCCCAAGCTCTGTTTTCGCTGGCGGAGGGTTAGCAAAACAAACTAAAAGCAAAACAAAACAAAAGGAGACATGTTTCCACTTTTGCATTTGAGCATCCAAGAAGGGACAGGAAAGGAGAAAGGGAAAGAGGAAAGAGAAAGAAAAAGAAGGGAAGATGGGAAGAGAGCAAGGAAGGAAAAAGAAAGAAAGAAAGAAAGAAAGAGGGGAATGAAGAAAAACGGAAAATGAAGAGGGAAGGAAGGAAGGAAGGAAGGAAGGAAGGAAGGAAGGAAGGAAGGAAGGAAGGAAGGAAGGGGATTATAATGAGAGGGAGGGAGGGTCTGAGGGAAGTCCTGCCTTAGCATTTGGCCACCACATGTGCCCCTGACAACAGTGACATGGAGCTGGACACGCTTCCCACGCCCCCCACGCCCCACCCCGAGGTCAAACACAACCCTGATGCGGCCCTCAATGAAATCGAGTTTAACAGCCCTGCCTTAAAAGGTGTTTGATGGCTATCAAAAAATACATGAGCAATTATGCTCTGCCTTAGATGCACAGATGGAAGCTTTTGGGGAATCAACATTTTTTATCAGATGACATAATTTTAATATGTCTTTTTAAACTATTAAATAATTCAGATTTCACTATAGATGTCAAGTGACCCATATAAAAATTCTCTTGGTACTCATGGAGGTAGATGTAAATCAGGGTGATCGCTAGAAATCTTTAAAGAGTCATCTCAGACTATTATATCTGGAAATTTAATTTTCTCCTCTTTACATGTCCCGTGGTACAAGAAGCTGGCAAAGACAGATTTCCAATCTACAGGTAGAGATTCATGTATACTGAAAGAAGTTTCTAACAGACTCTAACTGTACACAGATGCATCTGAAACAGAATTCAAGATGACTAGCTTCTGAACATCCGAAAATATTTACATATCAAAGCATCCATCTCATCAATAAAATCTTGCTAAGAAAATGAGCTTGCCTGTTTAAGTAATAGAGGTCTGGTAGTCTACTACTGAAAAAGACTGTCAAGAAATAAATGGTCCCCAGGGCACTATATTAGTGAAAACACTAAAGTCTTATTTTCACAACCAAAAGAATTCTGGGTCTTGGTTTACTCAGGGGAACAAAATAAGACGCACAATTATAGAATATTTTAAAAGGCATACATTAAACGTTCAAGCATACCACCCATAAAGCTTATCAAAGTTAGACAATCCAGTCACTGTGGTAGTTACATACATCAATTCTTCCCTCGGAGTTTGGCTTTCTCCCCTTGCATAATCTAAAGTGAAGGATTTTTATTCTTTGAAAGCAGTCCTGGGAATTTTTCAGTATCAAAGCTAAACTAATCCTTCGTTGTAATACAGGTAGTCCTCGACTTACAACAGGTCATTTAGTGACTGTTCAAAGTTACAACGGCACTGAAAAATGTGAGCTATGACTGTTTTTCTGAGTTAGGATCTTTGCAGCATTTCCATGATCATGTGACCAAAATGCAGATGCTTGATAGCTTGTTCATATTTATGACCGTTGTTGTGTTCCAAGGTCATGTGATCCTTTTTGTGACCTTCTGACAAGCAGAGTTAATGGGGAAGCCAGATTCACTTAACAATTGGACTATTAACTTATCAACTGCAGGAATTCACAACAACTATGGCAATGACTGTCATAAAATGGGGCAAAACTCACTTATTTATTTATTTATTTATTTATTTATTTATGGTTTCTTATATGCCGCCCCACTCCCGAGGGACTCAGGGCGGCTTACAACACAGGAAAAATACAAGAAAACCAATAAATTCAATTTAAAATCAAAATATAAAAATTAAAAATTTCAATATAAAAGCACCATTCAACCGCCAGACATACCCGGGGGAGAGTGTAGATGGAATTAAGCTCTACCCCCTGCCTGCAGGAAGAGCCATGTCTTAACGGCTTTTCGGAAGGCCAGCAGGGTGGGGATAGTTCGGGTCTCTGGGGGGAGTTGGTTCCAGAGCGCGGGGCCGGCCACAGAGAAGGCTCTCCCCCTAGGACCCGCCAGCCGGCATTGCTTGGCTGACGGGAGCTGGAGGAGGCCAACTCTGTGGGCCCTAACCGGTCGGAGGGAAGTATGAGGCAGAATGCGGTCCCGGAGATAACCTGGTCCTAAGCCATGAAGGGCTTTAAAGATGATGATCAACACCTTGAATTGGACCCGGAGACTAATGGGCAACCAATGCAGCTGGCGGAGTATAGGTGTCACGTGGGTGTACCTTGGCACACCCACCACAGCACGCGCAGCTGCATTTTGCACCAACTGGAGTCTCCGGATACTCTTCAAGGGTAGCCCCATGTAGAGCGCGTTGCAGTAGTCCAAACGGGAGGTGACAAGGGCATGAGTGACCGTGAGTAGAGCCTCCTTCTCCAAGTATGGCCGCAACTGGTGCACCAGGCGAACCTGTGCAAAGGCCCCCCTAGCCACAGCAGTGAGATGGTGTTCCAATTTTAGCTGTGGGTCTAGGAGGACCCCCAAGTTGCGGACCTGATCCGAGGGAGTCAGTTTCGCTCCCTCGAGAACCAAGGAGGGATAGTTGTCATAATCCTTAGGAGGCAATATCCAAAGCCACTCAGTCTTGTCGGGGTTGAGTCTGAGTCTGTTCCTCCCCATCCAGATCCTAACGTCGTCCAGGCATCGGCACATTACATCGGCTGCCACACTGAAGTCAAACTTAACACATGTCTCACTTAACAACAGAAATTTTGGGCTCAATTGTGGTCATAAGTTGAAGACTACATGTATACATACATGGATATGTGTGTGTGTGTGTGTGTGTGTGTGTGTGTGTGTGTGTGTGTGTGTGTGTGTAACATTTTTTGCTGATAAAAGAAAATGAAGGGAGACTATTATAGATCTATTTCAAGCTATTTAGCTCTCATCAGATAGCCACACCCTTACTGGGATTTGAACCTGGGCAGTCTGCCTGTAAGGAAGCAGCTTTAACCTCTAGGCCACAGGCTCTCTTCCCTTATCAGCTCTTCACCAGGAAAGGGTTATATATGTTTCTTCTGTCGAATCATCCTGGTGTATAGGAGGAAACATCACAGCTTCCTTTTTGCCTTTCAGCCCCTCCAGGGACCATCCAGGCAGTTTCTATAGCCGACAAACTATTTTGTCTGTATGTGTAACATTTTTGCATACACACACACACACACACACACACACACACACACACACACACACACACACACAGAAAGACATTCTTATTTTGCCATCTCCTACTTTTCTAATATTCTTTATGTCTGATTACCTGAAATATTTACCTTCTTTAAATATAGGATTCTAGCAGGATTGGTCCAATAAATTTTGCTGCCTGAGGAAAAGACAAGGGGGAAAGACAAGACGTATGAAGAACGGTTGCAGGAATTGGGCAGAGGGTTGGATAGAAGACCTCCAAGGTCCCTTCCATTACTGTTATTCTATTAATCTGTGGTACCAAACAAAACAATCTCTTTCCTTCCACCAGAGGCCAGTTGTCCAAAGTAGATCTTTCAACTTTTCTGTTCTCTCTTCTATCAACCCCAGTCAGCATAGCCAGTTGCATGTGATTATAAAAACTAAATCCATCTGGAGAATTCCAGACGAATTAACTTGAGTTCAGAAACCTCTACAAGATCCAAAAGGTCAAAATGTTGGCCACAATGGTGCAATGGAAGCCGCCATCTTGATTTTTTCAACCATTACCTGAAGAGACCTCTACATGAGCTGAGATGGTCCAAACCAAACTGCATGATACATACCATTCCAGCACCTTGTGAGCACAAACTGCTTTCTTCTGCCTTGTAATTAGGTCAACCTGCAAACCAACCAGGCTTGTGAAATTTAATTTAATTTCCCATCCCCTTACAATGTAGTCACGAACATCTGTCTGCTCAAGAGAGGCAGTGGTGCAGTGGTTAGAGTGCAGTACTGCAGGCTACTTCTGTTGACCGGCGGCTGCCTGCACTTTGGCAGTTCGAGTCTCACCGGCTCAAGGTTGATTCAGCTTTCCATCCTTCCGAGGTCGGTAAAATGAGGACCCAGATTGTTTGGAGCAATATGCTAACTCAGAAAAACCGCTTAGACATGGCTGTAAAGCACTGTGAAGCGGTATATAAGTCTAAGTGCTATTGCTATTGCTATTTTCATCAATAAGATGGATAAAGAAGAGTGTCTTATGTATTATATAAAGGTAAAGGTTTCCCTGTCAATCATTTCTGACTCTAGGGTACGATGCTCATCTCCATTTCTTGGCTGAGGGAGCCAGCGTTGTCCGAAGACAATTTCCATGGTCATATGGCCAGCATGGCTATATGCCAAAGAAGCACAGTAAATGGTCTCTATTTATCTACTTGTATTTGCATGCTTTCAAACTACTAGGTTGGAGGAGCTGGGACAAGTAATGGGAGCTCATCCCATTGTGCGGAGCTCAGGTTTCGAACCTGGGCTGTCAGCTCTCCAACTGACAAGCTCAGCATCTTTAACCGCTGAGCCTCTTTATGTATTATATAAGTTTCCAATAACCAGTTTCCCAGCAGAGGATATTGATATTTGAATGGTGGACAAGGCTAAATTGAACTGTTTCTTCTGTCGGCCTGCCATAACTACCTAGTCCCTTAGTAGGTCTTACCCTCTAAATAAGCAGTCCTAACTAACGGGCCTGCACCCCTGAGTCTCTCAATTCAACAAATGGTTCTGTATGTGAGTCACATATACATATCAGATTCTGGGTGGAATTATATCCAGGCTATAGGTTTTTCCATATCCTGTAAAACACTACCAATAGAAATGCTGTGTTTCGTTTGATATGAGTTACTATATCTGTGCCTTCCTCTAAATATTAATACTATTGGAAAAGAGTAGTGTTAGACGCCAAATTTCCTGAATGATCTACATTTGGCTCCTTCTTGTAAACATTTGAAGGAAGCGATATTCATTACCCTGTAGCATTATATCCTTAAAATTTCAGCCAATAAAAACAAAGCAGTTTCTGGGCACCATGCAAATAGCACCAGGAATATGAACTGGTGTGAAAGGAAATGCCAAGTAGTAGTAGACAGAAAGACTCGGTTTTCCAGAAGAGTGTAGGACAGTGATGGCTAACCTTTTCCGGACCGAATGCCCAAAGCATGCACTGCCAAATCCCCAAAATGCAATGCACGTGCGGCCCCTGCGCATGCGCCCCACCCCTGCACGTGCATGGGGGGCCCTGAATGTGCCCCATGCATGCGTGCCCCCGCCCCCGTGCATGCGCATGTGCCCCCCGCATGCACCCCACCACAAACACCCTGTGCATGCAGCCCCCGCACAGGGCCCCCTGCATGCGCGGCAGAGACCCGATGACCAGCTGGCCGCCGGGAGGTGCACGCGCATGTGCGCTGGAGCTGAACTGGGACAACAGCTTGCATGCCCACAGAGAGGGAACTGCATGCCACCTGTGGCATGCATGCCATAGGTTTGCCATCATGGGTGTAGGAGGTCCTGGAATATGATCAACATTCTAGGTTAGGCTGAGAGGAGAGCTCCCTTAGACCCACCCATTTGAGTTAGTCTAGTCTAGAGAAAAGAAGGACTGGGGAGGGCATGATAGCAGTATTCCAGTATTTTAGAGGCTGCCACAAAGAGGGGGTCAACTTATTTTCCAAAGCACCAGAAGGCAAGACAAGAAACAATGATTGGAAACAAATGAAGGAGAGAAATAACCTGGAATCAAGGAGAAACTTTCTAACATGACAATTAACCAGTGGAACAGTTTGCCATCAGAAGTTGTGGGTGTTTCATCACTGGAGGTTTTTAAGAGACTGGACAGACACTTATCTGAAATGGTATAGGGTCTGCTGCTTAAGGTCCCTTCCAAGGTCCCTTCCAGCTCTATTTTGATTGAGGAAGGGAGGGAGGGAGGGAGGGAGGGAGGGAGAAGGTCTCTTTTCAAAAGTTTACTATCATCCAACCAGGGGTGGGCTGCTGGGGGTTTGCAGGGGTTCGGGAGAACCTCTAGCTAAGATTCTGTGCAGTTTGGAGAATCCCCAAATGCCCAAAGTGACCAGATTTTTTTATTTTTAAGCAGGACGGCCATTTGTTTTGCCCTCTGTGCATGCGCAGAGGGCAAAACAGCAAATGTCAGCGTCCAGGTGAGGTGGGGGGGAGAGGGGGGGAGGGGGGGAGGCGGGAGGGCGCTTGGATGCCTGCAGCTCGCGACAGGTAAGCTGCCGGCTGCCTCCTTTCCCCGTCTCCCGCCTCCCGTTCGTTGCTTGCCAGCCCGGCCGAAGGGAAGGCGGGAGGCGAGGAAAGGCCTCCCAAAAGGGAGGCGGGCTCCCGAAGGGCTGCCGGCTCCCTTCGGGAGCCCGCCTCCCTTTCGGGAGGCCTTTCCTCGCCTCCCGCCTTCCCTTCGGCCGGGCTGGCAAGCAACGAACGGGAGCCGGGAGACGGGGAAAGGAGGCAGCCGGCAGCTTACCTGCTCCAAGCATCCAAGCGCCGCGGTCTCCCGGTTGCCCGCCCGGCCCCAGGGCAACGGCGGCAGCGAGGCGACGGGGGGAAGAAAGGGGAGGGGGACGAGGAAGGGCTGTTTGCGCCGCTCGTAAACTCAAAGCGGCGACGGCTCCTCGTCCCTCACTCCTCCCAACAGCAGCGGCGCCTCCGAGGGCGGGGCTAGAGATGGGGCGGGGGAAGGAGAGGAGGAGCAGCCTCCCTTCCCCCTCCCCCCAGCTTCCAGCTGCCGCCGGAGGAGTCAACAACGCAGGACGCCCGCCCGCCGCCAACGCCGCCCACGGCCGGCCCGAGCTGAGAGGCCTGCTGCCTTTCAGGCCGATTTTTTGAAAGAATGCCCTAGTCGTGCATTCTTTCAAAAAATCGGGACTTTTTAGAGGACGGGCGGGACGCGGGACAAATGATGAAAAAGCGGGTATGTCCCGCCAAAATCGGGACGTCTGGTCACCTTACCAAATGCCACTCCTGGCTGGCCCTGCCCTGCCCCACTCACCCCTCCCAGGAGTCCCCACGTGGCCCATTTTGGATGCAGATAAGTGCAGGGTGCGTACGGAGCAGAGGTGGGTTCCTAACAGTTCTAAACGGTTCTTTAAAACCGTTAGTAGTTCGGCGATGACATCACAGAGCCAGTTCTGTCGGTGTCTCCGTGGGTGCCACCATCTTGGATTTTGCTTCTGCGCATGCGTAGAAGTTAATTTTTGCTTCTGCGCATGCGCATAATTTTTTGATTGCACGGCGCGACTCTGAGCAAACCGGCAGCAAAAGGATCCAGAACCCACCCCTGGCACGGAGGCTCGGGGAGGGCAAAAAACCAGGCCTACCAGAAGTAGGGCCTGTTTCTGGCCTTCAGAGGGCCCCAGAGCCTGGGGAGGCTGTTTTCGCCCTCCCGGAGGCTCGAGGAAAGCCTCCGGAGCCCGGGGAGGGCAACCCCCCCTGCCATGGTGCAGGAGGCTGACTAGGCCATGCCCTCCATGGCCACGCCCACCCAGCAACGGGGCAGAGAATCCCTTGCTAAACATTTTGAAGCCCACCCCTGCATCCAACCTTGCATATGTTAGCATTGGAGTGTAGTTTTCAGTGACCCAAGTATTTTATTACTTTTTTCCTTTCTTTTAGAACAAGAGGAAGAAGTAAGTGCACAAACCATCTTCCCATATATTTACCATATTTACTATATCTGTACTATATTTGCTATATCTCATGTATTTTGATCTCTATGACCTGAACAGCCATACCCTAATTTTTGAACTCGTGTAAAAATAAGATAGCATCTGTATAAATGGTTGGCTCTGAATGAAGCCAGAATTAACTTTTTTTTTCCTGGGTCTATTTAAGAACTACCCAATTTGGACTGCAAATATCTGGACCGCCATCAGTTGCAAGCACAGGAAAACTTGGCACTTTGCTGCCCTCTCACATCATCTGGATTTTGGCACCCCTGATCTGGTAGCCCTCATCCACACCCAGCCTGTGAAAGTGGGAGAGAAAAATTTATGAGGTGAAAGAAAAGAAAGAAAAGAATCGATGGAAACCTAGTCCAAATCCTGGAAATGTCTGCAGTAGCACAATCAAAATAAAATGAGGAAATGGAAAATACGACCACAGGAAACCAGGTCTAAGTACTGTAGAGTGAGTTACAATTAACAAAAAACACCAGCTCACTAATTTTGTATGGACAGTTTCTGGCATGCAAGCAGGCAACTTTCATAACACAGTCATTTTCTTAGCATAACACCTCATGCTCTCTTTTTTTTCCAGAAAGACTGCTGAAAATGACTGCCTTATTTTTCTTAAAGTCGACCAGGGGTGGGTTCTGACTTAACTCGCTGCCAGTCTGCTTCCTCATGCGCCACATGGGCATGCCGCATGGGCGCACCACACGTGCATGCACAGTGCTAAAAGCCAAGCTTCTACGCACGTGCAGAAGCAAAAAACAAGATGGCGGCACCTATGGCGCCGCCAAGACAGCTGGTTCAGGGGTGTGTCCAGCTGGCCATTGCTGCTGGTTCGGCGAGCGGGGGGGAAATTCCCGCTACCGGTTCTACCGGTCCGAACCGGCAGGAACCGGCAGGAACCCACCTCTGAAATGACATGCATTTAGTTCAGTGTGGGTGTAACACTGCTGCACTCAGTGTGTTTCCAAAATACAGGTAATCCTCAAGTTACGACTGGACACTTAACAACCAGACAAAGTTACAACAGACTCCAACACAGACACAGACACACAAACACACACACACACACACACACACACACACACACACACACACACACACACACACACACACCGAAGTCTTTATGACCTGGGTTCAAAGATCTGAGAGACAAATTTATGAGGTGAAAAAAAAGAAAGAAAAGAATCTGTGGAAACCTAATCAAATCCTGGAAATGTCTGCAATAGCACAATCAAAATAAAATGAGTTTTTTTTGGGGGGAAACAGTCCATAGTGAACAATGGGTTCACTTTATGACCATTGCATTCACCTAAGGACTGCTGCAAAAACGATAACAAAAATGGGTACATAGTGCCTACTTCACGACATCCCTGTTTATGACCATAATAGTCGGGCTCCATTACAGTCATAAGCCAAGGACTATCTGTAATAAAAACCTAAATCATGTAGAAACACAAGGTGCTTATTTGCGTGGTAGTCAGGAAGGGTTGACAGTCTGAGTATGTTGACCACTAAAATCCCAAAGGATTGGCATTTAGCTACATGCTGTAGCTAAAAAAAGCATTGTGTCGAGTTCAGGAGAGAAAATTGTGATTTCTGTTGAGAAAGTTATCATGAGCAAACCGCAAGGCTTGATAATATATTCCTGAAATTAAGAAGTAGGCATTTCACAAAATTCTTGAATCAGTAACACCCTCATTCTGAAACCCCAGTTGAAAACCCAATGAACTGTGCAAGAGCTACATTTTGATCATGGGGAGCAGGGGTCCCCAAACTTGGCAACTTTAAGACTTGTGGACTTCAACTCCCAGAATTCTGGGAGTTGAAGTCCACAAGTCTTAAAGTTGCCAAGTTTGAAGACCTCTGATGTGGACGTCTGCCTGAAGGATTGTACCCATTTATTGGTTTATCCCAGATCCCTGTATTTACCTCCTTTGTCTCAGGTCAAGATTCACATGGCTTCCAGATTTATCCTGCATATTCCTGCTGTATATTTTGTATGATAGTTTACCTTTGACCGAACCCATTTAGCCATCTTAACAAAAATTTAACCATCACCATCAAGTCATTTGTTATGATCGCTTGGATGCCCCAGAAATAAACATAAGTTGCATAGAGATGTCTTGGAACGTACCCATGGAATATGGATGGAATTCCTCAAGTAATCCCACCACCCACTTCACAAAAAGGCACTTTTGGCCGACAGAACTGCTTCTATGAATAGCATTGGAAAATTGCCCTATTTCTTCTCTCCATTATAGGGAGTAAATCTGACCCGAAAAGTTGGAGGAGAGATGCTCCAGAAAGTTGGATTAACTCTATGGCTCCTCATACAACTGAGTTCCTAGTCTCCTGATCCATCTTGTTGCCTTTCTTTGAACTCATTCCAGTTCAAAGCCTTCCTAGCATGTTGGAATTTCATTTGGATATCATCAACACAGAATAGAATGAATGTATTAGTTCTCATGATATGCAAACTACTCTTATTGATGTAGCCTTAATATTTTAGCTTTTTTGGCAGCTGCATAATACGGCTGACTTATATTCATATTGTAATCAACGACGATTCCAAATTCCTTTTCACCAGTATTATTCACCAGTATCAGCCAGATGTTTCTCATCCTATATTTGTGATTTTATTATATTTTGTCCTAAGTATATAGATTTGCAGGATTGTTACGGTAAATTCCATTGTTATTTTCAAACTATTTCATCTATCAAGATCATTTCACCATGCCCTTTCTACGACAGGTAGTCCTCGATTAACTTGATTCAATTGAGCCCAAAATTTCTGTTGCTAAGCAAGATAGCTATTAAGTGAATTTTGCCCCATTTAATGACCTTTCTTGCCACAGTTGTTAAGTGTTAAGGATCTCCTGCTATGGGCAGGGGTTGGACTAGAAGAAGTCCAAGATCCGTTCCAACCCTATGATTGTTTGTTCTTGTAAGTTTTACTTGTTGTAAGCCACCTAGAGTTGCCTCTTGGTGAGATGAGCAGGGTATAAAAGAGAGAGAGGGGTGGGTGGGAAGGTAGGTAGGTAAGTAGGTAGTGGTAGAATGGTAGCTTCTACTTTGCAACCAAAAAAGAGAGTGAGGAATAAATTAATAGATTTAAATCTACATCAAGACGAGCATGTGAGGTAAGCACCAGTCTTCCAGGAAGTATTGAATGAAAGGCAAATAAATCAAAACTGTCACTCACACAGCCAAATTAGATCACTCTACAGATTCAAAATAACGGAGGAAATGGAGCAAAACGGGGGATGCAGAAGTGCGGCCATTCCCTCCTTCTCTAAGCTTCCCGGCTATGAAAAGCAGTTGATTGATTTGCAGAAGGTTGAATGGCTTTCATCCAGGAGAGATTCCAAACAATTTATTCCAATATCAGCAGCATGTGGGTTTAAAATGAAGCCTTGAGATCTTCCCATTATAGGTGTTTCACACAGAGGGAGTTAGCTCATTAATAACTCATCTTGGAATAAGAGTGCTGTTACCTTAAAATTTAATTGTAGCAACCTGGTAACTCCAAGGACATTCTACCATCACTGTCTTGAAGAAGAGACAGCCTGCGCCTCTTATGAGCAAATCACTCTACTGAAGAAGACTTAGAGACAAACCTGATTCAGTTTTTCTGCACCCTGCCAGAGCTTGAAGAAGTGGCATTATTAAAAAAAAAAAGCTGGATGATCTGCATAAATTATTAGCAATAGCATGGAAAGCTGCTAAACCTTCAATAGAGTTGGTCACCACAACTGTGCAAGAAAATAGTACCTACCGTATTTTTCGGAGTATAAGACGCACCGGAGTATTAGCCGCACCTTAGTTTTGGGGGAGGAAAATAGGGGGGGAAATCTACCTACTAAGTATTCATCTGGCTAGCGTCCTTATCTGTTCAGCTTCAGCACATTATTTTATCCCCTGGTTAGGGCTGAAAAAAATATTCTTTGAAGGGAATAGGAATGAAAACAAGCCTGCAAAGACTGAGGGCTGGAAAAAACTACTTCGGAGGGAGTAGGAAGCCGGGAAGATCGTTAGCACCTCATTAGGGCTGGAAAAAAAAGCTTCGGAAAAGCTACATTCGGAGTATAAGACGCACCCAAATTTTCAACCTCTTTTAGGGAGGAAAAAGGTGCGTCTTATACTCCAAAAAATACGGTATCTTGAAAAAAGACATCTGCTGGTTTACCTCCGTGTTTAATTTAGAGTATAGACATGTAAAAGAACAATACAAGGTCCTTGAAAGTAGGTTCTACTATATTTCCCCTGCTTCCTGATAAAATATTGCACCACCCAGAAAACATTAGGAATGTAATCATAATTGGGGTTGGTAGACAAGAGGAAGCAAGATGCAGCCCAAACCTTTGTGAATTACTCTCTAAGGCTGACTGTAGAGAGAGAAAGCATAACAAGGACACCTTTAATTCAAAGCTTCTAAAAATAGACCTAACCAGGGGCGGGTTCCTAATTTTTTTACTACCACTCTGTGGGCGTGGCTTATTTTGTGGGTGTGGCTTGCAAGCCATCTGACCGGGTGGGCGTGGGCCTCGGGAGCTTGGCAGTGGCTGGAGAAGCAGGGGCCATTGCTCACCCGCAATGCAGCCCCCCGCAGCGGGAGCAACAAGACCACGGCAGCGGTTCTTCTAGGAGGCTCCGTCTGGCCTGAATGCTTTTCCCCATTTGATGATCCTAGGCTCCTGCCGCCTGTTCCCCCTCCCCTCGGCAGCTCGAAAAGCCTCAAACGTGCAAAAATGCCTAGGATCATCACCACACGTTCGTGGCTTCTCGGACTGCTGAAGGGAGGGGAATGGAGATAGCTCCTGCCGCCTGTTCTTTCAGCGTCTCACGCGCTCCCTCAGCCATCCTCCCCTGCTTGGACTCACTGTGGGGTAGGAAGGCAGCGCATGCGCAGTGCTGGAAGCTCGGCTTCTGGGCATGCACAGAAGAAATTTTTTAAAAAATTTAAAAAAAAATTTTTTTAAAAAAATGGCAATGCCCAGGCACTGGCAACCGACCGCACCGGTACTGTGACATCACCAGCGGGCCGCTACCGGTGCTATAGAGTGGACCGCACCGGTAGGAACCCACCACTGGACCCAACCCCCAAATCATCCATTAGAGCTAGTTCACAAAGGAGTTGCAAATGTGTTCAGGAGAGAACTTGAAGTAGGAAAATCCTCTTCTAGGACAGGGGTTTCATTAGATTTCAGTGTTGTGTTTCATCTTGGGGGGCTAGGGTGGGCGTGGCCAGGGTGGGTGTGGCTAGCTCGACATCACTTGTGTCAGGGGCACCCGTGGCGGCCTGAGTGCTCTGCCAGCGAAAACTGGCTCCCAAGCTCCGTTTTTGGCTGCAACGGCCTCCTGCAACCCTCTGCCAGTGAAAACGGAGCTTGGGAGGGCTGCACACAGCTCCTCCCAAGCTCCGTTTTTGCTGGCAGAGGCACCATGGGCCAGTCCTTTGCTGTTTCCAGGGCGTCCCCATGGGCCAGATCTAAGCACCCCATGGGCCGGATCCGGCCCCCGGGCCTTGACTTTGACACCCCTGCTCTAGGAGAAAGTCATCCCTTATGGATGTTGATAATATTCTGAGCTGTTAAGTAACATAAATTGATAAATGGGAATGAGACTAGAGATTATGGAAAAAGTGACTGGACCATTTGGGGAACCAAGAACCAGTGTAGACAGTGAGTGTACACTGAGTATCTGCTTAGAAAAGAGCCTTTCAGATAGGTCATTTAAGCTTGAGTTTATTCATTCAAATGGATGGCAAAGGAATGAATACAGATCTAAGAGCACTACAAATTTAATTGTTCATGATAAAATGTTAAGGGAATTAGTGAAGAATACAAGAGTAATCAAGAGCATCGAATGTGGAAAGGCTACTTTTCTGTAGAGTCAGTAGCGTGGACCTTGGGTCAAAATGAACATGAAACAAAGGCAAAAGAATGAACGAAACTTGAAGGAAGGTAGAACAACTGCAAACTGCAAGAGCAAACTGGAAGAGCAAATATGAGGTCTGTGTGAAAAATATTGGAAGGTAGATTAATTATCCAATGGAGTGGATAAAAAGGTTCTCTCCTTGATTAGTTTCCATCCATTGCTTCTTGTCCTAAGCTTTGCTTATGTTGGAACCACTTGAACTTAGCAAAAGTGAACCTTTCACTTCATCAATGGAGTCGAGGGTTTTTCTTTCCTAAGAATCCAAGTCAGGACACTCCTAACACCTCCAGTGATGGAGCACCCATAACTTCTGAAGGCAAGCCGTTCCACTGGTTAATTGTTCTCACTATTAGGAAATTTCTCCTTAGTTCTAGGTTGCTTCTCTCCTTGATTGGTTTCCATCCATTGTTTCTTGTTCGTGCCTTCTGGTACTTTGGAAAATAGGTTGACCCCCACCCCTTCTTTGTGGCAACCACTCAAATATTGGAATATTGCTATTATGTCACCCCAGTCCAGGGGTGAGTTGCTCACTTACTGAGACCGTTGCGCTGCTCCGCGTTTCTTCATGCTTCGTGCATGTGCATGCGTGCTACGCGCATGCGCCCCCTTGTGCGATTTTGCTTTTGCGCATGCGTGGAAGCAAAATCTCACCAAAATCTCGCGAGGGGATGCGCGCGTGAGAGAGATTTTGGTGCAATTTTACTTCACATGTGCAGAAGCAAAATCTTGCCGAAATCTCTCTCATGCAAGATTGCAAGATTTCAGTGCAATTTTGCTTCCGTGCATGCGCAGAAGGAAAATCACCCACAATTCGTAAGAAAAGATGTCAACGCGCGCTACTGCCCGGTGGAGATGGTACTGGAGCAGTCGCACGCAAATTGGGTTATTGGCGGGTCCCTACCGGAGCTAAACACTGGACCGCACCAGTAGGAACCCACCCCATGCCCCAGTCATTTTTTCACTAGATTAGACATACACAATTCCTGCTAACATTCTTCATATGTTTTGTCCTCCAGCCCCTAATCAACTTTATTGTTCTTCTCTGTATTGTTTCTAGAGTCTCAACATCTTTTTTATATTGTGTTGACCAAAACTGGATTCAGTATTCCAAGTGTGATCTTATCAAGACATTACAAATTAATACTAACACTTCACATTACCTTGATTCTATCTCTCTGTTAATGCAGCCTAGAACTGTGTTGGCTTTTTTGGCAGATGCAGCATGCTGTTGGCTCATGATTGTCCACTAGGTGATTGTCCACTAGGACTCCAAGATCCCTCTCACAGTTACTACTGTTAAGCCAGGTACCTCCTATACTACATCTATGTATTTGGTTTTTCTTGCCTAAATATACAGCCTTACTTTTTTCACCATTGAATTCCATTTTGTTAGCTGCTTGATGGAAGGATGAAGTGGAAGGGGCTGTGGATGAAGGAAAGGGGGGATGATAGAGAGAGTCTCTACAATGTATATGAAAAGAAAAAAAATCTGCAAAAATGTAATCAAAGATAAAGACTAAGATTAGAAGATGCAGAGCAATTTTGGTAGAAATAAAAAAAATATTTTAAATCTTGGTGAAGAAGACTAAACAAGGACCGTATAGCAGAATGAATAGATTTACAAATAAGTCTTGAAATGGGATGAAACTGAAGTCAGGGAATGCTGAAAGCGGGAAGTGGAATTTCAGAGGTTTGTAGGGAAATGATAGTAATCTGTTGAAGAGTGAAGTTGAAACGAATGCTATAAAAAGTTGATGAAAAGCAAATCCAAGAAAAAAAAAACCTGATGAAAAGTTAAAAAAAAATAGAATTGGAAATTGTAAAGCTGAAAAAATAGCTGATGTAACAGGAAAAAAAATTAAAATATGGATGTGATTTGGATTTTTTGTACTAAGTGTCCTTCATATGCTTAAATAAGAATGTTAAGGCTAAGTAAGTCTTTTGAGGCTTTTTTGAAAGTGTTGCATTTATGTTTCCAAGAAATGTTACTTCCTGTTAGCCAAACAATAGTCTATATCCAGGTATTCTAGTCTTTTTCCCCAAGGATCTTGACATTACCCAAAATATATTTCTGGAAATGTGTCTGTTACAGTTCAAATGTTCAGAATAAGATACCCAAAGCCACAAACTTAGATATCTATTCACAGAACAACTCTTTAAAAAGAATTGTTTTACTCCTGATTTTTCCTGTCTCTTACATAATTCCTTTAGGACAAATGGTCTTTTTTTTTTTTGGTTGTTTTAAAACATGTCAGCCACTTACTAAAATAATCCCTAAGAGATATACAGAATAAAAACTGGCAAAGTATAAAACATGATTATGCAGTTAACAATAATACTTATAAAAATGTCCATGTAGTAAAGATGAAGCTATCCCCTGAAGAATTAAAGTTTGTTCTGGGATTTGGATTTATTAGTAGAAATTTAGAATATAGAACACAGAATACTACAGTTAAAAGGGACCTTGGAGATCTTCTAGTCCAACCCCCTGTTCAAGAAACCATATGCCACTTTAGTCAAATGGCTCTCCAATCTCTTCTTTAAAACCTCTAGCGATGGAGCACCCACAACTTCTGAAGGCAAGTCATTCCATTGATCTATTGTTCTCACAGTCAGGAAATTTCTCCTTAGTTCTAAGCTGCTTCTCTCCTTGTTAAGTTTCCGTCCATTGCTTCTTTGTCCTGGCCTCAGGTGCTTTGGAGAGCAAGTTGACTCTCTTTTCTCTGTGACAACCCCTCAACTAGTGGAAGACTTCTATCATATTAGTAGAGATTTTTCAGGGCCTCAATGCAATTGTATGTTGTGTTCATGCTACTGGAGGAAACATTGCTGCTACCAATTTGTATGGGAAATACGTTTACAGACATTTGAGACAATGGCATGAGAGTAGCCATACTAGGATGGTTCTCACAAAACATATAGGTAAAAATATACACCATATCTGAAGCTATTTATTTATCATACTTAAGAATATAAATTGGTATATTCCACAGCCTGTTCTTTGTAAAGTGTTTAAAATAATATATATCTTGGTTTTAAGGTGGGAAGAAAGGTATTGTGAGAGTGGCATACCTTCATGCAGAGAAATTATACATATCAACAAAAAAAGTATCAGCCATTTTAGCTGTTTTCGTTCTATTTTTTTAAAAAAATTAATAAAATAAAAAAATAAAAATAAATTAAAAAAATTAAAAAAATAAAATAAAATTATTTATTTATTTATTATTTGACATACATAAATAATCAAGGACAAACACATACAACAACAACAACAAAAAGGTGGGGCATTGATGTCCTCCTATCATCCAAAAGCTATTATCGGATATAATCCAGTTATAAATTTTTTTCTAGGAAAGAGCTTTAGGTGACGTATGTAGTATTCATACTTCCCATTTTCCCCTGCAATAGCCCTGTGAGATGGATTGGGCTGAAAGAGAGCAACCGACCCAGAATCACCCAGTCAACTTCCACAATTGAAGCAGGTTTTGAATCTGGGCCTCCCCTAGTCTAATACTTTAACCAGAGATGGGTTCCTGCCGGTTCGGACCGGTTCTATAGAACCGGTAGCGGGAATTTTCCCCCGCTCGCCAAACCGGCAGCGATGGCCAGCTGGCCACGCCCCCAAACTGGCTCTCTCGGCATAGCCACCGCGATCTTGTTTTTCACTTCTGCGCATGCGCAGAAGCCAGGTTTTCAGCACTGCACATGCACGCGCGCCCACGGGGCGCGGAGGAAGCAAACCGGCAGCAAGGTAAGTCAGAACCCACCCCTGACTTTAACCCATTGTTTCTCAACCTTGTCAATTTTAAGATCTGTGAAATTCAACTGAGGAATTCTGGGAGTTGAGGACCACATATCTTAAAGTAGACTTGGGTAAGAAACATTGCCACTACACCACACTGTCTTTCATCTGAGATTTTTTTTCTCTCTGTTAGTCTGCTCGAAGCATTGGCCAGGACCAAATCTGACAATGCCAACCATAAATGATGTGATATTTACATCGTTTTGAGCTATGTTTCTGAAATAAATATAGACCTTGAAGTCCTGGATTTCAGGAGTAAAACAACTTGCAGGTGGTTTTAAATATTTCTTTTTCATGAAAAGTGTTAACTTTCAAGGGTAGCCTTTAATACAAAAATGGCTCTCGCTATAAACTCATGGTACATCAAGTAGATTGTTTCATGAGATTAATTTTTACTGTACTTATTTCCACCAAAGAGAATGAATGCCCTTTCACCGGCTCTGCTTAAAGAACAGCTTTGTACAATCCTTCTATTCATCAGATCATAGACATTATGGCTTAGTACAGTGATGGCGAACCTATGGCATGCGTGCCACAAGTGGCACACGGAGCCATATCAGTGGGCAAGTGAGCTCAGGTCCGGCGCACGTGCGTGCACCAGCCAGCTGATTTTCAGGCCTTCTGGGCCCACTCAGAGTCGGGAAACAGGCTGTTTCCAGCCTCCAGAGGGGTGGGGAAGGCCCGTTTTTTGCTTTCCCCAAGCTCCAAAGCCTTTCTAGGAGCCTGGGGAGGGCAAAAATGGCCTTCCCCCCCGGAGGTCCTCCAGAGGCCGGAAACGTCCTGTTTGCCGACTTCTAGTTGGACCAGAAGGCCCATTTTTTGCTCTTCCCAGGCTTCAGAGCCTTCAGGCTTCAGAGCCTGGGTGAAAACAGCCTTCTCCCCCCCCTCCCGAGGCCCTCTGGGGCCAAAGTTGGCAAATGGGCCATTTTTTGCCTCGGGGGGCGGAAGGCCATTTTTGCCCTCCCCAGGCTCCTAGAAAGGCTCTGAAGCCTGGGGAGAGTGAAAAATGGGTGTGCCATTGTGTGCCGGGAGTGGGGGGCATCATGCACAGGGGGTGCATGGAATTATGGGTGTGGGCAAGCACACATGTGACCCCCCCACGCCCCCCCCCTTTTGGCACGCGAACCAAAAAAGGTTTGCCATCACTTGCCTAGTATGTCATTTTTAAAATTTGAGTCTGAACAGACTTTTCATCTTCCTTTTCCTTTACTCTCACTTTTGTCTTCCAAATGTAAGTCTATGAGCAAAGATGGTGTTTCCTCCTATTTATTACATATAAAGCTAGTTTGGAAGTTTTTTCCAGCTTCAATCAAACAATCCATCCAGTAGTTATTCATTGTTTTAATTGGGGCACTAAAATGAATTTTGTAGATGATTTACAAAATGTAAGCATGCACTTCTATCTGTGCAGATGCATCACAACAGTATGATTCCATCGCTGGAGAAGCAGAAATCTAAAACAGAACAACCTGCCTTTGGAGAAAATTGGGAAAGGAGAAAGGAAACAGATTACCTTTCAGCATAATAATCCCTGTGCAAGGAATTAAAGACATGCAAATGTTTTTCTCTGATTTCATCCCAACCTCTTTGTAACTTGTGCCTTCATTCCGAAGCCCAGATCCAGGGAGAAAATAAGCTGGCTTTGGTCAACCACTACAAAAGGCTGAAAGCTCTCAAGTCTCAAGTCCTGTTGGTGCAAGTTGTCATTTTGGCAGGCCTCTGGTTCTCTTGGCTCAAATCTTTTGGCTTCGTGCTGTTGTCCACTTTTGCAAAACTTTCTGACATCTTGAAAAGATCAGCCCACTGTCTTCGGTTTATAATGTATTTCAAAAACCTGGTTCCTCCACTGTACAAAAGTAAAGCTTAGCTTTCAAAACTGAAAGTAGGGATTTGTATGTTTGCCCGAATAGTCTTAATTTCCTACAGACATCTGGGCTTTCTCTTTCTCCAGATTTGCTTTTCTCTTAAAACTTTATTAGGGGCCTTTATTTGACTGCCAGAGAAGACTTCCATGAGATCATTTCTGAGGAAGAGTGCTAAGCAGGTAACCACTTGCTGAGTTGATTCCAAATCCTTCTATACATAAGCCTACATCTGTCTCCACATAGTATCTTTCTATGTCATAAAAAGCCACCCCACCCTTCTACCTCAGTGAGGAACCCTCACACCATTCTTCTGGAGTTCAAGTTAGCAATATCACTGCAACTTACATGTAATTGCTTGTTTAGAATATGGATTTTGCAGTATGTAATAATGAGAACTGAGCATCCCATAAAGTTCTCTTAGAACTGGAATGTAAATCCAGATTTGGTGTTTGGGATAATCAAAGGTCAAGTAAAAGATTTGCAACATTTTCTTCATGTTAAAGTTTTACTTTCAAATCAACTTTCCCAGGCGTGGTACGAGAAATCAAGTGGTCTCCTAGGATGGCTATGAATAAATTCAAAGAGCCAAAATTTACCTCAGGTGCTAGACATAAGTGGCCTTTCAAACATCTCCACCAAATTTGTAAGCAGAGAAATGGAATGGGGAATTTTTCTGTATTTCTCCCCCCAAAAGGGACAAAATTCTCCAACAATTTCTCAAGGGGGGGACTGCCCCTAAAAAGAAGACACATTACTAAAAATTAAAAAAAAAGTTCAATGGGCAGAAATTTTTCCTGATGGAAATGAATTAAAATATCGAAAACCAAGAAGGCTGGAGACTTTTGGAAGACTCTACAATGACAGACAGGACAATGCACACAATCTCTGGTCACCTTGTAAGAAAAGAAAGAACGCCTCATGTGAGCGTTTCTCTGAAATTCTGTTCTCCTTTGAAAGTTTTTCAAAATAAATTTTGCTCAAGTGAATGATGTATAATCCCTGCCAGAAAGCTGGGAAGGTAAAGTTTAACACATGTATGTTTCTGTTGGGGCAACAGCAATATGGAATAATATTGCTATTGCCTTCTTCGGGATTTTTTTTAAACTTCCCAGTTACTAACCAGATTTAGCTTTTCCAAATCTGCCAACATCAGCCAGAGGCTGCCAGCAAACTCTATCCAAATACATATACAATTGCCCTATATATAGTTCCAGCCAGGGGTGGGTTCCTCCTGGTTCAGACCGGATCGCCCGAACTGGTAGTGACCCACTGGTGACATCACTGTCGGTGCCGGTCTGTGTGCCGCCATCTTTTTTTTATTTTGTGCGAATTTTTCCCCTTCCGCGGCTTGAAAAAGGGCCCTCCCGCCCACCCGCGGGTGAATTCTGACCTTTATTTCTTCACCCGAAGCACAGCTGATGAGCTCCTCAGCTTTGTTTCAGGCTCATTCCTGCTTCTGAGCATGCGCGAAAGCCAAATCGCACGAGGGGGATGCGCGATGCGAACTGGTGGCGAAGGTAAGTGGAACCCACCCCTGGTTCCAACTATAGTTTCTCATGCTAAACCCCAAACTGTAAGAATAACTTGAGGAATAGCAGGAAGAGCTGCAACAGTCAGATAAAAGAAATTTGAGTCCAAAGCAGAAATATAATTTGAGAAAACGTCTCAGATTTCTTTAAGATAAAGGCAGGGAAGGGGAAGGTTCATTCAGACTTCCAAGATTGTTACTAATTTTTGTTTGTTTGTTTGTTTGTTTTTATGCCTTTGTTTCAGTGTTGTCCTAAACAGGTCCCTGCAATTTTCCTGGCAAGATTTCAGAAGCGGTTTGCCATTGCCTCCTACTTAGAGTTGAATGAGAATGTCTGGCCCAAAGTTCCTGAGATGGTTTTGTGCCTAAAGCAGGATTAGACCTCATTGTCTCCTGGTTTCTAACCTGGTTTTTTAACCACTACATGTAATTGGATCTTACTGTAACAGTACAATAAAACTAGTAGTGGCATTCATAATTTTGGTTTCCTAGACAGGTCCACCTGAAAGGGCTGAGAAATGCCAGTAGTGTTGCAGAAGGTCAAGGGAGCAATTGGTGAAAGCAGCAGCATCACCAATGCAAGCTCTGTTCCCTTTGTACTTGAGATGTGGTGATGTGTTCATATATGAATGGAGCAAAGTTTGTGCACTGGATCTTACAGGTGCTTTCGTCCCACATTGTTCATCATGGCTTCCTGGTTCTCTGGATATGCTTGGGAAGGTGCAATGGAGAGATGGGGGGGGGGGAATATGCAGAGGAAGAATCTTGGTGAGACAAGAATACATTGTCGATGGCTTTTTTTATCCTAGAAAAAAGAATGATTTAGTAGAGTGTAATGGTGAGAATCCAGATAAGTTAGAAGAGGTCATGTCTGCAGATAAGTGGATAGTAGAATTGGTGACCACAGCTATGCAGTGCTTCAGTTCTGAGGACAAAAAGCACCACTTGGCTACTCATGTAACACCTAGTCTACAGCTCCTTAAAGCAGCTGCATCTTTTTCTGGGATCATGCAGCTCTCTTCCATAGCTGTGCATAATCTTATGGAAATATCACTTTGGTTTAAGGGGTGCAGACAGGGGCTACAGAAGCACACTTGCATGCTCCAAAGCTTTTTAAAAAAAATTTAATCTGAAATGGAGCATAGCCCTATTGACTGGTGGCAGGCTGCCATTGCAAGGTATAACTGAAATCTGGAAGAAGCTGTTCCCCAGCTATGGTTCCTGAGTGCTATTGAACGAGTGGACTCACAGTAATTGTGTCAGCTACGTTGTATCTTGGAGTCATGGCTGCTGGAAACTTCTGGAAAAATGTGGCACCACCATTTGAAGCAGAATGGCCAGCATGTTTGAATCAGAGCTAGAAGACAAGTCAGGGTGGAGATTTGTGGAGGCATGAGTCCTTGGACAAGGCCCTTTACTGAAGCCACAATCCTCTGCAAGATCAATCAACGCAATGAGGAAGTCAGCAAAAGGCACTGTAATCACCAAGACTATGGCAGCAGTCTTTACTACTGTAACACGCTCTACATGGGGCTACCTTTAAAGAGCATTCGGAGACTACAATTGGTGCAAAATGCAGCTGCGCGAGCTGTGGTGGGTGTTCCGAGATACACCCACGTAACACCTATTCTCCACCAGCTGCATTGGTTGCCCATTAGTCTCCGGACGCAATTTAAGGTGTTGGTTTTGACCTTTAAAGTCCTACATGGCTCAGGGCCGGGTTACCTCCAGGACCGCATCCTACCACACACTTCCCTTCGACCAGTTAGGTCCCACAGAGTTGGTCTCCTCCAGGTCCCATCAGCCAAACAATGCCGGTTGGTGGGACCACGGGGGAGAGCCTTCTCTGTGGGAGCCCCATCCCTTTGGAACCAACTCCCACCAGAGATCCGGACCATCCCCACTCTTCTGGCCTTCTGCAAAGCTGTAAAGACATGGCTCTTCCGGCAGGTGAGATGAAGAAGATCGGATTCCCCCTGGATGAATGGTGGTTTTTTTGTTGTTTTTTTAAATTGTATGTTATGATTTTAAACTGTTTTCATTTACTGTACTGTTCTTATTCATGCTGTACGCTGCCCTGAGTCCTACGGGATTGGGCAGCCTATAAAAACTTTTAATTAAATTAAATTAAATTAAATTTAGACTAAAGTTAGTGGAACCTGGGATAGCAATGCTGATTTCAGGTTTTGTTCTCCAGGATCTACAGAGGGCAAGGGGAGAGCTAGGGTTGGAGGCAGCTGATACCTTCCAGGAAAGAGTATGGAAGTGTGTCACCTTGTATTGACTGAGCACCCTCCAGATGCTTCGGGATTGTAATGCTGTTTGCATATTCTGGAACCTGTTATCTACCCAAACAGCAAACACTCAGGATGGAGAAGGCTGAATTCATTAGAGCTAGGTTGTATTCCATTAAATTACATAATGGTTGTTCTTTGTTCTTATTACTAGTATGCTATTTTATTTTCAGGAGGGCCAAATACAAACATTCCTGTTATTAATTGGTATAGACTTTACTTCATTATTAAAGTCAGATTTTTGTTATAACCGTTTCTAAATATCTCAGCCCCATCTTCTAAATAGCTTCCAGCAGTAGTGGGTTCTGAATTAACCTCCAGCCGCCACCGCTACCGGTTCTAAGAACCGGTCCGAACCAGGAGCAACCCACCGCTGGCTTCCAGGCCTTCTCTCACACCCCAAATTAGCTCACCTTCAAATTCTACCTTCTGGCAAAACCGGGTGCATTTAGAGGTGAGTTGCAAGTGAAACTGAGCCAACCTATCATTTATATTTCAGCTTATTGTTTGGAAATCTAAAATGAACAACTTCAAACTTTTCATCAGTGAAGCTTTAATCTGAAACCAGGCAAAACCCAGACATTTTGGCTGAGTTTTCTGATCAAGATTTGTTTGAAATGCAAAATGTAAAGAAATGTTTGGAGGGGAAGAACTGCAGAACTGAAAACTATATAAAAAATATGGCAAAGATTTCTCAGTTAATCCATGTCTCTATATTTCATGTAGTGAATTATATTCAACTTTATTTATCCCATATGACTATATGTTTGATCCCCTCTACTGACTTTTGCTTTATTAGATGCATTAGATTTCAACTCCAATAATCTCCATCAAAAGGCCATGCTGGTTGGGAATTATGAGTTCTGGAATGCAGCATAGTGGAAGGAAATAGAGTAGAGAAAGCTATTTTAGGACAGCAAATCCTAAGCACGTATACAATTTATGCTTAGAAATATAAGTAGATATATTTCATGTATATTTTAAAAGGATAGCCATCCATTTTAAATGCAAGAATATTGTCCATAGCCTTACCCACTGTGGTGCAATGAATATTGTTATGGATCCAGGAATTTGAAGTGCTAGAATCAGAAGGCTGAATTAATCAGATCTTGGTCAAATTCAGCAACAACTATAAATAAGAGATCATATTTCAATTTTAATCATATACACACTCCAGTTTGAATGTGGCATTATTAAAGCTTGCCTATCAGTAATAATGTGTAGAGGTGTGATAAATGGGTAAAATATTGGTAAATATAAGTAGTACTCCCAAGTTATTATTGTATAGTGATGGCACAATTAAAGACATGATGTTTTTCTAATACCTCTTTTGTAAAAAATAGTTCTGACCACAAATCAGCCCTTTCGTGCTTCAAGTTTCTATCTGGCTGAGTTGCAGAGCTGTTGGATTTGAATTTGGAGTCAGTAGGGCTCCTTCTAGGGTTATGTAGCAAATTTATGATTTTGCTCTAGTTTTGAGGTAATTGTACTGCAGATAGCATCAATATGATTTAGGCTCTTTCAGTCTCTTTAAAAGCTACTTAGCCTCCTAGCTCCCAGTTCACTGGTTTTTCAATGATCTTCCTACAATTAGGCGGGAACTGATGACTGCACTCTTATTTGGGGTAGAACACAAACACAAGGCCCACAGGCCGGTTCCAGCCCCTGATGTGGTCGGATCCGGCCCACGTGGCCGTCCTGGAAAATGTAAGGGTTGGCCCTGTCTACCCAATGTGAAGAGGAAACATTGGGCCCATGTCGCTTTGGCCTGGTCTACCCAATGCGAAGAGGAAACATTGGGCCGATTTACCCAATGTAAAGAGGAAACATCGGGCCATCGTGTCTTCGGCCTGGTCTACCCAATGAAAAAAGGAAACATCGGACCCGCGTCGCTTCAGCTCAGTCTACCCAATGCAAAGATAAAACATTGGGCCAGCGTGTCTTGGGCCCGATCTACCCAGTGCGAAGAGGAAACATGTCAACAGTTTGGGGAGTGATGTCAAGCTATCCATGCCCACCCAGTCAGCCATGCCCGCCCAGCCCCCAGAGGTCAACCAGAGCCCTGATTGTGTTTTTTCTTTAAGTACTCTGGAGATGCTATGAAATAAGAGGATGAACAATGAATTAGCACAATTAATTACTGTCCTCTGGAGACCTAGTGATACAGCTTCAATTTATAAAACGGAAGCATTCAACATTTTGAAACAATGCCTGCTTCAATTGTGCTGTCACAATACCTCACTATACAAATGCATTTAATCTCCTTTTGAGAATCTGCCAGAGTTAGGGCAGGCTACAATTATTATAAAATAAATCAAGAAACAAACAAATAATCCCACCATCTGTCCAAAAGACTAAGATTGGGGTAAAAAAAGGTTGTAAAAACAACTGTGGTCACATGATGTCCATTCTGCATATAGACATTTTTTTAATCCCTATTGTGGTTATAAATCAATGACTATCTATAACCCTGGATTTCCATAAATTCTTCCCATCCAAGTATTAACCAGAGCTGCCCCATATTAGCCACAAGGAGAAGCCAAATCAGCAAGTAAGTGCCACTTACTGGAGGGCCCCATTTGGACTCTTCCAGCAGTGTCTGCAAGGCGTGGTCAAAAAAAAATCAAGATGGCAGCAGCCGCTGCTGTTATCCATCCAGTTGTGTTCAACTCTTGGCAATTCTGTGGACCAGACGTCTCCACATCTCCAGATTTTGCTTTAGTTCTTTGAGTTTTTCTATGCTTTGGCTGGTGTCAGCTTTGATGATGTCCAGCCATAGTGTTCTCTGGAGGCCTGGTTTGCTTTTACCACTAAGTCTTCAAAACATGATTGCTTTCTCCAGTGAATTCCCCCATCTGACATGGCCAAAGTAAGTGAGATGCAATTTCACAATTTTGCCTTCTAGTGACAGGTCTGGTGTTATCCACTCCAGTACTTACTCGTTAGTCCTCTTTGCTGTCCAAGGAATATACAAGAGCCTTCTCCAGCACCACAGCTCAAACAAGTCAATTTTCTTCCTGTCTTGCTTTTTTAAGGTCCAACTTCCACAATCATAGGTGGCTACAGGGAACGCAATAGAGCAGACTATTTGGTGGCCTGGCTGATGTCCTTGTTTTTCCATATTTGGCTCATGTGCATCATTGGTGTGTGATCCAGTAGAATCCAACATTTTATTTTGGTGCTGAATTCACCACTTTGAGCTATCTGTGATCCTAGGAAAGTGAATTTTTTTCCATGCACTCTATCTCTTCACCATCAATTTCTATTTTGATATTTCCATTCCTTACAGTGGTCATGAGCTTGGTAGATATCAGCTACAACATTGAAGCTTTGCTTCTTTTGTATCTGCTGCTACCACATTCTGTAGACACTCCAGGACTGCTTGATGATTATTTAAATATTTCAGCATTTAAATAGGTGCAAAATAGAAGTCACAAGGCAGATGCCAATTTCACATGAGGAAATGGAAACAAAAGAATAACTGAAATAACCACATAAAATAAAGTTTGCTCTTCCAGAGCTGCAGAACGGAGCTGGCTCAGTGGGTGGGAGAGGCATTTCATGTACGGCAAGAGTGTTTTTTCCTATGATTTTGAAAAAAAAGTTCTTTTAAGATGCTTGAATTAGATCTTAGTGAGCTAAATAATTACATAGCAGATTCATATGAACCGTTTTCAGTACATAGTAGTTGGTCAGATTTGAAGATTGCCAGAATAGCATTATTTAGATTTTTTTTAAAAACCTGTAAAATTCTAATATTTTCACGCTATATGGAGGATCCTGGGAAATAGCCCACTCAGACCCAAAACATTGCTAGTGAACAATACTTTTGGCAGATACATTTGTTCACACTTGGGAAATCTTGCCAGATCAGAAGTGATTAGAGAGATCTCACAGCATAAACAAATGTAGAACTTCTTATACAGATACAGATACAGAGTTGGAAGGGACCTTGGAGGTCATCTAGTCCCCCCCGCCCAAGCAGGAGACCCTACACCATTTCTGACAAATGGCAGTCCAATCTCTTCTTGAAAGTCTCCAGTGATGAAGCTCCCACAACTTCCGAAGGCAAGCTGTTCCATTGGTTGATTGTTCTCACTGTCAGAAAATTTCTCCTTATTTCTAGGTTGAATCTCTCCTGGATCAGTTTCCATCCATTATCCTTGTCTGGCCTTCAGGTGCTTTGGAAAATAGGTTGACCCCTTCCTCTCTGTGACAGCTTCTCAGATATTGGAACACTGCTATCATGTCTCCCCTGGTCCTTCTCTTCACTAGACTAGCCATGCCCAGTTCCTGTAATCATGCTTCATATGGTTTAGTCTCTAGTCCCCTAATCATCACTGGTTGGACTAAACTGGTATAATTAATGTTTTTCTTCCCTTGTTATTGAGTTATGATTCTTAGCATCTCTTTCCACTGAATGAATGAATAAATACATGAATTGTGTAATTTATAACACTTGATGATCTATGCAATATTTACTACCCTAACAACATATTTTTGTAATGTTGAAAAACTTTTATATTATTCTGAAAATTGGATTATGATTTATTTTTGTGGCATATACACAAGTACCGATTTCAGGAAGCATATTATCCCATACATAAAACCTTCATTAAAAGCACTTTCAAAGGAGCTGCACTAGAGTTGGTTATAATAATGCATATATTTATTTTATTTGAAAAGACTTTCCTAGTTATTGTAGTATAACAACAGGGCTACAAACTAGTGCAACAATAACAAAATAAAAATCATAAAATAAAATTCTATAAAAACTGATAGAGTCCTACACACAATCTTGCTGGGTATATAGGATAGGAGAGAAATTGGGAGGAGAAAGAGGCTTTTACTAAAATGGCTTTTTGTTTAACTATGGTCTTCTGTACAAATATGTTGAAACATAGTGGTCTCCTAAAATTGTAATATTCTGGGACTGAGCATATTACACGGTTTGATATTTTTGGATCTTCATATTCTTTTGAATCATCTTTAATACATGGAATTTGGCAGACAACAGAAATGGATTCCTTGTGCCATTCTTTTTATTAAGAGACTTGTTCTTCAACAATGGAAATATAAATTTATAGCCCCAATGTTACATGTGACATGATCAACTTCTTGTCTGATATTAACACACGCTGATGCCAAGGAGTTAGACATTCTACTCCCCCTCCCCACCTGAAAAGAACTCTGTTCCAACTGCCAGTTGCCTTACATTAACATGCTCTGATGCTAAGGAGTTAGACATTCTACTCCCCCTCCCCACCTGAAAAGAACTCTGTTCCAACTGCCAGTTGCCTCATATTCCATTACCTCAGTTCAAACTGGCAGATATTCCACTCCTTCACTTAGGAGCGGTCTGGGGCTCCTTACAGTACTAAACATCGCTACCTCACCAAAATGTCTATGCCTTCCACCTATGGAACTGCTTCCGAACTGAAGGCGGCGGGAGAGTAATAATACAGTGCCGTTTTTAACTACTCATTAATTTTCCAGCTTTACGTTTCAATTTATCAAGCCCGATTGTAACTACTCATTAATTTTCAAGCTTTAAGTGTCAATTTATCAAACCTGATCACAAAGTTTCGTAGCGAAGCGCAGGTATCCAGCTAGTGTTACATAAAACTTTGCATATGTTTATACCCTTATGAGGTATTTGTGTCTGTGCATGTACTGTATGTATCTGTTTTGTGTGTATTTATTTGTTTTTTACTTGTTTTCTTGTCTCTTTTTAGTTAAATAGATAAAGGCCAAGAAGGGAGAGGTTTGTTTACTATGTCAACTATGCCTGTACATGAATACCACAGCCTAGAACATTACCGATGCAATAAAATATAAACATGAATGAAATATGAAGACACTCAACATGAAATGAAATCTAAGCTAAGGAAGAGATGTTCAACAGCCAAATCACACCTAGAAAGCATGCGAGTCTTATGAAGAAAAATGGATGGCATCTTTACAAAGAAGAAACAAATGTAAACTATCCTTTGGAGAGAGGAAGACTGAAGGATTATTTTGGGATGGGCTTGCATGCCAGAGATTTGTCAGCCTGCTCATTGTTGGAGGGGTGTTTTTCTGTCTTTTTGTTTGTGTATTGAATATGCAGCAAAAAAAAAGATGATTGATAGGTCTTATCTTTCCTTCCCCCCACCCCCAACCCATTTCTTTTTCTTGGCTCAAACATTCTTTCCTTCTTTCACCTCTTTCCAGGTTGCTGTGATTTTTGGAAGTTGCTTTACAGCACAAGTTGTACCGTTGGGGGACCTGGGAATTGAAATCTGCTGTTTCTCCACTGCTGACTGCAGAGGTAAACTCTTTGAAACAGACCCCCAGACATCATTTCTCAATAAAATAATATATTCCTCTGAGAACCTGAGACAAAGAGCTCAGTTTATGAACATTCTGGCATTCCTAAAAAATAAATATCCTGAAACCTTTAAAAGGAAAGTTTGCTTCTCATTTAGATTATGTATGTTCATAAAAGTTTAAAACAGAGAAGTTGCCTGCCATATATTCTCATGGTTAACACTTTAATGGATGCAACAGCACACTGAAGATGCTTTGTTTTGTGACCTCCAAGAGGTATCCTGAAATAGAGATGTCAGAAGTTGTCATAAATTACTTTGATTTTGTAAATGGTTTCACTATGGAGGCATAATTCTTTGGGCAACATAACCTTCACTGGGGACTGAAGCTATGCTTTTAGGTCTCATCCTGGCATTTGCATCAATGTGATCTTCTGCAACCAAAGATACTCATGCATTGGCTTCATCAACACAGATGATCTCATTAAAATAATTTTGCTGATATGATTGGTAACAGGAGGCCCAGCGCTGAATGAGTAGAGTTAGGAGTGTTTATTCTTTCCCATCAATTAAAGGGTCTAAAGAGGGCCGTGAAAATATTTACGGACCCCTCGCATCCTGGACATAAACTGTTTCAACTCCTACCCTCAAAACGTCGCTATAGAGCACTGCACACCAAGACAACTAGACACAAGAACAGTTTTTTCCCGAACGCCATCACTCTGCTAAACAAATAATTCTGTCACCACTGTCAAACTATTCACTAAGGCTGCATTACTATTACTATTAGTTTTTCTCATCATTCCTATCACCCATCTCCTCCCACTTATGACTGTATGACTGTAACTTGTTGCTTGTATCCTTACGATTTATATCAATATTGATTGTTTCCTGATTGCTTATTTGAACCCTATGACAACTATTCTTGACAAATGTATCTTTTCTTTTATGTACACTGAGACCATATGCACCAAAGACAAATTCCTTGTGTGTCCAATCACACTTGTCCGCTGGTTAATTATTTTCAATATTAGGAAATTTCTCCTTAGTTCCAGGTTCTTTCCTTGATTAGTTTCCATCCATTGTTTCTTGTCTTGCCTTCTGGTGCTTTAGAAAATAGGTTGACTCCCCTCTTCTTTGTGGAAGCCCCTCAAATATTGGAACAGTGCTATCTCTAATTGGATTGGACATTGGAACGAATATTGGAATGAATGAACAAATGAATGTATGTTAAGTAAATTCATAGAAAAGTGGGGCTGGCTCAAAAACTTATGAACAAAATGGAAGCCATCATTTTAGTTCCCTTTGGTTTATGGAAACCAGTCAGGGTAGCCATTAATCTTATTTCAACACTTTCATCTCAACAGAACAGTTTCGAAGCCAAAGACAGAAAACTATTTTAGATTGCCAGCTAATTACCCTTAATAACTGCCATCTGGGAAAGTTATCTTAACTTCTATAATACTAAGTGTGGTTCTGTCTATGGGAAAATAATGTCCATTATTAGAAGGAAAAATGAACACCTGAGAACATTTGTGACAATCATTAGATAGGAACACATTTTACTGAAATACTGTAAATCAAGATTATATTTAGTTGACCAATTATCTAATTATTACTGTTGCTCTTGTTAATAACTTATTTAATGTATATTCTATTTTTCCTTCCAAACAGGATGATCAAGGTAGCTACCAGCACAATGCAATTATGCCAATAGAAAAACAATAAAATAAAAATCCAGCACAGTTTTTAGGTTGAAGTCATTCAGCATCAGAGCTGAGGTGGCGCAGTGGTTAAAATGCAGTACTGCAGGATACTTCTGCTGACTGCCAGCTGACTGCAATTTGTCAGTTTGAATCTCATCAGACTTAAAGTTGTCTCAGACTTCCATCCTTCTAAGGTGGGTAAAATGAGGACCCAGATTGTTGGGGGCAATATGCTGACTCTGTAAACCGCTTAGAGAGGGCTGTAAAGCACTGTGAAGCAGTATATAAGTCTAAATGCTATTGCTATCATCCAGATTGGCTGAAGGCTGACCGCTGCAACTGGTCATCAGCCTGAATTGACTTTGCATTGATGGTCTTCAGCTCTTCGTTCACACCCTAAAAGAACCTCTTTACCACTATTTTAGGAATTGGGGGGGGGGACAGTTTCTGAAAAGGTTTCTCATACTTCCCTCTGACCAGTTAGGGCCCACAGAGTTGGCCTCCTCCAGGTCCCGTCGGCCAAGCAATGCCGGCTGGCGGGCCCTAGGGGGAGAGCCTTCTCTGTGGCTGGCCCCGCGCTCTGCAAACCAACTTCCCCCAGAGACCCGAACTATCCCCACTCTGCTGGCCTTCCGAAAAGCCGTTAATCCACTCGAGCTCACCCCCAAGTACGCATGGTTGTTGAATGGTTGTTGATGTTTTTTATACTGTGTTTTTAAATTTTATATTTGCTTTTAATTAATATTTAATATTTGGTTTATTCTTGTATTTTTCTCTGTTGTACGCCGCCCTGAGTCCTTTGGGAGTTGGGCGGCATATAAGAATACCAAAATAAATAAATAAATAAATAAATAAATAAATAAATAAATAAATAAATAAATAAATAAATAAATAAATAAATAAATAAATAAATAAATAAATAAATAAATAAATAAATAAATAAATAAATAAATAAATAAGGGCCTATAATGTTTTTTGGCATTCTGTTATTTCTTAGTGTATTAAGACCATAAAAATTATAATAATAGTGTTCATAGTATAGCTATAGCTGTGAAATAAGTTAATAGAAGCTGAAATAAGATTTGCTATTCTACAACCAATCTTTTCCTTAAAAAGCACATAGATAATGAGTGCTATTGTATTTAAAACATTATTTTGATTCAATAACCCTCTTGAAAGCTGCTTTAATCCTAGATTCCAGGAAACACTGTTGAGATGCTCAATTACTCTCTCGGGCCACTAACAGGTGAGTTGCCCTCTTTGTCATGAGATGTTTCTCAATACAAGAATCCCAATGTGGGATGAGAAGTCATGTCCCACCTTGATTATTGCTGCATACCAGGGGTTGTATTCACTTACTTTCCCTATTGGTTTGCAAATGTGAGTGTGCGGCTTCAAAACTTGCTTAAATAGGATAGCATAGCGCCAGGGTGAGTGGGCACGCCCACCCGCAGGTCGTTACTACAGGTTCGCCCAAACCGGTCCAAACCGGCTGAATACCACCTCTGCCAGGGATGGGTTCTAACTTACCTCGCTGCTGGTTTGCTTCATCCCGCGCCACATGCGCCCCCCCATGGGCTCATGCATGCTTCACACACACACACATGCGCAGTGCTGAAAAATAAAAAAATTCCCCACCAAAAAGACCAAAACAAAATGGTGACACATGCGCAGTGCTGGAAAGTCGGCTTCTGCGCATGCGCAGAAGGGAAAAAAACCCAGAAAAAAATTCCAAAAAAAATTCCAAAAAAATTCCAAAAAAAGATGGCAGCATCCACAGACCGGCACCGACAGAACCGGTTCTGTGATGTCATCATGATGTCATCAGTGGGTTGCTACCAGTTTGGGCGAACCAGTCTGAACCGGTAGGAACCCACCTCTGATCTCTGCTGCATACCCCCAATAGTATCTTGGTTGAGAAATATTGAGCTTGAGCACAGGACAAGAATTAAGGTATGGACAGGTAGAAACAATTTATCTGATTTCATAGATTCACCATTTTCACCCTTCAATGGTGCTGAACTATAGCTTCCACCAAACCCAATTAGTATTTGTAGAGGAATATGATGATAGTATTGAAGAAAATATGTAGTAGTGATTACAAAAAACTTCCATTTAGCCTTAAAAGCCAGGAAGGAATGAGAAAGAAACTCAAGGCTGAGCCATCTTGGTTCTCCTGAATATAAGAGAAGAAGAAAGTGATATACTGCCAGGCTCTGAAGATTCTGCCATTATACATATAGCAATAAAATAAAGTTCTGATAATTCCTGTAGTGTCTGTTTCCTGACCTGGTCTACCTTGAAGGCTTACATCACTTCTGAAAGCCTGACAGAGTTTTCCTTTCCCTCCCTCATATACCCAGGAGAATCAATGGTGGGCCTATCTTGAGTTTCTTTCTCATCCCTTCCTCCCTTTCTGAATGGAGTTGGTGCTTTTCCAACAGCTGTCACCTAATTTCTTCAAGGCTATCACCATATTCTCCACAGCAAGTCCAGTAGTGGAGCCTGTGGGGAGACACTCTTGAACAACATCTGGATAAACACACATGGTGCCCAGTGGTGGGTTGCTACCGGTTTGCCCGGTTCAGGCAAACCGGTAGCAGCGGCAGGAGGCTCCGCCCACCCGCCTGGACATCATCATGGACGATCTTCACATATGCACATCTCCGAACCGGTAGCAAAGGTAAGTGAAACTCATTACTGATGGTGCCCCTATGAGAATGAGTTGAGAATTGTGGAGATCCATCACGCTCTGAAAGATAATTTTACCTTTCTCAATATTGGAAGCAGCATAAAACCTGTGCAGAAAAGGCTTTCTGCTAAGTCCTTGAAGTGACTTAAATGTACCGTATTTTTCAGAGTATAATATGCACCTTAGTTTTGGGGGAGGAAAATATGGGAAAAAATCTACCAACCAGGTATTCATCTGGCTAACGTCCTTAGTCTGGTCAGCTTTAGCACATTATTTTATCCCCTGGTTAGGGCTGAAAAAATCTTTTTCGGAGGGAGTAGCAATGAAAACAAGCCTGCAAACCGGGAAGATCGTTAGTGCCTCGTTAGGGCTGGGGGAAAAAAGCTCCGAAAAAGCTACATTCGGAGTATAAGACGCACCCAAATTTTCAGCCTCTTTTAGAGGGGGGAAAGGTGCGTCTTATACTCCGAAAAATACGGTAAATAAATGCTTATGTCTCCATGCCCTTAAATTCTATAGGCTTGTCTCTCCTAAGCTACTGAAAATTAACTGCCAAGTATGAAAAACACCACAATGACTCATTTATGCAACATTTTTTCAATACTTTCCTATGGATATTCAGAAAACCAGGGAAAAATATTTGCCGGAAGTAATGAAAAATAAAAGTAAAAATATACAGATGTTTTCCCAAAACTTGTCTTAGAAGATAACCACAATAGTTACGACTCTGAATCTTTATTGATATCAGCCTCTTAAATTCATCCACCATCATTTTGGTGACCCAGAAATCACTAATAATAAACCAGGCCATGAAAAATACAACCAGGACATTTCATCTGTATGCACAGAGAATCCTGCCCAATAGATTACAAATATTGGAGAAATGCAAAATGTTAACATCAGAAGATTCTAAGAAATTGGTTTTCTAACATATCTATTTAATTTTATGTAGAAAATTTTCATATGGACATAGGATAAAGGCGGCCTGAATTAACGTGCAGTCTGTGGTCTCTCACATTGTCCCAAAAAGGTTGTGTTGTTCTTTTGTAATTATTTAAACAAAAGTCTGTGCTTTTTCTTGATGTGGGCAATGTTAAATACATAAAAAGCCTTTGAGTTATTCTGAAGAAGTGTGCAGATCAGAATCAGAAGCAAAGTCAACTGTTTGTACAACTGTCTGCCTTCATCTTCCACTTTAAAAAAAAATCAGCCAAGCAACTGCTTTGAAGCTCTTAAAATTGAACTCTGGGGGAAGAAATGGTGAACTGAAAACAGCTTTGCTAAAATGACTGCAGTAGAATTAAGAACTGGCAAATGGACCAGTTCCTCATCATTCCTTTCTGGACACAGGATGAGATTGCCCACAAGTGCTCCATACAGTTGCTCCTTGCAACAAAATCACAAGACAGTGGTTCCAGGAGGTTTAGGCCTCCCTCTAGGACAGGGGTGTCAAACTTGCGTCATCACTGCGTCGTCACGTGATGTATCGTGACTTTTTTCCCATTCGCTAAACCGGGCATGGGCGTGGCCAGCACGTGACGCATCTGACCCATGGATCGCAAGTTTGACACCCCTGCTCTAGGAGATGAAGGAAAGCCATCTTTGCTCTAACTATAGTTGGTGCCGTTACAGATTCAGGGTTCACATCAGCGGTGGGTTGCTCCCGGTTCGGCCCGGTTCTGTGAACCGGTAGCGGTGGTGGCGGGAGGCTCCGCCCACCCGCCCTGGACGCTTCTGCACATGCGCAGAAGCTGCGCGCGCAGAAGCGCGCTCGTGCGCGAACCGGTAGCAAAAAAACTCTACTATTGGTTCACATACTTCATTTTCTAATCACTTGTTAGAAACTAACTAATCTAACTAATTGTTAGATTAGTTAAATTGAAGTTTGCTTGTTAATTGCTTTTCAGCTATCAGAAAGCTTTGGATTGACAGGTTTTTATAGCACCAGATGAGTTTCTTTCACTCCTTCACAAAAGAAGCTTTAAATACAAGTTCAATTACTTTTTAAAATGTTTTTGGGAATAAACAGAAAAAGAGTGATTAGGGCTTTGATTTTTGAAAAGATGCAAATGGACTAAGGGTCCAGATGGATTTGAAATAAGATTTAGGAATTAACTATAAGAACCCTTCTAGTGGGAAAATGCTTTTGTTTTGAGAAACTTTGAAGATTGGACACTAGAGTGAATGAGAAGGATATATCTATAATTAAAGGAGAATACTGAAATTTGATTTATAATACAGAATGATAATACTGGCAGAGATGGTGAAATTAACCACATTGATTAGAGACAATGGATTAGAAAAGTTTATAAGCGACTGGAAGCCATTTCTGGACTTTCTGCATGTTGAATATAATAACAGATGATTAACAGAGGGCTTCAAAGACTTGACTTATTTTTTGGGGTTACCTGTTGACTGGTTTTTTTTAATGTAATGAATAGATGGTGGGTCGACTTGATTGATAAATAGATTTCCACATTAGAGACATCTTTTTACACAACGAAGTATTTTTATTAACTATAGATGGGAAAGTTTATAATTGCTTGTAGACATGTAAGGTGGGGGAGAACGTATCACATATTTCAGATATATTTCAGCATTCAACCAGGATGGATATTTTATGTCTAATATTAATGTTAATATAAATGATAAACTTGTCATTTGTTTTTTGTACAAACATTTTTATTACTATTGTTTGGTTGGTCTGTTTGTTGGCAATGTTTGGGGTTCTTTGTGTTCTTGTTGTTTTCTTATCTCCCCCCACCTTTATTCTGTATTTTAACTTTGGAGATAAATAAAAAAAATATTTGGGGGGGGGGGACAAGCTCCTAAAATCAAGATTTCAACCAATGAGTTTTTACGAATGTATCTGTCTCCTACACAAATGCATTACTTAAGCGAAGAAAATATTCCACAGTCTCCCGCTTTCCTGTTCACAACTATGTAGTAATGCAAAACATCTGTGGGAAGAGGAGGAGGGAAAACAGAGGTGCCTACAAGGCATGGAGTGTGTGTGTGTGTGGGGAGAGAGAGAGAGAGAGAGAGAGAGAGAGAGAGAGAGAGAGAGAGAGAGAGAGAGAGAGAGAGAGAGAGAGAGAGAGAGGAGCAACTTTTTGCTACTTTGGGGCAATTTGGCAGGAAGTCTAGTTGGGATTTCAGTAACTGATTCTTCAGGAGCGCAGGAAGGATGCAGCCCGGGATCGCTTTTCATGGGCTTGCTTGTAAAGTAAGAGAAATAAATTAACAACCCAGCAGAAGTAATAAAGCAGGACAAGCAACAAGTCAGAAATCAGACAAAGACAAGCTGTGCCTCGTGAGTTTTGGAACAGGACTGGGAATCCTACAGCCACTGCTCAGATTTTCCCTCCAGGCAGAGGATAAAACTATTGGCGATTAATGAGAAATAATGAGTATTTAAAGGCAGCAAAAAACCAAACACCCCCCCCCCCCAGTTTTCTTCTTGGAGTAATCCCATCGAAACTACAACTTAATAAAAGAACATCTGCTAATCTCTTTTTGATGCTTGGCAAAGTTAATTAAAGTTGCAGAATGAATCAGAAGAGTTACAGCCCCAAAGCTAATCTGCATGTTGTGTCTGTTTGCACTAAGCAAATGGGGACTAAAACTTTAATCAATCATATTAGTTGCTGCAAATGTATGCTTGCTAGATTCTCTTCTTTAACGGTATAAAATAAACTTTGCATACCAAAGTGCCACTTTATTTTGCCCACACTATCACTATTCCTAAATAAACTGGGCAGGGGCGGGTTCCTAATTTTTTTACTAGCACTCTGTGGGCGTGGCTTATTTTGTGGGTGTGGCTTGCCAACCATGTGACCGGGTGGGCATGGGCCTCAGGAGCTTGGCAGCGGCCAGAGAAGCGGGAGGGCATTGCCCACCCGCAACTCAGCCCCCGGCAGCAGGAGCAGCAAGACCGCGGCAGCGGTTCTTCTAGGAGGCTCTGTCCGGCCTGAATGCTTCTCCCCATTCGATGATCCTAGGCTCCTGCCACCCGTTCCCCCTCCCCTCAGCAGCTCGAGAAGCCTCGAATGTGCGAAAATGCCCGGGATCATCACCGCGCATTCGTGGCTTCTCGGACTGCTGAAGGGAGGGGAATGGATATAGCTCCTGCCGCCCGTTCTTTCAGCGTCTCATGCACTCCCTCAACCATCCTCCCCTGCTTGGACTCACTGTGGGGTAGGAAGGCAGCGCATGCGCAGTGCCGGAAGCTCGGCTTCTGGGCATGCGTAGAAGAAAATTTTTAAAAAAATTTAAAAATTTTTTTTGAAAAAAAATGGCGGCGGCCAGGCATCGGCAACTGACCGCACCGGTACTGTGATGTCACCAGCAGGCCGCTACCGGTGCTATAGAGTGGACCACACTGGTAGGAACCCACCACTGAAACTGGGCCATAAAACACTGGAAAAAGATGGGACTTCAAAAGCCTATGTTAATATAGGTGTAAGATAGTTTCTAAGATAATCAACTAGTTTCTCTCCTATCCCACAAAACGGAGGTAATATCAAGAAAGATTACAAATAAATTTCTTTCAAAAATTCATACCTGTTTTTTTTTAACTTATCTAATCACCTCAATGGCCCTTCAACCTGTATGGAGTTGAGGTCCTCCTAAAAGTTTGGGTTCTCAGTTCTGGAATACTTGTTCAACAATGATGCTGGTAGTACAAACAGCTTTACTATTTCAGAAATGGGGATTGTTCAGGTGTAGAGGTATTCCACTTCCCATTCCTATCCTTAACTCCAAATTTATCCCCACCATCTCCAATCATATAAGTAGACCAACAATGGGTTGCTCCCAGTTCGGCCCGGTTCTGCAAACTGGTAGCGGCGGTGGCGGGAGGCTCCGCCCACCCGCCCGGGATGCAAGTGCGAACTAGTAACAACGGTTTTTAGAACCCGCTACTGAAGTAGACATCTAGATAACCTCATACAATCTTTTGAAATGTTGGGAACATTAATTGTATTCCTGGAGCATTCCTGCTATTGGCCATATACTATGTCTCTTGTAAATTGATGTCAGGATTCTGAAGAATGCCAACTGTGGTTTAGGAAGTTATTCATCTCTTTCATCTCAGGATGTGAGCTAACGTGTGATCATTAGATTACCAAGCAATTGTCAGATAGTGAGTCTTGCCACCTGTGGACTCCTCAGTCATGCAGAGTCCTTCCTGCTCTGCAGACCAGTGTTTCTCAACCTTAGCCATTTTTAAGATGTGTGGTCTGAAGAATTCTAAAAGTTGAAGCCTGCACATCTGAAAAGTTGCTGAGGTTGAGAAACACTGGTCTGCAGAGCAGGAAGGACTCTTTCACTTCCGCGCATGCTCAAAATATTCGGATTCAGCCCAAAACACAGCTGAGGAGCTCATCAGCTGTGCTTCGGGTGAAGAAATAAAGGTCAGTATTAACCCGGGGGCGGGCGGGAGGGCTTTTTTCAAAGCACAGAATGCTGTGAAGCCATCCAAACACAGAAAAATTCAGAAAAAAAGATGGCGGCGAGCACGGACAGGCACAAACAGAACCGGATCCATGACGCCAAAATTACATTACCAGCAGGTCGCTAATGGTTCGGGTGATCTGGTCCGAACCGGGAAGAACCCACCCCTGGTCTGGTCTGAATTTAACCTGGTGGCCTTCGATCAGCTAGATAAAATGTAGTTCTCCAGATGTTGCTGAATTCTCATCTGTCCTTGCCAAATTGATCAATGTTAAATATGATGGGAGCTGAATTCTACAACATCTCTAGTCATATATGATTTCAACTAAATACCAAGGGGAAAATGTTAACTGTTGGATAAATGAATAGGTTATTTTGGGAAGGCAATCAACTTGTCCATACAATAATCATAGAAAAAAACCCCATACAACCATACAACCATACATACAACCATACAAAAAAAAGGAGCCGAGGTGGCGCAGTGGTTAAAAGCAGCACTGCAACCTTCAGCTGATTGCTAGTTCAGCAGTTCAGCTGTTCAAATCTCACCAGGCTCAAGGTTGACTCAGCCTTCCATCCTTCCGAGGTGGGTAAAATGAGGACCCAGATTGTTGGGGGCAATATGCTGATCTCTGTAAACCGCTTAGAGAGGGCTGTAAAGCACTATGAAGCGGTATATAAGTCTAAGTCAGTGTTTCTCAACCTTGGCAGTTTGAAGATGTGTGGACTTCAACTCCTAGAATTCCACAGCCAGCAACGCTGGCTGGGGAATTCTGGGAGTTGAAGTCCACACATCTTCAAACTGCCAAGGTTGAGAAACACTGGTCTAAGTGCTATTGCTAATCATTTGTTGATGTTGTTCTTTTTTCAAAATTGTTCCTGACAACATCCACACACCAAAGTGTCATGTGAGACAAAACTAGCATTTTTATATTTTCCTTCTTGACTTGAGGTGGGAAGAAGAGGCTGTTTTCTTAGTGGCATGCTATGTCAAAGAGCAGAACACTGGTTAAATAATTGAACCTTTAGGATCATACCACCTGTTTGTCCCTCCTAACTGGTGAAGTCTACTTGGGTCCATAGAGTGGTATCAGTTTCATTCAGAGAACAGGCAGTTCCATCAAGCTTTGAAGGAGGTGATATTGGTCCCTTCCATATGAAGACATTACTGGACCAAACTACCCTGGACAATTTTTTCCATCCGGTTTCCAAGCTCCTCTTTTTGAGAAAACTTGTGGAGAAAGTTTTGACGCTGCAGCTATAGAGAGCCTTGAGGAAACAGTTATGTGGACTCTTTTCATTCAGGTTTCACGTGGGAATATAGAACAGAAATAGTACTAGTTGCACTTGTTGGTGACCTGTAGCAGAGCTGAAAAGAAGGTGGCTTATCCATCCTAGCCTTGCTTCCTAGCAGTTTCCATCAATTGTAATTGTTATGTATTGAATATATATATAGTTGTGTTAAGCCCAGCTAAAGTGAAACTAACCTTTAGATGACCCTAACTGTTAACTCCAACTGTTTTGGAGGGAAACTTAAAACATTCATATTTGGACGGGATTTTTCTAGGATTATGATTGGTTAAGGCCCCGTGGGCCTAGAGTATAAATTACAGGCATTTGCCTGCTGTTCCTCAGTTCCAGTTTTGAGTCAATAAATGCTGTTGTAGCTATGCTGGTCTGCTTCTTGCCTACTGAAGCCCACTACACAATAGTAATATCCTTCTGGACCAGCTGTGGGGAATAAGAATCAGAGGGCTGGTGGTTCTCTTCCGTTCCCTGCAGCTGGTTCCAATCAATGTGTTGGGGAAGAGGGCTCCATCTGAAGCTCCTGCTTTGTATGGTGCCACGTGGCTTGAAAGTCTCACTCCTCTCATTTAATATCTACATGAGGCTGCTAAGGAAGGTTATTGTCAGTTCAGGGTCAAGTATCACCAGCATGCAGATGATACTCAGTTACATATTTTGACCCCTGGCTGGCCTGATGGTGCTGCCAAGGTTCATTTCAGTGACTGTAGGTTGTTGGAATCTGGACGGAGAGGAATAGAGTCATGTTCAGCCCAAAAATATTGAGTTGTTATGGATGCTTGGACCTCCAAGTGCTTGAGAGTTTGATCTAGGAATAAGTACAACTGCTGCACATGTTGAATTTATGGGGAAAAAAGTCTTCCTACCCATAACTTCCACCTATTCCTTAAGCAGGATATGAGAGTCCAAGAAGACTGCCAAATTGTGCCCTTATTTCAAATGGGGGAGTGGTGCCACATTCAAGACCAAATGTATCATCTCAGGAAGCTTTTTTTTTTAGAAGAAAAATAATAGTTACACATTTGACTTATGCTGATATTTTACTTTTTTGAAGGCAAACCTAAACTAAAATCAAGATGAGAATTGGAAATACCGTATTTTTCGGAGTATAAGACGCACCTTTTTGCCCCCTAAAAGAGGGTGGAAATGTCGGTGTGTCTTATACACCAAATACAGCCATTTTTGGCCTCCCGAAGCCCCGCCCTGCATCCTATTTTTTCAAAAAACGGGCCATTTTTTGAAAAAATTGGGGCGTTTTTGCCTTCCCCCACCCCCTTGGAGTGCTCTGCAGGCTTCCCAAACCCTCTTCATGCCCTGTTATTGCAAAAAAATGAGCGAAAAATGGGCCATTTTTTTCAAGAATAGGGGTGTTTTTGCCTTCCCCCACCCCTTAGGAGTGCTCTGCAGGCTTCCCAAACCCTCTGCATGCCCTGTTTTTGCAAAAAAAAAAAAAAAAGAAGAGCGAAAAACAGGCCATTTTTTTGCAAAAACTGGGGTGTTTTTGCCTTCTAATTACCCCATCTATCTTGACTGGAGGAGGAATTCTGGGAGTTGAAGTCCACCAGTCTTAAAGCTGTCAAATTTGAAGACCCCTGGGTTAGGGGTTAAGGGTGCAAGGTTCTTCAAACTTGGCAAGTTTAAGACTTGTGGACTTCAACTCCCATTCCTGAGCTAGCATGACTGGAGGAGGAATTCTGGGAGTTGAAGTCCACTAGTTTTAAAGCTGTCAAGTTTGAAGTTTGTAAAAAAGTATACATGGTTGTAAAAAGTATACATGGTTGTAAAAAGTATTCTGCTACACTGGTATTTTATTAAATAATATATTACTACACCATTTGGTTCAGAATACTTTTTTCCTTGTTTTCCTCCTCTAAAATTTAGGTGTGTCTTATACTCCGGTGCGTCTTATACTCCGAAAAATACGGTAGTTCACATTTGCCAATGGCTTGCTCATGTTCAGTTGACAGAATTAGATAAGAAGTATTATGATTTTGCAAAATTCAAAAAAAAAGATGGCGGCATGCACGGAACGGCACCGACAGTGACGTCACCAGCAGGTCGCTACCAGTTCGGGCAATCCTGTCCGAACCGGGAGGAACCCAACCCTGACTGAAACAAGATGAGGCTGCCCTTGAAGACCACTGGGAAATCACAGCTGGACCAGCTGCATGATAGGCAGGTCTCATTATGTCTATATAAGATCTCTGTTTTGTGAGCTGCATTGCTTACGTGTAACTTCTGGGTATAATTCAAGGTGGTAGTTATTGCCTATGAAGCCCTACATGGCATCAGGCTTTAGGGACCATCTGTTTCTATAATATTTGTCTGTCATGTGCAATCAAAGAGTGGACAATGTCGTCTAGTGGGACTCAGGAAGTGGGCTTTCTCTGTTGCAGCACCTGCCATCTAGAACAGCATTTCCTCTGGATCAGGGAAGGGTTCCAGTTACCTTTGCTACTGGTGCGCATCGCGATGTTTCACGTGCATGCGCTTGCTCCACTCACGCGTGCGCATGCGTCCCATTGAGCGATTTTACTTCTGTGCATGCTCAGAAGGACGTTTCAGGCCAAAGCACAGCTGAGGAGGTGCTCAGCTGTGCTTCGGATGAAGAAATAAAGGTCGGTATTAACCTGAGGGCAGGCGGGAGGGCTTTTTCCCAAAGCAGAGGACGAGGAGAAGCCATCCAAACCCGAAAAAAATCACTGAAAATTCCGATAAAAATTACGTCACCAGCAGCCTGCTACTGGTGCGCAGTACTGGTTCGTACCGGTAGGAAGCCACCCCTGCTCTGGATAGTCTTTCAGTCCCCACTTAAGCTGCCTTTCTTGAGAGCCCTAAAAACACGGCTTTTCCCTCAAACTCCGGGTTAGAGTATCTCTTAGGGGATTATGAGGTTTTTAAAAATTATTGTTCCCTTGTGGCATTTGCGCTTTTTAATATCATGTTGTTTTTCTTGTTTCAATTTTATAGAGCCTCCCAGACTCATTTTTGGAGTTAGATTGCCTGTAAATTGGAAAATCATTAAATAATGAAGAACAGTCCCTTCTTTTACTGGTCAGCTGGAGTGAGCATTGACTGATCTACATGATTTTTTTAAAAAAATTCTTCTGACATTCCAAAGACTGCAAGAATAAAGAAAATTGTATGGCCAGATTTAATGTATTTGGAGAGGTTATGGAGCAGAAATTATATCATCTGACATTACATAACTTCAGTAAAAGTGTATTCATTGTGCATACTGTTTCAAATGATGTGTCCATTAACATTTGTATTTTGTATTTTTTGTATTTGTTTATTTTGTCAAGCATATATGATTATAAGCAAAGTATAAACAGTAAAACATGATTGAATATATATGTAATAGTACAAGTAAGAATAAGAGTAAAAGAGGTATGAATATATGGGTACATTAGGACAGGAACGGTAGGCACGATTGTGCACTTATGCACGCCCCTTACCGACCTCTTAGGAATGGGGTGAGGTCGATGGTAGATAATCCGAGGTTGAAGTTTTTGGGGTTAGGGGAAGAAACTACTGAGTCAGGCAAAGTGTTCCAGGCATTAACCATAATGCCTGGAAACATAAGTTGGAATTGCTACTATAGGTAGTTCCCATATGGTGATTGCCTCATTTAATGGCTGTTCCAATTAATTTTGCAACCAATCCTCCATTTATAATCTTCCCAGGTCTGTAAAGCAAGGGAAAATTGAAGGAAGAGTGTGAAATTGTGTGATGCAGGTTGGAACCATGATTCTGGATATAGGAGGATTAGTCTTTCCCTTTCCTGCTGTGGTTCCAATGTAAATTCACTCCATGGCTAAAATTTGTCTACCAAAGGAAGTTCACATTTATGCCCCATGGAAGAGTGCTTTCTAAACAAATTCTAAACATTATTTTAGCAAACTATGTAATAGGAAGGAAGAATTGGATCCATTCACCTTATGTTGTGCTACCATTCTGGAATAGGAGCCACTGCTGTTAAAATTGCATAAAACCATGTTTATACGAGTCCCTTCCGCGAGTCCCTTGGACTGCAAGGCGAACAAACATGTCAGTCCTAGAGGAGATCAACCCTGACCGCTCTTTAGAAGGCCAGATCCTGAAAATGAAACTCAAATACTTTGGTCACCTAATGAGAAGGAGGGACTCACTGGAGAAGAGCCTAATGCTGGGAATGATTGAGGGCAAAAGGAGAAGGGGACGGCAGAGAATGAGGTGGCTGGATGGAGTAACTGAAGCAGTCGGCATGAGCTTAAATGGACTCCGGGGGATAGTAGAGGACAGAAAGGCCTGGAGGAATGTTGCGATGGGTCGGACACGACTTCGCAACTAACAACAACAACGTTTATACTCAATGTTGTGGTGCACTAGTGGGTTAAACCCAAGCACTACATAGCCTTGCTCACCCATTCCAAAGGCTTTGTCCTTCCCGACATTTAATTGCACATTGTCTTTCAGCTCTGATGCTGCATAATTCTGCCTGCTTTAAACGGATTGAGAAGTGTGGATGAACAAAGGAACCATGGCAAGCATCTGTGATCTAATGTCTCATCTATAAAAACTAAAATCTGGCGGGTTGGCTGTTCTGAAAGGCCTAGGTGACTATGTGATGAGTCGTTTGTCTGGAGACAGCTGATGGATCTCATTACAGACCGCACACACACCCATCATGGATTGTGTAAGCAATGTCAGTGTATTATTTACAGTATATTCCTTTATTATGCCTTAAACTCCCATGGTGCCCCTGGAGAAAAAACAGGTGCAAAGTTGGCTGGGCGACAATGACCAAGAATGTTCTCTCTGCTTTGGAAGCCAAGACAAGAATTGATCAGAGAAACATAAAGCCAGCTCCCTGAAATACAAACGGGCTATAACAAAAGTTTCAGACTTAGATCCGCAGGAATAAAATAACTCACATGGCTCCGGACAGCATCTGTGGGCAGGAAAGCCAAAAGAATGGATAGGAACTCCACCACAAGCACATAATCTGACATCACTTAGAGAAGAATCAACCTACAACAATTTTGAAGAACTGGAGCTGAACGCTCTAAATCAGTGCTTCTCAATTATTTTCTGTTATACCCCCGCCCCGGAAGAAGTAAACATTTCGCATGCGCCCAGCTCTCCGATCTGGCCCCCAATGGAATTTTAATGTTAATATTTACATTTAATATTTAACATTATTAACATGTATTTATAAATATTTATTATTTTACTTGTTATAAGCTGCAAGCAAACTATTGGCTGGGGAAGGCTGCTCTACCCACTTATCTGGGAGTAAGGGGCAATGTGGAAGCAGCGGTATCAGGGAGGTACCCAGGTTTTACTTTTTGGTCTTTTTCTCTATGCAAGTTGAGTTTTGGTGGCAGCAAAGACGACGGGAAGCGATATTCAAAAATGTTAAGGATGAGAACCTGGAGAGATGCGATAGAGAAAGTGGAGATTTACAAGGGAAAATGGGGAAAACTCCCATGGATGAAGGCAACTAAGCCACCTTAAGTTTGTTCAAAGAAGGGAAAGGGGGGGGCAAATGGAAGCTGGGCGGGGGTGAGGGAGGAGGAGGCCCAGCTCCGCGACACCCTTCGCGGTGATTATTCAAGGCAAAACTGTGCATGCCCTTCAAAGGGACCCCACAACAGGTGCAGAACTTTCCCACCACAGACCTCCAAAAGCAACTCAATTGGATGAGAAAACCGTCCAATCTGAACACACATCGCCGTGAGCGACGCAGACGGCGACCAATCCGAACTTGGCAAAAGGAGGGTGCGAGGCGGGTGGGTGAGGCCTAAACATTGTCTGTTCTACTTTAAAATGCCATTCATGTCTATCGCAGGAATTGATCGAGAGGGACCATGCATGTTCCCTGTGGTCACAGTGCTCTAAATCAACATGATGCCTGTATTCGTAGTTCAAAGACAAGATAAAATGGCTAGGGAAGAGGTTCTCCTGGAGTCTTCTGTATGCATGGACCTGTGCTGAATATATGATGAGATTGATCCACCTTTCATAGCTGCTTTATCATTCACCCCAAGACACTGGCATGGTAATGCTGCGTTAAAAGTGCAAACCTTCATGAATGGTTTCAAAGCAACATATGAAAAAGGCAAGCAATATTACATACTGCAGGTAGTCCTGTACACATCCTAGCTGCCAAAATTGAGGTGACTGTGCATATTCAGAAACACCAAAATTGATTGAATCCATTCAAAGAAAACTGATTTCACTGAAATAATCCATCTGACTTTCAAGTTCAATTCAGCAACTTAAAATTGATTTGGCGATTCAACTGAATCTTTCCAAACATCTCTGATAAAAACTTCCAACGTAACATCTACCACCATCACCATTGACATGTATGAATTTGGCTACCTGATATATTGGCAATGAAGACCAGGTTAAGCTTGAAGTTATGTCATATGTGTGAAATTTTATACCTACCTTTAATATAAGATGCTAGTTCTGTCTTTCCTTTTTCCGAATTTGTTTTGCAGAAGGAAAACAAATGTTCCCAACCTGTCTCCAAGAGATAAACAATGGTCTCTTCTTTTTGCCTTAAGGTTTATTCATATCATTTATGGAACATGTACAGAAGCTCAAATGTCGAAGCTGTTACCTGGGGTGTAGCCGCTGTGCATGCTACAGCTACTAGGAGCCACAGGTGAGGGCTGAGTGACAGGTGGGGACCAAAGGTGGATGAGCTGCCCTAAAAGCTGCCCTAAAACGAGCTGCTCTGAAAGGACACGGCATGCCCCTACACCAGAGGTGCTACCCCTCCCTGAACACCCCATACACCCCATACATCAGGCTGGCCAAACCAGGTTGAGAGTAGCTGTTGGGTCATTGACCTTCGGTAAGATAGGGACTTGTCTATCCTGAGCATGTAAAGACAGATTCCGGCAGATTGAGCGGATGAAACCTACTAGAATAGGACAACGGTCATGAAGGCAGTCTCTGCAAGTGATGTGGTACACTAAGAGCATGGCAAGACACAAAAGACGCCCTGGTCAATCACTGAGCTCAGCCCATCTCCAACTGTCTCGACTCTTGTCCTGCTATTGGAGCAAGATGGAATCTGGGAAGAGAGAGTGAGGCTGACTATGCGCACCTCTCCCTCACTTTAATCCAATCCACACGCAAGTCTTGACATCCCCCCCAATTCCCAAAGCTCAAATACTTTGGCCACTTAATGAGAAGAGAGGACTCACTGGAAAAGATCCTGATGTTTGGAAAGATTGAAGGCAAAAGGAGAAGATGACAACAGAGGATCAGGTAGTTAGATAGTGTCATCAACTCAATGAACATGAATTTGGGCAAACGTTGCGGGACAGTGGAGGACAAGGAAGCCTGGTGTTCTATGTATGGTCCATGGAGTCACGAAGAGTCGGACACCACTTACCGACTGAACAACAACAGAACTAGGAGAATGCCAATATTCAACATAAATTCATTCCAACAAGAATACGCACCATCTTTCCTATGTGATTATGCCTCATAAGCATAATCATTAACTTCAGTATGCAAACAAAACTTCAGAGAAATGCTAAATGTCACGATAATCCCCCCCCCCCAAAGGAGGTCTTATAGCAATTTGCACATTTTACTCATTTCTTTGTTTTCAGTAGCTGCTTCTCTTCTTATCAACAAATGTCTGATCCCACCTCCATACACAACTCAACTATTTGGAAGAAACACCTCAGCTTTTCTGGTAAATACAGTACCTTGAACATACTAAGCACTTTTCCCCAGTGATTTTCAACTTTTAGTGCTGTGCTGTTAATAACGACTTCTTGTGCCACCACTAATTTATATTTCAGGACATAGAAAACTCACTCCTGATTTTTTGCAGTCCTGTTTGCTATTACAGACATGTCAGAAAGCCACTGGGGTGTTTGTCTTATAAATTGGCAGCCTTATTTTATCTCCCTTCTGAACCAACACTAAAGGTTCGAGGCATACTTTATTCTAGCCGCCCAGAGTCCCCTGGGAGTTGGGCGGCATATAAATCCATTTAAATAAATAAATTTAAACAAATTCTATCACGTGAGGCATATATAAAAGATGTCCTGGCCCTGTTTTCTGTCAAAAAATCTCCTTTTTAAAAGATGGTTTTTCTTTCTACTTTTATGACAGGCATTGTGACCAATTGCAGTTTCCATGGATTGTTGACTTGTCCAGTAGTCACAAGAGTCAACACTGACTCAAAGGCATAAAAAAAGCCAAACCAAAACCGATCAACTCAGATCATTAAAATTAAAATACTGTTTCTTTCTGTATCTAGAAATGCCAGAAAAGATGATATATTCCATTACTTTTTTAAATTAATGATGATCAGGTTTATTTTTAATTATAAATGTACCAGGTGCTTGAAGTTAAAGATTAATGCTTTAATGGAATGCCAATCTGGCACAGAGTTAGGCTATTGTATTTTTTTTCCATTAAAAAGGTAAAGGTTCCCCTCGCACATATGTGCTAGTCATTCCCGACTCTAGGGGGCGGTGCTCATCTCTGATTCAAAGCCGAAGAGCCAGAGCTGTCCGAAGACATCTCCGTGGTCATGTGGCCGGCATGACTAAACGCCAAAGGCGCACGGAACGCTGTTACCTTCCCACCAAAGGTGGTCCCAATTTTTCTACTTGCATTTTTTACGTGCTTTCGAACTGCTAGGTTGGCAGAAGCTGGGACAAGTAACGGGAGCTCACTCCGTTACGTGGCACTAGGGATTCGAACCGCCGAACTGCCAACCTTTCAATAGACAAGCTCAGTGTCTTAGCCACTGAGCCACCGCGTCCCTTTTTTTTCCCCATTAGCCAGCCCAATTAAGTTTGGCAATTATATCTGCTTTGAGAAAGGCACAAACAGTAACAAGGGGAAATGGCCCAAATATTGTGTTATGAAGTGATGCTTCCTTTACAGGTGATGAACCTCAAACGGAAAATTTTCGGAAAGGAAATGTGGAATGCTCCTCCTTCTTCTTTTGTAGTCCTGGAACTGAAGCAATTAACCTTTGGCAACATCTCCTGGAGTGGACCACTTCATAAATCTTCTCTTTCCAAAGCCAAGGTATTACATGCCTTTACTTTCACATCGTTCCTGGCAAAAAAAAAAAGATGCATTGTTCAGAGTGCAGGCTCAGGTGTGAGCATGTGCATCCCATCTGGAACATCTGCTGCTGAATCCATGACTACTTGAGAAAAAGATGTGGGAAGAAAGTCAGAGTAATAAGCATTGATGTTTCCTCTCCCCAAATATTAGGTACTAATGCTTCCAGTTCCTTGTGCCTGAGGGGGCGGGGAATTAAATTTGAGATTAAAACAGCCAGGTTGTGCATGGCAACACTATCTTTTCCTGGCTGTTCCCATAACCAAGGATCTGGGGAAATTATAAAGAATGGCAAGAAAGCCTATGTTTTTCCAATATAACAGATTAACAGATTAACAGAGTTGGAAAGGACCTTGCAGGTCATCTAGTCCAACCCCCTGCCCAAGTAGGAGACCCTACATCTGCCTCTACTTAGGATCGAACTCACAACCTCCTGATTCTGAGGCAAGAGCTCCACCTCTAGGCCACAGCAGACTAAATCTGTTTTAGCTGTTTATAAGATTTAAAGTCTAGCATATTTCTCAACCTCAGCACTATTAAGACTGTGGACTTCAACTCCCAGAATTCCCCTGCCAGCATGCTACAAGTTTTAGGTACAGTTGCTTCAGAGGTGGGTTCCTGACGGTTCAGACCGGTTCTATAGAACTGGTAGCGGGAATTCCCCCCGCTCGCCAAACTGGCAGCGATGGCCGGCTGGACACACCCCCAAATCGACTTTCTTGGCAGCGCCGTAGGCAGCACCATCTTGGTTTTTGCTTCTGCACACACGCAGAAGCTGTTGTTTGCTTCTGTGCATGCGCAGAAGCTGGGTTTTTAGCACTGCGCATGCGTGGCACGCCCATGCAGTGCGTCAGGAAGCAAACCAGCAGCGAGGTAAGTCAGAACCCACCCCTGAGTTGCTTAGCTATCATTTGAAGTTATGACAGACCTCCCTGGGGTATTTATTACCTGGTTCTAAAGTTAGGACCTTCTACAGTCACATGACCACATTTTACAACAGTTTTGCCAAAAATCAGAATTGACTTCCAGTTTTCAGCAAAATTGGCCCATAGCAAACCATTGGTTCACTTAAAGCCCGCAGTGTTCATTTAACAATTGCCACAAAAGATCTAAAAATGGGTGAGTCACATGGGCGACCTATTTTATTACTGTCATGACTTTAAACCGTGATGAGCAGGCTCCACTACACTCATAAACCAAGGACTATCTGTATTAAATGTCTTAATCTGAGAATCACCAAATGCTAGGCTGTCATTGAGAGATTTCAGAAACAAACATTTTCAGATTCTAAAGGAATTTGCCCTTGTTCCTCAAAGCATCATTGGCTTTTCTAGCACAGTTTCCTTGCTTCAAAATCTCTCTTAACTCTTCCTTCTGTCCTGCCAATTCTTATTTCAGGCAGATGCCATTATTCATTTGGTTTTTTGCTTCTGTTTTATTTGTTTCTACCAAACCAACATGAAATCAAACTGAATTAACCTTGAGTTCAGTGTAAATTGTATTCACTTCATTTATAAAACCACACGGTAAGTCATCTGTGGCAGAAATGTAATTGCTTTGTCAATTGGGGTTGAGACAGGAATGGGGAGAATATCCACTTTGGAGTGATTGCTTGATTAATTCTAACTCACTTAATAGTTTGAGAATGAATTGTGTCTGTGGCAGGGAGAGAACTATATACTATGTCCTGATAAAATGCACTGTTTGTACTCCCCCCCCACTCTCTCTTCTCTCTCTCTCTCTCTCTCTCTCTCTCTCTCTCTCTCTCTCTCTCTCTCTCTCTCTCTCTCTCTCTCTCTCTCTCCCTCCCTCCCCCTCTCCCTTCCCCCCCTCTCTCTACCACATGTGTGGCATGATCCAGTCTGCCACACAATGCACAATGCAGGGTTAGAAAAAGTAATGTAAGAGCTTGAAGACAGCCTAACCAAGCTTGGCTGTCTCAAAAAACTAAGCAAGGTGTAAGGATTTTAGGGTGGGAAACCATTGTGGCTGACAGCTAGACTGGAGGCTAAACAGAAAATCCAAGAAGGAAGTAAACAGTAAACGATGTCCAGATAGTTGCCCCCCCAAATTTTGACTTTGTCCCACTCATTCTGTTAGATTTTGGGTTTGAATGGAAGAAATGCAGAGTGATCTTCAGTTAAGCTATTTATTCAATACAGAGAACAACCAGCGAAAAGTCTGGCTGACAATGCTCCTTATATAGAGGCAGAGGTGTGTTCCTGCCGGTACGGTTAATAGCTGTTGTTCGGCGCAGAGCCGAAGATGCTGCTGCCGTTTGCGGTGCGGGGCCTTTCCCCGGGCGCTGCCCCCGCCCACATGGATGCCACCAATTGCGTTCTTTTGCCCTCTGCGCATGCGCAAAGCGTTCTGCATATGCAGAGGGCAAAAGAATGCAATTGGCGACGTCCATGCAGGCGGGGAAAGCGCCCGGGGAAAGCCCCCGCGCCGCAAACGGCAGCAGCGTCTTCGGCTCTGCGCCGAACAACAGCTATTAACCGTACCGGCAGGAACAGGCAGGAACCCACCTCTGTATAGAGGGATGTCAGCCGCCAATCAATCCGTTTAAAGCAATTCTCCCGCTTAAACAGTGGACCTGAGTGAAGACTTCAGCGCTTGGTTTCAGTAACTATTTACAATACGTAACACATTCCTTAACTAGTTTATTATTTGTGGCATTGATATCCCACCTTTCCTTCAGGAGATCAGGAGGATCTTCTCTGAGATTTACTGTTGGGGAAGGTCTCCCCGTGTGCTTCTATGGTGGGAGATGACTTGAACTCTGATCTCTCTGCTATTAATCTGAAACCTTAACTACAGGGCTACCTTGGCTATTTACGATGAGCTGACAAGCCGATTACGAAAATAAATATCAGTCTCAACCTGACAAATAAGCATTTACTATTTTTGTGGGTGGGGAAAAAAGGGAATAGCGTTCCAAGTTATTAGAGAACTCTGTGTAAATCATCAGCAGAGAAATTGTCCCAGATCAGACTCCTGTTCCTGGTGCTGTCAAGATGCATTGCGTTTCTAATCTAATATTCTTCAGACAGTTTAAATAGCCATATTGGTTGAGGATGAACTAGTACTATCGGGGTGTGACAAGATGGTGGTTGCGAGTGCGCAATTTTGTTCCCCACCCCATCCCAAGCTCCTGTGTCCAACATATCCAGAACTGGCTAGGTTGACAAGGCCGCACCAGATCATGAAGGCCTGAATTGGATGCCCATTAAAACATATTCTTACAATAGGAATAAAAATATGGATTTCAAATGCATGAAGTAACAATAGAAAGCCAGTCATCTTGCCTCAATTCACTTTACCACACAAGATAGTGGAGGAAAATAAGAGGAAGAAAGCTCCACATGCTTCCTTGAGATCCATAATAAAAGGCAGGATCTAAATCAAATAATGAATAGACATGTAAAGCTCTCCATACCTGTTACATCCAGATCAGTGGTGGGTTGCTACCGGTTCGGACTGGTTCGCGCGAGCCGGCGGCAGAAATTTGGCCCCATTCGCCGAACCGGTAGTGATGGCCGGCTTGCCATGCCCCCGAACTGGTTCCCTGGTCACCGCTGCTTGAAAGCGGCTGGCAACAAACCCTCTGCACATGCGCAAAGACTTCCTCGCATGCGCAGAGGGTCAGTACCCGGATGTAATGCGCGCAAAGCACGCACTTACGATGGAACGCGCGCACTTTCGAACCAGTAGGGAAGGTAAGAGAAACCCACCCCTGATCCAGATATCATAAATGATGTAAAAACAGCCAGAATACTGTACCTCCCTCACTCCCAACTGCATTTTAATTTTGCAGTCAGAGACTAGGACATCAGAATGGGTGGTTGTCTGGAAGAGCCCTTTGATAGGACCATATTTTTTTCCTTCAAAAAATAAGTTTTAATCTTATTTAAACTTATTAAACTTTACAGCATATTTTCCATCATTTATTTATTTAGTTTAATTTGTATGCCGCCCAATTCCGCAAGGACTCTGAGCGGCTCACAACAAAAAAACCAATAGAAATCAAGATAGAAACATCTAAAAATAAGTTAAAACATGTTTACAATGGTAAAATCCTTTCAATCTAACATCTTTTCTATGCGTCACTGGTTCCAGGCCTGCCAGAAAAGCCAGGTCTTTATGGCTTTCTGGAAGGCCAACAAGGTGGGGGTGGTCCGGATCTCAGGTGGTAGCTGGTTCCAGAGCACCAGAGCAGCCACAGAGAAAGACCTTCCCCGCAGCCCTGCCAGTCGACATTGTTTAACTGATGGGACCCGGAGAAGCCCAACTCTGTGGGATCTTACTGGTCTCTGGGAAGTGTGAGGTAGCAGGCGGTCTCGGAGATAATCTGGTCCTGAACCATATAGGGCTTTAAAGGTCATAACCAACACCTTGAATTGCGTCCTGAGACCAATAGGCAGCGAGTGCAGCTCGCGTAGAATAGGTGTAGTGTGGGTGAACCTAGATGCACCCACAACAGCTTGCGCCGCTGCATTCTGGACTATCATCTGAAAATCCTTGCACAAATTTTCCATCAAGCAGCAAAAATGTGTCTTCAGCTGTGGCGAACTGAGCTTCAGATGTTGCTGTTAAGTTTGGTCCATTTTCACTTCAACCTTCTCAATAACATTTCCTATATAAATCTAACAGAGATATTAAATTATCTCTCATAAAGCAGAACCAAAATAGAAGTGTTTCCAACCAAACTTCCCTACTTGTAACCCTGTACCGTAGACATATGGAAGGGTTTAACAGCATCTTGGAATCTGGTTCTTTAAATGTGTGGGTTACCGACATGGATGCCATCTCTCTCTTTCTCCCCCCAGACTGAAAAGGTGTTGAGTAGCCTAAGCTAAGAAACACTTCCCAAGCACTGGCAGGCTTCTGAAGAAATATGCATTCTCCTACCACTGTTGGCCCTTTGGCTGGGTGAAATGCGTGGGAAGCAAGCTGTTCACTGACAGCAAAGGCACAGCTTAGAAAAGACAGACAGAATAGTGAGAACGCTAGCAACGAAAAGAAATGACCACCTCATTCCTTTAAATTCTTGTGAAGGATTGAAGGGAAAACACAGTTGTTGGAAAACCAAGGCATGCTGGGATATCTGTGGGAAGATCAGCAAATAGATCGCACAAAAAATACTAAAATTCTACTGTATTGTTATGGGGTATAATAATAGAGTTTTTAAAGCCTGACCTTTTATAGCAATGACAGTCAAGGCAGAGCGATCCTGAGATTCCTTCTAGTTGCAGGACAGGGTATCAGGGGTGGGTTCTAACTTTCCTCGCTGCCAGTTCGCTTCCTCCCACGCTGCGTGGCCATGCCTCGTGGGCACACGCACAAAGCACGCGTGCATATGCGCAGTGCCAAAAAATTTTAAAAAGCCAAAAAAAAGCCAAAAACAAGATGGTGATGCATGCGCAGTGCCAGAGACTTGGCTTCTATGCATGCTCAGAAGAAAAAAAAATTAATAAAAAAAAAATTTAAAAAGATGGCGGTGCCCACAGACCGGCACCGACCGAACCAGTTCCATGATGTCATCATGCTGTCACCAGCAGATCGCTACTGGTTCAGGAGAACCAGTCCGAACCGGGAGGAACCCACCTCTGCAGGGTATGTGTAGTCTAACGAGAAGGACTAAAGGTGACATGATAGCAATCTTCCAATATTTCAGAGGCTGCCACAGAGAAATGGTGGGTGGGTGTCAAGCTATTCTCCAAAGCACCTGAGAGCAGGACAAGAAGTAATGGATGGAAACTTATCAAGGAGAGATCCAATGTAGAAATAAGGAGAAATTTTGGACAATTAGAACAATTAATCTGTGGAATGGCTTGCCTTTAGAAGTTGTGGGTGCTCCATCATTGGAGGTTTTTAAGAAGAGACTGGACAGCCACTTTGTCTGGAATGGTATAGGGCCATGATGGCGAACCTATGGCACACATGCCAGAGGTGGCACACAGAGCCCCCTCTGTGGGCACGTGTGCCATAGCCCCAGCTCAGCCACCTGGTCGTCGAGTTTCCGAGGAGCGCATGCGTGCCAGCCAGCTTGTCGTCGGGTTTCCAGTGCTCTGGCACGCGCACATGCGCATGCGTGCACCTTCCGGTTTGGGCACTCTGTGCCTAAAAGGTTTGCCATCGCTGGTATAGGGTCTCCTGCTTAAACAGGGGGTTGGACTAGAACATCTCCAAGGTCCCTTTCAACTCTGTTATTCTGTTGCTTCTGTAATCACCTTCTTGACTTTTTTAATGCCTCTAATGGCAAGGAGAATACATCAGCATGACTAACCATATATGGTCAGCATGGATTCCATATACATCAATGTTTGAATGTGTTATGCATCTTGAGCTTTTCAAATGCTAAAACCATATTCGTATGAGAGACAACAAGTGTCCACTTACTGCCCTATCATCCACTCCTCTATCCACTCAATCCCCATAAATATGGTGTTTCACTTCCTTTCTGGCATGATGTCATGTGTATGTTTAGCTGCCCCTATCTTCCTGCTCCTGTTGTGGAGAGGAAGTCTGTCAATATCACATCACAGGATGAGTGAAATGAAACATTGCGAGGAAGGAAAAAGCTATTAAAAAAGTGAAACAAGGGTGGCATTTTCAGTCAATGGGTCTGGTGCAATATGCAATTGTATTTCATCTGTGGTTTTTCAGGTGACACGGAACAAAATATCAAAATATAAGAGCTGGCCTCTTTTCCGTGGTTCTCAGTTAACAGGGTATAGTTTGAAATGGGTTATCTAATCTATCCCAAGAGAATAGAGATATTAAAAGGCAACCATTGCAGCAGAATATCTGGGGCCTTTATGTGGTTACCATCTGCCAGGTCTGGTTCTGTCCTCTTTTGTGGGTCTATTTAAAACAGGGCACTTCTGAATGATGCATTCATCAGTTCTATCCTGTGCAACTAGAAACAGATGCTCAGCTTAGTATGCTTTTCTCATACGGTTTTTCTACTAGGTGGAATTTATTTAATCCAATATAGAAACTGTATTTATTATACATGTTTCCTATTTGTAGTAATGGAGTGACACCCCCCCCCCAAAAAAAAATCACAGTTGTATTTGACTAAGCCAACTTTACTTCCAGATTTCTTGGCAGGCTGTGGTTGGAGGCATCTCTACAACACAAATATCCCAGTTGACACTTCTTTCTACTAAACTATTCTAATATACATTATCAATACCAGTGATGGCGAACCTTTTTTTCCTTGGTGCCGAAAGCGCAAGCATGCACGCTATTGTGAGTGTGCAAGTGCCCACACCCATAATTCAATGCCCCCTGCCCCCTGCGCATGCGCGCATGTCCCCACCTCCCCCCATTTCCCGACTTCTGGTAGCCTGGTAGGCCCATTTTTTGCCCTCCCCAGGCTCCAGAGGCTTTCTTGGAGCCTGGGGAGGGCAAAAACTGCTTCCCCCACCCCCTTGGAGACCCTCCAGAGGCCGGAAACGACCTATTTCCTGACTTCCGGTGGGCCCGGTAGGCCTGTTTTTCACCCTCCCCAGGCTCCAGAGGCTTCCCTGGAGCCTGGGGAGGGCAAAAAACAGGCCTACTGGGCCCACTGGAAGTCGGGAAATGGGGGGAGGTGAGTTCATGCCAAAAACGCCCTCCCAGAGCCTCCGCGTGAGCCGAAAATCAGCTGGCCGGCACACACATGCGCACTGGAGCTGAGCTAGGTCAACGGCTTGCGTGCCAGCAGATATGGCTCCACATGCTACCTGTGGCACGCGTGCCATAGGTTCGCCATCACTGGTCTATACAGTTTCCTTCAGATATATTCCATTTCAATATTGCTCATCCCCCTCAAATGACTTTTCTACAACTTTCCAAAACCCATACTAGTTTTCTCTGACTGCTTCAATGTTTGTGATTTTTTTATGTAGCTCTGTTGTCTGGAGTGGTTAAGAGGAGCCATCCATACAATGCATCATTGTGGTGGGTTAATACTTTGAAGTATATAAGTCCATGACAAAGACTTTTGCAACCCTGCACCAACTCTTAGACCTCAAGTCCTCAAGATAGTGCTCCTTGGTAACCCTACTGCTAATTATTCATATTACTTTTAAATCATTCTGGGGGGAAAAGGAATAAAGTAAAGGTTTTGCTTCTAGGATGCGACTTTAGCACTGTCAAATTCATATCGATTTTGGCTTTAAAAATTAGAGCTTCATTCCTTTTTTCAAGGAATTAAAAGACTGAGGAAGTAGAACGCTTGAACAATTAAGCCCAGAAAAGTTCTAAATTTCAAAAACAGTGACTCTTATCACTCATCAATAGCTTTTTTTACCTCAGAAACATGCCATAGAAGAATCACATTTTCCACACAGAATTTGGGATTCCATATGTGGGGGTGGAGGTGGGGTAAAGACATTTCCATTCACAAGAAGGACTGGAGAGAGGTTTCATTGAAAGATTGGGGATGTTCTTTCTCAGGAGACGGATTGCAATTACAATACCTCAGTACAAAAAAAAATTGGCCAGTTATGGGTGACAGTGACATCTGCAGGAAATACACCCTCATTAAACAACCGTGGCCTCCCACCATTCCTTTTAGAATGAGTTTAACATGTATAAATATTAAGTAATTTCAGAGTGAATACTTGATTATGTCACAGGCTCTCCAAAAATAAAGACACAATGAGAAGCATGGTGCCATGAGGATGTTTCAAAAGGTACAGCCAAAGCAATCTTCAGGGAAAGCACTGACTTCAAATCGGAATCCCATTTTCAACTTCCCTTTTCCTCTACCTGGATGGGCATAGTCAGAAACTGCCCTAAAGATTTCTGCACAGTTAATAACTAATAATATAAAAATAATAATAAAAATAATAAAAATTAAAATTAAAATTAAAATAATAAAATAATAAAATAATAGTAAAAAAATAAAAAAATAAAAAAATAAAAAAATAAAAAAATAAAAAATAAAAAATAAAATAAAAAAAATAAAAATTAAAAATTAAAAATATTGTTGTTGTTGTTGTTATTATTATTATTATTATTATTATTATTATTATTATTATTATTATTATTATTATTATTATTATTATTATTATTATTATTATTATTATTATTATTATTATTATTCTGCTGTGGCCTACGGGTGGAGCTCTTGCCTCGCAATCAGGGGGTTGTGAGTTCGATCCTAGGTAGAGGCATATGTAGGGTCTCCTGCTTGGGCAGGGGGTTGCACTAGATGACCTGCAAGGTCCCTTCCAACTCTGTTAATCTGTTATCTGTTAATAATCCTCTCTCCTCGTGACTTGGAGACCTCCTTACCACCAGATCTGTAAATCATTAAATACCTTGAAATCTGAAACTTCTGGATTTAGGGTCAAAAGAGATTTTCACTGAGAACCTTGGGATCTTGCTGAATCCCTATTTCATCATCAATGCTCCTTCTTGTCCAGGAGAAGGATTTGGGAAACTTTTACAGCTGAGACCCTGTGTTTGTAGTATCTATTTAACATCTGCTTGGACGAGAAGGGACCTTCCTCTTCTGTGTTACCACAGCAGGAAAAATGCTTTTTCCGCCCCATTTGATGGTTCCCCAGAGATCCAGGGGTCAGAAGGATGGATGTTGATTTATACTTGTTCTCCCAGTAAAAGACTTCCCCAGATGAATTTTTCATGTAGTCCTCCTCCCTGTTTCCCCCCTCCCTTCCTTTTTTCTCAGGTGAATGGGAGGATTTCAAACAAGGAGAAATGACTGACTTAAGAACGGAGGGGAGCCTAATTGCCTTTCTCTTACGAAGGCATGAAACAGATGCACTAGCACAGGAGTGGGCAACTATGGCCCCTTTATGACCTGTGTACTTCAACTCCCAGAATTCCGGAGCCAGCCATGGAATTGTGGGAGTTGAAGTCCACAGGTCGTAAAGGGGCCATAGTTGCCCGCCCTTGCACTAGCAGGTGGTTTTGTTCTCCTTGACAAGAGATGGTTCTACCTAATTGCACAGTAGGAGTTGTTTCCCTGTTCTTTGAAGAAGGATTTGTCTGAACCAGAGGAAATTCCTCTGGGTCAATAGTGCACCCTGTAGATACATCTATTTCAACTTGACTTACAGGGGTGCTATTATCCTCTCTGTTCTTGGTTTTAACAAATGTTAAGGGAGGGGGAAGCTTACCCTAATAGTAAGAGCAGCACGACAATGAAACCAATGGTGGTGAATTTCAGATGAATTCAGGCTGACACTAAACAGCCATTGGCTGGGGATGGTTTATGGCAGTGGTGGGTTCCTACAGGTGCGGTCCACTCTATAGCACCGGTAGCGGCCTGCTGGTGACGTCACAGTACCGGTGCGGTCGGTTGCCAGTGCCTGGGCACCACCATTTTTTAAAAAAAAATTAATTTTTTTTAAAAAAATTTCTTCTGCGCATGCCCAGAAGCCAAGCTTCTGGCACTGCGCATGCGCTCCCTTCCTACCCTACAGTGAGTCCAAGCAGGGGAGGATGGCTGAAGGAGTGTGTGAGATGCTGAAAGAATGGGCGGCAGGAGCTATCTCCATTCCCCTCCCTTCAGCAGTCCGAGAAGCCACGAATGTGCGGTGATGATCCTAGGCATTTTTGCACGTTCGAGGCTTCTCAAGCTGCTGAGGGGAGGGGGAATCTATCGCAGTTAGGCAGGACCTATCTCAGTTCCCCTCCCTTCAGCCGTCCGAGAAGCCTCTCCTACCTGGTCACATGTCTGGCAAGCTACACCCACAAAATAAGCCACGCCCACAGAGTGGTAGTAAAAAAAATTAGGAACCCACCCCTGGTTTACGGGTAGTTCTTGACTTACAACTGGTCTCTTAGCTACCACCTGACGTTACAATGGACACCCCAAAAGGCACTTACAACCTGATTCCGAAGTTCTAATGGCGGCCCCTATGGTCACACAACCACATTCCAGGCAATCAGCAACTGGCCCGCATTTATGGCCATTTGCGGTCTCTCGTGGTCACATGAGCGCAATTGATTATATTTTTGGTGAAAACTTTACTTCTGGGTTTTGGCAAAAATGCCCATAGCGAACAATGGGTGCACTTAACAACTGTGGAATCATTTAACAACCATGGTGATTTGCTCTTAAAAACCACCACAAAATAAGTCATTTTCAGCCATGTGATGACCTACTTTACAACCATCACAACTTACAACTGTAGGCTCCATGACTCCACTGTAAGTTGCGGACGATCTGTAATTTGGATTCCTTAGTGAGCAGGAGATTGGACGTGTTGGCCAGCTATAAGTCCTGCTGTAAGAACTGAGGCTAAGAACAAATTACTATAAATTACTATATGTATCTGTATTCAAAGTCCTACAACTCAGTAACCAACTTTCTGTGCATTTTGATGTTGAATCAAAGATGTTCCTTTTGCTACTCTGCATTTTGTACATTTTTGCATAAAGTTGGTTGCTTCTATTAGTTATTGGAAAGGTCAATGAACTCAGCAGGCAATGAGTCCTATACGGGTGTCCACATTCACTTTGGACATTGTGCAGTAATTGGCCAATTATAAGAAAAAAAATAACCTAATTTCTGTTTAAAATAAAAATTAAAGACATTTGAACGAAATGAAGATAAAGTCGGTTTGGTCTAGTAGTTATGGCATCAGGCTAGAAACCAGGGGAATGTGAGCTCTAGTCTCACCTATGGCACGGAAAGCCAGCTGGGTGATTTTGGGTGTCATTCTCTCTCAGCCCAACCTACCTCACAGGGCTGTTGTTGTGGGTGGGGGAGAAGGCGGGAATTCACTGCCTTGAGTTATTTCTAAAACTAACAAAAGGTGGAATGAAAATAAATAAATAAATAAATAAATAAATAAATAAATAAATGGAAAACACTTTTGTATTCATAGCTTCCCACTGTATATGCATCCATGTATATGAATCCCATAATACAGCATATACAATGTCTTTATCTATCCCCTACTCCAGTGGTGGGTTCCTACCGGTGCAGTCCACTCTGTCGTTCCGGTATCGGCCAGCAAATGGCGCTGTTTGCATGCGACCGCTCCGGTGCTGAATTTTGGGGCTTTTTTGCTTCTGCGCATGCGCGGAAGCAAAATCTCGCCGAAATCTCATAAGGGGGCGCGCGTGCGCGTGATTTTGGCAAGATTTTGCTTCTATGCATGTGCAGAAGCAAAATCTCGGCGAAATCATGCGCGTGCGCGCGCATCCCCTTGCAAGATTTTGATGAGATTTTGCTTCCGCGCATGCACGGAAGCAAAATCACGCAAGGGGGCACGCGCACAAAGCGAGCGCGCACACACACCAAACGTGGCAATGCACGCACAGCGCTCCGATAGCAAGGTAAGAGAGCAACCCGTCCCTGCCCTACTCCCTCAAAAGAGCCCCAAAATAATGTTGAATGGAGCGGAGTAGAACAGAACAGAATAGAATTTGTAGATAAATTGAGGAATACAGATTAACATTTTCGAAGAGCTCTAAAGCACTGTGCAGATGGAAAGCCAGGTTAAAAAGCCATGTCATGACATGGATTCTCACAAACATCTTCCCATATCTGAAAGCAATCAGTTATGACTAGCTCCATAACAAACTAGATTTCTAGGCTTTCTGAAAGAACACAGCTTCTGTGGGAACTCAGCTGGGATAGAACAACCATGTCAAGGAGCTAGTCTATACCTGTATCACGTGCAAACCAGAGGTGGGACTCAGCAGGTTCTGACCAGTTCCGGAGAACCAGTAGTGGAAATTTTGAGTAGTTCAGAGAACCGGTAAATACCACCTCTGACTGGCAGCGGCCCCCATCTATTCTCTGCCTCCTGAGTCCCAGCTGATCGGGAGGAAATGGGGATTTTGCAGTATTCTTCCCCTGGAGTGGGGAGGGAATGGAGATTTTGCAGTTACCTTCCCCTGCCACGTCCACCAAGCCATGCCTACCAAGCCAAGCCACGCCCACCAAGTCACGCCCACAGAACTGGTAGTAAAAAAAATTGAATCCCACCACTGGTGCAAACTGATTAAGTAAACTTTAGTCCTTTAAATTAGGACTTTATTCAGAGGGAGGGAGGGAGGGAGGGAGGGAGGGAGAGAGAGAGAGAGAGAGAGAGAGAGAGAGAGAGAGAGAGAGAGAGAGAGAGAGAGAGAGAGAGAGAGAGAGAGAGAGAGAGAGAGAGAGAGAATGAATGCATATGCATGCATATCATCTGCCAGGAAGTGGAAATGACATACATTCTTTGGTCAGTTGTACCTGAGCCAAGTGTAAATGCTGTCCCTAAAAATACCGCTTGGAGGCCACTCCATACTAACTGTCTTCTTGGCTCTGCTAGCATCATCACATTATTTCTGAATGAGGACAGTTCTGAATGTAACCTGAGGCTATAGACTTGGCCTCTTTTCCTGTATGTCTTTTTTTCCCCCTCTCCTTGTCCTGCATGCAGAGTGGCCAACTTAAAGAATATGGAAGGGGCATAAATTATTCTGGCCTAGGCGTGCACTACAGGTAATCCTCGATGAAAGACCACGTTTGAGCTAAGCAAGACAGTTGTTAAGTGAGTTTTGCCCCATTTTACAAACTTTATTTCCACAAGTTGTTAATTGAATCACTGCAGTTGTTAAGTTAGTAATACAGTTGTTAAGTGACTCTGGCTTTCCCATTGACTGCTTGTCAGAAGATCACAAAAGATGATCACATGACCCTGGGACACCTGCAACCATCACAAATACATGCCAATTGCCAAACGTCTGAGTTTTGATCATGTGACCACAGGGATGCTGGAACAGTTCAGAAGTGGGTTCCTCCCAGTTTGGACCAGTTTGTCCGAACCAGCAGCAACCCGCTGGTGACATCATGGTGATGTCACGGAACCGGTTCAGTCAGTGCCAGTCCGTGGAGGCCGCCATCTTTTTTGGGGAAAAAAAAATTTGCATTTTTTTTTGAGGGGGGGATTTTTTCTGGGTTTTTTTCTTTTGCGCATGCGCAGAAGCTGAGTTTACGGCGCTGCACATGCATTGCCATCTTGTTTTTGGCTTTTGGGGGATTTTGGGGGGGATTTTTGCCACTGCACATGCGCGCACGAGGTAAGTTAGAACCCACCCCTGAAACAGTTGTGTGAAAAAGGGTCATGTCACCTTTTTCAGAGCCAATGTAACTGTCAATAAATAAATAGTTGTAAGTCAAGGACTATCTGTACTGTGTTTTTCATTTTACTTTGGCCAGTAGAACTGAGTATTCTTCACACTTGCATTTCCTTACTTTCTGCATTCTGAGTAATTGTTGGCAGCAGGGGTGAAATTCAAAATTTTTCCCTACCGGTTCTGTGGGCGTGGCTTGGTGGGCGTGGCAGGGGAAGGATACTGCACAATCTCCATTCCCTCCCCACTCCAGGTGAAGGATACTGCAAAATCCCCATTCCCTCCCCACTCTGGGGCCAGCCAGAGGTGGTATTTGCCAGTTCTCCAAACTACTCAAATTTCCGCTCCCAGTTCTCCAGAACCTGTCAGAACCTGCTGAATTTCACCCCTGGTTGGCACACAGTTCAGTCTTTGCATAAACATTCAAGTTTAATACCATCTCCTATTATTATCTTGTCTATGTACACATGATTGAACTGTTTTACTCAAGTCTCAGGAAACCTGGATTCTAAATTATCAAAATGCTATACTGTGCAATGGAGGAATTTATTGTTACAAAGTGAGCTTCTTAAAAGTGGAGAAAAGAGATTAGGGGGTCTTCTGAATTCTTCCAGCTGCAGAAAAGAGTTGAAAAAACATAGAAAGAGTTACAGCCTTAAATTTCAGAGCCAAAACCTACTAGTAAAGATGAACAGTGGTATTTTTGGCCCTGCTTGGGAACCGGGGCAGAAGACAAATGGGACAGGTGTTATAAAAGACCATCTGATCGTGACATTGAATTACTCTTTCCCAACATATTGAGGCTTCTAAAGGACCAAAGCTTTGAAAAACAGATATTCCCTAATATTAGCCTTTCCACACTTCATATTATCCAGTTATGTTTTTGGACTTCGTTGGGGCGAAAGGAATGTGGCCAAAATTCTAGAGCAGGGGTGTCCAACTTCTGCAATTTTAAGACACGTAGGCTTCAACTCCCAGAATTCCCCAGTAAGCCTTAGGGAATTGTGGGAGTTGAAGTCCACAGGTCTTAAAATTGTCCAAGTTGGACACCGCCAATGTTCCCTGTAACAACAGAAAATGGCGCACAGCAGTTAGAAACTGCCCCGCAGCATTCTCTTTTTATGTGCGCGGCCACGCAGGAGCGCAGCCTCTGCCATTAGAAAATGCCACATGGATGTTAGAAACTTCTGCGCAGCATTCTCTTGTTACATGCGCGGCAGCGCAGCTTAGAGGGAACAGTGGACACCGCTGCTCTAGAGCATCAGATTGAGAGCGGCTGACTCTTAGTCCACCTAGCTCTAGAAGTATCTCATAAATCTTAAACTAATTAGATCTAGCTCTTTACCTACCATTTAAGCATTTTTACCTAGAGATACTATGGGACAACATTTGATTAGAACAAAATATTTAAGTATACTGCAGGAGTAGACTTCATTCTGAGCTGGAAGTAGGTGTCACCTGTGCAGTATCTGATTGGGAAGTTCCCTGTGAAATCATCAAGATCTTTCCCAGAGCTACAGTATACACACATCAGTCCTGAGAAGTTTTGTGTATACACGCACATATAGACCAGGGGTGGGTTCCACTTACCTACCCTACTGGTTCGCATCGCCTCGCATGTGTGTGTGCCCCCATCAAGTTGTGCATGCGCAGAGGGTTCTTTGCCAGCTGCAAGGAATGGAGAACCGGTTTGGGGGTGTGGACAGTCGGCCATCGCTGCCGGTTCGGTGAGCAGGTGCAAATTTTCGCCACCGGTACAGGTGAACTGGTCCAAACTGGCAGCAACCCACCACTGATATAGACACACCCAGACAACCAATAACTCATGAAGTCATCATGTCAGAGATATATCCTAACCGGATTCCATAATGCCTTTCACAATGGCAGAGCTTGTAATGTACTTGAAAAAAAATTAAAATTCAGGGAGATATTCAGTGATAAAGATGTCTGCCTTAGAAATAGCCCATGCTGAATTGTACAACACAGTCAACCATCAGCAATTGACCCCAGGAAATTTTTTATAAAATGTCATAAAATGTTTTATAAGGGCTGTGGCGGTGCAGTGGCTAGAATGCAATATTATAGGCTAACTCGCTGTTTGCTGTCAGGAGTTCAATCCTAACCGGCTCAAAGTTAACTTAGCTTTCCATCCTTCTGAGGTTGGTAAAATGAGGACCCAGATTGTTGGGGGCAATAGGTTGATATTTGTAAACTTCTCAGAGAGCACTGTAAAGCACTGTGAAGCGGCATATAAGTGTAAGTGCTATTGCTATTATAAAATTTGCCAAATATTATTTCCATGGGAGCCATGGTGTCTTGGATTTTGGGTGCATTCTGCAAGTTAGCCCATTTGAGGAACCTTGGTTAAAAATAACATTTGCTCTATGATGCACCGTTTCACCCAATTAAAGGTTGCAGACATGAGAGTTTAGTAGTATATAAACAGGACAGACAACAGCAATGTCAAAAATGAGTTGCTCTTATTTTTCTAAAGTTATAATAGGCTTGTTCAGATTCCAGAAGAACAAAAGACGAGCCCTACTCGATCAGATTAAAGGTGCATGCAGTTAACCTGATGCCTGCCCATAAAACCCACCAGCTGGGAATGAAGGCCTCTTCTCCACCCAGCAGCTGCAGGCCTCAGACTTCTCGTGGCTCATACAGACCTATCTGGTGCCACAACATTGTCTAATCCCTTGTTTAATATGCTGCTGCTCGAACCAAATGATTGATTGCATCAGTGGGGGGTTCCTACCGGTGCGGTCCAGTGCGCCGTTCTGGTAGGAACCCGCCGACTGCACAATTTGCGAGCGACGGCTCCGGTGCCGTCTTTACCGGTCTGTCACATGGTGCCATCTTTTTTTCGGAATTTTTGGTCTTTTTTTGCTTCCTGCGCATGCGCGGAAGCAAAATCTTGTGAAGGGACGCTCACGCGCATGAGATTTCGATAATTTTTTGCTTCCATGTGTGCGCAGAAGCAAAAAATTGCACGCGTGCGCGCATCCCCTCGTAAGATTTCGGTGATTTTTGCTTCCTGCGCATGCGCGAAAACAAAATTGTGCGAGGGGATGCGCATGCATAGCAAGCGTGGGCATGCGCGAAATGTGATCATGCACGTGCAGCACACCGCTAGCCAGGTAAGAGGAACCCGCCCCTGGATTGCATGTGTCTGAAGAAGGAATTCACTTTTGCCAAAGTCAAGTATGTTAATACAAAATTCATTATATTAAAAATCCATTTCAAACTTCCCCTTAGCCTGTAATTGTTTATTGTTTTTTTTTAATTAAAAATGGGAGGGGGCTGCAAGCAGAAAATAATCAAATAATACCCGCCAGAGGGCACCCTCTATTTATAAAGCAGAAGAGTTTTTGTTCAACTGTTGTGATTTCTGGCGAAGAAAAAGGTAGAAAAATGGAGAGAAAGCATAGAAAAGCATGTAGGAATTTGACCTGCACCTGGTTGCAGCTGGAGATTTACGGTAGAAGATCGGCTGTCCGACAGCAAGTTTCCCTCGTATTGAGTAACCTTAGGCAAGTCATTCTCACATCCACAATCTCATTTGTCCAGTGGATAAAATGAATACACTTGTATTATTCTGCAGCTGTTGTGGATTTGTGTTGAATTCTGAAGATGATACACTTCTGAAAACGCGCATGCTGCATGCTCAGGTGTCTACCACTGTGACTGCTGCCCAAGGATACGAAAGAAAGAAAATGTGATTAACCATGGCACCTTCCCCAGACACAATAGTATCAAGTGGGTCTCTAGACAGCTGCCCCAAACAGCAGCTGAGTGAGATGCTTCTATATGGGAGGGTGGTAGGCTTAGGCTTCCAACGGAGATATCTAACCCCAGGGCAGCTCGGATTACTCCCCTGAGGCCTTGCCTTAAGGGCTGTTCTGATCCAGCCCTTGCCTGTCCCAAGCTGCTTCTCAAATTCCAACAAATGGGAAATGAGCTTATATTGGTAGGACAAGAGGATTAATGCTGAAAGCCACTCGTCCAGCAGAGGAAGGGAGAGAAGCTATGCATCTATTCTGGAGCTAGTACGTATCCCAGATTTCCTATTCCACTAATAATCAAAAGATGGTCTTCCTTATTTCAATTTAGATCCCACTGATGCTCAGGTGCATTACTATGCAAGTAGATTAATAGGTACCACTTTGGTGGGGAAGTAACAGTGTTCTGTGCGCCTTTGGCGTATAGCGATGCTGACCACATGACCATGGAAATTATCTTCGGATAATGCTGGCTCCTTCAGCCAAGAAACAGAAATTAGCACCATTTCCTAGAATTGGAAATGATTGACAGGTAAACCTTTACCATTACCTTTTTGATACCCAAGAGCTCAAGATGCTTTACATAGTAATCCCTCTTAGCAATAGCAATAGCACTTAGACTTATATACCACTTTACAGCCCTCTCTAAGCGGTTTACAGAGTTCAGCATATTACCCCCAACAATCTGGGTCCTCATTTTACCGACCTCAGAAGGATAGAAGGCTGAGTCAACTTTGAGCCGGTGAGATTTGAACAGCTGAACTGCTGAACTGCAGTCCTGCACTTTAACCACTGCACCACCTCGGCTCCTTCTAGTTTTCCTGCTATAACAACACTGTAAATTAGTTCATGCTGAGAGACAAGGCTTAGCCCAAAATCATTCAGTGAACCTCCATGGCTGAGGGTGGCAAGACTGGAATTTGGGTCTTCCAATTCATAATCCAACACCTTCACAAGTACACCGCACTTGTTCTTGGCTGAGAGAGAAGAAATGGCTCAAAATCATGCAGGAAGCTTCCCTAAGTATGGAAGAGTGTAATCCTACTCCAGTACCTTAACCATTACACCGCCAGGAAGAGTTTCAAATATTTTGTCATAATAGGAAATTCCACACAACATGTATAGTATGATTCATTCACATATTGGTCAAAGCCTTGTCTTTAACACACAAACCCTTAATTTTATATATATTCTCTCTACACATTCACCTTGCATTGGGGTATTTTGTCACTCGTGTCTAAATATCCAATGAGCAGTGAAAGCAAGTGGAACATTTATTTAGTCAAACATTTATTTCCTCCAATAGTGAAGCTCTCCATTCTGCCTCTCTAGTGCTGGTTTTTAGAGTCATAATCACTTGGATATGCCAAATATCCTCATTTTCCCAATAGATCGAGACTTAGGGATAAACTTAAATGGATATTCTGTTGTTATTAAAGAACTTCTGACCCAGCTTTTTAAAAAAAAAACTCTATATTTTATTTTATTTATTTATTTATTTTTGTCAAGTATGTGTTGGTAATATACATAGATATAACATTGTTTATATACATAAGATGGGTATTGATAAGAGGGAACATTAGGACAGGGACGGTAGGCACGCTGGTGCTTCTTAGAGATTTTTTCACGCTCAAGTTTAAGGATCTTTTCAACATTAAGTTGATGTTTCAGTGATTTGATTGATGGAAGGATGAACTATGTGCTATCAAATTGATGACAATCACATAGATCTTCTACAGCAAGGGTGTCAAACTCGATTTCATTGAGGGTCGCATCAGGGTTGTGTTTGACCACGGAGGGGCCGGGGGGCATGGTGTGGTATAGCTGGGGGTGAGTGTGGCTGGGGTGGGCATGGCCATGGTGGGTGTATCACAGGACTTGTGTCGGGGGCACCTGTGGTGGCCAAGTGCTGAGGCACTTGGTAATTATTAAGAGATAATTACTTATAATCTCCTTCCTTCCCTCTTCCTTCTCCTTCCTTCTTCTTTTCCCTCTTTCCTTCTTTTTCCTTCCTTGCTCTCTTCCCATCTTTCCTTCTTTTTCTTTGTCTTTCCTCTTTCCCTTCCTCCTTTCTCCTTTCCTGTCCCTTCTTGCATGCTTGAATGCAAAAGGGGAAACATTTCTCCTTTTTTGTTTTGTTTTTAGTTGGTTTTATAGCAAAAATGGAGCCCGTTTTTGACCGTGACGGCCTCCTGCAGCCCTCTGCCAGGGAAAATGGAGCAAAGGGGGGGCCATGCAGTCCCCCCCCATAGCTCCATTTTTGCTGGCAGGGGGCTGGAGGCCATTGCAGCCAAAAACAAGGTGCAGGGAGGCCACACATGTTCCTTTGCTATTTCCAGGCTGGCCCCGCAGGCTGGATCTAAGCACCCAATGGGCCGGATCCGGCCCGTGGGCCTTGAGTTTTGTCACGTAGTGAATATTGTCAGTTGTATGTCTATGCAGGGTCATGCACCCCTATCCTAATATTATGGTACATTCCAATATAAGCAGAACACGTGATATGATGAGTGCGCATGTGTGCATTCCTAAACCACCATTAATTTTCTCTTCTGCCTAAGCCAGTGATGGCGAACCTTTTTTCCCTCGGGTGCCGAAATAGTGCGCGCAGGCGCTATCGCATGCTCGTGCGTGCCCACACCCATAATCCAAAGCCCCCCACTTGCCCCACCCCCGTGCATGCGTGCATGACCCCCCCCCACTCCCCCATTTCCCGACTTCCAGCGGGCCCATTTTTTGCCCTCCCCAGGCTCCAGAGGCTTTCTTGGAACTTGGGGAGGGCGAAAATGCTCCCCCGCCACCCCAGAGGACCGCCGGAGGCCAAAATAGTCCTCCCAGAGCCTCCGCACGAGCCAAAAATCAGCTGGCGTGCACGCACATGTGCGCTGGAGCTGAGCTAGGGCAATGGCTCGTGTGCCGGCAGATATGGCTCCGCGTGCCACCTGTGGCACCCGTGCCATAGGTTCGCCATCACTGGCCTAAGCTGTTGACCTGAACGGTCGTGTTACTCAGCAAAATGTAGTTTATTCAGGATTTATTGTTCTTGTACGGAAATAAATATTTTCTATTAGACTTTTAATCTTGGTTTTATTTCTAACTGTTTGAATTCCAAGAAAAGATCCTACACCGCCTCTATGAGATATCATTCTCATTTCAACAAGTTTGACACTCCTATTCTACAGGATGTTCTTCCCCCCCAGCCTGCCCCTTCAGAACTTCCAGTGGTTGATCCATGGCCATTGTAATCAACTCATTCACCTTTCTTCTAGTCATTCACTTTTTGTTTTTCCTCCCTTCTACCTTTCCTAACATTTTAGACATTATAAACAATCAAGACAAATGGGTCTCCCCACAGTGGGTCTAAATATTATCATTTGAGGTTGATTATCTATGCTTTGAGTGAGAATTCTGTTCCATTTGATTGTTTTCTTGGACACCAGGGTATTCTCAGCGGTCTTCTCCAACACCAAAGTTCATAAGCATCAAATACTCTTCCTACTCTGTTTCTTCAAAATACAACTTTCACTTCCATAGAGTGTCACAGGGAAAAATCACTGTTTACATAATTTTGAACTTCATAGCTATAGCAATAGCAATAGCACTTAGACTTATATACTACTTCACACTGCTTTACAGCCCTCTCTAAGCAGTTTACAGAGTCAGCATATTGCCCCCAACAATCTGGGTCCTCATTTTACCCACCTCGGAATGATGGAAGGCTGAGACAACTTTTAGTCTGGTGAGATTCAAACTGACAAATTGCAGTCAGCTAGCAGTCAGCAGAAGTATCCTGCAGTACTGCATTTTAACCACTGCGCCACCTCAGCTCTGATGCTGAATGACTTCAACCTAAAAACTGTGCTGGAGTTTTTATTTTATTGTTTTTCTATTGGTATAATTGCATTGTGCTGGTAGCTACCTTGATCACCCTGTTTGGAAGGAAAAATAGAATATACATTAAATAAGTTATTAAGAAGAGCAACAGTAATAATTAGATAATTGGTCAACTAAATATAATCTTGATTTACAGTATTTCAGTAAAATGTGTTCCTATCTAATGATTGTCACAAATATTCTCAGGTGTTCATTTTTCCTTCTAATAATGGACATTATTTTCCCAACAGACAGAACCACACTTAGTATTATAGAAGTTATGATAACTTAATCTGACTCCTCATTTTACCAACCTCGGAAGGATGGAATTGATATATAAAGGCATCTAAATATCTTTTCCCCAAATCTTTGATTGCTACTCTATCATGTATTTATGGTATATTTCTTGACTGCTGGGTTTTTTTTTACCATTAATAGTCAATCCTAAAAAATAGAAGCTATCCACCATTTCACTTATTCATAAGGCTGGTTGCTGTATCTATTGTTATTAAATTTGGTTTTCTTTAACTTTAATCTTTTATTTATTATCGTAGATAATTAAAACACTTTTTTTATTATTCTTAACTTTTATTACTATAGCTTACAGATCATTTTTTTCAATATATTTTATTTTTTTGATGCCAACTTCCAAGTAGTTTTGCTACTAAATTTAATGGAGGTTAAACAGAACTTTTAATCCTGAAGACCAAAAACAAAAAGGCCACAAAAAGTGAGGATATTTTTTTATTGCGTATTCCATGTTGATAATGTCACTGGGGTTGGGAGGTGGTAAGCAGGAATGCTAAGAAATTAGGAAATAGTAAAACTACTTTCAAGTGTAACACTTTACAGATCATTTGTGATTATTTTTGTTCCATAAGACGTGGTGTCTCAGAAAGAAAATTTAGAGGGATATATACCGTATTTTTTGGAGTATAAGACGCACTGGAGTATAAGACGCACCTTAGTTTTTGGGGAGGAAAATAGGGGAAAACAATCTGCCTACCAGGTATTCATCTGGCTAGCGTCCTTAGTCTGGTCAGCTTCAGCACATTATTTTATCCCCTGGTTAGGACTTTAAAAAACCTTCTTCTGAGAGAGTAACAATGAAAGAGCATGCAAGCCAGTATGAGCTGGAAAGATAGTTAGCACCTGGTTAGGGCTAGAAAAAAACTTATTCAGAGCAAGTAGAACAATGAAAAAACCCTGCAAAGACTTAGGGCTGGAAAAACAGTCTTCTGAGAGAGTAACAATGAAAGAGCCTGCAAGGTAAGAGCTGGGAAGATCTGTTAGCACCTAGTTAGGGCTGGAAAAAAAAGCTACATTCGAAGTATAAGACGCACCCAAATTTTCAGCCACTTTTAGGGAGGAAAAAGGTGCGTCTTATACTCCAAAAAATACGGTACCTGTGTTAGTGCTCTGAAGTAAACACTGTGCATTACTATGCCATAAAGGTTTTAAGACATATTCCATCTGAAAGGCATTAAATTTCATCCTCCTTTGGCTGATATACACAGACAAATATTTAATGAAAAAGATGAAAGTATGATATAGTAAGAGCACAGAACGCTGGAGTTATTCTCCCCTATCATATCCCCCTACTGTTGCTTTTTACTCACTGCTATAATCCCTTTCCAAAAATTTGCTCTAAAGACTTGGGAGAACATTAGATCCAACATTACTTTCTTCTTTTCAATGGATGTGCTTGCTTTTATGGAGTTTTGCTATTCAGTGTGTTCTGTTCAGTGTGCAAAGTTTTGTTAGAGAAGTCTTTCTTACTATCCCACTCTCAATGCCTTAAACTGTCTTAAACCAATGTGATGATTATCCTGATTTTTTGGAGCAGATTTTGGAAAGGGGTTCTAGCAGCCAGAAGAACATCAGCCACAAAGGGAAGCTTTGTGGTGGTAACCACTGAATGGGTCCTTTTTAAAGACTCCTTTGATATCATACTCCATGACAGCAATGTAAAGAAAAAGGCTTTGACTTCACTGCGACTCCTTCCTCAGGATGTTCAGGAGGGGCAACCAGAACCTCACTGCAAACAATCTCATAATTCTTTAAAGTTAAATGAATTCACTTCATCTTGGACTCCAGGTGTTAGGGTGGGACATATAGCAGTAACCTTAGCAACAAAAAAAAACTCTGTCAAAGACCTTGGAATACTCATATCAAATGACCTAAGTGCCAAAGCCCACTGCAACAACATCGCCAAAAAGGCTTCAAGAGTTGTTAACCTAATCTTACATAGCTTCTTCTCCGGAAATATCACACTACTAACCAAAGCATACAAAGCATTTGCCAGACCAATCCTTGAATACAGCTCATCTGTCTGGAACCCACCCCGCATATTGGACAAAAATACATTAGAAAGTGTCCAGAGATACTTTACGAGAAGAGTCCTCCACTCCTCTACTCGCAACAGAATACCTTATGCAACCAGACTTGAAATCCTGGGCTTAGAAAGCTTAGAACTACGGCGCCTTCAGCACAACCTGAGCATAGCTCATAAAATTATCCTTCCTGTCAACGACTACTTCAGCTTCAACCACAACAATACACGAGCATACAACAGATACAAACTCAAAGTGAACCGCTCTAAACTTGACTGTAGAAAATACGACTTTAGCAACAGAGTGGTTAATGCCTGGAACTCACTACCTGACTCTGTGGTTTCATCACCAAACCCCCAAAACTTTACCCTTAGACTGTCCACTGTTGACCTCACCCGATTCCTAAGAGGTCAGTAAGGGTCATGCATAAGTGCACCAGTGTGCCTACCATCCCTGTCCTAATGTTCCCTTTTATTAGTACCCATCTTATGTATATAAAAAATGTTATATCTATGTATATTACAATACATACTTGACAAAATAAATAAATAAAATAAAATAAAATAAATTTGTCCCTTTTCATATGGATTCAGTTCAGCTTGCAGGTGATGGTGATATATATGGGGTACGTCATGAAGGCCGTGACTTGCTTCTTCAACTGTTGTTTCTTCTGGCTGGTTAAATTGACCAAGTTATGACAAGGTTCGCAGTTAAGGGAGCAGAGGGTAATCGGTGCCTCCATAATGTAGGATGTTACAAGAGCGTCATTTTTAAAAAGTCTTCCCTTTACCCAAATTTCCATAATTGCAAGGCAATCTTCTGCTCTTAGGCAAGATGAACTAAGCTGTGATCTCACATCTCCAATGCTTTCAAATGAAAACATTTATCTGAATGCAAATCAGTTGCGGTTAGCAGTATGGCTATTGTGTGTTCACCCACAAGAAGTAACAGGTGGAAGATCATTAGAGAGAGAGCCAATGTAGAACTAAGGAGAAATTTCCTGACGGTGGAACAGGTTGACTTCAGAAGATGTGGGTGCTCCATCACTGGAGGTTTTGAAGAAGAGCCTCGACAGCCATTTGTCTAGAATGGTATAGGGTCTTCTGCTTGAGTAGGCGGTTGGACTAGAACCCTATTATTCTATATTCTATGTTTTGCAAACTGCCACTTGCTTTGAATTCATTTTTTTTTCTAAAGTACTGGCCTTCACCTAAATGCCTTAGAATATGACTATCATAGGGATTGCCTTTCTTATGAGGAACCTACCTGATGACTTAGATCAATAGGACAAGGTCCCTTGGAAGACAGCCTTCTTGCGGGAAGGGGCGTGACCAACGTCCTGGCGGCATGGAGTTCCCCGCGCTCTGCGGGGGGATCCCGAATCTCAGCTGCCTGGAGACCTGGAACCAATTGGTACCAGGAAGACAGCCTTCTTGCCATAAGCTCAGTGCGGTAGAAGACTTTCTTCTGGGTGGCTCCCTGGTTATGAAAAGCTCTTGCAATTTTGGGGCATATGCAGAGGTGGTATTCTACCGGTTCAGACTGGTTCGGTCGAACCGGTAGCGGCGACCTGCTGGTGGGCCCGTCCCGTCCCCCCGCCCCAGCTCTATGCTGTCCTATTTCTGCATGTTTTGAAGCTGCGTGCATGCATGCAAACCACACATGTGAGCAAAGCGCATGCATGTGCATGCGCGTGCTCTCACATTTGCGAACCGGTAGGGAAGGTAAGTGAAAACCACCTCTGGGCATATGGCCTCCACTGTCCCAGTAGTAGGAAAATGGAGGGGGAATTTCTATTTCATTTGTCATTAATGGTCAAACTTATTTCAATTACCTTGATTTTAATGTAACATTTTATATTTTTTGTTTGAATACATCTTCAGTATATATGTAAACAGGCAGGTAGGGTATATACAATGCATTCATGAGTACATGCATAACGAATAAAATAAAATAAAGTAAAATAAAATAAATAAATAATAAACTAAAACAGATAAAATAGATATAATAAAATAATAAAATAAAACAAATGAGTGAAGTTTACATCTTCCTCTATTCTACCTGTGGAAATGCTGTACCTGAACAAAAACTTTTCTGGGTGAACCCTTCCAATGATGGAAAGCAAATCAGGGATCCAACTCTGCATTTTCTCCTCCCCTTCCTCCCCCAACACATAATAGCACTTTGTGCAACTGCCAGAGCGCCTCTAAACCACAAATGCTTTATGTCGTAGGCTTATATTTAAAGGGATTGTAGGAATGTATTGACTGTAATTCAATGTTCAAGGTAAACACACACAAGTATAAAGGAATTTTATTCTAGAAATATTTTGCCCATAGGGATGGTGTTCATTTAGCAGAAAGTTCTAAAGAGCAAATATGGGGGTGTTCATTCAAAGCCTTGGCTAAATCTCTGGCAGGTCAGCGTGGAGGAACCTCCAGGGCCTGTGAGCCTCAGACAATAAACCTTTGTGAAGGAGAGCTTTAAAGTAGGGCCATGGTGCTCCAACAGCTGCCAGCGGAACACATACAGCTGCTGTGAATCCAGAGAAAAGCCAGAAATGGGAATTGATGATGATGAGAGAAGTCCATCACGCCACACACTGGGCCCAGCAGATTAATGCCTTCTAGATGAGAAGGGGCATAATGCAAAAATTCAGGATGAGACACTATCGAGCTGAAAAGGAAGAGCCATAAATAAGACAAGGAGAAGAAAACAGAAAGAAAGTTGGCAGAAGAAGAATAAAATACCCTCATCTTGGCAGTGAAATATACAAGCAGGGGGTCAAAAGGAAAAGGTTGGGAGGTCTATGTTTCCTGAAAGTCCAATGTTAAGCAAAGAGTCCTGCCAGCTCATTTAATATGTAGCCAAAAAGGCCAAAAGGCAGCACATGCATTCTCTTTGATGTCCCACTATTGAGTTTTCCCTTTCAGATGTTCATTCTCGCTCATAGGTGATACAGGGGAGCCAATTGTCCTCTCATCCTGCATACTCTAATACAATGCTTCTCAAATAGTGGGGCATGCCCCCCTGGGGGGGGCACGGAATGATGCCATGGGGGACGCATGACCCCGGGGAATGTGCTTTTTTTGCCGCAGGGAGTAGGGGTTTTTTGCACCGAACAACAGCACACAGCACAGAGCAGGAGATACGAAGTGCAGATAACAAACCCTTAAGAGACACCATGGAAAAATATTTAACAGGGATGAAAAGAAAGGAGGAAAGAGACGGAGATAATGAGACAAACATAAGTCTTCTGAAAGCTAAGACGAGGAAATATGATGAAGTGTATGTAGCACTTGGCTTCACTGTGACTACGGTGGAAGACGAGGAAAGCCCGGTATGTTTACTGTGTCTAAAAATGTTGGCAGCGGACAGCATGAAGCCAAATAAAGTAAGGCGTCACTTAAACACATTACACCCCAATCACGCTGATAAGCGGCTTGAGTTTTTTCAGTGAAAATGTGCCGAATATTGCAAACAATCGTCCCGGTGGAGTGTTGTTGGGACGCAAAATGTTTACTTCTTCCTAGGGGGGCGTAACAGAAAATAATTGAGAAGCACTGCTCTAATACAAAGTTCCCCAATCTTTACAGCTTTGGGGACCAATGGGGGGATGGGGGAGAGGGGATGGTACCACGCAAGCAGCAGGCAAGCATGCACAGCTCTATTTGCACCACCAGTGGGCATGCTGGTGTAAATGGAGCACGCTTGCTCACCCGCCTGCCCATTGCTTGCGCAAGTGGGGATGTGCACGTGGCACACTCACATGCCACGTCCACGGCCTGGTTCCGAACGGCTCAAGGCCTGGTAATGGGCTGCAGCCCAGGGGATGGGGACCCCTGCTCTGATACAAAAAAACTGGAAGAGTCAAAAGAATATTACGCTGCCTCATTTGAAGGCTTGGAGATGAATCTATGAACTGACTCCTGTCAGCATTAAAATGGACACTATGCAGTGCAATGAAGCTGCTCTATATGTGTTGCGCTGTTCACAAGCTAATGTAATATTTCAGCCCAGCAGTCAACTCCAGTGAGGGGTCTTTGGTGCTCTCTGAGCTTGGCTGTTTTCTTGCAGACGTTTCATTATCCAAATTAGGTAACCTCATCAGTTCTGAATCAGTAATGAAACATCTGCAAGAAAACAACTAAGCTCAGAGAGTACCAAGGACCCCCATTTCAAGCCTGAGCTACAAATATTCTCCTTTATTGCTGGCCAACTCAAGCCCTACATTTGTCTTATTTTGGAAGCATGCAAGGACTTGCAGGATTTTGGAAAAACTGATATTTCATCTTTTATACACTGCTCCTGTGTATAAAAATTTTAGCAAGGGGTTATCTGCCCAGTTGCTGGGTGGGTGTGGCCATGGTGGGTGTGGCCTAGTCGGCCTCCCACACCATGGTGGTGGTGGGTGTTTTTGCCCTCTCCGGGCTCCAGAAGCTTTCCTCGAGTCTCCGGGAGGGCGAAAACAGCCTCCCCAGGCTCCGGAGGCCCTCTGGAGGCCAGAAATGGGCCCGTTTTTGGGAACTTCCAGTAGGCCTGTTTTTCACCCTCCCTGAGCCTCCACGTGCACCTTGCACTTACCTGCATCCAAAATTGGCCGCGTGGGGACTCCTGGGAGGGACAGAGCGGGGTGGGTGGGGCCAGCCAGGAGTGGGATTTGGGGGTTCTCTGAACTGCACAGAATCTTAGCTACAGGTTCTTCTGAACCCCTGTGAACCTCCAGCAGCCCAACCCTGTTCTATACAGTGGCTGAAATGGATTTTCATTTGGTTATTGGAGATCTGCTGGAAAATTGGGATTAATGATGGTATAAAGTTACAGATAGAAGACAATATTTGTAGCTCAGGGTTGAACTGTGGGGTCCTTGGTGCTCTCTGATCTTGGTGGCTTACTTGCAGTCATTTCACTACTCAAATAGGTAATATCATCAATGCTAGAAGGGACTGGGGTTTGCTCTCTGTTTATATGCAAGTGGGTTGCCCTGTCAGTTTGTTTGTTTGTTGTTTATGTGTTTATAAGTCTGGGAGGCTTATAATCTTAATTTGGTGAGTGTGTTCTTGGTGGTTCCTTGATTAGTCTATTGGAGGGGTGTCAAACTCAATTTCATTGAGAGCCACATCAGGGTTGTGTTTGACCTCAGGGGGCTGGGGTGGATGTGGCCAGGGTGGGCATGGCCAGCTCGATGTCATTCATGTCAGGGGTGCCTGTGGTGGCCCGAGCGCTCTGCCAGCGAAAACGGGCTCCCGAGCTCTGTTTTCGGCTGTGACGGCCTCCTGCAGCCCTCTGCAAGTGAAAACGGAGCTCAGGAGGGCCCTTACGAGCTCCGTTTTCACTGGCAGAGGCACCGCAGGCTGGTCCTTTGCTGTTTCCAGGGTGGCCCAATGGGCCAGATCTAAGCAGCCCACAGGCCGGATCCAGCCCGTGAGCCTTGAGTTTGACACCCCTGGTCTATTGTTTACTGTTTGTTTGTTTGTTTGTCTGGGTAGGTAGTTCCTTGACTGTATAAACAATATCTACATATCATTCAAAAGAGACAATCAAAAAACCAAAAAAGCCAAAACATCTCCTTACCAGTGGTGGGTTCCTACCGGAGCTGTCCCGTGCATAGCTCCGGTAGGGAGCGGCCAATTGCGCAATTTGTGTGCGGCCGCTCCGGTGCCATCTCCCCCGGTCCATCGCACGCATCGCCATCTTTTTGTGAGAATTTTTGGGCTTTTTTGCTTATGCGGATGCGCGGAAGCAAAATCGTGCCAAAATCTCACGCACACACGTCCCCTCGAGAGATTTCGGCGAGATTTTGCTTCCACGCATGCGCAAAATCATGCTGAAATCTCATACACGCGCACGTCCCCTCGAGAGTTTTTGGTGAGATTTTGCTTCCGTGCATGCGCAGAAGCAAAATCGCACGAGGGGGCGTGCGCACATAGCGCGCGCGCCCGCAACGTGGAGATGCGTGCGCAGTGCACCGGTATAGGTAAGTGAGCAACCCGCCCTTGCTCCTTACCATCAGTCCACACCCAGATAAGGAGATATTAACACCAAGATATATACCGATATTAGACCCACAATCAAAGTGTAACCAATACCCTAATCAAGGAACTACCTTCTAACACTTATGATGTTAACCAGTTGGATAACAAAACATCTGCAACAGTAGTGGGTTCTAAAACCCTTTACTAGTGGTTCGCGCAGGCGACGCTTCTGCACAGGAACGTCCGGGGCGGGTGGGCGGAGCCTCCCACCGCTGGCACTACCGGTTCTTAGAACCGGGTCGAACCGGGAGCAACCCACTGCTGATCTGCAAGGAAACAACCAAGCTCAGAGAGCACCAAGGACCTTATGGTATAAAGTTGTTCCATTGTAAAGTATTTTGAGACAGAAAATAAGAGTTTAACAGATATATTGGACTACCCTCCAGTAAAAGGCAGCACATTTTCTTTGTTAATGTCAATCCCATGTTTTCTTTAATCACTCAAGCCAGTTTGTAATACAATGCCATTTTCCCACACACACACAAATAAGCTGCAAGTGAAGTTAAACTAACAGACAGTAATTAGCTCAAGGTCATTCAATTTACTCCCGCAGCTGAAGGAGGACCTATCTAATATCTATGTAATGAATTTTGAGAAAGAGCAAAGGGATACCAATGTATACAATGTGGTTGGATTAAAGACAAAAGGATAACCTCTGCTTTGAGTTATTTGTAAAAATAATAAAGGCGGAATATAAATAAATAAAAATTATACATATGTTCTACCTTTATAGACACCAAAAAAGCAGAAGACCCACCAGATTTTTCTAAGGCTCTGCAGACAGAGGTTCTCCTCTTTCACTGATGTGGGAGAAATTGGAAAAGCAGATGATGTCTGTCCTCAGCCACCTTCCCAGAAAAACTAGATTCAGACTGCAGGGACGAGAAGCAGAGGTTTCAGGGGTGAAATCCAGCAGGTTCTGACAGGTTCTGGAGAACCGGTAGCGGAAATTTTGAGTAGTTCGAAGAACCGGCTAATACCACCTCTGGCTGGCCCCAGAGTGGGGTGGGAATGGGGATTTTGCAATATCCTTCCCCCTGGAGTTGGGAGGGGATTTTGCAGTATCCTTCCCCTGCCATGCCCACCAAGCCACGCCCACAGAACCGGTAGGGGAAAAATTTGAATTTCACCCCTGAGAGACTTCCATGGAAGCAAATGAATATGGTCCTTAGCTTGTTTTGGAGGGGCGGGGCGGGCAAAGGATCTGCAGAATGATGAGCATTGGGCCAATTCCAATATGTGGGTGGGTGGTATTCAATAAAGCCATTGTTTATGTTTCCCCTTTCTATATAAACAGAGAGAGAAAGAGAGAAAGAGACATTTATAGTTTCCCCACATGAAAACTGGTACAAAATGGCTGGTATTGTTAGTTCAGGTGAATAAACAGTCTGCATCCCTTCTCTACCCCTGATATTTGGGGTTGGGTTGGGGGGAATTGTAGACAAAAAATTCAGATTACAGAGCTCTAGCAATTTTACAACAATCTCAGTATGTTTCTCTTGTTCAGAGCCTGTCTAAAGCAACGTTCACTTCTTGGGATGAGGAGGGCTTTAATGAGTCTTTATGCTACCAATTCCTAAAGTTGCCCTCTAAAAATATGGATTCAAGGCAGTTTACAGATGCTTGGACTATCAATCATTGGAGATATAGATGATTTTGCTGTATTTCCATTCTTCAGATGTCTCCCATTTAATGGTGGTGTGTTTTTTTTTTAGAAAGAAAAGAAAAAAAAGAAAAGACCCACATTTAAGCTTCTGCAATGTCTCTAAAAGTTGCAGTGATTTACTGCAATGTTAACAAAAATGTCAGAGAAGAGGAGCCTTTTCGAATGGGGCGGCTGGCAGCTTGCCTGGACAAACACACTAAAAGTCAATCCCAGATTGGATACTTGAGGAATTAGCCTCCATATAAAGACGCTTTAAATGCAGAGAGAAAGATGTGGATTTTTAGAAGAGCAGTTTGAAAAGTTCCTCAAGCAATTTAACATACGTTGCTCAACAGAAGGTTGCACCTGCTTCTCCTAGTGACTGGAAGCCAGACTCCTCTTCCTTGTTAAAAAAAATATATATCGAAAAACTGGTCCTAAAAAGTTTTCATTCTGGGAGATGATACAAACTTCTACATTCGTATTTGTTCTTCACCATCTCCTTATAATGTACTGTGGGGTGTATGGGGTGTTCAGGGAGGGGTAGCACCTCTGGTGTAGGGGCATGTCGTTTCCTTTTACAGCAGCTCATTCTAGGGCAGCTGTTAGGGCAGCTCGTTCACCTTTGGTCCCCACCTGTCACTCAGCTCTCACCTGTGGCTCCTAGCAGCTGTAGCATGCGCAGCGGCCACACCCTGGGCAACAGCTTCGACAGGCTGGCCAAACCAGGTTGAGAGTAGCCGTTGGGTCATTGACCTTCAATGAGATAGGGACTTGTCTACCCCGAGCATGTGAAGACAGATTCCGGCGGACTGAGCGGATGAAATCTACTAGAATAGGACAACGGTCATGAAGGCGGTCTCTGCAAGTGATGTGGTACGCTAAGAGCACGGCAAGACACGAAAGACGCCCTGGTCAACCACTGCACCCAGCCCATCTCCAACTGTCTCGACTCTTGTCCTGATATTTGGAGCAAGATGGAATCTGGGAAGAGAGAGTGAGGCTGACTATGTGCACCTCTCCCTCACTTTAATCCAATTCACGCGCAAGTCTTGACATCTCCCCCCCAATTCTCATAGATGTTAAGGTCCTCTTTGAACACGATGGACAAACATCATCATCATCATCATGTACTGTAAGTCACAAGAAAAGTCTACATCAAATCCTCAGAAGGAATGGATACATGAATCTATTGCAGCAAATGAGAAATGTCTTATGGCACTACCAAGTAGTCTGGAGTAGTGTTTCTCAACTTTGGCAATTTCAAGATGTGTGGACTTCAACTCCCAGAATTCCCCAACTAGCAAGCCAACATTGAGGAATCAGAGTGATGTTTGCAGCTGTTCAAGGTCAGTCTGGGAGCTGCATCAGACTTCTGAACAGTCATTCTGCACAAAAAAATGAGTATGAAGCAACATTACAAACTGATACATCAGGTAATATTTTAAGAAAGATGCAATTTTTAAAACTATACTATATTCTTTAAAAAAAAATTTTTATTAAAGTTTTTCACATTAAAAAAAAAACCAAAAAAAATAGTTCCACTAATACAGCTTTACAATATCGGAATTTCTTTCTCAATTCTACATTTTCCATATATAAGGCTATTGTTTTTAACTTAAACATTTTTATGTCCATCTATTCTTTTATACATTTTGTAATCTGTTTTACAACCATTTAGTTTCTACAATTGTATTTGTTACATTTTATTACATCAATCTGTATTACTTTACACATTAATTTGACTAAACTTTTCGAGCCAATCATACCATCTATTCCATATTTTATAATACATTGTTTCCTCTCTCTCTCTCTCAATTCCATCGTTAGTTTATTCATCTCTGCGCATTCTAGCACCTTTTTTATGATCATTGCGTTTGAGGGACTCTTCTCTTTCTTCCAATTTTGGGCGAATGTAATTCTCGCTGCTGTTATTATGTGTTGTATAATATAGTAAATTTCTTTTCTAATATTTTCTTTTATTATTCCCAATAGAAACAGTTCTGGCCTCATCTCAATTTTCTGCTCTGTTATTTCCTCAATCCATTTTTTTATTTTTTTCCCAATATTTCTTTGCACTGGGGCATGTCCACCACATGTGGTAGAATGTCCCTTGTACATGATTGCATTTCCAACAGTTGGGTGTATAGTTGAGTACATTTTGGCCAATCTCGTTGGTGGTAGATGCCATCTATAGAACATTTTGTAAATCTTCTCCTTATATGCGGCTGACATTGTCAATTTGTAATTTTTTTCCCAAATTTGTTCCCAATACTCTAATTCAATATTATACCCAAAATTTTTGGCCCACACAATCATTGTTTTTTACCGTTTCCTCCTCCATTTTACATTTTAGTAAACAGTTATATATCTTAGTAATCATTTTTTCATCTGTACCTGTTAATATTTTATCAATTTCTTGTTGCTCATTTTGAAAACCGTATTGTTCCAAATCCTTTTTATATTTTGTTTGAATCTGTATGTAGGGCCACCAGTCTATTTTAATTCCCTGTATTTGTAATTCCTGATTCGATTTCAATTTCCCTTGTTCTTCTAATAATTATTTGTATGTAACTATTTTATTTAAATCTATAACATTTGGGTAAACCAATGCTTCCATTGTTGAAATCCATCTTGGAATTTTTATATAAAATTTTTGTTTAATTTTCCTCCAGACCTCCATTAATGCATCTCTGACTTGATGTCTTTGGATATATTCTTTCCCTCCCACAAGAATGCACGCCAACCCCATTGTAGATCATGTCCTTCTATCGCTAATATTCTCTTGTTTTTTAAAATTACCCATTCTCTAATCCATGTTGTCGCGGCTGCCTGTTAGTGCAGTTCCCAGTCTGGTAGGCCAAAGCCCCCCTCAGTCTGGAATCCTGTAAAAGTTTACATTTTATTCTGGCCTTTTTCCCTTGCCAAATGAATTTTAACGTTATTTTATTTAATTCTTCAAAGAATTTTTTGTTTAATTTTATTGGGATTGTTTGGAATAGATATAAAATTTTGGGTAAGATATTTGTTTTAATGGTGGCGATTCTTCCTATTAAAGATAACTGTAATTTTGCCCAATTTTCTAAATCTTTCCAAATCTGTGATAATAATTTTATATAATTGTCTTCTTTTATGGAGGAACATTTTGCGGTCAGCCAAATCCCTAAGTATTTTACATTCTTGATTTCCTTTTTAATATCTTCAGTGTTATTCACCATCGTCTCCTGCATCTCCTCATAGTCTCCTGTATGGATGCCAAGGTTACTTACATAGTCTGTAGGTTTGCCTCAGTGCTAGCTTTTTCTCCTCAAAATAGACTTTCCACAGATCGTAGTCCTGAGGGTGAGGCCATTGTTACAGTTGCTTTTTTTCCTCCTATTTTGGTAACTGTGGTCGTCCTACTTGTCATCTTAATATTTTTTTTGGGGGGGGGGGGAAATTCCACAGTACCATAAATCTTTCTCCTATCTCCTCTTCCTTCTTCTTTTTTTCCCCACCTCTAATTCCTTTTCTTTCTACTCCTTTTCAGATTGTTACTATCCCTTTTCTCTAGTTCCTGCTGGCCTGGGCTTCTATTCTATCTTCCCCCAATATCTCACAATGTTTAGCAATCTACCGGGTTGTCCGTTCAATCAATCTCTCTATTATAATATGTAGCACCTTTAACACTTTTCAATTTATCACTTTTCTCAATAATTCACACTTTTCTTAGAAAAAGAAAAAAGAGAAGGAAACTTTATCCATTCTATATTTTATAATATACGTCTATCTTTTTTATTTTTCCTCCAAACTAATTTACTTCAAAATACTAACGCTTATCTATCTATTTTCTTAATAATTTCTCTTAATTATATATATATTTCTTAATACAATCTATTTATCTTATTCCTCAATTAATCCCTGTTGATCTTAGTCTATAAATATGATATATAAATAATATAAATAGTATAAATATAAAATAGTAATAGTAATTCAGTAATAAAGATAGTATGCTTAATGTATATAATATAAATAGTATCAATGATATAAATAGTATCAATATAAATCTCAATATGTATTAGAGTATAGATATTACAGCTATATAGATATAGTTATGACTGTCCTATATTCAAATATATATATTTCTTATAACAACTTATTTATCTTGTTCTTCTATTAATAGACTATTAATATTGATCTATAAATTTGATATATAAATAGTATACATAATATAATTAATATAAATATAGAATCATACATATAATCAAATAATCAAAATAGTATGCGTAGTATATATAGTATAACCAATATAAATAATATAAATATTTTCAGTAAAAATGTCAATATAAATTATATAAGTATATAAAACTATACTATATTCTTTTCATTCATCAAAGGTGACTGAATTCTGAGAAGAATTATTTTTCATTTGAATCTATTACAACAATGTTCCTTCACTAAGATCATGTCTTTCAGATAGCTCTAGATCTGTGAAGAAGAAAAAGAAGAAAAACTCTACAAAATCTTTTTGCCAGAAATGACAGTGGAACTGGAAGAAATATTTCTACTGGAGATCAGCAGTTCCTCCAAAAACACACAAAAATCAAGGCAGCCCAAAATACATGCGATTTTGGCATTTTGTGATATCTGAAGATCTTAACATGAGACACAGTGAGATTTATCAATCTTATAAGACTTCCATGTTTTTAGGACGTTCTCATTTTGCTTTCAAAATGCAAGCAATTACATTACTACTGTAGTAATATCACAAAATTAATCTTGTTCTGGAATTATAGTCAAACTCCATTATGCTGTTAAAATAAATATACTAAGAATTGGCTCAGTTTACTTGGAAGCCAAACAATGAGAAATTTAAAGTATTTAGACAAATCTTGTTAGAATATGAGCAGTGTATTCTTTGAATGTTGCCATAAAAATAACTCATTTGTCATTTGGTGCCAACAAATAACAGAAAATACAGTCTGCAGTTTTTAACATCTAGTACAACTTTTATGATCTGTCCCATAAAAATGCAATATGAAATTATATTTAAGGAAAATATAAAAGCTTAAATAAGAGTTTTGGAGAAAATATCTGGCACATTATTCACAATAATTTAAATGTCCTGTTTGCTAACATTGACCAACTAAGTACTACTGCATTAAAGACTTGTTCTTTGGGGAAGTTATGAAAAAGAAAAGGCAGAAAGCAAAATATTCTGTTAAAGCTAGAAGACTGATGTATCTCAAGCTCGGATAGTTTCACTTCTGGAGGATTAAATTTGAATCTACTTATCTAATTATCAAGAAGTCTAGATAAATATAAATATTTGATCAACATAACCAGGGGCGGGTTCCTAATTTTTTTACTACCACTCTGTGGGCGTGGCTTATTTTGTGGGTGTGGCTTGCCAGCCATGTGACCGGGTGGGCGTGGCTTGCTGGCCATGCGACTGGGTGGGCGTGGCTTCTCGGACTGCTGAAGGGAGGGGAACTGAGATAGGTCCTGCCGCCCATTCCCCCTCCCCTCAGCAGCTCGAGAAGCCTCAAACGTGCAAAAATGCCTAGGATCATCACCGTGCGTTCGTGGCTTCTCGGACTGCTGAAGGGAGGGGAATGGAGATAGCTCCTGCTGCCCGTTCTTTCAGCGTCTCACACACTCCCTCAACCATCCTCCCCTGCTTGGACTCACTGTGGGGTAAGAAGGCAGCGCATGTGCAGTGCCGGAAGCTCGGCTTCTGGGCATGCGCAGAAGAATTTTTTTAAAAAAAAATCATTTTTTTAAAAAAAATGGCGGCGCCAGGGCATCGGCAACTGACCGCACCGGTACTGTGACGTCACCAGCGGGCCGCTACCAGTGCTATAGAGTGGACCGCACCAGTAGGAACCCACCACTGAACATAACCACTTACTACAAAAAGTCTGGAAAACTGAGCTGATGGTTTCTGTTACAAAAATGTGTTGACAATCTTTTGTTACAAAACTCAACATACAAAATACTTCCAATATTCTCATTCTTTTGGATTTTGCCAGGAAGTTTATGAAGACACAATTATTTTTAAAAAGTGCATGCCAGGCAAAAAAGTACATGCTACCATGTACTTAAATTGGTTAAATAATATTTAAATCTTTAAAATACTCTTAAATACTAGTTGTCCAGATTTCATATATAAGATGGGGACCCTTATAAATTTTTCAAATAAATATGCAGATTTTTTTTTCTTTTTTTTCAAAATTGGAAATTCGCCCCAACAGAAAATGAATAAAGATGATCTCCTCATTCCAACTCCAAAATAAGTTTGTTCAGGACTGGTTTTACATCTGAATCAGACTTTCTTTACTCAAAGAAAGTACTTCTGCCATAAATACAAGCCTGCTATCAATTCAGATGTAAACAAAAATCTACAGATGTCTGCACAATTTCAAGTGAAGAGTGATGCCAAAGAAGGGGAATGGAAAGATGGTGGACCATGTGCTGGCTCAGGGTGGCTAGTCATAGGGTAAGAGCTTCAGTCTGTCAGTAACACCACCAATAATAATAATAACAAATGCTTTCCACAAGGTGGACACTGATGAAATCAAGGGCTACTACTGCCAGTCAGAATTAAGTCGTGTTGGCAGAGTTGCGTTTGGAAATCTCTAGAGCAGAACAAAAGCCACGAACTTGCTCAGCACTGATTTGTATGGAGGAAGCAAAGGGTTGAAATATTTACCTGCCCCGTTATATTAGAAAAATGTACTGTATTTCTTCCTCTGCTGTTATTTTTTTCCCCCCAAGCCTTTTATTCTCTGGAACTTCGCTTGCACGCAAAGCTAAATGTTTGCCCATCCTACACAGTTCTTACTGCTCTCCAAATATTCTGGAATAGCCATTTGTTGACATCCCCAATGCTCAGACAGGGAACTCTTTTGGTGGGAGTTAAGTAGCATCCATGCGGGTTTTCTAAAGGTTAATTTCTCCTCTGACATTTTTTTTCATACTACAGATTGCTTTCGGTTTGTCTCCAAAGTAGTGGCCTACGCCAAGCCAAAGATACTCTGGCATTGTCCAGGAGAATGTTCCCACTTTGCTGCCAAAGAAAATGCTAAGGCAGAATGGTGGAATATTGAAACGATCAAGAATATTGAGATTGGAGAATACAGTATGCCCAATCCATCTTCCTTCTCAGGCACATGACTTCCCTTGAACACACTTGCTGAATATTAACTAAACTGGAAAGGGAAGCCATAACTGAGGATTTAGATTTATTATTAGAGTTGGAAGGGACCTTGTAGGTCATCTAGTCCAACCCCCTGCTCAAACAGGAGTTCCTACACCATTTGAGACAGATGGCAGTCCAGTCTCCCCTTGAAGGTCGCAAGTGTTGGGGCTCTCACAACCTCCACTGGCAAGCTGTTCCATTGGTTGATCGCTCTCACTGTCAGAAAGTTTCTCCTCACTTCCAGGTTGAATCTCTCCTTGGTCAGCTTCCATCCATTGTTCCTTGTTTGGCTTTCTGGTGCCATAGAGAACAGCCTGACCCCCTCCTCTCTGTGGCATCCCCTCAAGTATTGGAACACTGCTATCATGTCACCCCTGGTCCTTCTCTTCGCCAGACTGGCCAAGCTCAGTTCCTGCAACCGCTCTTTGTATGTTTTATTTTCCAGACCCTTTATCATCCTGGTTGCTCTCTTCTCTCTTCTGCACTTTCTCTAGGGTTTCAATGTCTTTTTTGTAGTGTGGTGACCAAAACTGGATGCAGTACTCTAGGTGTGGTCTGACCAAGGCTTTATAGAGTGGTACTAGTACCTCTCTGGTCCTTGATTGTATCCCTCTATTTATGCAGCTCAGGACTGCGTTGGCCTTTTTGGCTGCTGCTGCACACTGCTGGCTCATATTTAGTTGACTTTGTAGTACCCGCAGCTTATATGGAATTATTGATAGGAAATTTAAGACCTGGCATCAGAAGTCACAGCTCATCAAGTTGCTCCCATTTTAAATGAAAAACTGTTTTATGTCAACATGCATCAACCCAACCCAGAATTATATGCAGGAATACTTCATGCAAAGCTTTTGGTCTGGCATTATCAGCATGGCGGGAACACCTTCCATTTAAAACAAGGACCCTCAACTTGTCAGTGAACTCAGGGTTTTAAGAAGACGATTTCATCCTCCAAATCAGTGTTTTCAAAATCTGCAACTTTAAGACGTGAGGGACTTCAACTACCAGAATTCTACAGTCAAGTATTGACAGGGAATAGGTGGTGAAGTAGTGAGGTGACTGGAGGGACTTAAATTTTAAACAGTTTTCGGAAGAATCTGAGAGGAGAAGTACAATACGCATAACATAAAGGAGACTGGTTCAACTGAAAGTAGAGGTAGATCTTGACTTAGGACCGATTGCTTAGTGGCCATTCGAAGTTCCAATAGACCTAGCTAGGGTTAATTTTGACCCTAATTCAAAATTCCAATGGTTGCTCCCCTGCAGAGTCATGTGACCAAACTTCAGGTGCTCAGCAACTGGGTCACGTATATGGCCATTTGTGGCATTCCATGTTCACATGACCATGTTTTATGGTGGTTTTGTTGAAAAACGTTATAGCAGAGCCATTCCTAGGATCCTTTAGATTCTTTGAGATATACTTGGGCCCAGACTTTGAGCTACCGCAGGGGTGTCAAACTCGTAGCCCACAGGCCGGATGTGTCACGTGCTGGCCACGCCCACTCCCATTTTAGCGAAGGGAAAGTTGTGTCATCACGAGTTTGACACCCCTGAGCTACAGTGTTCCAGGACTCTGTCTTAATCTCCCATTCACAATATTTGAATACACACCTTGATGGAAATGCTATAGACAAGGAATATTCTACTGAACAGTAGCAGAGCAGGTTCCTTCCAGTAGCAATTTCTCAGATGGTGGTTCATAGCCAGGGAGAGCCGAGGTGGCGCAGCGGTTAGAGGCAGTACTGCAGGCCACTTTAGCTGACTGTAATCCACAGGTCAGCAGTGATGGGATAGGAATTTATTCCTACTGAGGCGATATAGATCTTGTTCCCTTGAAGTCATCCTTACTTAGAAAATAAAACCGAGATTTAATTCTAATTAACAAAATATTTATTTCAGTATAAAAGTAACAAAACATAAACCTTAATAAGCTACATTGTCCCAGTTAGGAATTCACATCTGCCTCGGGCGGAGGCTTGCAGAAGAAGAAGGAAGGAAGGAGACAAACTCCTGGAATGCACACATGCGTAGAAACACATATCACATGTCTGCTTGATTAGGAAATACAGTAGATCTAGAAATATAGTAGAAGACTAAGAAATATAGCACAGAGGCTCAACTGACAATATATTCACATCGTGACAAGCAGTTCAAATCTCACCGGCTCAAGGTTGACTCAGCCTTCCATCCTTCCGAGGTAGGTAAAATGAGGACCCAGATTGTTGGGGGCAATATAAATATACATTGCTTAGTGGTGTAAACCGCTTAGAGAGTGCTTTCATTGTGAGGCGGTATATAAATCTCACAAATAAATAAACCTCCCTTTTCATGGGGGAAAGGGGCTTCTTCAGGCCAACGCGCTTCCAAAAGGAGCTGACAGCAAGCATCTCTCTGTTTTGAGCCTCCTTTTCCACTTCCTCTGGCAGGAGCTACAATGGATTCCACATCGTTTGGCCCTCACTGAGATTTTTAGCCATGCACAGGGACTCATGCTCAGGTGTTTGCAGAAAGGGGAAAATGTGACTGTGTTTACATTTGGCTAGACAGTCGATTCACCTGCCTCAGATGCAACAAGCGAACCATTTGTGCCTGACTGTGGGATTCTTTTGCTCCCAGCAGGACTCTTCTAGCTGTTTAATGGATTATCCATACAGAGGAGGGACGCCATGCCAAGCCCTGCAAAAGCGCTAAGCCTGGGAAAGTAGGAGGCTAGGGGTCACAGCGTGGAGGAAACTAGAGTGTCTTTTTGGAATAATATTGTGGCTAGGAAAGAAGCACTGAAGAGAGAAGATCCACCAGAATTAAATAAAAAGCATACAAATAGAGTGACCCAGTGGTGGGTTGTAAATTATTTTGCCACCGGTTTGCGCACACGCTTGCATGCACACGCAACACTTCTGCGCATGCGCAGAAGCGTCCCGGGCGGGTGGGCAGAGCCTCCCGCCACCAGCGCTACTGGTTCTAAGAACCGATCCAAACCGGGAGCAACCCACCGCTGGAGTGACCTGAACATCCTCAGGCAACTCAATTGTGTAATTGTTTGATTTCTGCCACATTATGATTGACATTTTATGCGTTTATGATTACTTTTTAGTTCTTATTGAAAGAAAAAGAAAAGGTTGTTCTTTTTTTAAGCTAACCATCTCCTCTTGCATCTACTGCAGTATCTCTGATGGAAATCTGAGATTTTTTTTCCCCCTCCTATAAAATCAGTAGCATAGTACAGTGGGGTAATTTGGAGAAATTCAAGATGATGAAATAACTCTTCAATTTCTCATTAATTTGATTGTTGTTGCCTGAAATAAAGAGTATTGGTTTAGTAGTGCTTTGTATTTAACATCGCTCTGCATGAAAAGGATTAGTTTTTAATGCTGTGAAAAGATTCAAATTATCAATTCAAATCAGACGCCTCAAAAACGTTTTGAAATATTTGGATGGCTTTTCCTTAATTGGTCCAACTCAGTTCAATGAATCAGTTCAGATATAACAATCAAATTGGGTCAGTTTTCTTCAGCAGAATAGAAACATCATATGGATATTATGTGATTTGCACAGGCCTGGGATCCACTGGGTTACTCCAAATCAGGGGTCTCCAACCTTGGCAACTTTAAGCCTGGAGGACTTCAACTCCAAGAATTCTGGGAGTTGAAGTCCACCAGGCTTAAAGTTGCCAAGGTTGGAGGCCCCTGCTCCAAATAATGAGCATCCCTTTCCATATGTGAGGCAAAAGGATCTTGAGTTTCAGGCACTCAAATTGCAGCTATGGGAGCTTTATACTTTTGCAAATCTGCAGAATAGAATGAATGGAAATATCACATAGGCTTTGGACTTGGGGGGGAAATCAAAAGTGAAGAAAACTCTTGTATAGAATAGAATAGTGCTGGAAGGGACCTTGGAAATCTTCTAGTCCAACCCACTGCTCAAGCAGGAGACCTTATACCATTTCAGACAAGTGGCTGTCCAGTTTCTTCTAAAAACCTCCAGTGATGAAGCACCCACAACTTCTGGAGGCATGCTGTTCCACTGGTTAATGGTTCTCACTGTTAGGAAGTTTCTCCTTCATTCCAGGTTGCTTCTCTCCTTGATTAGTTTCCATCCATTGTTTCTTGTCTTGCCTTCTGGTGCTTTGGAAAATAAGTTGACCCCCTCTTCTTTGTGGCAGCCCCTCAAATACTGGAATGCTGCTATCATGTCACTCCTAGTCCTTTTTTTCTCTAACCCAAACCCAAATCCTGCAACCGTTCTTCATATGTTTTAGTCTCCAGGTCTTTAATCATCTTAGATGCTCTTCTCTGCACTTTTTCCAAAGGTATTTTTTGTAGTGTGGTGACCAAAACTGTATTCAGTATTTCAGATGTGGTCTTACTAAGGTTTTATAAAGTGGTACTAATACTTCATTCAGGGGTGAAATCTAGCAGGTTCTGACAGGTTCCGGTAGTGGAAATTTTGAGTAGTTCAGAGAACCGGCAAATACCACCTCTGGCTGGCCCCAGTGTGGGGTGGGAATGGGGATTTTGCAGTAACCTTCCCCTGGAGTGGGGTGGGAATGGAGATTATGTAGTATCCTTCCCCTGGAGTGGGATGGGAATGGAGATTTTGCAGTATCCTTCCCCTGCCATGCCCACCAAGCCACACCCACCAAGCCATACCTGCAGAACCGGTAGTAAAAAAAAATGGATTTCACCACTGCTTCACATGATTTTGATTCTATGCCTCTGTTTATACAACCAAGGATTGTATTTAGCATTTTTGGCTGCTTTTATTTATAGCTTTTTAAAATTTATCTCCATAAATAAATTGGTTAAACAAATCCACAGCACAGTCTTCCCCATCCTGATATCTGTAAAATGTTTGGGCTATAGCTTCTACATTGGCTAATGGATAGGACAGTGATGGCGAACCTATGGCACACGTGCCACAGGTGGCACGCAGAGCCCTCTCTGCGGGCACGTAAGTCGTCGGACAGCTCAGCTCCACCGTGCATATGCGCGCACCTCCCACCGGCCAGCTAGTTTTTGGGTCTCTGCTGCACATGTGGGGGTGCGCATGCAGGAGATGTGCGCACATGTGGGCCACATGTGGGGGGTCGCATGCGCATGTGCGGGGCACATACGGGGTCGCGTGCCTGCCTGGGGAGGTGGAAGGAGCACAGGGGGGTGCATGCGCATCCACGGGGGTGCGGGGGGATCGCACACTTTTGGCACACGACAACAAAAAGGTTAGCCATCACTGGGATAGGACATCTTGAAGCTGTTGTCCCAGTCCAAGTAGCACCAAGTTGGGAGAAGCTAGGACAGAATCTGTAGGCCATTTAGAATTGACATTTCCTCTGAGATGCAAAGCAAACTTCAACAGTGTGTCCAGGTTCTTCCATGCCCCAATCTCAGCAGGAGCTTGAGAGAGAAATAAATGAGATAACAGAGACCTTATTTTTAAACCCAGATCTCCTTTAGGATCTTCCCTGCTGCTCTTTAGTATAAGAGCACACTTTTGACCTCGGATTTGCAGTCTGGTCTGCTGGGACAAAGAAGCTACGTTCTTTAATGGCAATAACAAATGGCCTAAACGGCACGGACATATGGAATCTCAGACCAAGTTGCAGAACAGTAGTCCTTCTTCCAGCCCAGCTGCGGTTTTGCTCGGAAGTTCATTTGTCATTAGAAATCCCCTGGCAGTGCTACCGGTGCTTTACGTGCAGGGAGGGTCACTTTATCATGATTTCCCATGTCATCTTCAGGCTGGAGGCTGAAACCCCACTCATGGCTTTTAGCTACCTCCGTAAATGAATAGCACAGGTTGAAGGATTCTTCTCAAAATTCTAAACTCAAAACTCGGCATGAAACTATTAAAATAGTAGCGTCAATATTTATTTGCTTAGCTATTTTCTAAACTTCTTTATTAAAACTTTTAAAAACTGAGTTTTTGCAGGTAATCCTCAACTTATGACTGAACTTACGATGAATCTACTTTGGGGCTACTTGCAACCCAAATTCCAAGTTCCAGTGGTTGCCTCCCCGCCCGCTGTGACATAGCCAAACTTAGGACAACTTGTCAACATGGCTGCATTTTTGGCTATTTGAGGTGTCCTGTAGTCACATGACCATTTTCTATCGCAATTTTGCTGAAAACCAGCACTTACGTCTGTTTTTTTTGGCAAAACTGCAGCTTGCTTAACAACTACTGCAAGAAAGGTTATAAAATCATGTCAGTCATGTGGCCGACCTGTTTTATGACTGTCATGGCTTGACTATGATGGGCAGGCTGCATTGCGGTCTTAGGATAGGAATATCTGTACTTCTCCTTCTGTCCCCATTACAACCTCCTGAGAGATACTCCCCATTGTCAAACAAAACCTCTCTTGGATCACAACTCAGGTACATGTGGGGCTTGTTAGAAATTCTGTTTATATAGCTCTACAGAACAAACAAAGTGCACAGTCACCATGTGCTTTACTGTTTTCTATAAATTGTTGGAATTCTTTTTCATTCAATATTTCTTGGTTTAAAGTCCATCTAGTTCTTTTCTTTTGGTCTTTCCAGGTATTTGTAATCGGATTGTGATCTGCCCACATACCAGTTTCAATGCTTATATTTTGTATATTTGCTAATAAGTCTATTGACATCTACAGCATATCTATTCTTGACCAAGACATATGCCTATTCGAGTAAAAAGTATATTGTTTCTTTGATGGAAACTTCCATGCATCAAATATATTCAGTTCATCTACCATAGTAAAAAATGATTTTGGTAATATCTTCCTTAGTTTCTTATTCTTTTTTGTCGTCTTATAATCCAATTCCACCACTACTATAGCATTAAAATTATATTATAGAATATCACACAAACCTGCTTTACAATTTATTTATTTTTTTCTTCTATTTAATTGTGTACAATTCTCTGAGACTGCCTGGATAAGACCCTGGCAACGTTGTTCAAAAGTGGTTTGCCATTGCCTCCTTCCTAGGGCTGGGAGAGAGTGACTGGCCAGCTGGTTTTGTACTTAAGGCAGGACTAGAACTCATGGTCTCCCAATTTCTAGCTTTAACCACTACACCAGCTAGCTCTCTTTTGTTTTTACTACATATTATTGTGATTTACTACCTTGGTACTGTTTATAATGAAAAAAGGGGATATTTAATTATTAAGACACAGTCACACGAAGCTTTTTCAAGGCAAAACAGTAAAGCATGAACCTGCTTTACTGTTTACATTACAAATGTACATTTCTTTGCAAATGAGATCCCTGGCAGCTCTGCTTTTTTTTTTTTCACCCTTTCCATCTCTCCTTGTTGATTGTTTTTTTTTAAAATGGGGTATTAAATCTGTCAATCTGCTACAGGGATTTTGATGAGAAGCATTGTGATAACATTGGCATTAGCCAATAGATGACATTGGCAGCTATCTCAAAGGTGCTTTTTCAAAAGGCAACTGGACTGTTTTTTCCTTGAGGAAGAAGAAGAAAATGTTTTGCTTCTCATCCAAGAAGCTTCAACAGTTGTGATGGTGGGCAATGGAAGGATGGATACTGACAATTGAGACTGAATGGTGGGGGGATGGAAGGATAGGTTATGATAGGATCAGAGGTGGGTTCCTCCCAGTTTGGACCGGTTCACCTGAACCGGTAGCAAACCGCTGGTGATGTCACGATGATGTCACGGAACCGGATCGGTCGGTGCCGTTCCATGGGCGCCACCATCTTTTTTTAAATATTTTTTCAGATTTTTTTCCGGATTTTTTTTTCTGGATTTTTTTTTGAAATTTTTTTCCGTTTTTTTTTCTTCTGTGCATGCGCAAAAGCCGAGTTTCCAGCACTGCGCATACATCGCCATCTTGTTTTTGGCTTTTTTGGGGGGGATTTTTCAGATTTTTTTTTGCACTGTGCATGCGCGCCCATGAGGCGCGCGTACGGCCACGAGGCGCAGCCACGAGGTGCGGCCACGAGGTGTGGCCGCGAGGCGCGGCCACGAGGCGCCGGAGGAAGCGAACCAGCAGTGAGGTAAATTAGAACCCACCCCTGGATAGGATGGTGGAGGAAGGGGGATGGAAGGATTGTATTTCTTTGCAATCATCTGGTCCTTAGCAGCTAATTTTCCCTGGTTTAAACTGATGATATTAGAATTCTGTAGGAATAATTCTGCAAAGATTTTAATCAGTGAGAAAATGTTCTTCCGTTTAATATTATGAATGCTCTTTTGGAACTAAATTCACTCACTCTTCAAATATTGTATAAAACTTAGTAGACTACAGCCTTACTATAACCAGCTAGATCAGAGTTTCCTAAATTAAGTATCTGCAATCCACAGTCTCTTCTATTAGATAAATTAATCTTTTCATTCTGTCTCCATTTCTTCTAGGAAATTAATTCTGTGACCACCCTTTTCCCTTTTTTTGTACTTGATCATTATTCCACACATGGTTTCTAAAGGCTGAAAAATAGCTCCTCCTGCAGGCTACACTTGCACATTATAGAAACATGTGCTTCATACCTTCATTTTAAAACAGATTGTGGAAGCACAAAAATTCAATGGGAGCTCAAAATCCTATTTACAAGCAGGCAGATTTGCAACGGAGTTCAAATAAAGTTCCCTGAAAGGTTTTGAAATATTTTAAAAGGTCTTAATATATTAAAACCACTCCACAAGAGTTAACAAGAATAAATGTCTCCCCAAATACAGCTTCATTCCTGAATGAGCCCCATAAAAGTTGTCCTTTCACATAGTCAAAGCCAAACACATGCTATAAAATAACAATAAAGTTCAACATCTCTCCAATTTTATTCATTAAAAGGTACATAAATGTCAAAGGTCTAAATATATAAGTGAATATGTTATTTAGTAATGCATTCCATTACTAAAAGAGTTTGAAAGCCAGGGAAGAACTTTTTGAGAAGTTTCCCTAATCAATGAGTACAAGCACACTGCACAATCCAGAATGTCACCAAAAGGAAACAGACTGCCTTTACAATACCTTCCAAGAAAATGAATACCCAACAGAGGTGGGTTCCTGCCTGTTCGTACCGGTTCCCTAGAACCAGTAGCGGGAATTTCCCCCTGCTCGCCGAATCAGCAGCGATGGCCGGCTGGACACGCCCCCGAACCAGTCCTCCGGCTTGAAATCCGTCCACCGGAGCCAAATTTACACAAAAATAACCCTCTGCGCATGGACAAAGTCTCCTGTGCATGCGCAGACCAGTTTAACCCGGGAGCGACGGGGGCGCACACGTGAGCGTAGCGAGCGCACACACGCAAAATGCATACTTCTGGCACGACCCCGAACCAGTAGGGAAGGTAAGTAGAACCCACCCCTGATACCCATGCAATTTTATCAAAAAATGCCTGACCTCTCAACCCATTAGCGCACAACCAACACAAACTATGAAAAGGATAACACTGCCATACATCAAAAACATGTCAGAAATAACCAACAGACTAGTCATCATCATAGCACACAAACCAACTAAAACCCTCCAAAAATCTTGAATAAGCCAAAAGAACCAAAGAACCCAAAAAGAAAAAAACGGACGGCATCTACAACATACAGTGTCAAGACTGTAACAATCACTATGTAGGAAAGGCTGGCAGAAGATCAGCAGCAGGGGCGGGTTGCTCACTTACCTCGCTGCCGGAGCCATGCCTGCGCATCTCCATGCTTCGGGGGGCGCTCGCTACACACATGCGCCCCCTCACACGATTTTGCTTCTGCGCATGCGCGGAACCAAAATCGCACCAAAATCTCGCGAGGGGACACGTGTGTGTGTGAGATTTTGACGCCATTTTGCTTCCGCGCATGCATGGAGGCAAAATCTCGCCGAAATCTCATGTGCGCGAGCATCCCCTCGCGAGATTTTGGCACAATTTTGCTTCCACGCATGCGCAGAAGCAAAATCGCCCAAAAATCACCGGAAAAAAATGGTGACGCGCCGGGTGGACCAGCAGAGAGGGCTCCGGAGCAGTTGCGAAATCTGCCGCTCCCTACCGCAGCTGCGTATTGGGCAGCTCCGGCAGGAACCCACCTCTGATCAGCAGAGCAAATCCATGATTCAGAATCTGAAGACATGATGAAAGCTTGTTGATCTCATCATACATTAATGGTCTCAAGCATGGTTTCAGCTAAGAAACTGTAAGCATGCTAGACCAAGATAATCCAAAACACTAGGGAATTTTTAGAAGTTTGGCATTCAGACAACTCACCCATCAAATCAGCCTGATTATAAGTATATGCAGGTGGGCCTCCTTAGAGAAGACATTCCACAGATTTGAGTAGGGATTCTATAGATCAGTGGTTCTCAACCTTTTCTTCATCACGTACCCACTTTAAGTACCTTTTGTGGCCCCGGATCACTAAGACTTAATTCAAGGTTTCAATCATAACCTTTCTTCAAGCATTCACGGACTCCCTGTGATGACATTGCGGGGCCCCAGGGGTCTGGGGACCACAGATTGAGAACCACTGCTCCAGATATTCTACAAATAATTTTATATATTATTATATATACTTCATTGCCCTCTGGTGACATTCATGGATGGACTAATTAGCACAGATCAAAAACAGAGTGTTCAACTTGTGCAAATAGAAGACTTGATACCTGGAGGCAGTTCACACACTAACTTGACAGTGACTGAGCTGTCAGACTGGCATTAAAACATTCCATACAGCTTGCAGAGAGGATAAAAAGAAAGCAAAAGATTATTAATCCTCTCCACATCGGATCATTTGCCCCTGTAAGACTCCTCCCAGGCAGACTGGACTGGAAACAATTAACAGGCACTCAAAAATCAACGACTTTGGTTGTACAAAATAAAATAACAAAATAATTCCACTGATGGATATATAACAAATGTAAACTCCATATACATTGAATTTTATGTTCAATTTTTGTGCCTCTTTCTCCCACCCACTCAGTGTAATGGGCTGCGTAGCTCTCATTTGTGGATGGGAGGTCCAGGCTCCATCTGTCAGATCTGTCAGCCAGATCTGATATCAGGTTATTCTCTTAGTGTGAGAACTTATGCTCACACCCACTAAATAAAGATAAACTATCCCCTAGAGGAAATTGGGGGATTATTTTAAAGGCAAAACCAATTGCAGAGGATGGAATGCAAAATTATGCTCCTATACTGTATATGCAGCATTTTCTCCCACCAAATGATGCTCACCTGTTCCTACTTCTATATGCTATTTCAACTGTGAACAGGTCATTGAGTCATATGAAGAACATATGAACATATAAGAACATATAAACATATAAGAACATATAAACAGATGGACATATAACAACAAATGAAGAACAGTTGCAGGAATTGGGTATGTCTAATCTAGTGGAAAGAAGGACTAGGAGTGACATGATAGCAGGCGTTCCAGTATCTGAGGGGCTGCCACAAAGAAGGGGAGGGGTCAAAACAGGGGTGAAATCCAGCAGGTTCTGACAGGTTCTGGAGAACCGGTAGTGGACATTTTGAGTAGTTCGGAGAACCGGTAGCGGAAATTTTGAGTAGTTCAGAGAACTGGCAAATACCACCTCTGGCTGGCCCCAGAGTGGGGAGGGAATGGGGATTTTGCAGTATTCTTCCCCTGGAGTGGGGTAGGAATGGAGATTTTGCAGTATCCTTCCCCTGGAGTGGGGTGGGAATGGAGATTTTGCAGTATCCTTCCCCTGCCACGCCCACCAAGCCACGCCCACCAAGCCACGCCCACAGAACCAGTAGTAAAAAAAATTGGATTTCACCACTGGGTCAAAGACACTTGCGAAGACAATTTGGCAGAAGAAGCAAAAACAAGTGTTCAACAACGGTTTGTGCAGATGAATCTTTAGGGTACCCTCTTGTCCTATGTGTGAAAATGTCCCAAAATGGAGATGAATCCACTTGATTTGGTCAACAGCATAGAATGTGGAGGAGATTGAGGCCCCACCAAACTCTTTTAAGTTTGATAGTCTATCACGAGTCAAAGCAGAGCCTGTAACAGCTCCTGGTTATCAATTATTATCATTATTATATTCCTGGAAAGAAAAGCCATTTGAACAAATGAAAACAGCCAAGGACATTTGTTTTGGATTCAGTTCTAGTCCCTGGTTGGGAACATTTATGCAGTTTATATTAGCAATAGTCATTATATTTATATTAGCAATAGTCATTATTTCATAATGTGCCCTACTGCTATAGAGATACAATGTGTTTGCAAAGCACCATTGGAGCACAGTACATAAGCTGTTCAGTCCAAATAAATGATGGTTGACAAGGTCAAACACTTTAGAATATCCTCTGTCGCTGGAGAACAGAAGAATCCTTTACAGAAATTTCTGGCTTATTACTGAACACTTGTGAGATGCACCGGAAGAGCAGAATGCCATTGCAATAAAAAGGAGGGCAACATAATAATGATCAAAATCAGGTCTGTAGTCCCAGTCATCAACCGTAGGGATTGCCTTGAACAGTCCTATTTATGGTCTAAAATCAGGGGTCTCCATCCTTGGCAACTTTAAGACTTGTGGACTTCAACTCCCAGAGTTCCTCAACCAGCTCAGCTTTGCTGGCTGAGGAATTCTGGGAGTTGAAGTCCACAAGTCTTAAAGTTGCCAAGGTTGGAGACCCCTGGTCTAAATTACTCCTCAAAAATCCTTGCATTATTCTCCCTCCGCTGCTCCTTTCTTCTCTGAACTAGATTGGGATTCCTCCTCATTGAGGTTGGGTGTCTGGCTCTCTCTCTCTCTTCATTGTCAATTCCATTTTAAGTCTTTCCTGTTGACATGATGCCCTGAGAAGGCATGCTGTTTGACCAGTGTGGGAATCTCAAAAATGTGCCAATATGCTTTCAAGCATGTGGCTCTCTAAGAATAATGCTGGCATTTAGTCCATTAGCTTAGCACACATTTGGCAGCCTCATTTATTCCCATCTCTAAATTCCCATAAAGCAAAAAGTTTATGAACACACATCCTTGCTTCCCCATTAAAATAGACCGTTTGACATTTAACACACACCCGAATGTTTAATGAAAAAGCATAAAGGAAGAGTTGTTGTTCATCAAACCCCAATAAGGCTTGACTGAACCTAAGAAAGCACACAAAGTCCTGGTATCATATTGTGTGAAGCAGCTGACTTACCTTGGCCACAAAATGTTATGTGTGATCCAAGCATCATCCTCTTCCATTTGGAAATCTCCCATGTTTCTCCACTCCTTCTTCTGTTGTCCTTAATTCCACTGAGAGAAGAAAAGACAGAATCTTTGTAGGAGGTCTTTTGTTGCCCAGCACAAAAAGGTCCCCTTCCACAATTATGTAAACTGCCAGCTAGAAGGAAGGAGATCCATGTTGTTTTCACAAAATCCAAGCAATCCTGCAATGTGTCTGGCAACAAGTACATAGGACGGAAACAGGAAGAAGGATCATTCTCTATCTATGGTCTAGGGCAGGGGTAGGCAAAGTTGGCTCTTCTATGACTCGTGGACTTCAACTCCCAGACTTTCTGAGCCAATCATGCTAGCTTAGGAATTCTGGGAGTTGAAGTCCACGAGTCATAGAAGAGCCAACTTTGCCTACCCCTGGTCTAGGGCAGTGATGTCGAAACTTTTTTTGCTCAGGTGCCAAAAGGGCGCGCGCACTCGCAATAGCGTGTGTGTGTGCCCACACCCATAATACAATGTCCTCCCCTCATGCATGCGCGCACAACACACCCCCACGCTGCCCGCCCGTGCATGCGCGCAGGCCTCACTGAAGCCTCCGGACTTCTGGTAGGCCCATTGTGGCGTTTTTCGCCCTCCCCAGGCCTCCGGAGCCTGTGAATGGCAAAAAACGGACCCAACTGGCCTACTGGAAGTTTGGAAATGACTTCCAGTAGGCCCGTTGGGCCGTTTTTCACTCTCCCCAGGCTTCAGGAAGCTTTCCTGAAGCCTGGGGAGGGCGAAAAATGGGCCCAACAGGCCTACTGGAAGTTCATTTCCGAATTTCCAGTAGGCCAGTTGGGTCTGTTTTTCACCATCCACAGGCTCCGGAGGCTTTCCTGAAGTCTGGGGAGAGTGAAAACAGCCTCCCCCTGCCCTCCAGAAGGCCAAAAATCAGCTGGCCAGCGCACACATGCACGCTGGAGCTGACATAGGGCAACGCCTCATGTGCCCTCAGATATGGCTCCGTGTGGCACCTGTGGCGCGCGTGCCATAGGTTCGCCATCACGGGTCTAGGGCTTTTGGTTCACTTCTATTATTTTTATTTTGTTTTTTAATTTAAGATTCCAGCTCCTATTGTTAGCCACAGGTGGGAATAATTTAGATTATCTCTCTCCTAATATGAATTCAATTAATATTTAGGGGACAGAGAGCCAGAAGACCATGTAATCCAGGGAATCCTTAACCTCCTGATACTGGAATTAGAGTTAGGAACTATCATTAGAATAATACCAGTACCTTGAATTTAGCCCATTAAATGATTGGCAGTCAGTAGAGAACTTTTAGTATGATAGCAGCACAGATAGCTTATCTACCCTGTTCTAATTGCTATTTCTGGGTGAGTTAAAAGCAGTTTCCCAGAGAAAATATTATACTAATCCAACACTAACATCTTCATCAATGATTTGGATGGGGGATAGATGGGAAACTCATCAAATTTGCAGATGACACTAACCTGGCAGGAATAGCCAACACTCCAGAAGATAGGCTTAAGATATAGAAGGATCTTGATAGACTTAATCATTGGGCAATATCTAACAAAATGAAATTCAATGGTGAAAAAAATAAGGTTCTACATTTAGGCAAGAAAAACCAATGTACAGGTATAGTATAGGTGGTACCTGGCTCAATAGTACTAACTGTAAGAGGGATCTTGGAGTCCTAGTGGACAATCACTTAAATATGAGCCAGCAGTGTGTTGCAGCTGCCAAAAAAAACCAACAGTTCTAGGCTGCATTAACAGAGGGATAGAATCAACATCACATGAAGTGTTAATACCACTTTATAAGGCCTTGGTAAGGCCACACTTGGAATACTGCATCCAGTTTTGGTCACCACAATGTAAAAATGATGTTGAGACTCTAGAAAGAGTGCAGAGAAGAACAACAAAGTTGATTAGGGGACTGAAGGCTAAAACATATAAAGAACGGTTGCAGGAACTGGGTATGTCTAGTTTAATGAAAAGAAGGACTAGGGGTGACATGATAGCAGTGTTCCAATATCTCAGGGGCTGCCACAAAGAAGAGGGAGTCAAGCTATTCTCCACAAGCACCTGAAGGCAGGAGAAAAAGCAATGGATGGAAACTAATCAAGGAGAAGAAGCAGCGGTTAGAGGCAGGTACTGCAAGCCACTTTAGCTGACACTGATCCGCAGGTCAGCGGTTCAAATCTCACCGGCTCAAGGTTGACTCTGCCTTCCATCCTTCTGAGGTAGGTAAAATGAGGACCCAGATTGTTGGGTGCAATATAAATATACATTGCTTACTGGTGTAAACCTCTTAGAGAGTGCTTGCACTGTGAGGCGGTATATAAATCTCACAAATAAATACATGAATGAATGAATGAATGAATGAATGAATGAATGAATGAATGAATGAATGAATAAATAAATAAATAAATAAATAAATAAATATAAGTAAGTAAATAAATAAATAAATCTAGAATTTTCCCAACAGTTAAAACAATCAGTGGAACAACTTGTTGTGGATGCTCCAACACGGTAAGTTTTTAAGAAGAGATTGGACAACCATTTGTCTGAAATGGTATAGGTTTTCTTGCCTGAGCAGGGGGTTGGACTAGAAGACCTCCAAGGTCCCTTCCAACTCTGTTATACTGCTATTCTGTTAAATCAGATCAGAGATCGTATAAAAATAACAGAGTTGTGTTCCATCTATCTCTTTTCCCTCCACTGAGGCAACTACGGCCATTTCTGCCCCATAATCTACTCAGAGCCCAGGTTGGAATGGCTCTAGATCAGTGTTTCCCAACCTTGGCAACTTGAAGATGTCTGGACTTCAACTCCCAGAATTCCCCAGCCAACGAATGCTGGCTGGGGAATTCTGGGAGTTGAAGTCCAGACATGTTCAAGTTGCCAAGGTTGGGAAACACTGCTCTAGATAGTTTCCATAGAACAAAACAGGAGTGAGCGTCTGTTGTTCATGCTTTCCACTGGCCAGGTCTACTGAAAGCATGAAAGAAAACATTTGAATATACAGCTCATAAATGAAGGGTGTCACAAGCCCTACCATCCATTGAGCCAGCTACAGATCCACTGCACTGCCAATCTTATACCATGTTCATTGTTTATATCAGAAATACTTTCCATATGTGAGGGCCAAGAAGCATTGTAAATAGCTATCAATATTTCAATGCAATCTGCTTTACAACTAAACTGTGGGAAATGACTATTTTTCTATATTGAAAAATTGTACTCCACATTGTGAATAGCTTTCTATTGTTAAGCATATAATGGAACAAGGTTGATTGTTCCCAGTTCCATTTCATTTCACAACTTCCCTTTTATTAGCCCCAGTTGCTATAATTCCAAGAAAACCTAAAGAGAGACTTTGATTTTCATTACTTCCTTTCAATTTAGAATTACAGTGCTTTTCATTGTTTCAAAAGCAATCCAGTGGGATAATTTAAAAAGAGAGAAGGGGGGGGGTGGAAGCTTGGCACAATTAGCAGAGATGATTGAAATACAGGGAATCTATTTAAATTTCTTTTTCAATTTATTTCCATATGGAAAAGAACCATGGCCCAATATAAAATGTAATAATAAAAGCCTAGCATCCTCCTACAATATTGAACAAGCATATTTATGGCCTCCTGAGATTAATTTGGAAAAGAACCATGTGCAGATGGGCATCGAGTACAATTTTTAGCGTTGGAAGATCTTTCTAAGAAGCCTCAGCCTAGCAAGGGCTATTCCGATCAGTTTGCCAGTCAATGCATATTTCCTTAAGTTTTCCTCTGTATACAGCCAGCCAATTGGTTCCAGGTGGAAATATCTGGAGAGCATCTAAAAGTACCTAGTTTGCTGGACAGGCAGCTCCTAAGATATTCCTCCTTAACTGAAGAGCTCACACAAAGATTTGTGCAGTTAGTAAGAACATACCGTATTTTTCGGAGTATAAGACGCACCTTTTTACCCTCAAAAAGAGGGTGAAAATTTGGGTGCGTCTTATACACCGAATGTAGCCCCACCCAGCCACCCCCACCCTTTGTCCTCTGCCTGCTAGCAATTTACCTCTTTGCAGCAAACAAAGCACAAGAAGAGCACAAGAAGAGATGATCTGCCTCCTGACCTACAGCTGACAGAGGCTTGCAAGCCACGTGGTAAAATGAAACTAACTACGGTGGCTGTAATGAGACAAAATGCTGGGAGATAAACTGGTGGCAATGTTACACTGCTGAAATTGCAAGAAAGTAAGCTACAGCTACTGTAGCCTAGAGGTAGAGCTCTTGCCTCACAGTCAGGAGGTTGTGAGTTCTATCCTAGGTAGAGGCAGATTCTGTTAATATGTTATTTTGTTAAATGTTTGTAGAGTGTTCAAATTATAAGACTTGTTTTTTGAAGACTGCTTTATTATTGTTCTAGACAACTTAACAAAATGAAGAAGCTTTTTAAAATAAATTCTTGCTCTGAAGAGGCCCAGTGCTATTGTATCTTCTTTTAAATAGCAGAAAGCCTTCCAGAAAGCCACATCAATTTTAAAGATCTGTAAAAGTATAATCTGAAATGTCCTGTTTTAGTATTAAGTATTAGTATTAAAATAAGGCAGCTGAATTAAACCCTGACTTAGTCATGTTTGGAGTAGATCTATTTAAATAATTGGGAGGAGTTAGTGTGATTACATTTAAGAAAACTTTCTGGGATTAATATCCTGCCATAATGTACATTTCTCCAATTCTTTGCTATTTCTATGGGTCAGGCACACATGCACAGAAATACACAGCAAGCAGTGTATATCATCTGTGCTGTTTGCTGTTTGGCAAATTGTTGGGAGGCAGAGGCCTTTTTTCCTTGTTTTCCTCCCCCAAAACTAAGGTGTGTCTTATACTTCGGTGCGTCTTATACTCCGAAAAATACGGTAAGCAATCTCAAAAGCAGCTATCCCTGGCTTTTTGAAAGGAGTTTCAATGATTCTGCAGTCGTGTGATAAGCCTTCGACCTGACACAGTAATTTCCTATAAGCAAGAACTTTATCTTATGTCACTGGTGTGCACAGAGACTATTCTTTAATGCAACCCACCATTATGATATATGATTGAAATGCCATTTTCAAGAGAAAAGTCTACTAAGAGTGGAGGCAGAGAGTTCCCAGAGAAGATATTGAAGGCTCCACTTTCCCGCAGAGCTCAGGGATCCATAATGTAACAGGATGTCTCCAAAGAATCCACCATCACCTAGTGACTTTCAGATGCATCCAATTATTATTCCCATCGGTCAACCAGGCCTGCAGAAAAAGTCAACTATTATAAAGGTAAAGGTAAAAGTTCCCCTCGCACATATGTGCTAGTCGTTCCTGACTCTAGGGGGCGGTGCTCATCTCCGTTTCAAAGCCAAAGAGCCAGCACTGTCCGAAGACGTCTCCTTGGTCATGTGGCTGGCATGACTAAACACCGAAGGCGCATGGAACGCTGTTACCTTCCCACCAAAGGTGGTCCCTGTTTTTCTACTTGCATTTTTTATGTGCTTTCGAACTGCTAGGTTGGCAGAAGCTGGGACAAGTAACGGGAGTTCACTCCGTTACAGGGCACTAGGGATTCGAACCGCTGAACTGCCGACCTTTCGATCGACAAGCTCAGCGTCTTAGCCACTGAGCTACTATTATAAACCAATGGAAATGTGTTGCAGAATGTGTTTGTGGAAAACAGCCTCCTGTTTTGTTTGCAGATTATCATCTATCCAAATTACTCTCCAAATATGTTAGGTCTCATTGCATTACATAGATATCTGAATAGCCTTCGGCAACCAGGAGTCCTCTAGACCAGTTGGACTACAATCTTCATCCTCCTCCTTCTCTAGATGCCTAAGGATGATGGGAGTTATCTAATGCAGGGGTCTCCAATCTTGGCAACTTTAAGACTCGTGGACTTCAACTCCCTTGCATAGACCATCCAATGTTATAAATTACATAATTCATGTATTTATTTATTCATTCATTCAATGGAAAGAGATGCTAAGAATTATAACTCAACAAGGGAAGAAAAACATTAATTACACCAGTTTAGTCCAACCACTGATGAGAAGTTCTACATTTGTTTATACTGTGAGGAGATCTCTCTAGTCACTTCTGATCTGGCAGGATTTCCTAAGTGTGAACAAATGTATCTGCCAAAAGTATTGTTCATTTCAGGGGTGGATTCCTCCCGGTTCGGACCAGATCGCCTAAACCATTAGCGACCCGCTGGTGACGCAACAATGGGGTCATGGATCCGGTTCGGTCAGTGCCGGTCCATGGGTGCCGCCATCTTTTTTGGGGAATTTTTGGTGAATTTTTCTGTGTTTGGATGGCTTCTCCTCTTCCATGGCTTGAAAAAGAGCCCTCTCGCCCACCCCCGGGTTAATACTCACCTTTATTTATTCGCCCGAAGCACAGCTGATCAGCTCCTCAGCTGTGTTTCGGGCTGAATCCTGTTACTGAGCATGCGCGGAAGTGAAATTGCATGAGGGGAACGTGCGCGCATGCGGAGCGAGAGAGTGCGCGCGAAACGTCGCAATGCGAACTGGTGGCGAAGATAAGCGGAACCCACCCCTAGTTCACTTGCAATGTTTTGGGGCTGTGTGGGCTATTTCCCAGGATCCTCCATAAGCAGGGTTCTCCAACCTTGACAACTTTAAGACTTGTGGACTTCGACTCCCAGAATTCCTCAGCCAGCAAAGCTGAGCTGGCTGAGGAACTCTGGGAGTTGAAGTCCACAAGTCTTAAAGTTGCCAAGGTTGGAGACCCCTGATCTAATGCCTGATTGAATCACCAGGTGGGCAAAGCTGTTCCAAGTTAATACATTAACTTGAAATTTGAGTACTTAAAATTATACGCCCATAGTGACCTTTCATTCATAAATAGATTCAGGGTTCATTGGATCGTTAAAGCTTCCCACAACAATAGATAAACCTTTTGTTTCACTTCAGTGGCTTCAGTGTTTTTCCATAGAGGCCATTTTTCCCTCTCACCCATCCATCAAATTGTACAAGGTAGAGAAAACAAATAAAATCCTAACACGTGTGAACCACATTTTTTTTAATTTGAAAGGATTATCTGTTAAATGTTACTCTTTTAATTTTCTTGTTGCAGTATCTTTCCTCTTCCTATCACACTTTTTTCCTCTAGTCTAGCTAGTCTCTTTCCACAACAAATACTTCTATTAATAGGCAGCATATTCTAGATTTTGATGAAGCAGATTCTGAAACATTTTCATAAAGCAGAATAACCCCAAATTTCCTCTTACAAAATAATTACCCTATGTCAACCACATTAAAATTAGTTCATGCTATAAAACGGTGATTGCTCTAAACATCTGCCTAGTATTGAAGACCTATGGAGGATATCAGCTATGGCAAATGAATTTTCCAGTTTTCTCCTCCTCTGCAGCCATTCATTTTATCTGGATGAATTGTTTGCATGGAGACTTGGGACGTGGTTTTTTTTCTTAGTCTCCTGCCATCTGTGGTCTTCATGAGATTGATCCCAGGTTGCTCTGAAAATTGTTTTGCAGCCAGCCATGAATATAAATAAGAAATTATGCTATCTAATATCAAGAGGGAAAGAGTCAAATAAGAAACACGCTTTAATTTGGAAACTGGGGGATAATCCTGGCCTGAAGAATCTGAAAGAGGTCAAACTTCCTAAGCTTCAAGCTTCCTAAATCAACTTTAATTTTTTCATCAACAATGCTGCTGGATTTTAATGATCCCTCTGCAGAATGCGAAGGAACAAATATTGACTTTTGTACAATGGTCCAACTATACAGTTCTGTGGTTTTGTTTTCATCATAACAGCCCCAATTCCTTAAATGTTATTAGCTGTCTTAGGTGTTGCTCACACCGTAAAAGGATGGGCTATATATTTAGATTTATGTAAATAAACACATACTGCTGATAGTTCAATCTAGCCTGAAAGTGCCCAGGGTCCTTTGCCTGGATTTATGAAGGCAGCAAATTCCACACCTTAACTATCATTTCATCAGTACCAAATGCCCCACAATTAGAACATAGAATAACAGGGGTAGAAGGGACCTTGGAGATCTTCTAGCCCAGGTGTGTCAAACTCGATTTCATTGAGGGCCGCATCAGGGTTGTGTTTGACCTTGGGGGCCTGGGGTGGGCGTGGCCAGGGTGGGCGTGGCCAGTTTGACATCACTTGTGTCGGGGGCGCCTGTGGTGATCCGAGTGCTCTGCCAGCAAAAACGGGCTCCCGAGCTCCGTTTCCGGCTGCGACAGCCTCCTGCACCCTCTGCCAGGGAAAATGGAGTTCTGTTTTCCCTGGCAGAGGCACCACGGGCCGGTCCTTCACTGTTTCAAGGGCAGCCCCAAGGGCCAGATCTAAGCATCCCATGGACCGGATCCGGCCCTTGGGCCTTGAGTTTGATACCCCTGTTCTAGCCCAACCCAATCCCACTGCTCAGGCAGGATATCCTATACCCGTGGTGGCGAACCTATGGCATGCGTGCCACAGGTGGCACGCGGAGCCATTTCGCCTGGCACGCCACGAGTCCGTCACTCTACTTCCGGGTTTCTGGCGCGCATACGCAGAGCTACCCGAAACCCGAAACCGAAACTGAACTTCGGCTTCTTCACTTCGGCTGCTTGCAAAGCTCAAGCGAATCTTTTCCTTCTCCCTTCAGCTGCCGCTGCTGCCGCTCTTCTGGGGTGGTGGGGAAGGAGAGAGCCTGCTGCCAGCAGGAGAAAAGCGGCTCCAAGCGAGGAGCCCCGGCAAGACCGCATGTTTGGAGGTTCTCCAGACGGCACAGGTAGCCCACCATCCCCACCCGGAGTGCGAGGCTGGCAGCAGGAGGAGGAGGGGGTGGTTGCGCAGGCTGGGCGGCTCGCGGAACCTCCCCCTCCTCCTGCTGCTGCCAGCCTCGTGCTCCTGCTGCTGCCCGGAGTGCGAGGCTGACAGCAGGAGGAGGAGGGGGCGGTTGCGCGGGCTGGGCGGCTCGCGGAACCGCCCCCTCCTCCTGCTGCTGCCAGCCTCGCACTCCTGCTGCTGCCCGGAGTGCGAGGCTGACAGCAGGAGGAGGAGGGGGCGGTTGCGCGGGCTGGGCGGCTCGCGGAACCGCCCCCTCCTCCTGCTGCTGCCAGCCTCGCACTCCTGCTGCTGCCCGGAGTGCGAGGCTGACAGCAGGAGGAGGAGGGGGCGGTTGCGCGGGCTGGGCGGCTCGCGGAACCGCCCCCTCCTCCTGCTGCTGCCAGCCTCGCACTCCTGCTGCTGCCCGGAGTGCGAGGCTGACAGCAGGAGGAGGAGGGGGCGGTTGCGCGGGCTGGGTGGCTCGCGGAACCGCCCCCTCGTGCTGCTGCTGCCAGCCTCGCACTCCTGCTGCTGCCCGGAGTGCGAGGCTGACAGCAGCAGGAGGAGGGGGCGGTTGCGCAGGCTGGGCAGCTCACGGAACTGCCCCCCCTCCTCCTGCTGCCAGCCTCACGCTCCTGCTGCTGCCCGGAGTGCGAGGCTGGCAGCAGGAGGAGGAGGGGGCGGTTGCGCGTGCGCAGTAGATGTGCGCATGCGCAGTGCGGGCGCGTGCATGGTGCGGGCGCGTGCATGTGGGTGTGGGTGCCCATGCGCAGGGGGGGCACGCATTGCATTTTGGATAGTGGCACGCGGGAGCGCTGGTGGGTGTGCGCGCGCGTATTTTTGGCACGTGAGCCGAAAAAGGTTCGCCACCACTGTCCTATACCATTTCAGACAGGTGGCTGTTCAGTCTCTTCTTAAAAGCCTCCACTGATGGCACACTCACATCTCTGTAACCGCTAATGTGTGACAGAGGATCTGTAACTGGGAAGGCCTAGTAAGAATGTTAGTTCCACCTCTTAGCTGTATGCTACAGTGCTGAAATGTGCACCCTTTCTTTCTGGAGAAATGCAGGAACTGAAAACCTGAAGTCAAGCATTCTGAAATATTGCTGATTTCAGCATATTAAAGCCTGGTATGAACTCTCCCAGCTCTCCCATGGAAACAGATGGAACAATAGTGATAGTTTCTGAAATCCCTATTTAGGGACAATGTTCATCTCAAATGCAGGAGAAGAATCCTTTTGAAACCCCCGCTGTCTCTTTTTTTCCTCTAGAAATCTAAAATTGCTGGATCAATTTTGTTGGGGGGATCTTGCTGTCCATGAGCATCTGCAGGAGAGAGGTGAGTCAAAATCTGCTGTAGAGATGGAGGCCATGTAAAGGTTATGTGCAGCAAACTGCCTACCTCTAACGGGCCTCTCATGCCTACATGATCTCACCCAGTTCACATAGCCAGAATGATTTAGGACATTATCCCTGACTGGTATGTGATCTCATCTAGGTTGTATCAACAGGATGTTCTTAAGGATTGGCAGGGAGAATTCACCAATAAAAATGCTGTTACTTTCTTCTACCTTTTGCTGCTTCGAAAACTGTATAAAAAGCAATTAACACTGCGAAGGCAGTCAGGCATCTTATCATCCGGCAATGCCTTGTCTCTAACTCCATCAATCTGCAAGATAAAAAGCACAGCATCACAGCCCAAACCTAACCCATTTGTATGTACAACACACATTTTTTTTAAAAAGGCCTATTTTGTCCTGCATACCCAGCATTCTGCTGACTTTTTACACCATCAACCCACAGACATCACTCTTGTCATCCTCTTAATCAGCGTGAATTTCTGATTTTTACTGAATATGTGCAGAGAAGCATGACACCTTCTCACGGTTTCTGGGCAAAAGAAGAAAAAAATTGCAATCGGTATCACTTTCCCCAAATTATTTCTAATTCCAAAATTAAAACTTTACGTTGCTAATTTAAGAGTGTTCCTTTAATTGGCCAAGAAGAAACAAAACTCAAAAAGAAGTCAAGAATAAGACACAACCATACCCACTGAACCAACTGGTAAAGTAAGCATGGTTTGTTGGAAGAAATATCCTTTTAGGTTCCGTTCCAAGTGGGGAAAAAGACACTGGAAACATGGAGACTGTTTGGAAAGATGGTTGAATGGTGGACAGGATCACATGGCTTGAGGTCCTGGCAAAAAAGGGAAGAGATGTTGAGAGTCCCTGGGTTTTATGCCCTCTCTGTGCTTTTGAATTTGAGCTTGTATTCTGAATGGTTGTCAGACTCCCATGAGGCCATGCAGGGGCAACTCTGTAGGCTGTGCTTTTGAGTCCCAAGTTTGGTTGACTCTTTGAGGAGATAGATCTTTGTTATGTAGAATAGACTGGCTCAGGCCTTAATGGCCCATTGACAAAGTGGGAGGGCAGGGATCTGCAGGGATCTGCTTTGTCTTTAAAACATGTTTCTCCTTTTCTCATCCAGGGAAATGTAATATTCTGCCTTTTTAATATTTCCCAGAATATTACATTTTTCTAGGAGGGGGGGATGCTAACTTCCTACACACTTAAATGGGATTCTTCCAAGGAATACCAAAGCTAAAGGTCAAACTCAGAAGTTTTTAAAAAAAGCTGAAGGATTTCTGTACTGATAAAATGAAAGCGACATGGACCAAGAATTGGGCTGAACTTGCAAATGTTGGCTTTTTTAAAAAAAAATCATTCTTTAAACTTTTAGAATCATTTTCAAGCCAATCTGCAATTGTCTTCACCATGAACAGTTCTAAAAAGACATTGCCATGCAAACTAACTCATGCTGTGTTGTCGATTATTTATTCAACATATACCTCTATCCCACCTTTCATTCAGGAGCTTAAGGTGCCATACATAAAATTACCTCCTCTTTTCCCATAGCCCTCCTTGTGAAGGAAAATAAGCTAAGACAAAATTACCCAGGGGGTTTACATGGCTGTGAGTTCAGCAGTTCGAATCCCTAGTGCTGCGTAATGGAGTGAGCTCCCGTTACTTGCCCCAGCTTCTGCCAACCTAGCAGTTCGAAAGCATGTAAAAAATGCAAGTAGAAAAATAGGGATCACCTTTGGTGGGAAGGTAACAGTGTTCCGTGCGCCTTCAGCATTTAGTCATGCCGACCACATGACCACGGAGACGTCTTCGGACAGTACTGGCTCTTCGGCTTAGAAACGGAGATGAACACCGCCCCCTAGAGTCGGGAATGACTAGCACATATGTACGAGGGGAACCTTTACCTTTTAGGTAGATTGAAACATTGGTCTCTTTATCCCTACACTATCCTCTTTAACTTCTGCACCACACTGGCTTTCCATAGCCATCCATCCAGCACCTATCTCTATAATTTATTTGATTTTTTGGAAAAAGTCTGTGTGATAATGAAGCACTCTTTGGGTTAGAAAGATGGCAAAAGGATAGCAAGGTGCTGTGGTCACTCAGCATAAAAAGGGAGAAGGAAGAACTCAAGAATCAGAAGATTGGCGGGGCTATTTCCAAACACTAGAACAGTGATGGCGAACCTATGGCACGCGTGCCACAGGTGGCACGCGGAGCCATATCTGCCGGCACGCAAGCCGTTGCCCTAGCTCAGCTACAGCGTGCATGTGCACTCCGGCCATCTAATTTTCGGCTCGCACAGAGACTCTGGGAGGGTGTTTTCGGCTTCCGGCGGGCGGGGGAGGGTGTTTTCACCCTCCCCAAGCTCCAGGGAAGCCTCTGGACCCTGAGGAGGATGAAAATCGGGCCTACTAGACCCACCAGAAGTTGGGAAACGGGCCGTTTCTGGCCTCCAGAGGGCCTCCAGGGTGGTGGGGGAGACCATTTTCACCCTCCCCAGGGATTGGATTATGGGTATGGCCACTCGCGCATGCGCGATAGCGCGCGAGCACACTCTTTCGGCACCCGAGGAAAAAAAGGTTCGCCATCACTGCACTAGAACAATGTTTCTCAACTTTGGTGACTTGAAGATTTATGAATTCCAACATGGCTGAGGAATTCTGGGAGCTGAAGTCCACACATCTTCAAGTTGCCAAGGTTGAAAAACACTGCAGTAGAAGATGGCCTCAACCTTAAACTCCACAGAGCCGGAAATCCTCCTCCAACATCACCATCCTCTTGCATCAGAACTGAGTGGAAAGTAAATAAGCTCATGACAAGCATGGTGGCCCCAAAGCTGTGTTGCACATAAAAATTGGGCAAAGCTTTGACCATAGTGCCATGGTCCCATCTTGACTTTTCCACCACATCCTGCAGATACCCATGGCCAGACAATGAATTACTGGTATTTGTCAACTTTTACACAATCTATTGAATAAGCTGAAGAACATTTCCTTCCCCAGCAGGCAGGAGAGGAAAAAACTCAACCATTGCTGTGAAGCGAGAGAGAAAGATCATACCGCATCTGACACGTAACAACCCCATTTAACAAGATGGGTGGCAAATGGCGGAAAGAAAAAAGAAAGAAAACTAAAATTCTTGATGAAACGAATTACCTGGCTTTAGTCTAATTTCATAAATCCTCTTTGGCAGAATGACATCTTCCTGTCATGAGACAGAGACAGAGGGAGTTTGCTGGCTATTTAAAATTAAAATTATCATAGATTTGCTTTTATAACAAACATATGTGCTAAAAGAGCAGGATTTTCCAAAGATAACTGAAGAATTCCTTTGCTACGTTTCTCTTCTGATGATGAAGCTCCCCACAATTATCCTGCTCTTGAAAGGGGAAAATTCATTCCCTCTCAGAAGGGATTCCAAACCACAGATCATTTGCAGACTGTTATTCAGGCAACTGTCCACATAATCATCTGCTAAACAGGAAGAGATGCACCATGGACTTTTGAAAAGAATAAAGGAATCGTGGACAATGCTGTGGGCAATGATATGAGGTGCTGTAATAACTAAGTTTGGAGGTTGAGTTTTTAGCCCCTTCCAGTTGAGCTATACCAGGGGTGTTAAACTCAAGGCCTGTGGGCTGGATCCAGTCCACGGGGTGCTTAGATCTGGCCCGTGGGGCCACCCTGGAAACAGTGAAGGACCGGTCCACGGTGCCTCTGCCAGCAAAAATGGGCTCCCAAGCTCCTTTTTCACTGGCAGAGGTTTGCAGGAGGCCGTCACAGCTGAAAATGGAGCTCAGGAACCCATTGCAGGAGGCCGTTACAGCCGAAAATGCAACTCGGGAGCCCGTTTTCGCTGGCAGAGCACTCAGGCCACCACAGGCACCTCCAAAACAAGTGACATTGAACTGGCCATGCCCACCCTAGCTATGCCCACCCCAGCACCCCAAAGTCAAACACAACCCTGATGCGGCCCTCAATGAAATTGAGTTTGACACCCCTGAGCTATATTCTCTCACCCCAAAAGAGGCTGTGTACTCTCACCACTTCTCTTCTCTCTCTATACCAATGACTGCATCTCAAACGATCCATCTGTTAAACTACTGAAGTTTGCAGATGATACAACAGTGATTGGTCTCATTCGAGACAACGATGAAACTGCATACGGACGGGAGGTTGAACAACTAGCCTCGTGGTGCGACCGGAACAATCTGGAACTGAACACACTCAAAACCATAGAAATCGTAGACTTTAGGAGAAACCCTCCCATTCTACCACCTCTTACAATACTGGACAACACAGTATCAACAGTAGAGACCTTCAAATTTCTAGGTTCTACCATATCGCAAGATCTAAAATGGACACCTAACATCAAAAATGTCATCAAAAAAGCACAACAAAGAATGTTCTTTCTGCGCCAAGTTAGAAAGCTCAAACTGCCCAAGGAACTGCTGATACAGTTCTACAGATGAATTATTGAATCTGTCATCTGCACCTCTATAACTGTCTGGTTTGGTTCTGCAACCCAACAAAACAGACATAGACTTCAGAGGATAATCAGAACTGCAAAAAAATAATTACTGCCAACCTGCCTTCCTTTGAGGACCTGTATACTGCACGAGTCAAAAAGAGGGCCGTGAAAATATTTACAGACCCCTCACATCCTGGACACAAACTGTTTCAACTCCTACCCTCAAAACAACGCTATAGAGCACTGCACACCAAGACAACTAGACACAAGAACAGATTTTCCCCGAATGCCATCACTCTGCTAAACAAATAATTCCCTCACCACTGTCAAACTATTCACTAAGGCTGCATTACTATTACTATTAGCTTCTCATTGTTCCTATCACCCATCTCCTCCCACTTACGACTGTATGACTGTAACTTGTTGCTTGTATCCTTACGATTTATATTAATATTGATTGTTTCCTGATTGCTTATTTGTACCCTATGACAATCATTAAGTGTTGTACCTCGTGATTCTTGACAAATGTATCTTTTCTTTTATGTACACTGAGAGCATATGCACCAAAGACAAATTCCTTGTGTGTCCAATCACACTTGACCAATAAAGAATTCTATTCTATTCTATTCTATTCTATTCTATTCTATTCTATTCTATTCTACTCTACTCTACTCTACTCTACTCTACTCTACTCTACTCTACTCTACTCTACTCTACTCTACTCTACTCTACTCTACTCTATTCTATTCTAAGAGTTGGCCCAGAGTCTGGGAATGGCTCTTCCTTCTTTCTTTCTTCCTTCCTTTTCTTCTATTTCCTTTGTCTCACCTATCAGCAAAAGTGATTAAAAATGGAAGGATCAAAGTGTATAATTGCAGTGTTTCAAACATTTCAGAACTGTGCTTAACTAGAGTCAATTGAATCAATAGAAAGGTATGCTAGCCTTCTCAAAACAAGACTGACACTTCCTGAAGCATTTTAATACTCCACTACTACTTCTTCATTTCCTGCTTTTCTTTATCAAAGCTGGCATATGAAGACCTTTGCTGTATTTGGCAGTGAATGATCCCTGGTCATTCCAAAAAGTGCAGGAACATGCAACAAATTCTGAAGAGAACATCTCAGAATCATTTGCACAATGAAGCTTTTTTCTCGATAAAGGGATATATATTTAGGTTGCAACTTATGAGTAAAAAAAAACCAGCATATATAAAATATTTTATAGTTATATAGAATTTTTTTTTTACAACAAGGAAGATTTGTTTCTAGGGTTGTTGTTTTTTACCCTGGTGACATATCTGATCCAGTCTCTTCTTTTGATTACAGGAGATCCAGAAACATTTGCACTGGGAAGAATATGAGTGTACTCACAAATAACAACAGCAGCAGAATACAAATAATATATACAATACATAAAGAGCCATCCAGACATGTATATAACAAGCATGTTATATTGAAAGGAACCATTTACTATTTGATCCAAGTAAGTAAGGCTGTGATTTATTCTCTCCAAAGCTGATTGAAGCAATAGCGCTGGAGGCTGAAGATGACTGATATGTCCCCCTCAAACAGCTCAAATCCCCTCTTACCCGTGATCACGGCTGGGCAAGGGATTCATCAGCTTCACTTCCAACATTGCTACTGCAATCAATTTCATAGTCACTCCAGACCAGAGGTCTCCAACAAAGCTGGCTGGGGAATTCTGGGAGTTGAAGTCCTCCAGGCTTAAGGTTGCCAAGGTTGGAGACAGTGGTGGGTTGGTGCTGTTTCGGACCGGTTCGCCCAAACCTGTGGTGGAAATTTGCCCCCGCTTGTCGAACTGGCAGCAATGGCCAGCTGGCCACACCCCCGAACCGGTCCTCCGGTCGCCGCTCCTCAAAAGCGGCTAGCAAAAACCCCTCTGCGCATGCGCAAAGGCTTCTGCGCATGCGCAGAGGGTCATTTCCCTGTCCCTTAAATAAAAGGGAGGGAAGGAGATACCTGCTAGAAAATAGCCCTAGATAAACACTCTGTAGTGTGGAGCAGTGGTGGGTTCCTACAGGTGCGGTCCAGTGCGCCGTTCCGGTAGGGACCTACCGATTGCGCAATTTGTGCACGATGGCTCTGGTGCCGTCTTCGCCGGTCTGTTGTGCGGCACCATCTTTTTTCTGGAATTTTTGGGCTTTTTTGCTTCCTGCGCATGCGCGAAAGCAAAATCTTGCGAGGGGGCATCTACGAGATTTCGACGATTTCGCTGAAATCTCTCTCTCGTGCACGTCCCCTTGCAAGATTTTGCTTCCACACATGCGCAGGAAGCAAAATTGCATGAGGGAATGCGCACACGTAGCAAGCCTGCACGTGCGCAAAATGAGATGATGCGTGCGCAGCGCACCGGTAGGCAGGTAAGAGGAATCCGCCCCTGGTGTGGGGCTCATGTAATATATCATGTCAGAGTTTCTCTGTTTAGAGTATTATGGGGACTCTCTTGGAAAAAGGGTTGGGATCTCCCATCCCAAAATGATGGCCGTGAGAGATATAATCAGTTATAAAGCTCCAGAATGCTACCCTGCATTCTCTTTAGAGTCCTTTCATTCCTTTTTTTTTTCTAACTCATGGGACCTTTATTCTTTTTCTGGATAAGGATGTTTCTAAAACATCGGTTTCCAACCACCCCTCCTTTATATATTCTAAAAGAGCTTTGGGCCCCTGAGATATTCTTAGAAACAAAAAATGATGTTAGGGATTTATTCTGCAGCATGTACAGCTTACTCTCCCCCCCCCGCCCGCAAAAAAAGGAGTTATAATAAATTTAAAACTGTTAAAATCAGATGGAGCAAGGAACCTAGCAGACATCAAGAGACGTCTGTAGGCACTGTACAGGGATCACAACATCACAGGCATTTCCTGCCTCCTACATCAAAATAGGTAGAAAAGATGATATATAAGCCAGTATTTCATAGTTATAGCTCCAGGCTATTTGCAGCTCGTAAAGACAGGCTTCATCACCCTGGCAAAGTAATTGACATGCAGTGCAAGCAGTGGTGGGATTCAATTTTTTTACTGCCGGTTCTGTGGGCGTGGCTTGGTGGGTGTGGTGTGGCTTGGTGGGCGTGGCTTGATGGGCATGGCAGGGGAAGGATACTGCAAAATCTCCATTTCCTCCTGATCAGCTGGGACTCGGGAGGCAGAGAATAGATGGGGGCGGGGCTAGTCAGAGGAGGTATTTACCGATTCTCCAAACTACTCAAAATTTCCGCTACCGGTTCTCCAGAACTGGTCAGAACCTGCTGAAACCCACCTCTGAGTACATGGAAATATATGTTCAAAAGAAATTTCAAAGATCAGAAGCTTGTAAAGGTAGTCCTTGACTTATGAGCCTAAAATTTCTGTTGCTAAGCGAGACATTCGTTAAGTGAGCTTTGCCCCACCTTACAACCTTTCTTGCCACCGTTGTTAAGTGAATCACTACAGTTGTTAAGTTAGCAACATAGTTATTGTGCATCTGGCTTCCCCATTGACTTTGCTTGTCAGAAGGTCGCAAAAGGGGGATCACATGACTCAAGGACACTGCAAACCGTCATTAATATGAATTAGTTGCTAAGCAGCTGAATTTTGATCATGTAACCATGGGGATGCTGTAAGGGTCGTAAGTATAAAAAAAATATGTATTTATTTATTTTGTGACATTTCTATACCGCCTCACAGTGCAAGCACTCTCTAAGCGGTTTACACCAGTAAGCAATGTATATTTACATTGCCCCCAACAATCTGGGTCCTCATTTTACCTACCTCGGAAGGATGGAAGGCTGAGTCAACCTTGAGCCGGTGAGATTTGAACCGCTGACCTGCGGATCAGTGTCAGCTAAAGTGGCCTGCAGTACCTGCCTCTAACCGCTGCGCCACCTCGGCTCTTAAGATGGTCATAAGTCGCTTTTTTTCAGTGATCTGGAAATTTTAAATGGTCACTAAATGAACTGTTGTAAGTCAAGGACTACCTGTATCCTTTTTGGGGTTTTTTTTAGAGATACATTAGAACAGGGGTGTCAAACTCGATTTCATTGAGGGCTGCATGAGGGTTGTGTTTGACCTCGGCGGTCCAGAATAGGCCTGGCCAGCTTGACGTCACTCGTGTCGGGGGCGCCCGTGGTGGCCCAAGCGCTCTGCCAGCGAAAATAGGCTCCAGACCTCCATTTTCGGCTGGGATGGCCTCCTGCAACCCTCTGCCAGCAAAAACAGAGCTCGCGAGGGTTGTGTGCGGCCCTCACGAGCTCCATTTTTGCTGGCAGAGGCACCACAGGCCAATACTTCGCTGTTTCCAAGGCATCCCCGCGGGCCAGAATTAAGCACCCCGTGGGCCGCATCCTGCCCGCGGGCCTTGAGTTTGACACCCCTGCATTAGAAGATACTACCGGTATGAGTCCTATCTAAAAGAAATTTGACCTCACTCTATCGACCATTGCTATTGGATCTCTTTCTAGAGACAGATATAGCTGGTGTCCAGTTAAATGCACAATGACAATATGCACATGATATCACACAGATGACGAAATGGGATTTTCATGTATGCAACATCACTTCCCCACTATGGAGATGGCCCCTCGGACAGCAGGTACTTTCTGTTAACGATGGAATGTGTTGGTTTCAGATATTTCTACTGTAGGTTCTTGAGAACATGTTCAGGCTATCTCACAGTATCTTCATATGGGAATACCGGCATCTTCCCTTGACTTATTCCCCTAGGTGTCGCCTATTAAAATATCAGCACCTTTCTCAGTGGATTTTGTTCCACATTTCTACCTTCACTACAATATTCCCTCATTCTCAGGCTGTTGGAGTCAGTAAAGCAATAGGTCAGTGACATCTAGTGGTGGAAATAGGAAAAACAGAAATGGATTAAAGTGGAGCTTAAAAACACAAATTGCCAAATTAACTGATAGCCGTTTAGGCGGTTGTTCCAAAGGCAGTGATTGGAACCGTATTTCAAGAGCAATATTGCAAACATGTTTTTAATTGAGGCTTACTTTACTGCAAAGAGGGAAGCAACGTCCCTATATCGTCATGTAATTCAAAGGATCGAAACATTAAGAAATATCTTGATGGGATGCTCCAGAATGTCCTAGTCCACCCAAATCAGTGCTGTAGAAGGTACCTTGGATGCACGATTCCTGAGAATTTGGAAGGAGGCATATATGACCAGAAATTACTAGCATGGTAAGACGTCAGTTGACAAGCGTGCAACTTTTGATCATCTGACCATGGAGATGCTGCAATGGTCGTAAGTGTGAAAAATGGTCATAAATGGCTTTTTTGAGTGCCGTTGTAACTTTGAACAGTCACTAAACAAACTGTTGTCAGTGGAGGACTACCTTTACACACTGGTTTTGGGTATACAAGTAGTCCTTGACGTAGAACCAAAATTTATGACGGACTTACCTGGAAGCTTATGACTTGGATTCAAAATCCCAACAGTTCCAACACCCCACACCCACACCCCACCCACACCCACACACTCATGTGATCAAACTTTGGGCATTTGGCAGCAGGGCTACATTTGCAGCCATTTGCAGCATTCCACAGTCTCATGGCCACTTTTTATAACAGTTTCAACTAAACTGAAACTTTTAGCTTTAGGGGCCTGAAGGCTAAAACATACAAAGAACCATTACATGAATTGGGTATGTCTCAGGGGCGGGTTCCTAATTTTTTTTACTGCGTGGCTTATTTTGTGGGTGTGGCTTGCCAGCCATGTGACCGGGTGGGCGTGGGCCTCCGGAGCTTGGCAGCAGCTGGAGAAGCGGGGGGGGCATTGCCCACCCACAACGCAGCCCCCCGCAGCGGAAGCAGCAAGACCACGGCAGCGGTTCTTCTAGAAGGCTCTGTCTGGCCTGAATGCTTCTCCCCATTTGATGATCCTAGGCTCCTGCCACCCGTTCCCCCTCCCCTCAGCAGCTCAAGAAGCCTCAAACGTGCGAAAATGCCTAGGATCATCACTGCACGTTCGTGGCTTCTCGGACTGCTGAAGGGAGGGGAATGGAGATAGCTCCTGCCGCCCGTTCTTTCAGCATCTCACGCGTTCCCTCAGCCATCCTCCCCTGCTTGGACTCACTGTGGGGTAGGAAGGCAGTGCATGCGCAGTGCCGGAAGCTCAGCTTCTGGGCATGCGCAAAAGATTTTTTTTTAATTTTTTTTTTAATGGCGGCGCCCAGGCACCGGCAACCGGCCACACTGGTACTGTGACGTCACCAGTGGACCGCTACCGGTGCTATAGAGTGGACCGCACCGGTAGGAACCCACCACTGGTATGTCTAGTCTAGAGAAAAGGAGGACTAGGGGTGACATGATAGCAGTATTCCAGTATTTGAGGGGTTGCCACAAACAAGGGGGGGGGTCAACCTATTTTCCAAAGCACCAGAAGGCAAGACAAAGAAGCAATGGTTGGAAACTAAACAAGGAAAGAAGCAAAATAAGAAATCAGGAGAAATTTCCTAACAGCGAGAACAATTAACCAGTTGGCATGACTCAAAACATGGCCTTACATTTCTGGAGAAAACATTTTGCACATCCAACTTCACTTCTTCAAGCTCAGCCGTAAATTCATGAAACCTGCTGGTTCACATTACTTTGTCCTTTCAGGAGGCGGGTGGGGTTGGAAAAAGCTATGACCCGGTCATTTACTGTTGAGTCTCAATATTGAGATTTAAGAATATTTTATTTATTTATTATCCCGTTTTTATTGTTTTTACAAATAACTCAAGGTGGTGAACATATCCAAAGCACCTTCCTCCTCCTATTTTCCTCACAACAGCCCTGTGAGGAGGATTGGGCTGAGAATGACTGGCCCAGATTCACTCAGCCAACGTTCATGTCTAAGATGGAACTGAAAGTGAGTCTTCTGTTTTCTGGTGTCTTAACCACTACTCCAAACAACCAAACATTGTTGTGGGAGCTTGCACTGGCTCAGTATGATTTCAGAGAGCAATTAAACAGCTTGGGTATGCCACAGACCATGTTTCCCTGATAACACCTGTCCATCTAACCAGGGCAGGAGTGGGTTCTAACTTACCTCGCTGCCGGTTCGCTTCCTCACGCGCCACGTGGCCACGTCTCGTGTCCTCACACGCGCGCAGTACTGAAAAATCCCAAAAAATTCCCCCCAAAAAAGCCAAAAACAAGATGGGGACGCATGCGCAGTGCCGGAAACTCGGCTTCTGCGCATGTGCAGAAGGAAAAAATCCGGGGGGAAATTTAAAAAAAAATCCCCCTCAAAAGATGGCGGCATCCACGGACCGGCAGAACCGGTTCTGTGACATCATGACATCACCAGCGGTTTGCTACCGGTTCTATAGGACCAGTGAGCACCGGGAGGAATCCAGGACTCTGAACCAGGGCGGAGAACCTCTGCCCAAGATCCCCCCCTACCAGGAAGTGCAGAAGCAGGGGAGGACATGTCCTGTAGGGGGAATTTTTCTTCTTTCTGGAAAGTTATAAATTTTTCAAAGGGCTTTTGGGGATGAATTTTACAGTCATCAATGTTCAATGTTGGCTTTCATTGACGTGTTATTTGAATTATTTATATGAATTGCAAACTGTTTCAAATCCAATTGGACTGAGGCAATTGCTAAACTAAGGTCTACCAAAGGCCTTCTATCTTCTCGTTGCATTCTCACCTCTATTAGCTGCACATTAAGAGGGAAAACTTGCCACACCGTTGTCACAATTGTTTTCATACAAATCCAAGGCAGAGGTGGGTTCCTGCCGGAGCTGCCCAGTGCACAGCTCCGGTAGGGAGCGGCCGATTGCGCAATTTGCGTGCGACCGCTCCGGAGCCCTCTCTGACACTCCACCGCACGCGTCGCCATTTTTTTTGTTAAATTTTGGGCGATTTTGCTTCTGCACATGCACGGAAGCAAAATCGCGCCAAATTCTTGCACGCACGCGGGTCCCCTCGTGAGATTTCAGCGAGATTTTGCTTCCACGCATGTGCAGAAGCAAAATCGCATAAGGGGCGCGCCCCTAAACTTGGAGATGCGCGCGCAGCGCACCGGCACCGGTAAGACAGCAACCCGCCACTGATCCAAGGTGATTGTTCTACTAAACTTCCATCAGATTTTTTTTTAAATCAAGTGTAATTATGCTTAAGGAAACCATTCCTGCTAAAGAATACAATGTATAACAATGTGAGATGGGCTCCATCTTTGGTATTAAGGGTGTTATGCATATTCCAACCAACAAGTTGCAGGCTTTTATTTCTACTGAATACTATACCATTTCAGACAAATGGCTGTCCATTCTCTTCTTAAAAGCCTCCAGTGATGATGATCGGTGACCCACAACTTCTGAAGGCAAACCATTCCACTCGTTAATTGTTCTTACTGGTAGGAAATTTCTCCTTAGTTCTAGGTTGCTTCTTTCTTTGATTAGTTTCCATTGTTTCTTGTCTTCTGGTACTTTGAAAAATAGGTTGACACCCCTCTTCGGGGCAGCCCCGCAAATATTGGAACACTCACTGCTATTATGTCATGCTAGTTCTACTTTTCATTAAATTAGACATACCCAATTCCCTCAAACATTCTTCATGTTTTACCCTCCGGTCCTCTTATCTTTGTTACTCTTCTCTGCGCTTTTTCCAGTCTCAACATCTTTTTTATATTGTAGTGACCAAAACTGGATGCAATATTCCAAGTGTGATCTTACCAAGGTCTTATAAAATGGTACTAACATTTTGTGTGATCTTGATTATATCCCTCCTGTGTTAATACAGCCTAGGATTACATTGACTTTTTTGGTTGCTGCCGCACACTGCTGGCTCATATTAAAAGTGATTCTCCACCAGGATTCCAGGATTCCAATTCTCACGAGTTACTATTGGGCCAAATTTCACCTAACCTGTACCTATACATTTGGTTTTTCTTGCCTAAGTATACAACCTTACTTTTCTCTACGTTGAATTTCATTTTGTTAGATCTATGGTTCATCTAAGTGTATGGAATGTTTAGATATTGCTAAGCCAGAACTTTCAAAAACTCTTCTAACCCAGGCCATTCTAGCTTTGACCAACACATGGAGCAACTCTGACTCCCCACCGTTAATCAAAACCACCGATTTATTGATAGGATCTATCTCAATTTTCCACTCCATCAAATGAGAATAAAAATGCCGTGGGAGGGTAAACCTTTAGAGAGAGAAGCACTTCTGAAATCGTATATCATTATTTTAATTGATGATATAATAAATATATTTCACAGGTGGTGAGATTACAACCTGAGATTAGCTATTCTGACAAGACTTTCAGAGCAATTATTTCACTTATCAACTGTCCAAGTGGAAGACTTTGCTGTTAACCGCTGGACTTTCCATCACTCTCGTTACATAAAATTTTTAAACATCTACCAGGCAATCTGTAACCTGATGGGTCATCCTTCCAGAGATACTTCCTTGCCAGATTCAATGCTTTCAATAATGACCAAACTCCTAACGTACTGCCTTCACTAGAAAAGTTAGGATACATTCGGAGATGTAGCTGCTGGTATATATCCGAGTCAAACATCAGCACAGGAAATATTTTGTGACATTATGTATTATGTCATATAACGCTTTATGATCGTCTTTATGTCATAAATAGAAAATTATAAAATTTGCCAAATTTCAGTTCCACAGGACTCATAGGTCCCAGATTCTGGACCCATTCTGTATGTAACCCCATTTAAGGTACCAGCACTTCCAGTACTTCAAGTTGAGCCCTGACCAAGGTAGAAGGGAAATAAACCGTATTTTTCGGAGTATAAGATGCACCTGAGTATAAGACGCACCTTAGTTTTTTGGGAGGAAAATAGGGGGGGGAATCTGCCTACCAGGTATTCATCTGCCTACCAGGTATTCATTCATTCATCCTTAGTCTGGTTAGCTTCAGCACATTATTTTATCCCCTGGTTAGGACTTTAAAAAAAACCTTCTTCGGAGAGAGTAACAATGAAAGAGCCTGCAAGCCGGTAAGAACTGGGAAGATCGTTAGCACCTGGTTAGGGCTAGAAAAAAACTTTTTGGAGCAAGTAGAGCAATGAAAAAAACCCTGCAAAGACTTAGGGCTGGAAAAACATTCTTCTGAGAGAGTAACAATGAAAGAGCCTGCAAGGTAAGAGCTGGGAAGATCGTTAGCAACTACTTAGGGCTGAAAAAAAAGCTCCGAAAAAAAAGCTACATTCAGAGTATAAGACGCACCCAAATTTTCAGACACTTTTAGGGAGGAAAAAGGTGCGTCTTATACTCCGAAAAATACGGCAATTGAAAAAGACATCCAAGGTTTCAGACTTTTGCATTTCTGGATAAGACATTTTCAGCAGCCCCTGAAATGTGTTTTAGGAGTCTATTTCCTATTGACTACAGGTAGTCCTCGACTTACAACATGTCACTTAGTGACCGTTCAAAGTTACAACAGCACTGGAAAAAAGTGACATGTATTTTTCACACTTATGACCCTTGCAGCATCTCCATGATCACATGGTTTATATTCGGATGCTTGACCACTGACTGACATTTATGACCCTTGCAGCGTCCCAAGGTCACGTGATCACCTTTTGCAACCTTCTAACAAGCAAAGTCAATGGGGAAGCCAGATTCACTTAACAACCATGTTACTAACTTAACAACTGCAGTGATTCACTTAACAAATCTGGCAAAATTCACTTAACAAATGTCTCACTGAGCAACATTAATTTTGGGCTCAATTGTGGTCATAAGTTGAGGACTACCTGTATTCTGCCCCAGGGATGGGTTCTACTTACCTTCCCTATTGGTTCACATCGCGTCAGAAGTGCGCGTTTTGCCCCCGTCACGTTGCACAAATGACCCTCTGCGCATGCGCAGAAGCCTCGGGGTTCGGGGGCGTGGCCAGCCGGCCATCGCTGCCGGTTCGGCGAGCGGGGGCAAATTCCCGCCACCGGTACGGGTGAACAGGTCCGAACCGGCAGCAACCCACCGTTCTGCGCCCAAAACAAGCAATATTTTGTATGAGAAAGGTTTTTTATACATCTCACTCACAATAGCCCTATTGCATTCCATAAACTGATTGCATTTCAGATCCATAAAATTACAATGGCAGAAGATATATTTATTGTACACAGAGACCTATACTTGAGATTATTTGAATTTGCCATTTGAAATATGCAATTCACTTGGGGCATCCTTTGATCAACTTACTGTTCCATTAAATCTCCGGCGGTGATGTCATCGCAGAGCGGGCGAGGAAGCGAAGCTCCGCTTCTGGAACCTGAAAATTACTCCACCAGGAGCCCTTTCAGGGCATTATTGATCCCGTAGAGATCAGTAAAACAAAAAGGAAGCTCTGAAGACGCCGGGTAACCTTAAACTACTCATGCGGAGAGGAGCGGCACTCTTAAAACTGGTGGAGAAAAGGATTGGTCTTTATGGCGATTGGGAATGATGACAACTACATAAGAGTGGAAAAAAGCAGTTTTGATTGGTGATCGAGAATACCCCAGAAGGAGGTGAGGAGTGCGGTGAGAGAGTGAAAGGAAGAGAGAGAAAAATCTAAGAAGGACGGAGTGACTCAGAAGGGCAGACCAAAAGGGAGTAGAACTTTACATGGAGTTATAAAACGGAGTGGATAAAAGACGCAAAGACAGGAGAGCCAAAACTGTGATTTGATAAAGATTTGAAGGATTCTAAATAACGTTAATATAAAAGAATTGTGATAACATCTTGAACTTTGCAAAAAACGGACTTTAGGGAGGAAGAATTTTGACAGTAGGAAAACTTACCCGATAATTCAGCGATTTGTGGAAAGCTTAATTTATTCCACCACCAAATGAATGAAATAGACTGGAATTGATTGGTAAAATGGTGAAATTTAATATTAAATATTGAAACCTTTCTCATTTTTCGAAGATAGAGCATTTAATATACCCTTAACTTGTATACAAGTGTGGACTCTCATAACTGATAAAAGTGGACAATCGGACATATTGGATACATTGAACCAGGAAGAAGAAAGAGGAGAAGGAGGATAATAGGTACCATCTGCTGGATTTGTAGAGTTAATTGAGTGTTTAATATAAAAAAAAGGAGAGATTGTGTGATACAGAACAAAAAAGGATTTGAGGGGGAAAAGGGGGGGAGGAAACTGGTTAAATAAAAAATTGAATTTGGAAGTATTTATAAATATTGTAATGAAATATTGTTAAAGTTCTCCTTAAGTGATTAATGACTTAGATAATAATATATTGGAATAGTGAAAGATACTGTGCAGATAAAAATATTGGTTCTGAGAATTATGTATATTTGTGTATATAATTGTGAATATAAGATAGTAATGTAATGTAAGCTTTCTAAAGATTAATATAAAGTATAGTAAGTAATTGTGGACTAAGGAAAGATATAAATTTATATTTAAAATTAAATCATTGGTAATTAATTTGATACACAGATAATATTGTTAGGTGTATATAAAAGGGGAAAATTTTGATATTGGAGTTATTGGAGTTATAAGATTAATTGAATAGTAATTGTCATACATTATTGTGGAATAAAATATCTGAGACGATAAAGATGTCAAGCACAGCGACGATAACCAAAATAGGGGGAAAAACAACTGCAAACCCCATGCCTGCAGCTGCATCACCCTCACAGCAAAGAACAATAGACAATATGCTGGCAAAAGAAAAATCAGACTCAACACTGAATCTACAAAGTATGCAGGCCACGCTGCAAATGATACAGGAATCAATGCTGAAGACATAAGAGGCTATTGCAGATAATCGTGAGGAGGCAAAAATATATCACAAAGAAATTAAAAATGAAAGGGGAGAAATGAAAGGGGAGACTAAAAATATGAATGATAGGATAGGGACAATTCAACAAACAATAATAGAAAATGACCAGAGAATAAAAGTGGTGGAAACAAAAATGGATGTAAAATAGAAATAATGGAACAACAAGCTCAGCAAACCAATAGAGAGATGGCCAAATCAATTGCATTTCTTGAATTAGAAAAAGCATTGTATTATCTATGATTCCAAAACATCTTGGAAGAAAAGGATGAAGATTTGGGAGAAAAACTGGCGGAGATATTGGTAGAAATATTACAAAAGGACAAACATTATATAATTAGAGATATTGATGAAATTTACCGGATACAGACCAATTACGCACAGACTAGCAAGAGAGGTACATGTAAGATTCACCAAAAGAACAATAAGGGACGATATATATAAAAAAAACAAGGGAAGAGTCGATACTGTATAATGGAAGAGAAATTATAATTTTGAAACAAGTACCTTGCAGAATAAGAGAACAAATAGCAATAGCAATAGCAATAGCACTTTTCTTATATACCGCTTCATAGTGCTTTACAGCACTCTCTAAGCGGTTTACAGAGTTCAGCATATTGCCCCCAACAATCTGGGTCCTCATTTTACCCACCTCGGAAGGATGGAAGGCTGAGTCAACCTTGAGCCTAGTGAGATTTGAACAGCTGAACTGTTGAACTAGCAGTCAGCCTGCAATGGCTGCATTTAACCACTGCACCACTTCAGCTCAAAGAAGACAATATCAATTTTTAACGGCCCAATTGACCAAATATAAAAGTATGTTTAGGTGGTTAATTCCGGAAGGGATATTTGCAACACGGCAAGGAAAAAAATATAAAATTGATACCTTAGAGAAAGCAAAAGAATTTTATGAATTCCACTTTGCACAGGAGGGAAGTCAAGGAAAAAGGGAAGAGGTAGATAGTAAAAGTCAAGAAGAAGATCAAATTGAGGAGGCAGAGAAAGAAAGAGAGGAACAGAAAACAAAAGAAAGAGAGCAAGAAGAAAGACAAGGAGCAAAAGGAAGGGTAATAAGAGAGACTAGAAACACTAGAAAACAACTTAGGTAAAAATGGGAGAGGTAATTCAATTTTTCTCAATAAATATCAATGGTCTAAATATACCCCAAAAAAGAACACGAACATTTGCTAAATTAAAAAAATTGGAGGCTGAGGTCATATGTTTACAGGAAGTCCATATCATAAAGGATTACAGGAAATTGTTAGAAAATGGAATATTAGGGATATTATACACCTCTCTTGCACAAGAAAAGTAAAGAGGAATCGTTATGTAAAAGAAAAAATAAAATCAAAATTAGTATATTCTGACATTGAGGGTAAAATCCTAATGGTAGAATTAGAAGTTGACCAAAAACAAATTTTACTAACGGTAATCTATGCACCCAACCAAAACCAACAAGATTTTTTTAAACAAGTACATGATACAATAGCAAATTTGGAATATGAAAATGTTTAATTGGCGACTATGATGCGATAGTTAATGTAAAAAAAGATTATAAAAGTAATAAGAAAAATAAAAAAAGGAAAAATATATTACCAAAATCATTTTTTGACATGGCAGCAGAGTACAATTTACAAGACGCATGGAGGGAAATACACAAGATGGACAATCAATACACTTTTAATCATACCCACATCAATCATGGTCTAGGATTGACATGACCTGGATGTCAGTTGATTTACAAAACAAAATTGGTGAAATAGAAATAGGAATTAATGATTGGGCAGACCACAATCCAATAATAATAAAATGGAAAGGGAATAAGCAGAAAAAGAGATGGTCAATGAATCAAACTATATGTAAAGAAAAAGAATACAAACAGATGTTAGAAAGAGTTGAACTTATTTTTTGAATTAAATAAAAAGGAAGATTCCTCTACACAAAACTTATGGGGCACTGTAAAAGCATATATTCGAGGATTAACGATAGCATACTTAACTAGGAAAACATAATTAAAGAAGTTACAACAAGAGAGATTACAAGAAGAGCTTAGAAAAACAGAATTTGAATTACAGAGAGAACCTCAAAATAACAAGACAAAATAAAAATGGAATATTATAAAGCATAAGATTAACCTGATAATACAACAAGAATTGGCACAGAAAATAAAAATGGCGAAACAAAATTATTTCGAAAATGCAAATAAAACGGGCTGATAGCTAGCATATAAATTAAAAAAAGAAAAAAGAATAATACACCAATTACAAGACGAACAGGATACATTGCAATATAGAAAAGAAGAAAAGAGAATCATACAAAAAAAATTTTTTTAATTATATCGACAAGAGGAAATAGACGAAGAACACATAAAACAATTTATAGAAACAACGAATTTGAGCAAAATTATGGAGGACCAAAGGGAAATGTTAAATAGACCAATAATGATAACGGAATTCAAATTTGTATTTAAAAAAACAATAAAACAATAAAACACCAAGGCCAGATGGTCTCCCGGTTGAATTATATAAGAATAATCAAAACTCACTAGGATGGTTAATGTTGGAGGTATACAATGAGGCTCTGGAACAGGCTAAGATACTGCAACATGGTTAGAAGCAATGATTACTCTTATTCCCAAAGAGGATACAAATCATCAACTTATTTATTTATTTATTTGTTCACACTTCCATGCCGCCCAACTCCTGAAGGACTCTGGGTGGCTTACAACAAGCATAAACACATCAAAATATAAAATATTCAAGAAATAAGTTTAAAAATACATTAAAATTTAAAAGCAATTCAATTATTCCCAACATTCAAGGAGCGACCCCTTTAATCCATTCCATGGGTTCGCTACCCCCAGGCCCGTCGGAAAAGCCAGGTCTTAACGGCTTTCCGGAAGGCCAACAAGGTGGGGATGGTACGGATCTCCGGCAGTAGCTGGTTCCAAAGAGCCGGGGCAGCCACAGAGAAAGCCCTCTCCCGTGGCCCCGCCAGTCGACATTGCTGATTTTGAAATTCAAAATTTCAAACCAATACCACTACTAAATACAGATTATAAGATTTTTGCCTCAATATTAGCAGAAAGAATTTTTAAAAATACTGAATAATTTCATACATACACATCAAAACGGATTTCTTACAGGACGACAAATAAAAAAATAATATGAGGATTATAATGAATACGGTGGAATTTTATGAGGTCCACTCTGAGAGACAAGCTTCACTGGTTTTCCTTTATGCCCAAAAGGCTTTTGACAATCTGAATTGGAAATTTATCATAATACAATTGAAAAATATGGAATTTGGCACAAAATTTGAAAGGACGATTGAGCAAATTTATACCAAACAAACAGCTAGAGTAATTATAAATGATGATATTACAGAAAAATTTGACATAACCAAAGGAGTACGACAGGGATGCCCACTTTCTCCTCTTCTATTTAGTCTCGCATTAGAAATACTGTTAATAAGAATTAGGGAAGACCAGGAAATAATGGGTTTAAAAATCAGAAAGGAAGAATATAAGGTCCAAGCTTTTGCTGATGACCTAGTATTTATAATAGAAGACCCATTAGAAACCGGACCGAAATTGATACAAAAAATAGAGGAATTCGGCACAGTAGCGGGACTTAAGATAAATAGAAAGAAATCTAAAATAATAACTAAAAATCTCACAAAGAAACAAGAAATAGAATTGGAAGATAAAATAAAAATACAAGTAACCAAGAAAATAAAATATTTGGGGATTCACCTTACAGCAAAATGCTCTACAATTAAGGAAGATAATTACGACAAATTGTTATTACAAATAAAAAAAGACTTAGAAACTTGGAAAAATTTACAAATCTCACTTTTAGGAAGGATCGCTACAATTTAAAATGAACATACTTCCGAGAATACTATTTTTGTTTCAAGTTATCCCAATAAAATTAGGCAAACAAAATTTCAAAAATTTGAATAAATTAGTCACCAAACTCATATGGCAAGGAAAGAAAGATAGGATTAAACTAAAGCTCTTGCAGGATACTAAAGATAGAGGAGGATTGGCATTACCAGAGTGGGAATTATATTGCAGCTACTTTAATTTGGCTAAAAGATTGGATTAAACTAAAAAATAAAAGAATTTGTTATAGAGGGTCATGATTTGCAAACGGGATGGCACGCAATTTTATGGGATGAAAAATACAAAACAAAGAGTTATTTCCAAAAACATATAATACGAAATGCTCTCTTCCAGACTTGGAAAAAAATTAAAAAGAATCACTATATAAAAATTCCAATGTGGATATCACCAATAGAAGCAGTGACACGTTCAAATTTAATAGCCATTGACAAAATAATTAGATATAAGGATTTGTTAAATGAAAAGCTAAATTTGAAAACAAAACAACAATTAGAACATGATATAGGCAGAAGAGTAGATTGCTGGACATATATCCAAATTTAAAGACAACAAAAGATTATATGAAATTCAGAAAGACCAGCAAGAATTGGATGAAATTATACAAGGAACTGAGGAAAAACTAATTAGTAAATTATATAAATTTCTACTGAGATATAAAATGGAAGAGGAGATCGTTAAAGAAACAATGATCAAATGGGCAAAAAAATTTAGATACAACATAGAAGTGGAGAAATGGGAAAAAATGTGGGAAACAAATATAAAATTGACAATGTCGGCGGCATTCAAGGAAAACCAGTTGAAGATGTTCTATAGGTGGCACCTCCCCCCAGCAAGATTGGCAAAGATGTATCCAAAGACTTCACCAATATGTTGGAAATGTAAACAATCGTATGGCACTTATTATCACTTATGGTGGACCTGTCCTGAAGCTGAAAAAATTTGGATTAAAATTCGGAAATGGTTGGAAGAGATAATGGAAAAACATAGATATGAGACCGGAAATATTCTTATTGGGACTAGTAAACAGAAAATATACGAAGGAAATACAATATCTACTTCTACATTTAATCACAACCGCAAGAATAGCATATGCCACAAAATGGAAAAGCGATGAAACACCCTCTGAGGAAGAATTGATAGGGAAAATGCTTGACTGCGCGGAGATGGACAAATTAACAAAAGAGATAAAAGAAAAGGAAGAGACAGAGTACTATTTGGTTTGGGATAAATTATATAATTGGTTAGAGATTAGAAATAGAGATTAAGGCTCAATGATGAAAGGTGAAATAAGAAACAGTATGGGGAAAACAGAATGTTATAAGTGATTAATGTGAAGAAATAAAGATCGAAATGTGTACATAGGTCAATAAATACAAAAATAACTGCGGAAAATTAAAAGGGAAAAATGTAAATAATAGAATAAATACCATGACTAAACTGCTGTAAAAAGTGAATATATGTTGATGTGTGTTGTTGTATGTTTGTACTGTTTTGTAGTTTTTAAAAATAAAATTAATAAAAATTTTAAAAAAATCTCTCTTGCATTTAGGAATTCCTTCTCGTAGTACAATCTTATTAATTACATATGTGGTAAGCAGCTAAACACATTGTTTCACACTTACATTTCAATTAGTGGAAATTAGAAGGGACTTATAGAACTGAAATTCACTATGTTAAGTTGCAGCTTGAATTTTTTTCCCCCAAAAGCCACCCCACACCTTGTTTTGCTCTTGCAGCTCCTCAAATATTTATTCTTCCAACAATTCCCTCCATTTTTTAAACTAGAATCTTTTTCCAAAGGAAATAGATTTTTTTTTGCTATACGATGCTTTATAACTAAATTAAGAGCTATAGATTTATTTTTATGTTTTAGCTTTAAATATATTGCAAGTCACCCTAAATTTACAAAATAAGAATGGAGCTGAAGCAGGTAGATATTTTTTATTTCCTTTTCAAGCCTGCGAATAGGCCAAAATGAAAGAAAAAAGAAAAAAAGAAAAGAAATGCAACTATACTCTGGTAAGAAGGGAAATATAAAGAGAGGAGAAAACAGTTTGTAATTGGAGTTAAGTCTTGATGATGGTTTTACAAATAACTTTCTCTTTGCTTGGATATAGTTCTTCCACTATTTTCGGAGGCAGCCAATGCTAGCAGAGAAAGCATTTGAGGGCACTGTTTCATCAGATTACATGCACATGGATGTTTGCTCTGTCCCACTAATTCTGCTTATTTGAAGCAACAAGTATCATTTTACATACAGAAATTGCAGTCTCATTCGGTAACAACCCCCACCTCAAGAGCGACACATACACACCCTGCATTTGTATTCTTTATTTAATATTACAAAAGAATGGCCTGACTGAGGCACCAGGCAGCCTCCAGATAAATACCTAAGGAGTCACCTTTGAATGTTACACACCAAGAGGCTCGGTTTATAAAAAAATGCAGTGATCTCAACACGACTGCCTCACTGATCCCAGAGTCCACAAAATGGCTCTTCTTCAGGAACACTGGCTAGCCACAACCCAGTGCCCATTTCACACAACCAAAGTTCATATGTCAGAGACAACGGGATTCCAACAATGTGAACTAGTCAAGTCCCAAGGCCTACTTTTGTATATTACCCTGTGCCTCTTTATCTCTCTCTCTCTTTGTATATGACTTTTCAGTTCTCCCACCTATATGGAAGGCATGATTTCCCACCTGATTTTTTTTAAAAAACCGGCCTACTTTTAAATGTTTCTCTATCAGAGACTGAGCTTTAGTTTTATAAAGAAGAAAATCCTAAATAAAGTTCCCTTGATAACCATGAGATGGTACCCTCTGCAAAAACAAAAGCTACCATTCCTACCAGAATATCATGGGCCCAGAATGAAAAATGGCTCATTTCAAGCTAGAGAAGGAAAGAAAAGAAGAGGATCTATATCCTCACTAGCTCATACTCCAAGTTGCTTAATTCTGTCTCTTGAAAACACTTGTTTACAAAACCTCTTGAGGAAGGAGAATTTGTTTCAAACACGCACATATACGGACATACATACTCCCTCTAACCCACGCTCATACATTGGGCAAAAATATTTGGCTCTGAATCCCCTCAGGCAACCGGCAGTCTGTGCAGGAGTTTGTGTCATCGCTGGCTTAGGTGAGAGATGACATAAATGAGGCCCACCAAGAGCAGGCCACGCACGCCCACCATCATAAGCAGGAAGAGCAGCAAGATGGACATCACTGGCTCCACCACCTGGTTGCCAAGGTGCCAAGTGGGGAAACCCATGTTCACCAGCTGCTGATTGATGTCCGAAAACGGTGAACGCTCCCCAGGCCGTGCATTCTGTCGCTGTTGCTGCTGCTGGTAGTGCTGTGGAGGGTTAGGACCGGTGTTTGAGGTTGCGTTGAAAAAGCCCTGTTGAGCAAACACAAGAAAGTGAACAAGAGTAGAAGGTGGAAAGAGGAAGGAGGGGGAGAGAAAAGGTAAGAAGGTAGATAGAGGTGGAGATAGAGGGAGGGGAGTGTAAAGGGAAAAAAGAAAATACAGACTTGTTAGAACTCTGTTCAAACGATTGGGTGTGTTAATATATGATTAAGCCACAAATCATTGTTATGTGTATATTGCTTTAAATGCATTGTGGATGATTACTATATAAGCAAGCAAGAGAGCATGCTCAATGTGGTTGATGGTTTACGGTTGATGATTTATGGTTGGTGGTTGTGTTCGACGGTGTGTTCCTGAAGACTCTCTGTGCTGCTTTACTGATGAGTAGATTACTTTATGGCTGTGTGAAATTGCTGTGAAAAGAAGAGTAACTATCTGTAATAGTATAGAATTAAGTGATAGCTGTAATCTTTGTGAGTTAAAACAAAGATAGGCAAGAAGAAGAAACTTCGCATTGACTGAATAACTGTGTATGACTTGGACTTCCTATTTAACTTTGCTACTATTCAAGTAAAAACTATTTTGTACATACTAAAGATATTCTGTTTATTGACTGAATAGCATTCATATCAAACTGCAACACCATTACTACAACACATTTCGCTGTGTATGTGCTTAACAGCACAATAACTCCTTAACAAGACTGATATTAAGTAGCATGATATAGAATTGTGTAATTATATGTGTTTTTGATATATTGCAAGGTATGTGCATTGATATGTGTATGATTAATGTGGAGAGAAAATAAAAAAATTCAAAAAAAAGGAAAAAAGTGAACAAGCACAAGAAGCTGTCTTTCAAGACCCAGAAATGGAACTGTAAAAGGGAGAAGTCAGAAATGCAGCACTTTAGGCAAATTAGAGTAGCGATTATTTAACAGAGAAAGATACCTGATGGACCAGAAAAAGCTCCAAGAGGACTACAGGTAGTCCTTGTTTAGCGACCACAATTGGGACTGGCAGCTTAGCCATTAAGCAAAGATGCTGCTGCTAAGCAAAACCGCAACTGTGTTTACAACTTTTATTTGAGCTTTCTTTTTGTTTTACAGACCTACAAAAGATCACAAATAGGAGCATTGGTTGCAAAGTTACTTTTTCATCATGGTTGTGACTGAATGGTTGCTAAATCTGGCAGGCAGTCGCTAAACTAGCATTACACTGAGAATTGCTTCTTTTCCAAAACCAATTTCATATACCGTATTTTTCGGAGTATAAGACGCACCTTAGTTTTTGGGGAGGAAAATAGGGGGGGAAATTTGCCTACCAGGTATTCACCCAGCTAGCGTCCTTAGTCTGGTCAGCTTCAGCACATTATTTTATCCCCTGGTTAGGGCTTTAAAAAACCTTATTTGGAGCGAGTAGCAATGAAAAAAAGCCTGCAAAGACTTAGGGCAGGAAAAAACCTCCTTCAGAGAAAGTAACAATGAAAAAGCCTGCAAGCTGGGAAGATCGTTAGCACCTTGTTAGGGCTGGAAAAAAAACTTTGAAAAAGCTACATTCAGAGTATAATACGCACCCAAATTTTCAGCCTCTTTTGGGGGGGGAAAGGTGCATCTTATACTCCGAAAAATACGGTAAGTTAAGAAAAATGTAAAGAGGCTTCCTGGACTTCAGCATTTAGCATTCCGAAACCATCAATTGCCTCCAAGGTCGGAACAGCCCTTCTCTGCTGTCATCCAATGATGACCCTGCTTTTTCTGCAATCTTTGGAGATGAAAGTGAGGCTGACAGCTCCTAAGAGTTGGTTACTTGGTTGACAATATGCTGTTGAGATATTTTTATTACTCTGACTTTATGTATGCTTTTTATTTTTTCATAATTTTACACCTCCTAAAATTTATGGAGAAATGTACGTATAGGCGTTTCCAAAGCATTCACAACACCTTCCCACTCACACTGTAACAACTGAAATCAGAACATATATTCCAGTCTGTTCTAATTAATAGCACTGGTAACATTGTTTTTTTTAAAAAATCAACCATATGCAATAATGAATCCCATTCTTTAAATCTCTGCTGCATGGAAATTTGTTCCATTTACTTTGTGGCAATTCTCAATATTTAGCTTACAGAGTAGCCCTGAATTCTAGCATTATAAGAGAATTGGGAGAAATGTTCTGTTTTCTTCACACCATAGGTAACTGTAAACATCATGTTGTCGCTAATTTACAAATCCCTACAGGTATTGCCCAATCAGTAACTCCAGCTAGCATAACAAATTAAGAAGGGCCCTGAAAATTGTAGCTGATGACTGTAAGACAGCTCACAGGTGCCTACTCTTCCTCAAACACTTAATTCCAGTGAATACAGGTCTAAAAGAGAAGAGATGCGATACAAAACTTATAGAATGTTAACTAACATACTCCTAAGCTATTATGCAAATATATACATATCCATCCTATGCTTAAAAATGATGGAACTATAACTCAAGGCATTAAAATGCAGTAGAAAATATAAACCAAATCCTAGGGGGACTCAATATGGACTGTTGCTGATACGAAGATTTCTGCACGTTTCTCATGGAAGTTTTGGACAGATTTGGAAAGCATGTGGATTCCACCAAGAGGAAGCAATGGTTAATTAATCCCACCAAGAGAAAGCAATGATTAATGCGATGAAAATAATTTCATTAGTAAGAAAAGGAGGAATGTGACAGCTTGTTTTCTCTCAGGAATGGCCCACCTATATAAATGTATTATAAAACATTCAACAGATTCCTTTCAGAATGAAAGCCTAAAGAGAACAACACAAGTTCACTCAAGGACTCACATGCTTCTCACATACACATATATACAGCTGAACTTGTGAAATCACACCATTACCATACTTTCCCAAGCCATTTAAATATGCTAACTATAATTTGAAATTGCAAAATAAATAAATATGCATGCATGTTTGAAGCAACTCAAAGTTCATCCTGTTCCAATTTTCCATTTCAATGGAAATTATTCTTCCAAATCTCAGATGGACAGCTAACACACACACACACACACACACACACACACACACACACACACACACACACACACACCTACCTACCTTACTTGTGAATTTAATCAAGGGTACCTGATTGACGTTAGTGAGACACAGGATTCTGGACAAGAAAATCCTTTAGTCCAATTCAGAATTCTTTCTATAATGTTTCTAATATATAAATTGGCTCTGAAAATAGTTCTCTTTTGAGTAGATTAAACAAACTGAATAATCAAGCATTAATTCAAGGCTGACTATAGGACTGGGTGACAGTTCAGTTTCATAATGGTGTTTTAGTGTGTTCAAAAGCACAAAATAGAGCGCCTATCTATAACTCTTACAAGAAATCCCAACTTTTCCTGGAATCACTTGGGGACTTTAGCGGGTGCCCATTTAATCCTGGGAAAAGGTACACATACTTTAAAAAGCTACAGATGATACTTTCGTAGCCTCACATACACCTTTTTCAAATTTCCAAAGTGCTAGAAGAAAAGTTTTTACTGAACAATTCTAGGCAAACCACAATACATACACCATTCCTCATGAGTCGAGATGAGTTCTCCCTATTCTGAGTAGTCTGTTGTACTCGAGGGTCATCATCTTGCACAATATCTCCATTAGCCAAAATCCGCACCATCCTTATAGCAGTCTTATGTTTGCTTTGTCACACCTGTAATTTACAGTGGGAAGATTTTTTAATATGATTACCAGTTCCCTGGGGAACAGAGGCCCAAATAAGATGAATATGCCAACATTATACATAATTCTAGCAGTAAAGCATTTTTTACACAATTACAATAGCTAATACATGAGAATTCCAGCATTCCACTGCTGCATTCTTCACATGTATAGATCTACTATGCATTAGCAATTTTCTTACAATGTTCTACAATTTAGGGGCACAATTAATTGAAATACTTTTCCACTGCATACAGGAACTTTTGAAATAATTCACATAAAAAGTAAGAACGATTGCTGGAAATGCAAAAAGTACAAAAATACAAAAATATGTTCTTTGTCACATTCTATGGCAACTATGTTCTTTTGCGCACTGGGTTATTTGTACAGTATGTATGCTCCATACCCTCATCTGAGCCAGAGAACAGAAATGCCACATCCTATTCTCTCAATTAGAACCACTTTCCACTTCAGTACCTTGCCTGATCACAAGATTTCAAAGTCAAGTAAATCTGCAGAAGTATTAATTCTAAAATTTCAAAAAATATTTTTCCTTGTACACAATATGCCGTTGGTTTTTAAAATGTCATAACGGGCACTATTTTTGGAAAAGATATTTCCTTCCTGGCTCAGGGAAAATATCTGTTGCACAGATATCCATGATCTACATTTTTTAAAAAAATAATGTGATATGTTCCATTGGTTTAAAATACAATTAATCATAATATTCTACGGAAATTTTTTTTATGCCACCTTTCTTACTGACACAGCAACTCTGGGAGACTTACAATATGCTAAAAAGTATTACACAACAATTGAAATTATTGAAAAGGTAAAAACCAAGATGATGGGAGCCTAGGAGGTAGGTATCTTCTCTACCTAATCAGCCACCCTCAATGTAGCAGGCCCGTGTCAGAGCTCCGGATCTAGTGAAAGAGCCAAGTCAAGACTTTTCTGGAAGGCCAGGAGTATGGAGGTGGATCTCACTTATTTAATGTATGTTTTATTTTATTTATTAAACCAATTTATGCAGCTGCCCATCTCACAAATAAGCAACTCGGGATGACATGAAAAACAGAACAAATTTTAAACATAGCAGCTGAGGTAAAAATACACAATTGCATAATGTAACTTCTTAGTCAAAACTTTAACTTTAACCCCCAAAACGTTAACCTTAGACTGTCTACTGTCGACCTCACCCCATTCCTAAGAGGTCTGTAAGGGGGGTGCATAAGCGCACCATTGTGCCTACCGTCCCTGTCTTACTGTCCTATTGTCCTCATTTATCTGTACTTATTATGTTTATGTTTATGTTTATACATACACCTATCTTGTACATGTTTGACAAACAAATAAAATAAAAATAAACAGATCTAGAAAGAAACTTGTCTTTCCCTTATTCCTAGGAAGAAAACAGGATTCCCAAGATTCCCACATCCTTATCTACAGAGAATTCCCCCTCATCCTACTAAATCCTAGTTTGGTGCTAAATGCAAATCTGGAAAATATATGAATAAAAAGCAAGAACGATGAGATGTAAGATCCCTCTCCCCCCATAGGTTAGCTCAGTGCAATGAGACCAGCTTGAGTCTATTTCTACCTCAAGAAGGAACTATATATAAAGTTCTTTTAAGAAATATTTTATTTTTACAAGCCCAGACAATACCAAGCATTAACCCACAAAACCTATTTCAGCACCCTCAACACTTTCAAACTATTTACTAAGTCTGCATTACTATTAATCTTCTCATCGTTCCCATCACCCATCTCCTCCCACAAATGTCTGTAACTTTGTTGCTTGTATCCTTACAATTTATATTGACTGGTTCCTAATATGATTTGATTGCTGATTTGTACCCGGACTATCATTAAGTGTTGTACCTCATGATTCTTGACGAACGTATCTTTTCTTTTATGTACACTGAGAGCATATGCACCAAAGGCAAATTCCTTGTGTGTCCAATCACACTTGGCCAATAAAATTCTATTCTATTCTATTCATGAATCCATAAGGTAACCTTAAGTCTCACTTCTAGAATCACACATATGAATACTCAAAGTGCACATACCAATAATAAAGGCACCAAGCAGCAAGAGAAATGATTAGCAAACAGCGATGATGTCACAATTATTCCTGACGCCAAGGCTTCAATCCTAGAAAACAAGATGCAATACAGTACTCGACTTGGTCTCAACAGAAGGGGGTCAACTAAAGCTCAGGGAATCCTCGCCCTGGCCCTGAGATGAACGTTCTGTACATGGTCAGAGGCACGACTGCTGTCTGGTTAGCTTCAAGAGTATGTCTGGGACCCGGATTAACCCTTTCCCAAATGCCAGCAAGTTCGGGGTGGGGGGGAATCCGGCCCTTCAATCGATGCTACATCGCAACAAATTTGCTCCGCGTTGGTTTCAAGGCTGATAAATTGATTTGTACGGAAGGAGGCGCCACCCCACCCCACCCCGCAACGCGCCCACTCACCGCTCGCCTCTCTCTCTCTCTCTCTCCTCTCTCTCTCTCTCTCTGTGCGGGCTCCTTTTGCTGACGTCAGCCTTCCCTCCTTCCGCTGACTCTCCAGTACCTCCAGCCCGGCGACTTCCAAGGACGTCATCACCGGACATTGTTCAAGAGAAGGGAAGAATGAGAGAGAGAGAGAGAGCAAAGTGGTTGGCCCGCCCGGGTGGAACTGTGGAATTGCTCCCTCTTCAGGCGCCAAGGCGAATTACAAAGCTGCACGGCGAGCCAATGCAGCAGCGAAAGCGCTCAAGGATTACAGAAGACAATTCCTTAGCGGGCGGAGAGGGAATAAAAATGGCATTTTCTAACAACAACAACAAGAAGAAGAAGATGTCTGGCTTAGAAATTGTATTAAAATTAGATTTTATATGATAATAAAGTAAATGGGAAAAGGTATGATCAAATGTAAATATGTAAACTGGATAATCCGTCAAGTACCTACATTTATGTATTTTGGTCTTTGTTTGTTTAGTTGTTTATATGTTTTGTTTTTAACTGTATTATAAATAAAAAAACTTTTTATAAAAAAAATGTCTGGGTTAAAAGAATGGCTGAGAGAGGGGGGTTCTTTGAGTCAAGGGGCAGGTGACAGCACCGAGCAAACTTGAGCCTGCTTTAGCAAAGCTCAGCAAGGTAGGGGTCTGAATTGGGCGCGGAGTCTTCCCGAGTGTTAGATGGTGGATTCAGCACAGGAGACCGACTTGACAAACAGCTCTTTATTGCAATAGATGTACAACCAGCAAAGCACATTCAGAGAGGCCTCCTATTTATAGGAGCTGACAGTAACAATTGTAACTAAACCATTTTGAAATAACCAATGAGGGTCCAGCATGTTCTCTTCAGTATTGCTGGACCTGAGTGAAAACTTCCAGCTCTAATCAGAACATAACATCCCTCCACCTCTAGATAAAATCGTCCGACATACGAAATCGCGAAGGTAGGCGGGGCATCTACGCTCCCGTTCAGACCTGCGTACTTCAGTCGGGGGAACTACAGCAGCCTGGTCTGACTTAGCCGCTTCGTTCCTGGGGGCTGTGTCATGCATCTCTTGAGCTGGAGTGCTCTTGGGTTCTTCCGCCTCAGGGCCTAACTCGACAGGGGGACTCTGTTGGCCTGCAGTCTCGCACTCCAAAGCCTCCGAGACATCTGGATGTGGTTTAGCTAGGAAAGGAATGCACGGTGTTACGTTTCCAGAACCCGAGGGGTCTTCCTGTACCCTCTGTCTTAATTGGTCTATGTGTCTCTTCCATAAGCGGCCGTCTTGTAACCGGACTGCATAAGACACGGGTCCCAAAATTGTCTCGACCACCCCTGGCAGCCATAAAGGCCCCTCGGCGTAGTTGCGAGCAAACACCCTGTCCTCTGTGGAAAAGACCCTGGTTTTCTTTGTCCCTTCTGTCTTGGTTTTTACTACATAGTCAGGGTGTAACCGGTCCAAGAGTGACCGGAGTCTGCGGCCCATTAAAAGCTCCGCTGGGCTGCGTCCCGTAGTGGCACTTGGGGTTATGTGTTGAGTTATGAGGAATTTGTCTATTCTTTCCTGCCAATCTCCAGGTCCCAATCTAGCTAACCCCTCTTTGGCCGATCGCACGAAGCGTTCCGCCAGGCCGTTCGTCGCAGGATGGAATGGGGCAGACAACGCATGGCGGATTCCCTGACTAGCCAGATAGCCCTCAAAAGTTGTGGCCGTGAATTGCGGGCCGTTGTCCATTACCAATGTGTCCGGAATGCCATGGGTAGCAAATAGACGCCGGAAGATCTTAATAACAGACTCCGCAGTGGTCGACCGCATAGGGAAGATTTCGAGCCACTTGGAATAAGCATCTACAATTATCAGGAACATTTGCCCATGGAATGGACCTGCAAAATCGGCATGAAGCCGTGACCATGGATTTTTTGGAAGGTCCCAGTCATGCACCAGTGCTTTGGGAGGTGCCGGTCTGGATTCCTGACATGGCAGGCATTTGTTTACCCATTCTTGAACCTCCTCATCCATCTTTGGCCACCAAACATAACCCCTAGCTAAAGCCTTCATTCGCACAATTCCCGGATGGCCCTTGTGCAAGGTTCGTAGTACGTCAGTGCGCAATTTGGCGGGAATGACCACCCGGTCCCCCCATAAGAGGCACCCCCTTGCTCCGACAGTTCGTGCTGTCTAAGCTCGTACGGTTTGAACTCGGGCCTGACTGGGCCTCTCGGCCACCCCCTCCACACCCAGTTAAGGGCAGTCCGGAGAGTGGAGTCTCTGGCCGAGTGCCTGGCCACCTCAGCCGAGGTGACTAACCCTGAGTCTGCTAGGTCAATCAACAGTACCGGGGCCTCTGGAGCTATGTCAGACAGTATCTCGGGCAATGGGCACCTGCTTAATGCGTCTGCGTTCCCCATGTTTTTCCCGGGCCTGTGAACCAACTGATACGAGTATGCCGACAAGAAGATGGCCCAACGAGCAAAACGGGGGGACAAAGCAGCTGGAGTGGGGTGATTCCCCGCTATCAACCCCAACAGAGGCTTGTGGTCTGTGACCAGGGTGAAGTCTCTACCAAACAAATACTCGTGGAACTTCTTAACCCCTGCTACTAGGGCCAAAGCTTCCCTATTTAGCTGATCATAATTTCTTTCGGCGCTAGACAAGGTGCGTGAGTAATATGCTATCGGCGCCTCGAGGCCATTCGGAAGTCGATGGCTCAGAACAGCCCCAACCCCTACTGGGGAAGCATCGCAAGCAAGGACCACTGGCAAAGTGGAATTGTATTGGATCAGGAAACTGTTGTTGGTTAACAACCCCTTAACTGCGCTAAACGCGGCAGCCTCCCTATGGCCCCACACCCAGGGAGTGTTTTTAGCTAGCAGCCTGTGCAGGGGCTCTGCGACCGTTGCCTTATCACGTAGGAATAGGCTGTAAAAGTTAAGAAGACCCAAGAAAGCCTGTAACTCTGCCTGATTTCTGGGTGCCGGGGCCTCCTGGATGGCCTTCAGTTTACTTTCTGTGGGGTGGATACCACTCCCGTCTATTCTATACCCCAGGAATTCCACTTCAGGGACTCCCAAGACACACTTGCTGCGTTTCGCTTTCAGCCCGGCAGCTCGTAATTTCTCAAGGACCATTGTAACCCGACAGCGAAGCTGGCCTATGTCATTAGCCGAAATGAGAACATCGTCGAAGTACGGCACGACCCCGGGGATATTCTGCAACAGACGTTCCATTACACTCTGGAACAACCCCGGGGCCACGCTAACCCCAAATTGCAATCTGTGGCATTTAAATGCCCCCCTGTGGGTCACAATGGTCTGAGCTTCTGCTGTGGGGCCATCTACAGGTAACTGCTGGTACGCTTGTGCCAGGTCTAATTTAGCAAACAGGCGTCCGGACCCCAACGAGTGCAGCAATTGGTGCACGATTGGCACAGCGTAGGCACTCTGCTGCAACGCCTTGTTCACCGTGCACTTGTAGTCAGCGCATATCCTGATGCTACCATCTCCTTTAATTGGCGTGACAATCGGGGTTTCCCACCGGGCATGATCCACAGGTTCGAGTACCCCCTGCTTGATCAATTTATCAAGTTCAATGTCAATCTTTTCCCTCAAGGGCAGGGGAACCCGGCGGGGCTTCAAGCGGATTGGGGCAACATTAGGGTCCAGGCTAAAAGAGATTGGGGTCCCCACATACTTGCCCAACCCTTCGCTGAATACATCACGGAATTCATCAAACAGGTCGTCTAAGTTCTCTGTCCCGACAGCGTTAACTCCGGAGACCTCCAGCCCAAGGGCTTCGAACCAGCTCAGTCCAAGAAGGCTCGGAAGGTCACCGTCCACAACGATGAGCTGTAACGGTCCGGAAAAGTGTTTAAATTGGACCTTGACACTGGCTTGGCCGCGAACCGGAATCCTGTTCCCTTGGTAGTCCGACAGGCGGAACCCGGTGTTTCGTATGCGGTCAGTGGAGAACCCGGGCACGGCTTTCTTGAGATTTTTCCAGGTGATGATAGACACAGTCGAGCCCGTATCTAATTCCATTTCAAACGGCACACCCTCGACGACGACGGACATCATGATTTTCTTCCCTCCCAGGGAACAGGCACTGTCGACATGCGAATCATAGGCAGCCGGCAACGGCCTGGAATATCTTTGGCGTCGTTTTGAATCTTCGCGCCAAGCCCTCGGCGACGGTTCAGCCCGTGAAGGCTCAGGCGCACGCGCAGTCGAATTTGGCAGTGTGGCGCGGCAAACTTTAGCCAAATGTCCACGCCGCTCACACCGTTGGCATGTCACGCCACGATACTTGCAGGAAAATCTCGGGTGCCGTCCCCCGCAGCTAGCACACCCCCGGAAAGGCTCGCTGAGTGGTTGCGGGTGGGGCGGGCAACGCAGTTCAGTCCTGTAAACCTCGTCATCGCTGCTAACATCATCGTCCAGCGTCCCCATGTGGGGACTGAGTTAGCGGTGCCGTTTTCGCCTCTTTTCTGGATGGGGCAGCACGGTGGAGTGATTCAGCCACGTTGGTGGACGATTCAGCAGCCCTGGCCTCGTCCAGTGCAGCCGCCAAAGTAAGTTTAGGCCGAGCTAGCAAACGGCGCTGCAGGCGGAGGTCCAAAACCCCGCAGATCAACTGGTCCAGCATGATATCGTCTAGGTCACTAAATTCGCAATGACCAGACGCCTTATGGAGAGCAGCAACGTACTGGTTGATAGTCTCTCCTTCCCGCTGCATGCGCTGACGGAATTCATATCGACGTACGACTTTAGAAGGAGTCGGTGCATAGTGGGTCTTAAGCGACTCCTTAAGCGTGTCCCACTGCACTGTGTTAATCGGCGCTGGGGCAGACAGGGCCTCTGCAGTATCAAAAACTTCTGGCCCACAGTGACTTAAAAATAAAGCTCTTTTCCGATTGTCTGCCAGGCTTAGTAAGTCATTTGCTTCCAGGAAGCACTCAAAACGCCTCATATATGACTCCCACTTCTCTTGGGCCGGGTCGAACGGCGGTGGTGGGTGAAACGCTGACATGATATGAGATAAGTAGTAGGTGAAGAATGAGTTGCCTGACTGGTTGTAAAGCCCGTGGGGCTTGTCGTTGTTCTCCTGCTCCCGATTTCCTCGTCGCCACTGTTAGATGGTGGATTCAGCACAGGAGACTGACTTGACAAACAGCTCTTTATTGCAATAGATGTACAACCAGCAAAGCACATTCAGAGAGGCCTCCTATTTATAGGAGCTGACAGTAACAATTGTAACTAAACCATTTTGAAATAACCAATGAGGGTCCAGCATGTTCTCTTCAGTATTGCTGGACCTGAGTGAAAACTTCCAGCTCTAATCAGAACATAACACCGAGCATTTCAGCGATATTAGGCTAGCGTAGATGAGGAAATTGGGGAGACGGAGGGAAGCAATTGCAAGTCGCAAAGGGAGCCCGGTGGGCGCTGGATATATTGCCAAGCCCTGTTTTGCAAAACCAGAAATCTTGCAGCTGAAGCGGGCCAATTGTCGCGTTGCAATTTTGTCTCGCACCTCCACCCTGGACCGGAGCTGCCTGCTTGGGTGTCGCCTCTGCAATTCAGAGCAGGTTTTGCACTTTCGAGGGAAATCGAGTTTGTCTTTTCGCGGATAATTAAAGGGAACGAGGCGAAGTTCCTCTTACTGGTTGGCAAGCAAGCGCGGCTTGGCTTGGCTTGGGCGTTTGGGTCAGGAGGGGGCCACTCTGATTGGCTACAGCAATGTCGCTTGCAAATTAAATTAAATTAAATTAAAATAATTTGGCCACCTAATGAGAAGGAAGGACTCACTGGAGAAGAGCCTAATCCTGGGAGGGCAAAAGAAGAAGAGGATGGCAGAGTAATATCACACTATTAACCAGAGCATACAAAACATTCGCCAGACCAATCCTTGAATACAGCTCATCTGTCTGGAACCCACACCGCATATCGGACATAAATACATTAGAAAGTGTCCAGAGATACTTTATGAGAAGGGTCCTCCACTCCTCTACTAGAAACAGAATGCCTTACGCAACCAGACTCGAAATCCTGGGCTTAGAAAGCTTAGAACCACGTTGCCTTCGGCACGACCTAAACATAGCTCACAAAATTATCTGCTACAACGTCCTTCCTGTCAACGACTACTTCAGCTTTAACCACAACAATACACGAGCACACAACAGATACAAACTCAAAGTGAACCGCTCCAAACTTGACTGTAGAAAATACGACTTTAGCAACAGAGTGGTAAATGCCTGGAACTCACTACCTGACTCTGTGGTTTCATCACCAAACCCCCAAAACTTTACCCTAAGACTGTCCACTGTTGACCTCACCCGATTCCTAAGAGGTCAGTAAGGGTCGTGCATAAGTGCACCAGTGTGCCTACTGTCCCTGTCCTAATGTTCCCTCTTATCAGTACCCATTTATGTATATAAACAATGTTATATCTATGTATATTACTAACACGTACTTGACAAAAAGAAAAAAAGAAAAGAAAAAAAATAAAGGAATGAGGTGGCTGGATGGAGTCAATGGGGTTGTCCATGGATCACGATGGGTCGGACATGACTTTGCAACTAACAAAATTAAAATCTGCTCAGCTCCCCTTAGTATAAATAGTGATATCAGAAATCGGGGAATCGAAAGTATATGCTCTTGCAGGACATGAGCTAAATTGGTATTTTTTTCCTTGGCCATTTTTAAGATCATGGACTTAAGACTCTCAGAATTCCCCAGCCAGCATGCTGACTAACCATAAGAAAAATGATGCAATCTATAAGAATCCAGGAAGGCAAAACAATACTGCCCCCTTTCTCTCCCCCCCCCCTCCACAGTTCTGTCTCTAAGGAATGGGTACTAAAAACATTTTCGCTAGGAAATTTTGGAAGGAAAATCCATCTGGTTCAGTTCCAAACTGGGAGAAAGACACTGGGAACATGGAGGTTGATTGAAAAGAAAGGTTTATTGGTGAAGCAGAACCACCTACCACAGGGGTCCCCAAACTTGGCAACTTTAAGACATGTGGACTTCAACTCCCAGAATTCTGGGAGTTGAAGTCCACAAGTCTTAAAGTTGCCAAGTTTGAAGACTTCTGATCTACCACATGTGATTCTGGGCAGCTGACAAAATGATTGAATGAGTGGATGGATTTTTATAGGTTTCTGTGACTTTGGACTGTTCTAGGGGTTGTGCAATGAAGGGGCTTGTGTTCTGAAAGGGTGTTGGGCAATTCCTATTGTGGCTAATGGCTTTTGTCCTGTGTTGGATCCTGGATGAGGGGCTACTTTCCAATCCTACCATTCCTCCAAGAAGTTTCAAAATATCCTATCTTGAATGGATTTCTGCCTGCAGTATTTGCTTTGCTTATGAATAGAGCTATCTGGATAATTGTCTTCCTCTTTCAATAAGCTCTTCATCTCTTAAGTGCTGGCATCTGGTGTGGGCTATTAAGAAAGACTTGGGGGCTGCTTTCTGCCTCTAAAAACATGTTTCTCCATTTCTCCTTTAGGGAAATAGAATATTCTGCCTTTTTTAATATTTCCCAAAATATTTCATTCTTCTAGGAGGGGTGGGGGAGGCTTCCCACAGAATAATTGTTCAGATTTTCATTTGGCCCTGCATTCTCAACTCTGCTTTACTTACTCTGATATTTTTAATACACTGTTCTCTTTTTCATTCATATAAATCTCGGATTTGGGGGAACATTTTATCACACAGAATTTTAGAGCAATGCATTTTGCCTTGACTATTTGCACGTTCACACCATCTCATATTTTGCTCAGAATCACAAACTTCTGTTGTACTTGCAGGTGATCACAATTGGGGACAGAACTGCCATCGCTAAATGATGCTTTCAATAAGTGAGTTTCAACTAATTTTATGATCTTTTTGCCACGTTAAAGTGAATCCAGCTTTCCCCATTGACTTTGCTTGTCAGAAGCCACTGGGAAGATTACTAATGGTGATTCCCATGACCCCAGGACGCTACAACCATCATAAAAACATGGCTATTAACAAGCACCCAATTTTTGATTGCTTAACTGCGAGGGCGCTATGACTCATAATTGAGTAACATTCAAAATGATTGGGAATTGGAAGCATCCTCAAGAAGGGATCCAAAACCAACAATGCTTGTGAACACCAACTTGACACCCAGGCACACACCCATGGACCACCTCCTGAAAATACCGTATTGTTTGGAGTATAAGACGCACCTTTTTACCCCAAAAAAGAGGGTGAAAACTTGGGTGCGTCTTATATACCGAATGTAGCCCCACCCAGCCACCCCCACCCTTTGGCCTCTGCCTCCCAGCAATTTACCTCCTTGCAGCAAACAGCAGCAGAGCCTGATTAGCACAAGCAATTATCTGCCTCCCGACCCACAGCTGACTGAGGCTTGCAAGCCACGTGCTAAAATGAAAGTGAAACTACGGTAGCTGCAAGGAGGCAAATTGCTGGGAGGTGAACTGCCGGCAATGTTGGACTGCTGAAACTGCAAGGAGGTAAGTCAATAACTATAAATGTTTGTAGAGTTTTCAAATTATTAGACTTATTTTTTAAAGACTGCTTTATTATTGTTCTAGACAACTTAACAAAATGAAGAAGCTTTTTAAAATAAATGCTTGATCTGAAGAGGCCCAGTGCTATTGTATCTTCTTTTAAATAGCAGAGAATAACTATACTTCCAGAAAGCCACATCAATTTTAACAGTATCTGTGCAAGTATAGTCTGAAATGTAACAGTGTCCTGTTTAGTATTAAGATAAAGCAGCTGAGTTAAACCCTGATAGTCATGTTTGGAGTAGATCTATTAAAATAATTGGGAGGAGTTAGTGTGACTACATTTAAGAAAACTTTCTGGCATTAATATACTACCATAATGTACATTTCTTCAATTCTTTGCTATTTCTATGAGTCAGGCACACAGCGAACAGTGTATTTCATCTGTACTGTTTGTTGTTTGGCAAATTTCTGGGAGGTAAAGGCCTTTTTTCCTTGTTTTCCTCCCCCAAAACTAAGGTGCATCTTATACTCCAGTGTGTCTTATACTCCGAAAAATACGGTAATCACAATTGTTCTGCCTAGCCTCCCTACATAGCTTCATTGCAGGAGATCAATCAGCCTGAGCAAATGAAATTCTTCTCTCCAGATTCTAGAATATATGTGTTTCTCTGTTCTGCCCAGCCCATCCTAGCATTTTTGGTCAGTAAATAGTTATGTAGAAAGTTTTAGGAGTGGAATTTGAAGAAAAGGGCCAGATATCTGTGGGAAGCTCCCATCTCCTGGAAGAATGAAATGTTATGAGGAATATAAAAAAAAGGCAGAATATTATATTTCCCTAAATGAGAAATGGAGAAACATGTTTTTTTTAGAGGCAGGAAGCAGCCCCAGTCTCCCTGCCCCCAAGCAGAAACTGAGGAGGCAGCTTTTAGAAATGCAGCTGTGGTAATCAATTCAAGACAGGATATTTTGGAACAAAGGCAGAATGGTAGGATTAGAAGCAGCCCCCTCACTCAAGATCCAAAATAATGATGGAAGTCATTAGCCACAATAGGAATTGCCCAACTCCCTTTCAGAACACAAGCCCCTTCATTTGCACCATCCCCAGAACAGGTCAAACTTCAACCAAATTAGCTCAGACAAGCACCTAGGATTTGCATTTCCTTTCTTACCTCTAGACCAGCGGTTCCCAACCTGGGGGCAATTACCCCCAGGGGGGTAAAACGCTATTCTTTAGGGGTAAAAAAGGCATCCACTAAATTTTAGTGGATGCCTTATTTTTTGTTGGTAATAATAAAAAAATACAGTACAGTAACGCATTTGGTTCATGTGGCATATGCTCTTTCTTGCTAGCGAAACAGCAGAGTGCTTTGAGTGTGGGAACGGGGTGAAAAGGAGGCACGAGGCGGGACTGCCGCCCGCGCCGAAGGCTGAGTCCTGAGTCACGGCGTTTCACACATGTGGAATCCGCCGCGCTCGAAAATAGTACTCGGCATGTATAAACCTGTTTGAACTGAGAGCGGTCGGGCACTTGTTCCGACGCATTATCGCATTTGCACTCCACAATCCACATACGCCAGCGGTTCCCAACCTGGGGGTCGGGACCCCTTTGGGGGTCGAATGACCAGTTCCAAGGGGTCACCCCGGCATCCTCAGCTCCCCCCCACTGCCACAAGCCTGGCCATATCGCACCCCACAACCCGTGCCCCCACCGCGCTCCACCCCGCTGCCGCCATTTGGGTTATTTTACCGTCTGCGCATGCGCAGCACGCCTTGCGCATGCGCAGAGGGTAAAAGAACCCAAATGGCAGCGGCAGGGTGGGTCACGGTGGGGGCGCGGGGGCGGGGCGTGGGTCGTGGTATTAGGAAGGTTGGGAACCACTGCTCTAGAGCCAGCTATGACCCCTACATGACCCCATAGGAATCTGACAACTGCCAATAGAATACATGTTCTTGCACAGGAACAGAAGCTCAAATACAAAGCCCAAAGAAGATAGAACCTCCCCCCCCCACACACACTCATCTCCATTTTGTCAGCTGTCCCAAAAATCATGTGGTTGGTGGTTTTGTTTCATCAATAAATGGAACCTTTCTTTCCAATCAGCCTCCATGTTTCCAATGTCCTTCTCCCAGCTTGGAACTGAACCAGGTGGATATTTCTTCCAACATGTCTTAAAGGGAACCACTGCAAAAGTGAGATAGAAACTCAGGGGCTACTGGATGATGATCAGGATCTGAAAAACATGTCCACTCAATTAGGAGTCCCCTATAGCAAATACAGCAAACACTCCTCTTACTCTCCGAATTGGAAGGGCCCACAAATTAAAGCAGTACCGTATTTTTCGGAGTATAAGACGCACCTTTTTCCTCCCTAAAAGAGGCTGAAAATTTGGGTGCGTCTTATACTTGGAATGTAGCTTTTTCGAAGCTTTATTTCCCAGCCCTAACGAGGTGCTAACGATCTTCCCAGCTTCCTACTCCGTCCGAAGAAGTTTTTTTCCAGCCCTAAGTCTTTGCAGGCTTGTTTTCATTCCTACTCCCTCTGAAAAAGGCTTTTTCAGCCCTAACCAGAGGATTATTTTATCCTCTATGCTGAAGCTGAACAGACTAAGGACACTAGCCAGATGAATACCTGGTAGGTAGATTTTTCCCCCCTATTTTCCTCCCCCAAAACTAAGGTGCGTCTTATACTCCGGTGCGTCTTATACTCTGAAAAATACCATATTTCCCAACCTTGTTGGCTTCAAAATGTATGGACTTCAACTCCCAGAATTCCCCAGTCAGCGTTGCTGACTGGGAATTTCTGGGAGTTGAAGTCCAAGCATCTTAAAGCCAACCAGGTTGAGAAACACTGGATTAAGGCCACCTAATTTGCCAGGAATGAAGTGAGCTTTGCTTGGCATATTTTCCTTGGCAGCTCCAGTTGCAGCTGCTTGTTGCAGCCTGAATAGTGTCACACTCCCCCCCCCCAAGAGATGACTGAATTTAATTGGAGATGAATGGGCACCTCCCTCTAGCTAAATGACATTTTCATTGGCAACGAACAAGGGGATAAATCCAATTACACCACAAAGAGGCTCCCTAATAGGCCATTGAAGTGGAAGAGTGCCTGATGGGACGGAGACGAGGCGGGGAATGGCTCTCCCAAACCAGTCTGGGAGGGGACCCCCAGCTATGGTATACTGGGCAGATACAATGTGGGCAGCGTTCTGGCAGAGGGGAAAACAGTGCGGGGGTGGGGAGTGGCCACTATCCACACTGGATTAAAGCCAGACAGATGTCAAAGGTCAGTCTTTTATAAGAGGGCCTGAACGGAAGTTCCTTCGCTACATATTAGAACCGCAAACAGGGAATCACAAATCAAAGGTTTTCGTTGCCACTGAAGACTAATAACTAAAACCATTATAGTAACCGCTCAAACACCAGTTCTTTATCTGTCTAGAAATTCAGCACCTGTTCACATAAAATCCTGCAGCAATTTAAGGGCTGAATGATATTCCACAGGACGGTTGTTTCTACAAACCGGAAAACTTGGAATCTCATTAACAATTCTGACATAGGCAGTTCAACGATGCTCTTCTATTTTCTTAATGCAGTGATTTCTAAGGTGACTTCTCAACTGATAAATGTAAATTCACATTTCCTTTTTGGTACAAATGAAACATGATTTAGACAAACCGCATACTTTTGATTAAATAACCTCACAACCAGGGGTGAAATGCTCCCGGTTCGGGTGTGCCTGCCAGTGGTTGGAGAGCCAGTAGCGACGGCAGTGTGAGGCTTCACCCACCTGCCCGGATGCCGCCATTTGGGTTCTTTTACCCTCTGCGCATGCGCAGAACGCTTTGCGCATGCGCAGAGGGTAAAAGAACCCAAATGGCGGTGTCTGGGCGGGTGGGCGAAACCTCACACTGCCGTCGCTACCGGCTCTCCAACCACCGGCAGGCACGCCCGAACCGGGAGCATTTCTCCCCTGCTCACAACCCCACAATATGATTAGGACAGGTATGTAAAACATCTTGGTAAGTCTATGTATTTTAGAGTAGCCAATGGGGGGGGGGGATAAAATATATAATTATTCATGCTTTTGAAGAGTTAAGATCTGTCATCTTGTTACTGGGTTTCTATTCCGGAACTGTTTACCATACATAATTTTGATAGTAGTAGATTTTTGTTAAAGTTCCAGTATTGTTGTTTTGTCTTAAAGTTTTAATGTGCTTTATTAGTAGTCTGAGACCAATATTTTAACTTGTTCATTTCTCTCCCCAAGATTTTTGTGTTGATAGCTATTAAAATGAGAACTGGGACATTACTGCTTTTCTCAACTAGTGAATTATATTTAATTCAAGTCAATTCACTGTTATGGTGATTTTGACAATGTTTAGTTGTGAAATCGTTTTAATAATTAGCAATCTAGTAGTTTAAAACTTTTAATACTATTATATTTTAACTATGCTGTTTTTTAAAATCCAGCTAATCCAAAGGCTCCAGGAACATTGATGCACAGCCAAAATAAAGATGGACATTTTTGTTATTGTTTTTGTCGTTGCTCCCATTTTTTAACAGTTGGGTTTAGCATTCCTACTTTGTTAACAAGCTTCTTGATAGCAGTCCTCCAATATTTGAGGGGCTCTCACAGGGAAGAGATGGTCAATCTACTCTCCAAAGCAGCTGAGGACAGGACAAGAAGCAATGGATAGAAACTTATCAAGGAGAAATCCAGTCCGGAACTAAGGGAAATTTCCTGACTGTGAGAACAATAAACCAGTGGAACAACTTGCCTCCAGAAGTTGTGGGTCGTCCAACACTGGAGATTTTTAAGAAGAGATTGGACAGCCATTTGTCTGAAATGGTAAAGGGTTTCCTGCTTGACAAAGGGGTGGGGTGGACTGGAAGATTTCCAAGTTCCCTTCCAACCCTTTTATTCTATGTTCTTAGAGATGTTCTTCACAGCATAGTCCCAAAGCCAACTACAGAGACATTTCAGACACAGGAGCATCAAGGGGGAAGGATAGGGATTTCAAAAAAAATATGTCAGGATTGCAACCAAAAGCATGTGATCAAAGCCCTGGCCCTCTATCACACGCCGATCTTTTTTCCACAAGAGCCTTCATTCTCTCCTGCCAATCAATGAGCTGATAAAACTGTTCTGGTCCCATACTACTTTAGAGCAGAGGTCCCCAATCTTGGCAACTCTGCAACTTGTGGACTTCAACTCCCAGAATTCCTCAGCTAGCCATGCTGGCTGAGGAATTCTGGGAATTGAAGTCCACACATAAAGTTGCCAAGGTTGGAGACCTCTGCTTTAGAGCTTCAATGGAGAATCAGTACGCCTACCTGATTCCCAGCAAGGAACAGTCCCTTCCTATACAAATGTAGAGTTTTCCCCCCAAGCCGCCTATTTGCTGAGTTAGCAGTTACCAGCACTCCAGATGAGAGTCCAGTAGCAATTGTCCAAGCAGTAACCTAGGTTTTATTCCAAAGTATTTCCCCATTGGAGTTTCTACACACAAATTCTCTGCCTTTGCTTTTGTCTCTGCTCAAGAAAGAGTGAAAATGAAGAGTAACTCTATCATCACTTCAGATAAAGAGAAATAAAGGCAGAGAGAGAAAAGGATAAGAGAAAGTGAAGGAAGAGAAGTACATTGAATTCTCTCTCTCTCTCTCTCTCTCTCTCATACACACACACACACACACAGAGAGAGAGAGAGAGAGAGAGAGAGAGAGAGAGAGAGAGAGAGAGAGAGAGAGAGAGAGAGAGAGAGAGAGAGAGAGAGAGAGAGAATTCCCCTTTTAGTCCTTCTGTCAATTCAGACAAGCCTGATCAACCATCCACTGCCTTGGAGACAAGCATTGACGCGGCCAGCCCTGCACTGCAGGTGAATTAGCATCTGTTTGGGGTTCTGCCCAGGCTGAGCAAATCGTGCCTTCAAAGCCACTGCGGGACTGAATGAAGCCCACACATTGTGCCGCCTTTTCTTCTCCTGACGATTGACTGAGCTAATTGAACTCTCCTTTTCGGAAAGCTCTGAACAAGAGTTCCTCCATGAAGAGCAGCGGGAGAGGGGGCACAAAAGAAAAAGGGGGGGATGAGAAAGGACCCTTTTTTTCCAAACCCAGTGAATGAACTTTGATTCCAAACAGTATCTTCAGGGTCAGGAGGTTAGAAACTAGATGGCCAAGGTAGTGCCTGCAAAGTGCTCCTCCCTGAGTCTCTACTGCGTTCCTTTCAATTCCAATTAGTCACTACACATCTATAATGTGTCTGAGGCACCAGCCTTGACTGCTGGTCCTCCAGAAATTATTTCAGCACTGCAGCCCTCCTCTGCCCAGTTCTGTGTTACTTTCAAGAGAGAGAGAGAGAGAGAGAGGGAGGGAGGGAGGGAGGGAGGGAGGGAGGGAGGGAGGGAGGGAGGGAGGGAGGTCATTATTACCAAACCTTTATTAGGTTCTGGCCAAGTACTAGAGATTTATTTTTATTTTATTTATTTATTTTATTTGTCAAACATGTACAGGATAGTAGTTGTTTGTATAAACATAACATAAGTAAAAAGTACCAATAAAAGAGGACAATAGGACAGTAGGACAGGGACGGTAGGCACAGTGGTGCGCTTATGCACGCCCCTTACAGACCTCTTAGAAATGGGGCGAGGTCTACTGTAGACAGTCTAAGGTTAAAGTTTTTGGGGTTTGGGGAAGAAACCACAGAGTCAGGTAGTGCATTCCAGGCATTGATCACTCTGTTGCTGAAGTCGTATTTTCTGCAGTCGAGTTTGGAGCGGTTTACATTAAGTTTGAATCTATTATGTGCTCGTGTATTGTTGTGGTTGAAGCTGAAGTAATCGTTGACAGGAAGGACTTTTTGATATATGATTTTATGAACTACATTTAGATCAGATCGGAGGCGGCGTAGTTGTAAATTGTCTAATCCCAATATTTCAAGTCTGGTGGAATAAGGTATTTTATTGCGAGCAGAGGAGTGGAGGACTCTTCTAGTGAAATATTTCTGGACTCTCTTGACTGTATTAATGTCTGATATGCAGTGCATATTAATAATATCCAATCAATGATAAAAAGATTGGAAGGATAAGGATGGATATCCGGCTGAGAGCTTGTATACCTCAGGAAGAAGGTGTATAATGAACCAGGTCTTTACCAGGGGGAAGGAAGAGGGAGGGGAGAAGTGTATGTGAGTTGGGGTGGTCCTGGAAGAATGCCATGCAAGTGAACATGGAAGAAGATAGTCTTACCACATGGAGTACTTGTGAAGGGAAGAGACTGGATTTTCAGCTTTCTGGTGGCCTTTAATACATAGAGATTTGGTTAAGAGTTGGAACATAGTTTATAATCAGTGGATTACAAAACTAGTCATATTGGGCTATGGTGGGGGATTGGAGTTTAGCTGACCTTGTGCAGCCTGGACTCTAGTTAGAAACATACAAAACATAACAATGTTGAATCAAAATGGTAAAGGAAGCTTTGAGGTGTGGCATTGAAGGAGAAGTGACACCTTTCAGAATTTATCTCCCAAACATCTGTGGAGCTCCAAAACAACAACATTTCTGAATTCAGCTTCTCTTTGGTTCTCATCAGATCCTCTGTTATGATTGGGTCAGGTGGAGAAACAAAATTAGCATCTATTATTTATATGAAATGTCAAATCTTAACATGAAGTGTTAAATGATGTTAAACTATTTAACACCACCGACAAGGTTGCTACCCTTCAAAAGGACCTTGATCATGTAGCAGAATGGTCAAACAACTGGCAACTTCAAATCTCAGCCAACAAATGCTCTGTCTTACACATTGGCAAAAAAAATCAGAATACAAAATACAAACTTGGAGGAAACGAAACATTTGTTAGACCAATTCTTGAATACAGCTCACCTGTCTGGAACCCACACTGCATATCAGACATAAATACAATCGAGAGAGTCCAGAAATATTTCACAAGAGTACTTCCCTCCTCTGCTCACAACAAAATATCTTATTCCACCAGACTTGAAATACTGGGATTAGACAATTTACAACTACGTCACCTCCGATCTGATCTAAATGTAGTTCATAAAATCATATACCAAAATGTCCTTCCTGTTAATGACTACTTCAGCTTCAACCGCAGCAATACACGAGCACATAATAGATTCAAACTAAATGTAAACCGCTCCAAACTCGACTGCAGAAAATACGACTTCAGCAACAGAGTGATCAATGCCTGGAATGCACTACCTGACTCTGTGGTTTCTTCCCCAAACCCCAAAAACTTTAACCTTAGACTGTCTACAGTCGACCTCTCCACGTTTCTAAGAGGTCTGTAAGGGGCGTGCATAAGCGCACCACTGTGCCTATCGTCCCTGTCCTACTGTCCTATTATCCTCCTTTATCGTTACTTTTTACTTATGTTTATACAAATTACTACTATCCTATACATGTTTGACAAATAAATAAATAAATAAATAAATAAATAAATAAATAAATAAATAAATAAATAAATAAATAAATAAATAAATAAATAAATAAATAAATAAATAAATAAATAAATAAATAAATCTCACCATCTCTCAATCTGGTTCACATCTGAAGCCAGCACACTTAAAAGAGACTCCACAAACTGGAGAAGGCTACTGGATAAGTTCAACCCCCCCCCAAAAAAATTACTATGAGACGAGAATATTGCTGCCTTGAATATAATTTCCATATAGAGATGATTTGCCCTTGGAGAAAGAAAAAAATCTTACATGCATACAGGGGTGTAAGGAACTGTGTTTCATTCTCCAAAACTGTTAAACATAAAGGCAATTGAGGAAAATGATACTAGGACAGAGAGGCCATAAGTTCAAAGCAATAACTTAGTCCAAACGGTAGTACAGTGGGTGGGCGTATAATTGTGTCTCTGAGAAATGATGGGGAGACCTCGAATTAGCCAAGAGAGAAGAGTGTTTGCAAGCCATTGTGCCCAATGATGAAATGCCAGCGCATTAAAATGGAAAGAAAGAGGAGAAACACATGAAGAATGTTTTATTTTTTTAAAAAGGAGTAGCAATAAATTTAAAGGCAGCAGGCTCAGTAGAGTTATGAATGGACAGGGAGCCGAAACCTTGGGGTTGCCTGGCCTAGCTGGGAGAAGATGAGCTATTGAGTGTCATTTTATCAATAGAACCAGCCAGCCACAGCAGATGGCTGAAGAGAGGCCAGGTGGGGGGACACTAAGCAGGACAGAGACCACAAGCAAAAGGGCTACCCTTTTTCGCCTCCCCCACTCCTGCCTAGATAAAGGGCTCTGCTGAAGCTCCCCTGCAACATAGAAACATAGGCAAGAACCTGTTTCTGTCACACACACACACACACACACACACACACACACACACACACACACACACACACACACACACACACACATCTGACAGGTTTACAAATCTCTTGTTAAATCATTACCAGAGCCACAAGGTCAGACAGCGAGCCGTATGCCTCGCATTAAGGTCTAAATTGACCTTTTTCTTGGCTTGTTTGCACCAGACCTTTCAGGATGGGGGGGAGGCGACTGTTTTTCAGAAGAGACTTGGGTGCTCTCGCAAAGTCTCATTGTCAGCCCTGTGTTTGCTTCAGTGGGGGAGCAGCTCTTCTGGCCCCAAGATCTTGAGCCTCTGCCATCCGTGCTTCCTTGCTGAAGCCCAGGCAAAAGCTTAGGGAGATTTTTGCTTCTGCAACCATAAGTAGGGTCCACGAAAGAAGGCCATTAACATTCTGCACGGTCTTTGTATTAGAAGGCTGACGTTACACCAGAACAGTTGCAGGTTTAGATGGTCACCCACTAAATTTATAAATTGAATGCTGGCTGGGAAACTCTGAGAGTTGTAGTCCACAAGTCTTAAAATTGTCAACGTTGGACACCCCTGACATAACTAGCACAATAGTTATAGGAAAATCCTGGTTGGTTGGTTGGTTGGTTGGTTGGTTGGTTGGTTGGTTGGTTGGTTGGTTGGTTGGTTGGTTGGTTGGTTGGTTGGTTGGTTGGTTGGTTGGTTGGTTGGTTGGTTGGTTGGTTGGATGGATGGATGGATGGATGGATGGATGGATGGATGGATGGATGGATGGATGGATGGATGGATGGATGGATGGATGGAAAGACTGACATGACATGACATCATACCTGGGATAGTGAATGTCCAAACCAAAAATTCCAACCAGTCAACCTGACAGTAACTATTGTAACTTCGAACTGTCGCTAAACAAACAGTCATAAATTGAGGATTATCTGTATAATCCAAACTGTTTAGTCTACTTTATCATGCAGTCATTCACTTGTTCTTCTGTTTCAAATTTCAGTAAAAGTTTAGCTATTACGTGTTTATCATTTGTACATAATTCTAACTCAGGCTTAAGAATGTTCAGAACCATATTGTCAGGGTTCCAAATAGCATCAAAAATTAAATCGGAGTCTGAGGCAAAGTATTCCTCAAAGTTCCAATTTATTAGTAGAGCCATGTTGGCACATCTGGGAGAAACCCAAATCTGAAGTCCCAGGGGTTTCTCCACCCAGTTGAAAGTTCAAGCCCTTGTCCCTACACCCCCAAGTCCATCACGTTGACCAATCTTCATCTGACAACTTGGCAGAAACTCCCATCTCCTTCCATGCAGGTGCAGGAGTGCAAAGACAAAGGATGACCTTGGCAATCTAGAAGGAATTTGTTATGGCTACATGCAGACAATACATGCAATACATGCAATACATGCAATTACCTCTCCCAAATTCCCAAAGCAAAGAATAGATTTTAAAATAGCATAAAGTGTGGCAGGCCAAAGACCCCAAGTAAAATGGCTTCGGCCTGACACATATATTATTTTGTCCACTTTGAATATTTCTAGTAATTGTAAATAGGAGACTCATGGACAACTATATCCTTCTGCCACCAGTTCTTCTCTTGATTTTATTTTACATTTCCCTTGACAAAATTCTAGTATTTCAGAATACTAGTATATTTTACACACAATACCTTTGTGTTTGCTTGTTTTTTTCTGGTCTGTAAAATGCTGCTTGTTGTCAGAGCCATAAGGGTGTTTATATGTATTCCATATTCTCAATGTGGCACCCAAAATAAATAACATATAAAATTTGATCACTGAGTCCCATCAAAGGCTTCAGATATACAGATGATGCCAAATGGAAGGCTGGAAGATTTAAGAAAGTTCTCCTAAGGTGAGAGAATTGAGTGCAAATGCTCACTACTACATATTGTAATAGAGAAGTTGAAATAGTAACAGATGTTATCTTCCTAGGCTCCAAATGCCTAGAGATAATGACTGTAGGCATGAAATAGACACATCCTCTACTTGGGAGAAAGACCATGACAAGTCTAAAAAATATTTAAAGAGAAGAAGGAGAAGGAGAAAAGTAGAAGAAGAAAAGAAGGAGAAGAAGAAGAGGAGGAGGAGGAGGAGGAGGAGAAGGAGAAGGAGAAGGAGAAGGAGAAGAAGAAGAAGAAGAAGAAGAAGAAGAAGAAGAAGAAGAAGAAGAAGAAGAAGAAGAAGAAGAAGAAGAAGAAGAAGAAGAAGAAGAAGTAGTAGTAGTAGTAGTAGTAGTAGTAGTAGTACTATGTTGGCCATGAAGGGAACATATGGTTATAAAATCTGGACTATCAAAAAGGCTAATTGAATAAAATATGAAGCCTTTGAAATGTGGTACTGGAAAAATTGGTTGTGAATACCTTGGCTTAAAAGAAAGAATAATTCAATTTAGAAAAAAGTAAAACAAGACTGTTCACTAGAATAATGGAACTAAAGCTGAAACATTTTGTACATATAATGTAGAGACAAGTGTCACTGGAGAAAGTCCTGATGCTTGGAAAACATAGAAAGTATTTTAAAAAGACAGAAAAGAAGTGATGTTATGGAGTACTAGCAATAGTAATGAGGTACTATTGCTCATTAACCAAGAAAAAGCTTATAAAAACACAGATAAGCAGTTACTGATGTCCAGTGAATGGAAACAACTGAAGAACTGAACAACCATCATCATCAAGAACAACCAAGAACCACGGTAGTGCTGTGGTTAGAATGCAGTACTGCAGGCTACTTCTGCTGACTGCCGGCTGCCGGCAGTTCGGCAGTTCAAATCTCACCAGGCTCAAGGTTGACTCATCCTTCCATCCTTCCGAGGTGGGTAAAATGAGGACCCAGATTGTTGGGGGCAATATGCTGACTGTGCAAACTGCTTAGAGAGGGCTGCAAAGCACTGTGAAGCAGTATATAAGTCTAAGTGCTATTACTATTGCTATCATACCTGAGCTTCAAAAACATGGATGACTACTAGATGCCATTGATGTTAGCATTTTCTCCATGATTCTGCTGCAATTTAGCATTCAGGTGGATTTTTACAGTCCAGATTGGTTAACACTAGCTTCAGATTCTCAGATGGACTCCTGAAGGTGGCCCTCTTTTTGACAATGCTTTGCCTCTCAGTCTCTGAAATAACTATTACTATATAATTTTTGTTTCTTTGGATCCAGGATTAACATGGACTCAGTTCCTTTACCTTCACTCTATCAAGTATTTTTTTGAATCCCTGATTTTGATTTTTGAAACTTTGCTCTTCAATACCACTTCTTGGACAAACTGAAGATGATGGAGTTCGTTCAAGTAGCAATAGCAATAGCACTTAGACATATACCGTGTCACAGTACTTTACAGCCCTCTCTAAGAAGTTTACAGAGTCAGCATCTTGCCCCCAACAAGCATACAAAACAACCATACAAAACATTTGCTAGACCAATTCTTGAATACAGCTCATCTGTCTGGAACCCGCACTACATATCGGACATTAATACATTTGAGAATGTCCAGAATATTTCACGAGAAGAGTCCTCCGCTCCTCTGTTCGCAACAGAATACCTTATGCCAGCAGACTTGAAATTTTGGGCTTAGAAAATTTAGAACTACGCTGCCTTAGATCTGACCTAAGTGTAGCATATAAAATTATCTGCTACAATGTCCTACCTGTCAATAACTACTTCAGCTTCAACCGCAACAATACACGAGCACACAATAGATACAAACTTAAGGTAAACCGTTCCAAACTCGATTGCAGAAAATACGACTTCAGCAACAGAGTGGTCAATGCCTGGAATACACTACCTGACTCTGGTTTCTTCCCCAAATCCCCAAAACTTTAACCTTAGACTGTCTACTTTTGACCTCACCCCATTCCTAAGAGGTTTTTAAGGGGCGTGCATAAGCGCACCAACATGCCTACCATCCCTGTCCTAATGTTCCCATGTACTCATAACCATCTCATGTATACATGTTTATACTTTTACTGTAATCTTATATATGCTTGACAAAAATAAAAAATAAAAAATAAAATAACCTGGGTCCTCATTTTCCCGACCTCAGAAGGATGGCTGAGTCAACCTTGAGCTGGTGAGAATCGAACTGCAGGCAGCCAGCAGTCAGCAGAAGTAGGCTGCAGTACTGCATTCTAACCACTGCATCAGTATATTATTTTGTCTCATGTTTGCACTATCCTGATGATAACCACATGCCTAAAAATAGAATCCAAGCTATAAATCAGTGATGGCGAACCTTTTTTCCCTCGAGTGCCGAAAGTGCATGCGCGCGTGCTATCGCGCATGTGCGAGTGCCCACAACCATAATTCAATGCCTGGGGAGGGCGAAAATGGCCTCCTCCGCTCCCCCGGAGGGCCTCTGGAGGCCGGAAATGGCCCATTTCTCAACTACTGGTGGGCCCAGTAGGCCCATTTTTCGTCCTCCCCAGGTTCCAGAGGCTTCCCTGGAGCCTGGGGAGGGCAAAAACACCCTCCCCAGTCCCCCCGGAGGCCCTCCGGAAGCCGAAAACGCCCTCCCAGAGCCTCTGTGCGAGCCGAAAATCAGATGGCTGGAGTGCACATGCACGGTGGAGCTGAGCTAGGCAATGGCTCGTGTGCCGGCAGATATGGCTCTGCGTGCCACCTGTGGCACCCGTGCCATAGGTTCGCCATCACTGCTATAAATCGTCTCAAAGTATGTCATAGGAGAGGGAGGGAGGGAGAGAGAGACAGAACATGTAGAACATTTTACATCCTGAATATTATGTCCTACATGGTTCTCTTGTAAAGTTGTAAAGTCATAACATAACTTGGGAATGTCCAACCTTGTTTAGGATCAGGGATAACATCTCTTTTTAAATAAATGAATAAAATATGCATCAATAACACAATTCAAAGCATGTCTTGATTATAACATGTCCTCATAATGAGAAGGGAGATGATGTGATGTCCATGATCAGCTGGGATGGCCACCATCCAGGTGTTGAAGTCAGAGTTGCTTCCTCCCCTTGTCTCCCATGAACTGTCCTTCTCTGGTCATGGATTTCCATCTATTGCCTGACTGCCTTAGAAGTGACTCAATCAACAATCAACCAGTGGAACAATTTTCCTCCAGAGATTGTGGGTGCTCAAACGCTGGAGGCTTTTAAATAGGACTGGACAACCATTTGTCTAAAATGGTACAGGGTCTCCTCAGGGGTGGTATTCACTTACCTTCCCTACCGGTTCACAAATGTGAGTGTGCGCCACCTCCGCACATGCACACAGCCTTCCACATATTTATTTATTTATTTATTTATTTATTTATTTATTTATTTATTTATTTATTTATTTATTTATTTATTTATTTATTTATTTATTTATTTATTTAGTCAAGTACGTGTTGGTAATATACATAGATATAACATTGTTTATATACATTAGATGGGTACTGATAAGAGAACATTAGGACAGGGACGGTAGGCACGCTGGTGCCCATATGCACGCCCCTTACTGACCTCTTAGGAATTGGGTGAGGTCAACAGTGGACAATCTTAGGGTAAAGTTTTGGGGGTTTGGTGATGAAACCATAGAGTCAGGTAGTGAGTTCCAGGCATTTACCACTCTGTTGCTAAAGTCGTATTTTCTACAGTCAAGTTTGGAGCGGTTCACTTTGAGTTTGTATCTGTTGTGTGCTCGTGTATTGCTGTGGTTGAAGCTGAAGTAGTCGTTGACAGCAAGGACGTTGTAGCAGATAATTTTGTGAGCTATGTTTAGGTCGTGCCGAAGGCGACGTAGTTCTAAGCTTTCTAAGCCCAGGATTTCAAGTCTGGTTGCATAAAGTATTCTGTTGCGAGTAGAGGAGTGGAGGACTCTTCTTGTAAAGTATCTCTGGACACTTTCTAATGTATTTATGTCCAATATGTGGTGTGGGTTCCAGACAGATGAGCTGTATTCAAGGATTGGTCTGGCGAATGTTTTGTTTGCTCTAGTTAGTAGTGTGATATTACCGGAGAAGAAGCTACGTAAGATTAGGTTAACAACTCTTGAAGCCTTTTTGGCGATGTTGTTGCAGTGGGCTTTGGCACTTAGGTCATTTGAGATAATTCCAAGGTCTTTGACAGGGTGAGGGTCGTCTGCAAGGGCTTGTCTATTCAGCTTGTATTTGGTGTTCTGATTTTTTTTGCCAATGTGTAGGACAGCGCATTTGTTGGTTGACATTGTTGGTTGACACATGCACCCAGCCTCAAAAATGTGGCTAAATAGGACGGTATTACATCCGGGCGGGTGGGCAGCCACCCGCAGTCGCCGCTACCAGTTCGCCCAAACCTGTCCGAACCGGCAGAATCCGAACCTCTGGGTGTCCTGCTTGAGCAGGGGGTTGGACTAGAAGATCTCTAAGGTGTCTTCCAACTCTGTTATTCTGCTATTCTGACTCAAGGAATGCTAATATCTTATCCAAGAAAATCCACTTTATGTCTTTTTGTTCGGGGTTTTTTCTCCCTCTCTCAGTTTTGTGCTGGACATTATCTATCTGGTTGGCAGCAGGTGGGAGACGTATCACCGCAGTCAGCTGAGTTGATCTAAGAGTTGGCAGCCACAGATAACGCATGCACTTTGTCTTTTCCTTTCCCATTCCCGAATGACAGCTCTGTTCTCCAGGTGGGCCCGAATCAGATGTGACTATATCTCGGGACTAAGACCTTATCAGTGGTATTTCCAGCTCTTGGCCTAAAACACCTGTTTTAATCCATTAATCTCCTAGCTCAGGCAAAAGAGGGCTTGTTATAAGAACAGGTTATTAGCTGACCTCGCAAAATGGTTGAAGGAAACCAAAAGTGTGGCATTTCACCCCCTCTACCTGCTGTTGCTAAGCAAGCAAAACTGCTAATTGGTTGTGGATTAAAAAAAATAATAATTGACAGGTTGGGATTAGAAGAATTGGAATGCATGTGTGTGTAGGTGTGCATTTGTCCTGCAGAGGAGAACTTCATGATTGTTCAGAGGAGTCTATTATAAAGAAGGGACAGAACAAAAATAGAACGGCAACGTATACTGAGACCACAACTGTACTCTTGAGGTGGGGGGGGGGGAATCCCTGAAATAGCTCTTTTTATAAGCATTAAAAAGTAATGGGGCCCTGGAGAGAATAGAGTTTTTATTATATGAGAACAGGATGATTTCAAGACTCTGCTCTCTCCGAAGTCTTCCATGCTTACAGTAGGGATCCAAAGCATCTCCCCTTGGAAAGAAAACTCCCTCCAGTCGGATTAACAATCTATGCAAGAAGAAATGTTGTATTGGCATATACAAATTTGTACTGGTTTTCTTGGCCTGCTTTTTGATAACTTGCTGTATTCTAAAAACATGTATTCCGCTTCATCTTCAATGCAGGGGTGGTATTCACTTACCTTCCCTACTGGTTCGCAAATGTGACGCACCACCTCTGCACATGCACACAGCCTCCCGCACATGAGCTTTACTCACGCACGTGCCTTCTGCGCATGCGCCCAGCCTCGAAAATGTGGGTAAATAGGACGGCATTACATCCAGGCGGGTGGTTCGCCCGAACCGGCTGAATACCACCTCTGCTTCAGTGGCTATTTATATAGTTTGACTGTAAGAGTTGCTTTGGACAGTGAGATGGGTGGCATATGCAATCAATCAAGTAATCAATAATCAACCAATTTCATGCAAAGGAATTCACCAATTTGCTCTTTGTCATCTTACTTGTTTTCCCTCAATTCTGAGCCACAAAGTACAGTCTTCAATACAAAAATTAGAGTCCCTATTAACAGAATGATCTGGAAGAACCCAACTACACCAAGACTACCTGACATGTCTCACTGACTCTAATTTTAGTAGGACACCTTAGGACATAAGTTCAGTGTTTAAACATGTTTAATGCACCATTGGTTAAATTCACCTTATTTATAAAACAATATTACACTGCTAACCAGAGCATACAAAACATTTGTTAGACCAATTCTGGAATACAGCTCACCTGTCTGGAACCCGCACTGCATATCAGACATAAATACAATCGAGAGAGTCCAGAAATATTTCACAAGAAGAGTCCTCCACTCCTCCGCTCGCAACAAAATACCTTATTCCACCAGACTTGAAATATTGGGATTAGACAATTTACAACTACGTCGCCTCCGATCTGATCTAAATGTAGTTCATAAAATCATATACCAAAATGTCCTTCCTGTTAATGACTACTTCAGCTTCAACCGCAGCAATACACAAGCACATAATAGATTCAAACTAAATGTAAACCGCTCCAAACTCAACTGCAGAAAATACGACTTCAGCAACAGAGTGATCAATGCCTGGAATGCACTACCTGACTCTGTGGTTTCTTCCCCAAACCCCAAAAATTTTAACCTTAGACTGTCTACAGTCGACCTCTCCCTGTTTCTAAGAGGTCTGTAAGGGGCGTGCATAAGCGCACACTGTGCCTACCGTCCCTGTCCTACTGTCCTATTGTCTTCTTTTATTGTTACTTTTTACTTATGTTATGTTTATACAAACTACTACTATCCTATACATGTTTGACAAATAAATTAAATAAATAAATAAATAAATAAATTCATTTGATTTAGATTTAATTAGCAAATTAAATTAATGAGCCGAGGTGGCACAGCGGTTAGAGGCAGGTACTGCAGGCCACTTTAGCTGACACTGATCCGCAGGTCAGCGGTTCAAATCTCACCGGCTCAAGGTTGACTCAGCCTTCCATCCTTCCGAGGTAGGTAAAATGAGGACCCAGATTGTTGGGGGCAATGTAAATATACATTGCTTACTGGTGTAAACCGCTTAGAGAGTGCTTGCACTGTGAGGTGGTATATAAATCTCACAAAATAAATAAATAAATAAATAAATTACGAATCCACAATCAGGTAAGTTTGCTCAAAATATTAGAATATGGTTGGTTGGTTGGTTGGTTGGTTGGTTGGTTGGTTGGTTGGTTCATTCAATAGTTTGTTCATTCATTTACTATTCCTTACTATTCTATTCTAGGACTATTCTAATCAATTAATATAAATCACATTCAAAAAACAACATTGTACATTATATGTAAAAGTAGAAGGCATTCTCAGAAAAATAAAATGAAGTCATCATCAGGTGGCTCGGTGACACAGAACTGGATTTCATGTCTTCATGCAGCCGCCAAGTTATTAATTTTCTGAAGTGTATGTATGAGTTGTAATAGTCTGTGAGAATATCCTTCAGAAGCAGGAGGAAGAGGAGCTGAGCCCACAAAGGGAATGGGGGCATGGCAGACATCACAGAAGGGACCATCCCTAGTTTCCTGGACTGTAAAAGTGAGGTGGGTGAGATGTTCTTTCAGATGTGCAAGATTCTGTTACTGTAACCTTACAATAAAGGTAGTGTTATTACTCATGGTTGGCGCTCCTTGTCTAGACTACTTCAAAGGACTGACAGGTTGAGCTTGCATAACACAATAACCCCACCATGGTTTAGGATCTGTGAACCAAGTTGTGGATTAAAAGGAAGCATAGCAATAGCACTTAGACTTATATACTGCTTCATAGTGCTTTACAGCCCTCTCTAAGCGGTTTACAGAGTTCAGCATATTGCCCTCAACAATCTGGGTCCTCATTTTACCCACCTCGGAAAGATGGAAGGCTGAGTCAACCTTGAGCAGGTGAGATTTGAACAGCTGAACTGTTGAACTGCAGTGCTGCTCTTTAATCACTCCGCCACCTCGGCTCGGAATAGCATCTTTGGGGTGAGACTAGCAACATTATTCATGCAGAATTTCTTTCGAGGATATAGCTAAGGTGACCAACTTTTTTACAATGAAAAGGAGGACAAATAAATTGGGAAAAAAATATCGTAAATAAAAGAAACATTTTATTCATTGCAACAATAATACACTATAATATGATATATTGTATGCATAATAAAACATTTGTAACATTTTATATTGTAATTATGCTTACATGCCTGTTAATTATTATTTAAATGAGTACTTTTCCATTGAATTAATATTTTGTCAATGTATCATCTTTTAACAATATATTGGAAATATCTGAACAAGAAATATCCTTCATATTGAATTTTACGGCAAGTGCTGCAGCTAGAGTATCAACATAACATAAAAAGTAAACATAGCACATAACATAAGAACTAAACAAAGCCACTTGCACGCGGCGCTCTCTCTCAAGGTCTCCCGTGCAGAGCGCATGCGTCTCATAATCGCGTCTTATACCGCACTGTACCGAGCCTTGACGAATTGTCATGTCAAATACAAATACGTCACATAACACACAACAGATTAGTCTTCAAATATCGAAAAGGAGGACATGTAGGAGGACACTTTACGAGGGAGGACAGAACTTACAAAAGAAGGACTGTCCTCCCTAAAGGAGGACGGTTGGTCACCTTAATATAGCAGATTTCCAACCTGATATTGCAAAGTGCAAACATTCCCTCAACTCAAAATAACTGATGTCAATACTGTCATGACTGGAAATATAAACCACTATTAACACTGAATGGAATAAAAAAAATCCCACTTTATTTTTTATTCATACTCAAAAGGAGTACACATATACAAACAGTGGCCTTTCAGCAATGTACTCACTTATTTGTAATATAGGCCTTAAAGGAAGATACGGCTACTTTAAAGAAATTCCCAGACTTTCCTTCGTTACTGCAAAAGAGGGTGGAGTTGTAGAAGAAGCAGAGAACAAAAAAAGCACACACACACAAAAAACCCAACAAAAAAAATAGAAAGAAAGCAACAGAAAGAAGTTTAAAGTAGTGAATGACAAGTTTTCAGGCCCTGGCGTTAGAATCCTGAATCCTTCAAGGTGATTTGCACAAAGAAAGGAAACAAAATGAGCCAGAGTTTTATGCTTGGCGGACAGTGAATGAGTAACCATGTTTTAAAACTAATCAAGAACTCTTTTGATTGTCATTATAGCAGGCAAGAGGGAAAGAACAGGGAAGAGAGACTTTTAAGTTTTGGAAACAATCTTGATGTTATTATTTTTAATAGTGAAACGAAGCTGAGGGAGGAGGGCTTCATTTCATTAAGATAAAAGCTTTCCTTTTAAAATGAAGCCACGTGCCTTTGAAAGGTCTTCTCTCAACATCGAGGAATATACAATGATGAAAAAAGTGAAACAAACAAAAATATATATGGAGGAAAAGGTTGACTTCCAAATCCCCTGATCCACCCCCCAATATGTTGGAATGTGCGTTAGGTAGAGCTTTTCAGAGCTTTATTCAAAGTAAAGCAATCAAATAAGGATATATAAAAGATATAAAACAATTTAAAATAATGAGATGAATGCCAGCACAAACAAAGTTTGGCGCATGTGTTTTTAATTATTTATCACATTCTATTCAGGGAATAGAAATAGAGTCAGGGATGCGTGATGGGCAAAATAGAAATATTGCCCATCACACATCCCTGACTCTATTTCTATTCCCTGATTAAAATCCAACTCATGTTTGAAAATCTGCAATGAGCAGGGAGCTGCCACCATTTCTGTAAGCTTTCAGGATACATGGGAAAGAAACTGGAGGCATAGAAAGCCAGTGGGCTTAATGAGGGTCAGTGCAGTTTGTTTGTTTGTTTGTTTGTTTGTTTGTTTGTTTGTTTGTTTGTTTGTTTATCTATCTATCTATCTATCTATCTATCTATCTATCTATCTATCTATCTATCTATCTATTTATCTATTTATCTATCTATCTATCTATCTATCTATCTATATCTATCTATTTATTTATTTATTTATTTATTTATTTATTTATTTATTTATTTATTTATTTATTTATTTATTTATTTATTTATTTATTTATTTATTTATTAGTGGCATTTATACACCGCCTCACTCATAGCCCCTCATCGAAGATCCAACACAGGACAAAAGCCATTAGCCACAATAGGAATTGCCCAACACTCTTTCAGAACACAAGCCCCTTCATTCATTCATTCATTCATTCATTCATTCATTCATTCATTCATTCATTCATTCATTCATTTATTTATTTATTTATTTATTTATTTATTTATTTATTTATTTATTTATTTATTTATTTATTTATTTATTTATTTATTTATTTATGAGATTTATAAACCGCCTCACAGTGCAAGCACTCTCTAAGCGGTTTACACCAGTAAGCAATGTATATTTATATTGCCCCCAACAATCTAGGTCCTCATTTTACCTACCTCGGAAGGATGGAAGGCTGAGTCAACCTTGAGACGGTGAGATATGAACCGCTGACCTGCGGATCATAGTCAGCTAAAGTAGCCTGCAGTACCCCTCTCTAACCGCTACGCCACCTCGGCTCTTAAGTGACCAAGATAGCACAGAAATGTGAAAACCATTAGCAGATTACAGAGATAGTAAATGAAATCTCAGCCCTGGGAAGGAAAGTAACATAAGGAAGAAACTCAAACTTGATTTTGTTTGGCATAACGGGAGCCAAAAGCAAGATTTTGATCTTCTATCCAACAACAATACAGTTCCAATAGTCCTTCAGGTGTCTTGTTTCCTCATCTGGTCTTCCTCAAAGGGCTGACTTTCTGACAGTTTTGGGTGGAATTCTGCAAGAATTCTAAAAAGCGAAATCAATGGGGGTAGCTGGATTCATTTAATGACCATGTGATTCACTTAACTGCAGTGATTAACTTAACAACTGTGCCAAGGAAGGTTGCCAAATGTGGCAAAACTCACTTAACAACTGCCTTGCTTAACAATGGAAATTTTGGGCTCATAAATTGGGCTCATAAATCAAGAACTACCTGTACTGAATTGAATGAATTGAAAATTACGTTATGATGCATAATGTAATTATTAAATTATGCCAATCTATCCAATCTACTTAAGTTTTATTTATACCATATTTTAGCAGGGAATCATGCAAGAAGATAAGGAAAAGACCAAGCTGATTTGTGAAGATCTAGCAGATTTGCAAAACACCAACAAATATTCCACCTCCATCCTGAAACAAATAATAATAATTATTGGTGAAGGATATGAAACCAAATATGTTTGTCTTCCTCTTCTGAGCCTGAATCAATTTACTTAACAAACAATTTAGCTTTGGATAAAAAAAAACATTTCTTAGGTCCAGTCAACTACTGCTAACTACCAAGACACTTTCAATCAATTTTCAATTTCAGCCAAAGGATCCTCATTGTTGACAAATTTATAACAAACTCTTAAGTATAAATAAAATTTGAGAGCATCTCCTTCACAAGATCCATCTTAGCTCTTTCAAACAAACCGTAACAGCAATGTGGTTACATAGGCAGCTATTGGCTCGTGCATGACACATCCACAACAATCCTTCGAATTTCTGAAAAATCAGAATCGTGGCTCTTATTTTTCAGCACCATGGTCAGTGGCCAATACTCTGCTTTTCTTTATTGAAAGAAATCCAGCTTTTGTTATACTTTTGCAGCATGCCACACACGTGTAACATCCTAGTGAATGAGAAGCTGCTTCACAGAGAGATACCAAACCAAGTGGGTTAGAAAAATATGCCACCCACCTATACTATTCAACCCACTAGCTCAAGGGTTCCCAACCGGGGGTGCTCGATGATATTCCAGGGCATGCAAAAACTTGGGTTTAGACATTTCAAAATTATAGTGCATATGCATAATTATATGCATATAATTATTTACTTTTGTAAGAGGTGCGAGAATATATCAGAAGCATTTTAGGGGTGTGGGGTATAGAAAAGTTTAGGAACCCCTGCACTAGCTGAATATGTTAGGCCCTTACAAAAATAGTTGACCTGAGATGTTTCATTAAGGAGGGAGGGATTATAGGACAGAAGTTCTGAAAGTCATGAGATGGAAGTATTTCTGTGGGCCAGATTGGTTTTCCACAGTTCCACATGTGCCCTACAATCTCCACCATCATCCACAGTTAATGCAACACATCCAAATGACTGTGATATTGACATGGGGATTGAAGGAAGCATATGCTCTGCATTATTCACCTTATCATCATCATCATCATCATTTAATGACCCCATAATCCCTTGTGGGGTGGAGTCTGGGCAGCTGAATGGAGCTAGCAGAGTGTTTTAATGGCCGGATGCCCTTCCTGTCGCCAATGCGGAATTTTGTTCAGCAGATATATTTTCAGTCTGCCCAGAGAGAGAAATATCTGCCTCTACCTAGGATCGAACTCACAGCCTCCTGATTGTGAGATGAGAGCTCCACCTCTAGGCCACCATACCACTCCCCCTTAGAAGGAAAGTATGACTTTCTTAAATAATAAATATATGGACAGGTTCCAACAAGAAGCCTTGGACTGATTCAGATGCCTTGGAAAGAGAGGAAATTAAGATGAAAGGAAAGATTGCAAGATGTATCAACAAATTATCTAGAGCAGTGTTTCTCACCCTCAGCAACTTGAAGATGTGTGAACTTCAACTCCCCAAATTCCTCCAGCCAGAATTCTGGGAATTGAAGTCCACACATCTCCGAGTTGCTGAGGTTATGAAACACTGCTCTGGATGCTTAGCAATGAGTGGCACTGTATATAAGGAGGTCAGGAGAAGAAAGCAAGTAAATCTGAGAGTCAACTTGGAGCATATGCAGGTGGACTAATGGTTGAAGACTCTGTCACCCACCAATTCTTTTTCGGGTCACCAACCTCCACTGTATGCATTCATTAATTTGTAACCTTTCGCTAATGCCTTGGCTCTAAATTCACTGGACTAGAAAAGTGTCCCATTGAAATCAATGGGACGTATTCCTCAGTAAATGTGTCAGGTCAAGATGCCTACATATGCCTCCCATCCTCCATTCTTTTGATTCCGTTCCTTTACCCTCCCACCATTGTCAGGCAATCGTAGGGAAATGAGTCAAAGGGCACCCATTCAAGAAAGTCAAGCCCAAATCCCTCACACAAGACATTCATCTCTTCATTAAAGTAGCCGGATTCCCGACTTCAGGGGTGAAGACCTAGCTTCTCGCCATTAAGAACGACCCACGGATTTGTCAGTTTATGAAAGCGCTCATAATATGTCCTCAACATCCCTTGGCATATTGGAATAAGGAGGTGGTGGAAAATAATCAAGCTTTCCTATGGGGAAACAGGGGAGCATAAAAATAAATGCCCCACAAAAGCCATTCAGAGGGGCAGGTTGTATAAAACCTCAGACAGACAGGAATCTGCAGTTTAAGCTGCAGTTTTGCAAGGCTGATTTTTCTTAGAGGGGCGAAGCATGGAGCTATGTGCGATGTGCAAGTGTGCTTTTGTCCCCAAATAACCAAATTTCTTTTGTTCTACAAATTGCCTCAATAGGGTCTCTTTTACTCGCTGGCCAAGAGGCCTCCAACTGACATCAGTTAGCATGACAATTGACTTTTTGGCCCAGGAGCCTCCCTTTGTTTATGGGATGGATGGCAAAAGAGGCAGTGGGAGAAGGCAGAGAAAAGAGAGGCGCCATAAATCTACCTAGAACAAACTCAGTCTGGGGAGTTAATGGTGGAAGAGGAGGAGGGCAGGCTGAAGGAGGGGGTGGGAGCCAAGATTCATGGCTTTTAAGCTATGCATTCTTTAACCCGGACAAAGCCTTTAGACTTAGAGAAGGAGGGGGAACTCTACAAGAGGAGCAACCATCTTTTTTCTGTAAAACCAGAAAGGTTGATTGGACAAAGACAGATATAGGACATGAATGGCAATTGACTAGAATGCATCTTGCCAAATTCTCCAATAATTTGGAGAACAGCAAACTATGTATTAGCCAAGACACAGTTTAGATGATCCATAAATCTTAATAAACCCTATGGGTTTATTCAAGACATTGGACTATGATGTCACCTGGGACAGGTGTTGAAGCCATATTTATCCAGTATATTCCTAGTATTTACTTCCATCCACTTCATTCACGATCTCTGGCCAAGAAGGAATCAATCCTGTCAATGTTGTTGCTGCAACAATGGAAGATTCGCCAAGTTTCCTATTTCCAGTGTCCACCAATACTCAAACTTGGTTAAGCAGGAAGGTTCAGCAACATGTCTGGACTGCTTTTGACAAACACACCAAAATGTCTGTATCAAATAAACCATTAAGATTCCTAAACCCCAGTGACAGATGAAGAGAGACAGGAGAGAGTCAAAAATATAATTCAGTGTAACAGTATAGTACACTTCTTCACTATTATGAAACACTGAAATTACTGAAGACCGGGCTTTCATTATGCTTTCAATGAGGGAGGTTGCACAATCTACATGAAGTGTGTGCTTTATTTATTTAAGTATGATCATATTAGTTTAGGTATTTATTGTACTCCCCCTTGTGTTTCACTTGTGCCAGAGTATGCAACTCTAAGCAGAATAAAATTGCTAGTGGGTCCTCAGAAATTCCTCCCAGCATCCTATACCAGTGGTTCTCACCTGTAGTCCGTGGATCCTTGGAGGGCTTGAAGAAATGTTATGATTTAATCCTGAGAAGTCTTGGTGGTCCGTGGCTAGTGGTGGATTGCTGCTGGTTTGGACCGGATCACCCGAACCGGTGGCGGAAATTTCCCCCGCTCACCGAACCGGCAGCGATGGCCGGTTGGCCACTCCCCCAAACCGATTCTCCAGTCGCCGCTCCTTGAAAGCGGCTGGCAAAGAACGTGCAACGTGAGGCAAAAAATGTCCGTGACGTGATGCAGAACGCGCACTTCCAACATGATGCAAACCGGTAGGGAAGGTAAGTAGAATCCACCTCTGTCCGTGGCCATGGTCCATGGTCACAAAAGGTATTTAAAGGGGGTCTGGGATGAAGAAAAGATTAAGAACCACTGTCATGTACTGTTGGCCATGTTATCTGGGATCTGGAGACCCACAGCTTCTCCCTTCTGAATGAAAGAAAGAACCCAATGGGAGCACAAATCAGTTTTTTCATCTACAGCAGTGAAATATTGATTTTGGCTGGAATGTTCTCTACTTCTTTACTGGCACAATGGCTGGTTGTTTTGTTTTGTTTTTGCCTACTTGCTCTAGGAGAGGAGCGGATCTTGGATGTAAAAGTTTTTTATTTTTTTCCCCTTTAAAACAAACATTTCATCATTCATTAAACAGTGTGTCGTCTGAGTACAATTTTTGTGTGTGTCATAATCGTTATAGCTTACCACCAAATTCTTTATATACATCTATTCTTATTTTAACATTACAACTTAACATATCTCCTGTTATAACATTTCTCTTCCTGAATTATTTAACTTTATACTTTTTATCCATATTCATTTTCTAACCAATGATAAAATAACCCCCATATATTATAATAATCAGATTCTTCCTTTCCTTGAATTGCTAGTGTTAATCTACTCATTTCTGCACAATCTAATATTTTCTTGATTACATTTTCATCTTTAGGGATTTCTTCAGTTTTCCAATTTTGTGCAATTACAATTCTAGCCGCAGTTATTACATGAATAATCAAATATCCATTTTCTTTACTATATTTCCCTGGTAGGATACCCAACAAGAACAATTCAGGTTTTAAGTCCAATATGTTGCTGCGTCATCTTCTCCAACCACATTGGAATTCTTGCCCAGTATTTTTTCGCTTCTATACATGTCCACCACAAACGATATTATGAACCCGGCGTTTGGTGGCATTTCCAACATTTAGTTGATTTTTCTTTAAACATTTTTGCCAATCTTTCAGGTGACATGTGCCATCTATAAAAACATTTTATACAAATTCTCTAATTTCGCTCCCATAGTTGCTGCCATTTATCTAACTCTATTGAATGTCCAAAAAATTTTGCCCACGCTATTGTTTCTTTTACCTGTTCTTCTTCTAGTTTAATACACAGTAAATAACAGGATAGGAATGGATCTTATCACCAGATCTATCAGAAAGATTCTGCTTAAGGTTTCACAGATGAAATCTCCAAGCTTTCTAGCCTGTTAGATGCATTTAGGCTGTTGAGGTCATGCCACTCTTACTAATTCTTAAGAATGGCTCTGGGAATGATGGCCCTCTTGGAAGCAAAGGAGATGTTGGAAGTTGACATTTTGCTTTGCAGCCTGCAAGCTTTTCGTCTTTTTTTTTTTTTAAAGTATTCAGGTGGAACAAACAAACAAAGTGGATACCTTTACAGACCCAAGCATCAGGCTGAAGACGCCAATTCTAAAGAACATTTGGACGCAGAAGGAGAAGTGCATAGAAAAACAACAAAAATGATAAAGGGTATGCAGGCTAAATTGTATGATGAACAGTTCAGGAAGGTAGGTATGTCTAGTCCTCCTAGATCCACAGCTAAAATTAGACCAACATCTCACAGCTGTGGCTAGGGGAGCCTTTGCACAGGTTTGCCTGGTGCACCAATTGCGACCATACTTGGAGAAGAAGGCTCTACTCACGGTCACTCATGCCCTTGTCACCTCTCGATTGGACTACTGTAATGCGCTCTACATGGGGCTACCCTTGAAGAGTATCCAGAGACTTCAACTGGTGCAAAATGCGGCTGCGCGTGCTGTGGTGGGTGTCTCAAGATACATCCATGTAACACCCATACTCCATCAGCTGCATTGGTTGCCCATTGGTCTCCGGGTGCAATTCAAGGTGTTGATCATCATCTTTAAAGCCCTACATGGCTTAGGGCCAGGTTACCTTCAGGACAGCATCCTACCTCATACTTCCCTTCGACCGGTTAGGTCCCACAGAGTGGGTCTCCACCAGGTCCCGTCAACCAAACAATGCCGGCTGGCAGGGCCTAGGGGAAGGGCCTTTTCTGTGGGGCCCCTATTCTCTGGAACCAACTACCCCCAGAGATACGAACTATCTCCACCTTGCTGGCCTTCCGAAAAGCCGTTAAGACATGGCTCTTCCTGCAGGCGGGGCTTTGAGACAATTTCACATCTTAGGTCTCCCCCATGTATGTATGATTTTGTATGTTTTTTTAAAATTCATTTTAAATTGTTATTACATTTTTATACTGTTTAGTTGTTCTTTAAATGTTGTATGCTGCCCTGAGTCCCCAGGGAGTAGGGCGGCATATAAGAACACTAAAATAAATAAATAAATAAATAAATAAATAAATAAATAAATAAATAAATAAATAAATAAATAAATAAATAAATAAATAAATAAATGAATGAATGAATGAATGAATGAATGAATGATAGATAGATAGATAGATAAATAAATAAATAAATAAATAGTCTATGGAAGAGAAGGATTAGAGGTGACACGATATCAGTCTTCCAGGACTCGAGGGGTTGTCACAGAGAAGAGGGGATTGACTTATTCTCCAAAGCACCAGAGGGCATAAAAAGAAGCAATGGATAGAAGCCTGTAAAAGAGAGAACCTAGAAGTATGGAGAAATTTTCTGGTAGTGAGAACAATTAATCAATGAATTTGACTAGGATAGTAGAAGGTGCCTGCCTTGAGTAAGGGGTTGGGCTAGAAGACCTCCAAGGTCCCTTCCAGCCCTATGATTCTATGTTCTATGTTCTATTTACCTGCTGGTAACAACTCTCTTTGGACTCAATAGATATCAGCATATATCTTAAAAAGCCCCTCATTGATCCTTTTTTCTGACATCACGACACCACTCCTAAAATTTCAGCATTTATGCCATCTTTCCCTCCCGTAATTCCTGCTTCTTGCAAGCTCTGGAGGGGAGAGGGTTTGTCTCCTAACCTAGATTTTCAATGCCTGTCCTCTAAAGCTCAAGAGGCTTTGCTCATGATGGCTACTCATCCCTTGAAATGTCTCCTGCAATCTCGTATAAGGAGAGGTTTTTAGCACTCTGCCTAATTTGTCTGAATTGTTGCCTTTTCTTGCTGTCATTTCTCCAGGTTGTAGCTATAACTTGCTATGCCTGAAGGCTCCTGGTACAATTGTTAATCTTCCACTGAGCCTGGCAAACATGCCTAATCATCCATTAATCTTAGCCTATTCAATCAAATCCCCAAGAATGAAACAACAGCGTCCTTCACATACAGTATATGTTAGCTATTCAATCTTTGTTCCAGGGGTGAAATGCTACCAGTTCGGCCCGGTTTGGGCGTACCGGTAGCGGTGGCCGCCGGTGGTTCGGAGAACTGGTAGCGGTGGCAGCGTGAGGCTCCGCCCACCTGTCCAGATGTCACCATTTTCTTTTTTTTCACCCTCTGCGCATGTGCAAAGCCTTCTGCACATGCGCAGAGGGTGAAAAAGCACATGAGCTTCCAAACCGGTAGGGAAGGTAAGTAGATTTCACCGCTGCTTTGCCCAGATTTTGATTAGTGTCATATGTCATTCTTGAGATAAATTGAAAAACTTTTGCAGAACTGTTAGCAGAGTTTGGTGGCAACACAAGAGGTGCTATCAAATCGGCAGTTCCATTTCCCCGAGTAGGTGGGGAACATATATTTATTCAATTACTAATATATACAGAGTCCTAAGTCTGCTTTTAAAATGTCCAAAATTTGCTGCCTGCATTTCATTGAAGCCCAAGGGTAATATTTATATTAATTTGAAAGAAACTGTTTACAACTTCATACTCTAAAATAGCCACCAGCTCTTGTGCTTTCCCCAACTTTGTGAGTTATTGGGAACATCTGGAATGTTGAGGTGTGTTTTCATGACTTTTTTTTTTTTGAGGAGAAACTACCAAACAAGAATCAAGCAAAATCCTACTTGCCGTCATCTTTTGCATTGCTTCCCACTGACTTTGCTTACCTTTGTCCTTCTTCTGATCAGATGGCTGAGAAAATGTGAAGGGCAACCCTTCAGGTGTTGCCTGCAGGCAACACATTATTCACATGTCATCTGATAGAATGAATGAGAAATTATGTTATTCCATCCCCCTTGTCTCACCCACCTTTGTTACTATCTGATAGTTCTCCCAATAGAATTGCTCCATTGTGGTGCAAATAATTCTCATGCACCTATGCATTATCTCTGTTACTCTATGTCAGGGGTGTCAAACTCAAGGACCACGGGCTGAATCCGGCCTGCAATGTGGTCAGATCTGGCCCGCAGGGCTGTCCTGGTCTACCCAATGCAGGGGAAAGATCAGGCCAGTGTAGCTTCGGCCTGGTCCACCCAGTGTGTAGAGGCAAGATCAGGCCAACACAGCTTTGGCCCAGTCTACCCAATGCAAAGAGGAAACATGCCAGCAATTTGGGGAGTGGTGTCAAGCTGGCCACGCCCACCCAGTTGGTCATACCCACCCAGTTGGCCATGCTTGCCCGGTCCCCCAAGGTCAACCACAGCCCTGATGCGGCCCTCAATGAAATTGGGTTTGACACCCCTGCTCTATGTAGTCTCTTTTACTTCTTGCTTTAATTTTATAAATGGAAGTAACGAGCATATGGAAATTTGTTGTTAATATTATTACTACCGCCATTGCTATCACTACTATCTACCAGTATGTGTTACTAAAAGTCATGTGTCTGTTTGTAACTTTCAGTTGGGTGAAATGATGCGTCACAGGGCAACCATTTTTAAATCAACACACCCCAAATGTGCTAATTTAAAGAATGTGTTCAAAATTCAGGACTCCTGGGAGATTTAAATTTGCCATGTTGTGGCCACTTCGGTGCTGCCGTGCTACAGTGACCAGTCATGGACACATCATCCTTTCCAAGTCATCCAGTCATTTCCTAGAAGGAAAAATCAATGGGGAAGCTGACAGGAAGTTAAAGGTCCCTCCTGCTCTCAATGCTTTTTTGCCCATCCTTGGTCATTGTGTTTCTCTCTTTAGGTAAGGAAATCTCACTGAAACAATTACCCAACAGGGCATAAATTGTCTAGTTACACTTAAAAACTATCAATGGGAAACATTCTTTTTCACAGACATGAGACTGGTGGTGAATGGATCATATTAATTTGCATAGTGGCATCTTAATGGGGAAAGGAAAAAAAATAGCAGCTTCAGGACCGCTGGAGAGTTTTGGTAACAGAGGCTACAAAATAAACCATGGAAGAAAGGTCAACAGAACCAGTTTGGAGAGGAAAAAGAAAACCCTTCTCACATTCTTCCTATGTTGTTATGAGAATAATGTTGAAAGGCTTTGTTATAACTTATGGGAATGCCCATATTTCATGCCATATTTAAAATATAATGACTTCAACTGTAAGTTTTATCTGAGTGTGCCAAATACGTATTAACCAGAAAAACTGTAGATAAATTTACTATTGAGAAATCTAATTGGCTCAGTGAGACTAATTTATTCCACCCATCTTCCAGGTAATTTGCAATTTATGTATTTTTGGGGGGTGAGTGCCTTCTGGTCAATGTTGACATCTAGCAACTATCTGGAAGTCTTGCAGGTTTTTTGGCGAGATTTCAGAAATGGTTAGCCCCTACCTTTTTCTTCCTAGGGCTCAGAAACAGCCCAAGGTCATCCAGCTAGCTTTGTGCTTAAACTAGGACTTGAACTCATGGTCTTCTGGTTTCTAGCTGATGCCAATCACTACACAAAACTGACTCCCATCTGTTTACTTACGGCCCCCTACAAAGGAACAGTAAAGCCAACTTTTTGCACTAAGCTCCTGTACCTACCTCGGAAGGACAGAAGGCTGAGTCAACCTTGAGCCGGTGAGATCTGAACCGCTGACCTGCGGATCACAGTCAGCTAAAGTGGCCTGCAGTACTGCCCCTAACCGCTGTGCCACCTCCCAGCCTTTGAAGATACCAAAAGCAGACAAGATTCAGGCACACTAAGGATATGCACATTCCATTCTCAAGATAATATTTGGGTTTTCTATTTCTATTTCCTACCAGGGATCCTTTATAGGAGGTGAGTGGAACATCTACTCAACAGAATACTGGAAATTGACATCCATATTTCAACATATTGGATCAAATTTACTTTAAATTTGATTTCCTGCACTTTAGTTTTATGAGACATAATTAACCACTAGAGCCAGTTCTGATTTCCTGTTGTCCACTTGTCCACACAGTTCTGAAGTAGCCCTACCTTTTCTTTGGCATGTAGACATAAACAAACTTCCATCCCGATTTTTTCCCCCATAAACACATTTTATAGTACATACCACTTGATCTAATACAATTCTATTAATCCATTTATTTTAAACAGAAACTAAGGAGAATGGGTGGACGACCTGTTCAAATAGATAGCTGACAACTGCTATCAATTAAGAGAAAACCTACTGAAAAGTATAGGTTTTCTTGTCTGCTTATGAAAGGCAGTGGGGAAGACTACGGAAGTCGCATCAGCAGTGGCTGTAACTCCAAAGCAGTCAAGTTGCTTGGAGCAAAAATCCCGAGTCATTTTTATTCAAAAGTAAATAATTCCCCACATACACAATGAACACTCAAAACTGAAGATTTCAAAGGCAACTTTTATTTCTGGAAAGGATAAGCAAAAAACACCTTTTCCACCCAAAGGTGCCCCAGAACTGAGTGCCATTCAAAACTCCCATGTGCTTGTGAAGATTGAAAAGTGGCAAATAAAGATTTCCAAAGAAAATTCAATGTCCCATCGCTAGTGAATATTAATTTTAATCTTTCCCATCATCATTCCCCAAAACATATAATTTATAATCTAGGTACCAAACTTTTAATAATTTTTTATATATACACATATATTTATATCTTTGTTCTATAATATAATCAATAAATATGATCATTTTTATAAATTACGATATCTCAGTAGAAAAAGGAAAATAGGAAGTTTTGCCTAAAAGGAATAGGCATTTTATCTCTCTCTCTCTCTCTCTCCCTCCCTCCCTCTCTCCCACATACATACACACACATTTCTTAGTTTCAAGAGGAACCCAAGATCAAAACAAAACGTGTTAACAGTCATTATTCCAGAATAACACACACTAATTTAAGTTTATTCATATGTTATTTCTCATTCTCACGGGAATGTATTGCGCCATTTATACCATGGACTGAGCTATTGATTCCTCTAAGTCAGAGGTGGAGATGGCTTCATTTTGGAAGTGTCTCGAAGTGCTTGTATCATGCATCCCTAGGGTGATCTTTCCCTCTACACAGGGATGGAAGGCAAGATAGGAAGAAAAAGACAATCAAATAACACACACAAAAAAAAGAGAAAATGGAAGAGCTTTATATATTGATTGCTTTGTGTCAAGTCATTCTCGACTCCTGGCTACAAGTCCATGCCATTTTCCTGGCAAATCTTTCAGTTGTTTACCCTTGACTTCTTCCTATGGCTGAGCGCATGACTGGCCCAAGGTCACCCAGCTAGATTTGTGTCTTAAGATGGAACTAGAATTCAGTCTCTCCGTTTCTAGTCTGGCATCTTAACAACTATACCAAACTGGCTTTCATCCATTTGTAGTCCCCAATAAATTGATAAAGTCACCTCAAACTGAGCTCAACTTCTGGTGACTGTATACAGAGGTTCATATAATTTCTTGGTAACAATTCTGAAGTGGTTTGCCATTGCCTTCTTCAAGGACATAATTTCCAGTCTTGCCTACAGCCCCGAAATTTCCTATTTAAATACTTTTCTGTTTTTTTAATGTTAAAGTCTGTTAGTTGCTGCCATGCAGCTACGTCCCAACAAAGTATTCTTCAAGAAAAGCAACATTCAAAAGAAAAATGCTACTCTCACTCTTTCCCCAGATTTAAACTCTTTCCCCAGTTTAAATCTACCTATCTGCCTACTTCAGAACCAACTGGTCCCAATAAATCTCATTAAATGCAAGGGGAGTTAGGTTTGAGTAGGCATGTATAGAATTGCACTGCACATCATTCCCTCACAGAATAGTTAAAAGAAAAAACAGCTTCATAATTTATATTAAGTGCTCTTAATTAAGTACTCTCTGGGTAATTTGAGAATAACGTAAAAAGGCAGGTTTAGCCATCCTTCAATACAGAGAGAGGATTTCTCTCAAAAGAAGGGATGGAAATTTGAAAATACAGAATTAATTTGTTCCCAACCCGGCAAAGTGGTAAAGCCCTAAAGTATAAGATAGTTTTGAGCTGAACTCAGCAACTTTTAAAGAGCTACATTCAGCACTGAGCTGATTTGCTGGAGGTGGGAACAAAGGATGTCCATTGCTCAACCCAACCAAGACTTAAATACTATTGATTTCAATGTAAGAAGAACTGAGTGCATACTTAAATTGATGGATTGTGCTTCCACCTTACATTCTTCACAGGCTGTTCACACAAATTGTTTCAAAAGTGCTATTGTATCACCTGGACAGCCCTTGATGATGGATTCTCTAACTTGAGAAAGGCAGGTATTGGGAAGGGAGGGTTGCAATTCTTCATATAGAGTTATCTCAAAATGTGTCTCACTAAACTCACCAATGTGCCTGAGTAGGCTTGCCCAGCTCTACATATGCAACATAAAGTGAGGCAACCTTTCCGAGAGGCGTACTCCAAATATTTAGAAGACCTTAATTAGCAAAGTGTGACAAAACTTCATTCCAGAGTTTACTGGGGAGTCTAAGAGCTTTGGTTTAAAGCAGACTTCCCTATTCTTACTCCCTCCAGACATCCCAGAATGACCAATTAGTCTGGAACACACACTAGCAAAAGTCTTGGCAAAAGCAGCTTCAAAAGATGAGTATACTTCATTGAATACTTTTAAGGATACTCCAAAAGTTTTCAGCTGCAGTGGAATCATACTACAGAAATACTGTTCTAGTATTTTAACAGGCAAGTAGCCAGCAACCCCACAGCCTGTTATGGCAAGCATTCTAGATATCAAATCAGACAGCCAGGTTTTATGATTCAATCACACCAGGGAAGAAATCCCTTTGGCACTGAATCCCAATTCTTTCAAACAGCCCTGCGCTAAGCGCTGGAGTCTTCCTCGGGGAAAGGAAGAGAAAGGAAGGACCTTGGGGAAAGTGCAGGGAAGTGGACAGAGACTTCCTATTTAAGGCAAAGGCTAAGACTCTGAAGGGAGGGATTCTCCTCTCCTCGCCAGCAGCCCTGTGCGCGCAGCAACCACCAGAGTCCCCCCGGGATCCTGGCCATGGTTCGACCTCTTGCGCAAAGCACGGAGTTCAGACAAAGTCTGGAAAGGCCGCCTGGGTGGGGAGCCTGAGACAGGGAGGAAGGAAAATGCGCGCGTCCTCCGCAGAGTCACTCGGGCTTTGACTGCTCTCTTGCGAGCCGGGCGAGTCCCAGGGACAGAGCCAGGCGACGGGGCCTTCGGGGTTGCCAGCGCAGCCGTCCAGCGCTGGGAAAGCGGCCTCCAGGCTCGGTCGGGCCAGCGCGCTCCGATCAGCCAGGCGGAGGGTCTCGGTGAGCGCCCAGATGTAATTGTGGGCGAAGCGGAGCGTCTCGATCTTGGTCAGCTTGGCGTCGTCGGGGAAGGAGGGCAGGACGCCACGCAGCGCGTCCAGGGCCGAGTTCAGGTTGTGCATCCGGTTGCGCTCGCGGTCGTTGGCCTTCGTGCGGCGGCTCCGCTTGGCCCTGCTCACCCCGTGACCGTCGCTCTTGCCCTTGCCGCGGCCTCGACGGCTTCTGGCCTCGGAGGGGCCGCCTCCCTCGCAGGGCGCTCCGCCACGGGCCGACCGCTCGCCCGCGGCCTCCAGTACAAGCAAGCCAGGACCGGGAGAGTCGGGCGGCCGGGCGGCAGCGCGCGAGGGAGAGGAGGGCGAGAAGACGTCGTCGTCGTCCGAGATGGCCCAGGAGGGCGTCCCTCCCTCGCTCGTCTCCCGCGAGGCTGGCGAAGAGGCCGTCTGGGGAGGCATCCTGAGGGGAGAGCGGAGAGGGCGGAGGCCCCGTTAGAAAAGGGCGAGGCGCTGCCCGGGGAGACCTCACCCCACCCCCGGCTAAAAGGGCCCCCTTGGCCCGCGCGCGCCGGAAAGGAGAAGGACCCGCCAAGAAAGGCGGAGGCTCCCCGGGCCTTTCTTCCCCGAAGGCGGTTGGGCTCTTAGACCCTCTCCGCGGCACTTGGTTCCTTCTCTCAGGGGGCCTCTGCGCATAAGCAGAGCGCGTTCGCCTCTGCTGCCCGCTGCGGGGAGACGGGGCTTCGAAGAGCTTTAGGCATCTCCGCCGAGAGGCGACGGATGCTTCTGCTTACCTGAGCCGACGCCGAAGTTCTGCCTAGGAAAGGCGGCCAGGCTGGAGGAGAGGAGAGGAGCGCGCCTTCCCCGACGGCAGGAGAAGCAGGCTGCGGGTTGTGCGCACGCCTGCCGCGGGGCTCCTATATATACATATATATGGCGCTCTGGCCCAGTGCGGGATTTCCCCCTCTGGGCGGCATGGAGATGGGGGTTGTCCCCTCCCTCCGGCGCTCGCCACGCCTGCCCGCTTTTTGGCACGCTTGAGCTTATCAGAGCGGCTGGGAGCGTGCCGGCTTCTCGCCCCCCCCCCCCGAGGAAAGCCAATTAGAAGGCAGCGGCTCGCCCCAGCCACGCGAGCCCCTGGCTGGCCGTCGGCCCCACCAACCCTCCTGTTGGGGGGGGGCTGCCGTTGGGAAGTTGCCTCAGTTGCAACGCCGTGCCGCCTGGCGCCTTGGCCGCGCGCAAAGACGCAGCCGTTGCCCTTTTGGAGAGGCCGCCTCGTCCTGGGACTGGCGGGCGGATTTTGAGATGCGGGCTTCAGGCCGCCACATTTTGTCCCGCGCGCCAGTCGTCACTGAGTGCGACTTTTATCTCGCTTGCACCAAGCGCCTCTTCCTGAGTGACGCGCGAAGGATTGTTAGGCCTTTTCTATGGAAAAGGGGCTTTGGCACTAAAAGTCCCCTTTCCAATGGGGCTTCCTCTTTCCTCTCCCTAATGCTGCCCACAGGACAACAGCCTTGTGAGGTTGGTTATCCTGGAAGAGGGGGACAAAGTCAGGACCCCGTGGTCGAGGAGGACATAACCGGTGTCTGCTTCCTCATTGGACACTTTAAATAGATTCACAGTCTTCCTGTCCTAAAATCCTGATTCTTTCCTCTCTCTCTCAGAATAAGCCACAGTCATGCACACTTGTCCCAGCTTCTCCAGTCTGCTTCCCCATCCACACCCCCACATATGTAAATGTATAAACTACATATCCCATCATCTAGAAAAGAGCCATGCTATCCAATGAGGATGAGAATCGCAGTTAGGGAAATTGGGGTGGGGGTGGCACCAATACAAAAGCAGCTATGCATTGTGTACTGAACTCCAGAAATTAACTACAGATTTGTATGTGAGCAAGTGAACACTTGTAGGTTGGAGCTACAGAGACTGGAAACACTACTAAAAATTCCTCTAATCTGGTACCTGAATGGTTTCTCTGGGAAATGCATAAGCACAGGGTAGAAAGCGGTTGCTTGCCTTTATTGCTTGTCTCAATAATTATAATGTTATTGCTCTACACTTACATAGAGACCTTAGTTCTGTTTTGGTCCATTATCTAATCATTTTCCTGTTAAGAATGAGAATCACCACATCTTGTGGCAGGGACTTCCATGGATCCATTGTGCCCTGGACTTCTTTCTTTTGAGAATCAAGAACTAAATGCTAAAAAGGGTAGTCCTAAAGCAAAACATTGCCCATCATCTCAAGCAAATTCCCTTGGGCGAGGCTTCTTTGTAAAGAGTGTGCTTAGATATGCCCTGTCTCCATTCCTAAGGATACTTCTGAATTTTGCAATAAGGCATAAAAGTATCAGCAGTATCTTTCTATGGGGTAGAGAGATAATAATGATAATAAAAAAATACTCAGTTGGGCAAAAAGAAATTGACATTATGAAGAGTCTTTTCATTTATTTATGTGATTTGATTTTTTTAAATCCCACCTTTCTTATTTTTATGACTAACCCAAGCAGTAAACATATTTAATGCTCCCCTTCCTGTTTTCCCTTTGTGCTGAGAGGAGTGACAAAGAAGTTACTCAGCCAACTTTCATGTCTAAGGCAGGACTAGAACTCAGTCTCCTGGTTTCTAGCCTGAAGCCTTAACCAGTAGAGCAAATCTGATATAATTTTATCCTGCCCTTCCAAGAACGTGCTTAGGGAAGCATACATCCATTTCTGTCTTTCCCTCCCCACAGCATCTGTGAAGTGGATGAAGCTGAAAAACACAGAAAGCCTAAAAATTACTTTCTTGGGTTGGAGTCACCATTTGAAATGTTAGTCATTGTTTATTTGATATATATACAGCTGCTCATCTCCCACAGGTGACTCTGGGCAACATGTAAGAATTAAAAGCATAAAAACTGCAATGTACCGTATCGATATCTATATATATACATTTTAAGTACATTCCATATCATAATTGTCGGTGAATATCATCCATAATTTAATTACAGCTTGTAAAGAAAGCATTTATGGATACGCTGTTAAAGTATTGGATTATTTCTTGTTGTTGTTTGTAAATATTTGTACTTGTTTGTGTTTGTGTGCTTTGTTTGTGTTTTTTTCTTATTGTAAAAATTTAATAAAGACTTATTTTTTTAAAAAAAACTGCAATGTACAATCTCCAATGCCAAAGGATAAAATAATGCCCCCATTCTCTCTCCCCCCCTCTCTCTCTCACACACACACAAACAAACATTAACAGCAGCAGACCTCACCTACTCTGACCCAAACACCTGGGGAAACTGCCAGGTCTTCTGTGCCTTGTGAAAGCAACCCAGAGCCATCCAACTATCCAAGGCAATTATGTTTGTTAGAGCAGATGGTGCCACTGAGAAGGCACAATTCCAGGCTCCAACAAGATTGCATTGTTTGATAGAAGGAACTTGGAGCATTGTCCTCTGTGCTAGATTTGGAGGGGTGAGCAGAGGCAATGAGGGAAAGGTGGCCCTACAAATAGTCTGGCTGTAGAGGCAAAACACCACTACAAGCTGCAACACGGAGGATAGCCACTGGAGCAAATGCCAACATCTCCATTAAAATATTTACCACAGATAACATCCACCAAACAAAGGAAGCATTCAGAGTTTGTTAAGCAAATACATTTAAGTGAAATTAAGGGGGAAACACTGTTCTTCATTTAAGTCGTTCTTCTAGATCTAGAACCCTCCAGATCAGAGGTGGGTTCCTCCGGGTTCGGACCGGTTCTATAGAACCGGTAGGAACTTGGTGGCCTGGGTCGCTGGAACTGGCAACAACCCAGGCTTGCCACGCCAACTGTTCCCTCTAAGGTGCGCGGCCACGCAGCCATGCATGTGATGGAAGAACACCGCACGGAGGTTTCTAACTTCCGCCTGGCGTTTTCTAATTGCAGAGGCTGCGCGCCTGCGCACATAAAAGGGGGATGCCGGACGCGCAGCAGTTTTTAACTGCCGTGCACCGTTTTCTCAATGGCAATGGTTCTTAGAACCACAAAAAAAAACCTCAACAGCCCTTTATAATTCTAGGTATAGCAAGTAATTCAGAATAGAGTTTATACCTTTTTGGCCTGGCATAATTTAGCCCTGGCAATGGTTCTTAGAACCAGAAAGAAAACCTCAATGGACCATTTTAATGCTAGGTGTGGCCGTTGATAGATTATCCCTGAGCAAACCCGCAGTGAAGAAAACTGGAACCCACTCTTCCTCCAGATGTATTGAACTCCCAACTAATATGTCCCAAGGTGATAATAACTCAGAAACTACCATAATAACTTTCAAACTACATTGGCAAATTTATCAGTTCATAACTAGTAAGACATTACTTCAAGGGATTGGCTACATTCACTCTTGTGGCCCATTCTTATAAAGGGTTGCTATTTAGCACAGCTCACTTAAGTTTTAGAGCCAAGTCCAATATCATGGTTTCTTTGGGATGGAAGGAATGGTTTGCCCAGGTGTTGCCAAGAAAACTCACAACTTTCAACAGCATTATTTTAGCATACAAAAAGCAAACGTTTCATAAATACATTCCATGTCTATAGTTTCCATTTTAGACTTAAGGAATCTAAAGTAATAACCCAGAAGATCCACAGTTGTAAGTTCATTTAGCAAATTATTTAGGAGACACTGGAATTGTGACAATAAAGCCCACAGAAGCAACTTTGAAAGCAAAAGCTTGACACTCTGCTTTTACACTTTTACTGGAGGAAGATGCAATAGCAAGGAGTGTTTTATAATCTGTTCTATTACAATGCAAAGTTATTCTGATGTTCAGGGTAATATTAAGCAAGAAGTCCAATTAAGATGGGGTTGAAGCATCTTCCTAGTCATGAAAAACAAGCAGTCAAAAGAAATCCTTTCACTTCAACCTCTGCTTATTATTTTGGTAGCTACCTTTCTGTTCAGCTCAGGGTAGAAAAGTTCCAGAAAGAGATGTGGTGGGGAGTGGATCTATGTTCACATCTAATCCAATAAATTTCCTTCTGGTTTTAATTATTTCCCTTTATATTCTAAAAAAAAATGGATAGTTTTATTGGGAAGATGGTTCAAGTCCTGTCCCCCACATACACTTTCAATTCTCCACTTGACTTCATTTGTGACTTCATTTTTATGCCCTTTCCTTATTTAACTATCTCCTGTCGTTCTTTTCCCTCCCTCCTCCTTTCTTCTTGGCTCATAGTAAAAGCAATCGCTAGACTGAGTTTTGCATAGACTGCCTGTGGGTGAAGGGGGTGGGGGGATGGAGAGATCTACCTGGGAGCAGGGTGTGAGCTGTCAGGAAGTATATGTAGTGATATACATGTTTAACTAGGAGTGAAAACAAAGGCATTGGCACAGGGCCATGATCAAAAGATGCAACCAGGAGCACAAGACGCTGCTGTTGTTGTGGACTGGAGACCATAGAATTAAAGACGCCACAGTTGGGTTTCCTTTATGCACACTGATTTCAGCCATCTGGGATGAGGCATCACCCCTATACCTAACACCCCTAATATCTATGAGCTACCATTCTCCAACCAGGTGCCCACCAAACTGAGGAACTCCAACTCTTATTATCCACACTGGCATAGGGCTTCTAGCTGGGAGGAGATGAAAGTTGCAGTTCCTCACCCATCTGGGTTAGAAAAGGTTGGGTGGGATGTCCCAACACTTCTTTGGAGCCCCTCCACAGGCAAAGAATCCAGTGTTTCATTTCAGTAATGGCCAAGGGGGGAACTGTCCTCCCCGCCCCCGGCCCCGGCCCCAAGACCTCTGCGTTCCGTTTCTCTTGTAAAATAAAGGACCGAAGGACGTTTCCACAACTCCATCTCTCTTATCTCTGCGACCGTCGCCAAAAGGGACATCGTCCAGAGCCCCAGGAAAGTGGCCAATAGCAGGGAATGCGGATACTAGGGAAGTCTAAAGTCTAACAAGTCTTTTCTTTGAAGAGAATGTCCCCGAACGAAAGAAAAGGAGGAAACACTTCAGTGCGCAAAAATGACTTCGGAATTGTGCGCAATTGCACTTCCGAATCTGAGAAATTAGCGAGCCTTTGGTCAGTTTTCCCAGCGGAGGAAATGACTGATCCCCTGGAAGACCCTTCCGAGGCTCAGAGGGATGCCTACAGCTGAGATTGGAAGGGGGCCGGAATCTCCACCATCACCCAAAGGCGGGTTACTGGCGGCTCTGCCAGGTCACCCGCACTTCCCTCACCAAAGCCATTCCCGAGGGCGTTGGCGTGAGCTGCGGTAATCCCAATTGGTGGCAGATCCCCATGGGGAAAGTGATGGTGCTGAAACAGCTCCTTCTCTTTTGCCAGCTGGGGGACTCCAGCCCCGTCCTCGGCTCCCCTGAGACGCTGGGCAGCGGGGTGGGTGGGTGGGAGCGGATGTCCTTTTACGCACGGCTGTCTCCAAAGGCGCAAGGAAGAGGCGCCGAGAGACGGGAGCCTAGTGCATCTGGCGACAGCCGTTCGGTTCTCTGCTCCTGCTCTTTTTTATTTCTTCAAAAGAGAGGTTTGAAAGAGTCGCCGTCTTTTTTTGTGTGTCTTTTCCCAAGGGAGATGGGAAGTGGGCTTTTTCTCCCTCTCGAATTTTTCTGTGCCCCTTTAGAACTGCAGCCAGGAAAGCGGCGGAGGGACTGAATAGCCCGGGCAGATTTTTCTACTAGCATCTACACGCAAATGGATGACAAAAATCTGGCGAGCGAGTTACCAACCCTTAGACTGCCCACTTCAAACGTCCTCCAAACAAAGGCTAACGAGGGAGAAGAAAGCCCCACCTGGCCGCACTGTTTGCTAAAATAATAATAAATAGATTTCGTTTAATAAATAATGGCAGGAGTTTGCCAAGTGGAGTGCTTTGGGGAAACATTAATCATGAGGCTGGGGGCAGCCATCACCTGCTCGGAAAAAAGAAGGCAACTTCATTGTTAAATCACCTTCTCTCCCGCCTCAACACCCCTCCCTTTGTGCTATTTTCTGATAACTTTCCTCCAATTGCCACAACTGGCTGGTCGCTTCTGTTTACTCACAGTTAGCATAACAAGAGCAATATGACCACAAACGTGATAAAAAATTGACCGAGGTAAGGTGGGGGCCAACCTTGGTTTCTTCCTCACACCTGTCCGGGCAGCTTGCAGGCCTGCTTGGCTTGAAACGGCCCTTCCAGTTGGGACCCTTCTGGCGTTTACATTGGCCTCCCTTCTGCTACTTTACAACAGGTTTACGGCAATCCTAATCGCTCTGTCCTATTTGTCTTATTTTATTGAAAGCATATGGTAACTAGAGGAGCGGAGCATCCTACTTTTCGCCTGCCAGGCGTCGGGGAAGGGTTGGGGCAATCTGGACTCTGACTTGCAGGCTGCTGCGACCGACTGGTACTGTTTAGTTTGTCAATCAGAGACAGGCCGGTACACACGCACACACGCCACACAACCCAGGAAAACTAAAACCCGACCCTCTGGATTTCCCAAGGACCCTCCCAATCTTTCTGAGTTCATATTTATTGTTAGAATAATAATAATAATTTTTGGAGAGGTAAGATATGTCACCATATGACACTTTTGGGGCAAAACCAAGGCGCACGCCGCTCACTTGGGAAAGGAAAGAGGTTCCCGTAGACAGGCACCAGGCGAGACAAGGGATGGGGAATCGGACCGGGAGGGCTTTGTATTTGCAAGACCCCCTTCCCGTTTGGCCTCTCTGCGCGCGCGCGCGCACCCGGAACCGCCGCCTCTCCCCTATTCAGCGCTTGACAAACGGACCCTTGAGAGGAGCCCATCGGAAAGGTGCGGAGGACGGCCGGGACACCTGTTGCGCTGGGAGAACTTCTCAGCGCTTCGCTTCCCCCAGCGTCTCCCCCACTCCACCCCCCGCCCTTCTCAAGCCAGAAACTCTAGGGCGAGGCGAGGGGCCATTAGCCAGGGAGCGTGATTTGTGAGACCATATGTCGAGCGCCTACATCTGTCTGCTTTTCAGAAGCGCCCAGAGGAACAGCTGCTGCTCCTGCCATACCTACCCAAAGCTGCGAAGCCACCTCTTGGCACCTTTCTCTCCCACGCGCACGCACCTACAGGCGCCCTGTTTACACACCAACCTTGAAGAAAACAAGGACTTTTGGTGGGGGAGGCGAGGGGGCGGGAGTTGCCGTCAAGTTGGATAGATGGGCTTCGGTTCGCCACCCTACCCAAATGCACGCGCGCACATACACCTGCTACTCTTTCCCTTCTCCACTTTCTCTTGGTTTCCCAGTTTAACTTTCCAAGGCAAACGCCAGGCGCAAAGAGGTGGCCGGCTCGCTCTTCTCGATTCTGAGAGACAACAAATTCAAAGTTGTTGGGGTTTTTTTTTTAAGTAGGAGACAGGTTTCTACCTGCACGTCGTCTATCTCCAAAGAGAGGAACTCAAAGATAATACATTAGCGTTTCCCAACCTTGGCAGCTTGAAGGTGAATGGACTTCAATCCCCAAAATTCCCCAGCCAGCCATGCTGACTTGGGAAACCTGGGGATTGAAGTCCATCCATCTTCCAGTTGCCAAGGTTGGGAAACACTAGAATACACAGAAACCTTCACTTTGAATGGAAAGTTGTTTTCCACCCCTTAACTCAGAGGTCTTCAAACCTATCTGTTTGCTATGGTTTGCTATGCTGGCTGGAGAATTCTGGGAGTTGAGGTCCACAAGTCTTAAAGTTGCCAAGTTTATTTGGAAAGGTTAGAAAAGGTGTGTAGGAGTTTGGGGGAAAGGGTTTCAGAGGCCCACTATTCCAATGTGCTTTCTGAAGCCAGAATATCAAACTGACTTGAGAATTCTGGGAGTTGTGCTCTCAGTGTAACTGAAAGACATCCCACTGGCTGAAAATGAAAAGGAGTCTGATCCACTATTTCTGATATTAAAAGACGTAAGCTTTTGCGAATTATGTAATGCGTTAAAACCTCTTTCATGAAAGCTAGTCTAAGCTCTGTCCAACTTCTGCATAGCTGCAAAAACCAAAGCAGAGCAAACAAATGGAAAAGTCCTCCTGACTTTTTCCCATGGTTGAATATTACAGTATTTTGCTGTTTTCCCCCCACTAAATGTGCATAAGCCAGTAAATTCACATTAACATGTCTGGGGACTTTCCATGATTTCTGGACTTCTGTTCTGAAGCCACCGCTTAAACCAAGTGATAATTAACAGCAGCAACATCAGAAGAGATGTTAAGCAGCAAATTGGGGAAAATAATTGAGCAATGTTTTACTGTTAGCCTCGGAAAGAGAAGACTGTGTTACTAGAAACTGTACCCCAAAATGGAGCCAATTATCCAAATGCCCAAGAAATATCTTGCTTTTATTTTGGGAGTTAAGAGGATAAAAGGGAGATTTGCTAAGAAATTAGGGAATGCATCATATATTCTTTCTTTTGGTTTTTACCAATACCTTTAGTTCTTTATTCAAACATGAGCTAGCTTAATCTGTACCTGCTACCCTTAAGGCGAATGATACTTGTACTTCAGTATTTCATCTGCTACTTAGTTCATCTGCTACTTTAATGTAAAGTAGCCTAAATACTATCTGAATATATGGATAATCTCCACAGCAGAAGGTTGAGCTAGAATGAATTGACACTCACTAGATAGACATTCTAGGTGTGAGAATTCATAATTTCAGCCTTCCCTAATGTTGTGTTCAACAGACAAGCTGGATGCCAGCTCCCATCATCCATGTTGGCTAACATTGTTCTGGAAATTGTATTCCAAAACATCCGGTAGACTTCAAATTAGACTAGGTACCATAAGTGAAACAGTGGAAATCATGGCTGATGAGCCATTCCTAACTGTGAATTCAGGAACTGTACAATTGTCAAAAACCATGCCGTATATAGCAATAGCAATCAGCTCTTCAGATCCCAAGGCCATGTTTAGGAGCTTATCTGCAGCAGAAGCTCACAGACCAGAAATAGCCAAATAAGTTTCTTTATGGCAGAGAACCTGGAAGCCATATACAGACAAGAGGATATGCCTATTGCAGAACCCAGAAATCAAGTTGGTTGATGATTCAGTTGCAGGGTTTAACTTCTTGGTCAATGATGGCGAACCTATGGCATGCATGCCACAGGTGGCACACGGAGCCTTATCGGAGGGCACGTGAGGCGTTGCCCTGTGTCAGCTCCAGCGCGCATGTGCATGCTGGCCAGCTGATTTTCAACCTTGGGGAAGGCCGTTTTCGCCCTCCGGAGGCTTCAGGGAAGCTTCCTGAAGCCTCCTGAGTATGAAAAATGGCCAAACGGCCAAACCGGAAGTTCAGAAAAACGGACGTCCGGTTTGCCCGTTGTGCTGTTTTTCACACTCTGGGGCTTCAGGAAGCTTCCCTGAAGCCTCCGGAGTGTGAAAAACAGCACAACGGGCAAACTGGAAGTCCTTTTTTCCAAACTTCTGGTTTGCCCGTTCGGCCGTTTTTCACTGTCCCAGGCTTCAGTGAGGCATGTGTGCATGCGTGGGGGCGGGGGGGGGGGTTGTGTGCATGCATGGGGGGAGGGAATGGGTGTGGGCATGTGCATGCGCACGCTAGCACACGTGCACACCCCCTTTTGGCACACGAACCAAAAAAGGTTTGCCATCACTGTTCTAGGTCTTTTCCTTCTGCCTTTTAGACTCAGTGGAAATTTGGCCATTTCCCCCCAGTCTTGAGATTGACAGACATCAGTTAACATAAAGATTCTGTCTAGCTTGACAACTTCTTCACCTGCTTCAGCCCTTACAAGAGTGTTTATGGGCCTGTGACTTTCTATTTCTTCAGTTGTGCCTTAAGTCCTAGTTCCAAAGTAGCACGCACAAGTGTGTGGAAGTGGTGCTAACCATTATATGTGCAACACCATGAAACCTTCGGTACGTACATCCCTACTTTTGCAGATGAACCCAATCACGACTTCATAGTCAGATTGGCAGTAGGTCATTCTGCCAAAATGGGAAGAAGACAGAGATGGTATTCTACCGGTTCAGACCGGTTTGAGCGAACCGGTAGCGGTGACCTGCATATGGGCCCGCCCACCCACCCCGGCTCTATGCCGTCCTATTTCTGCATGTTTTTTAGCCGTGCGCATGCGTGCAAGCCGCGTGAGTGAGCAAAGTGCATGCACGCACGCTCACATTTGTGAACCGGTAGGGAAGGTAAGTGAATACTACCTCTGGAAGGAGATCCATGCTCTGGCCACATCATTAGTTGATTGTATTGGCACGGGGAATGATAGACCATTTAGATCAGCCATTAGAACGTATTCTGCTTTTTGGAACAACAAAAGCTAGTTATCAGCTAATCTACTGGGGAAGAAGTAACGGAGGCATAAAAAGTCATTTCCTGTTATGGAGAGACTTAATCTAGATGTTCTCGAGATAACTTTTGTCCTCCTAGTATTCCGATTTTTCAGGGATTTTATTAAACAGTCCTCAGTCATGTAACTGACATCGTTTCTATTTATTGTAAGAGGAGAGGCCAGGAATATCTGAAATTGTACAATACAAGTGTCAATCCAGGGATGAAAAATAGTGATGTACAAATTTGCAAGGCAAATGAGAGGATTGGTCTCTGGGGCAAAGGCTTAAACGTGAATTCTTGTGTTGTTTTTAATACACAGATTTTTCTATTTAGAATAGTTTAATATTGTGCCTTTAGCTATAACCAAGTATGAAAATTGACTCAAGGCCAAAAAAAACCCACCATTTTTCAGAGATCTGTATAATCACATCTGCCATCTCTTTAAAAAAAATAAGTGTTTGGGAGCAATGTCTCCAGCGCAAGGGCAATATAATCTCTCTTTTCCACATGCCATTTGCTGAAACCTCCAAAGGTGCTCATTTTTAAAAGAAAAAACAAAAAGCTATTTTTAATCTTTTTATTTCTTTCATTTAAATCAACTCATAAAAGTTTAAATAAAACTTTCCAAAATATGAAGAATTTACAAAAGGGGGCATGAGGCAACATTACAAAGCCAATAAATAACTGAGCACTCACAAATTCCATGAAATCTATGCACCCACTAAAATTCTCATCATGAGCTTTTGTTTGGTTGAAACATTGCATCCTAGGGCAGGGGTAGGCAAAGTTGGTTCTTCTATGACTCATGGACTTCAACTCCCAGAATTCCTGAGCTAGCATGATTGGCTCAGGAATTTGGGGAGTTGAAGTCCATGAGTCATAGAAGAGCCAACTTTGCCTACCCCTGTCCTAGGGCAACAATTTTTGAAGCAAGGTATCTCAAATGGTCTGTCGTACAGAATGCATCTAAAATCTGGGATCCATGACTCCCGAGGGAATGAAAGGTGTGGCTGCTTCAGTGCTCCTGGCCGCTCCGGGGCTGCTGCTGCTGCCCCGGAACACGAAATCTTCATGTTCAACTTTCTGTGAGAGTTTGCCAGCCAGTCTCAAATCTCTCCCCAACACAGCAGCAACCATTTACTGCTGACAAGGGGAGAAGAAGGAAGGAGAGGAGAGATTTCCGATGCTCGCTGTCATATTTTGATGCAGTCCTGATGCAGTCCTAGGGTGCATCAACAGAGGGATATCATCAAGATCATGTGAAGTGCTAGGACTTTACACTGCTTTGGTAAGACAACACTTGGAATACTGCATCCAGTTTTGGTCACCATGATACAAAAAGATGTTGAGACTCTAGAAAGAGTGCAGAGAAGAGCGACAAAGATGGTTAGGGGACTGGAGGCTAAAATGTATGATGAATGGTTGCGGGAACTGTGTATGTCTAGACCAGTGGTTCCCAACCTTTTTGTGATCGAGTACCACTTAGAGGTCCTGTACAGTCGCCGCGTACCACCTGGTTCCAGAGAAACTAAATTTCCATAATTGTACCGTTCCTTTTTTGGCCCCGCGCATCCAGCAACTGGATTCTCGGGCCGCTGGGACCAGGTGGGTGGCGTGTGGCAACAGTTGCAAATCGTTGCCAGATTATCTTGTGTTAGGCAGTAAACATTTTTGTGAAGTAAAAAATAACTAACTAAAAATTGTTCATGACCCCGAAAGTGTTCGCGTACCACCTGGAAGGCCCTCGCGTACCACTAGTTGTACACGTACCACAGGTTGGGAACCACTGGTCTAGACTAACAAAGAGAAGGAGTAGGAGTGATATTATAGCAGTCTTCAAGTATTTGAGGGCCTGTCACAGAGAAGCAAAGTAGCTGAGGGAAGGACATGAAGTGATGGATAGAAACTTATCCAGGAGACTTCCAACCTAAAACTAAGGATAAATTTCCTGACAATGAGAACAATTAATCAGTACCTTGCATCCAGAAGTTGTGGATACTCCACAGTAATGGGTTTCACTTACCTTTGCTACCGGTTCAGAGATGTGCGTTCACTCTCTCTCGCTTCACTCACGTGCGTGCTGCTTCTGCGCATGCGCAGAAGCTTCTGCGCATGTGCAGCTCGTCCGTGATGACATCTGGGCTGGTGGGTGGAGCCTCCCGCCACTGCTACCAGTTCACCCGAACCGGGGCGAACCGGTAGCAACCCACCACTGGTACTCCATCCTTGGAGGTTTTTAAGAAAAGATTGAACCACCATTTGTCCAGAATGGTATAAGGTCTCCTGCTTGAGCAGGGAATTTGACTAGAAGACCTGCAAGGTCCCTTCCAACTCGGTTATTCTGTAATTGTGTTTCCATCAAGGTTAAACCTTCTAAGATGAACCTTTATGAAGTATGAGGAGCATTGGTGGGAAAAGACCCTCAGCAACCAGAAGCATGCTTGCATCTATAAAACTAGAAACTATGCCTCAATCTATACAGTTAAAATCTATGAGACATTATAAAATTTCTTATAATTCACCTAAAATAATATTTAAGATTAAATACCGTATTTTTCGGAGTATGACGCACCGAAGTATAAGACTCACCTTAGTTTTGGAGGAGGAAAACAAGGAAAAAAGGCCTCTGCCTCCAAGCAATTTGCCAAACAGCAAACAGCACAGATGATATACACTGTTTGCTGTGTATTTCTGTGCATGTGTGCCTGACCCATAGAAATGCAAAGAATTGGAGAAATGTACATTATGCCAGAAAGTTTTCTTAAATGTAGTCACACTAACTCCTCCCAATTATTTAAATAGATCTACTCCAAGGTAACTAAACTCTAATACTAAACAGGACACTGTTACATTTCATACTATACTTGTACAGAGCTGTTAAAATTAATTAAAATTTCTGGAAGTATACATTATTCTCTATTATTTAAAAGAAGATACAATAGCAATGGGCCTCTTCAGAGCAAGCATTTATTTTAAAAAGCTTCTTTATTTTGTTAAGTTGTCTAGATTTACAGGGATCTCCAACCTTGGCAACTTTAAGACTTGTGGACTTCAACTCCCAGAATTCCACAGCCAGCAAAGCTAACAAAGCTGGCTGTTGAATTCTGGGAGTTGAAGTCCACAAGTCTTAAAGTTGCCAAGGTTGGAGACCCCTGGCTCTAGAACAATAATAAAGCAGTCTTTAAAAAATAAGTCTAATAATTTGAACATTCTACAGACATTTATAGTTATTCACATACCCCTTTGCAGCCAGTTCAGCAAAAATAAAAACCTGTGTGTCTAATATCTCCCAGCTATTTGCCTCTTTGCAGTTAGTTTCCCTTTCATTTTTCCACGTGGCAAACCTAATCAGCTGTTCATCGGGAAACTGCTACTGACCTGCTTGGCTTTATAGGCTCTTCCCTCTTTCCTGCAAGCAGGTAAATTGCTGGAAGACAGAGGCCAAAGGGTGGGGGTGGCTGGGTGGGTGGGGCTACATTCAGTGTATAAGACGCACCCAAGTTGTCACCCTCTTTTTGGGGGTAAAAAGGTGCGTCTTATACTCCGAAAAATACGGTAGCTTTTAAAAATAGCTTAAAATGGTACCTAGTAATATTAAAATAATTAGGTATACTTGAGCAAGTATAGCGGTAGATCAAATTAACCAGGAGGTAAGCAGTGGTGATGGATGAAGTTTTGGAAATCCCAGGTTAGGGACAATCATCATAGAGATGTGGTTTACACATAAATTGCATTCATGTAGTTGCTAAGAGGTAATTCCGCTGAACTGGCATGAGCCATTGAACAAGAAGACAAACTTCTGGGTTGATTGAAGCATCTCAATTGCCTTCAGGGGAAGTTTCCATCATTGAATCCAGTGTCTAAACAAAAAAAAAAGTTCTCTCAAACTGAATGGCAGAAAATGATCACAGTTAGTTAGAAGGGACTAATTGAAACTGGCTTTTGTAATGGGAACAGATCATTCAGGACGGTCCAGATTAGGCAATCATGATTAGCAAAATCATGCATGCTAATATTAAACTTAGTATAGGTAGTAGAATAGAATAGAATAACAGAGTTGGAAGGGACCTTGGAGGTCTTCTAGTCCAACCCCCTGCTTAAGCAGGAAACCCTACACCACTTCAGACAAAGTCCTTGACTTACGACCACAATAGAGCCCAAAATTTATGTTGCTAAGTAACACAGTTGTTAAGTGAATTTTATGACCTTTCTTGCCACAGTTGTTAAGTGAATCACCGCAGTTAAAATTAGTAACATGGTTGTTAAGTGAATCTGGCTTCCCCATTGACTTTGCTTGTCAGAAGTTCAGAAAAGGTGATCACATGACCCTGGAACATTGCAAATGTGGGGTGTGATGTAAGTCCGCCTCTTCGTGGTGCACCCTGGATAGCACGGTAGTGTGAACCAAACGACTAGCAACAAGTGGCAGCCAGACTACATTGAACAATTGGCAGTTAATGACAGTTGGCAGCCAGACATCTTTGTAGAACTCCTGGTTCTCTAAATAGAATGCAACGGGTAAAGACTCAGTGGAAAGCCAAATGGGCTGCTGAACGCCCAGATACAGGCAGTTACATAGATGACCCTACACAAAAGGTCCCAGATTTTGACCTTCCTCGCCAGCATTGGTCAACTCTGAACAGGATCCGTACCCAACATGGTGTCTGCCAGTGTTGTGGCCCACCAGCAGCCCGTGCAGCTGATAGTGCAGTGTTTCCCAATCTTGGCAACTTGAAGATATCTGGACTTCAACTCCCAGAATTCCCCAGCCAGCATTCGCTGGCTGGGGAATTCTGGGAGTTGAAGTCCAGATATCTTCAAGTTGCCAAGGTTGGGAAACACTGTGATAGTGGATCCCGTTCGAGAGGAGACCGACTTGGTGTTGCACCAGCGGCCCGTGCAGCTGGCACCCAAGTCGGACAGTGAGGAGCTGACGAGGACTCGGTGCCAGAGGCAGGGGTTCAGCCAGGGCCTTCGGAACCTCCAGCACCTCATAGCAGTGATGAGGAAGAAGAGGCTTCTCCTCTTCTTAATGCACGAGCACGCAGAGCTGCTAAGAGGCAGGAATGATTATTCTGGAGGAGGTCTCCCCAGGAGTAAGACTTGGGGCTAATTGGCCACTCCCCTAGTCTACTTAAGGACATCAGAGGCAGCTGAAAGTTTGCAGGAAACAACGTTACCCCTCAGTGTGACTGTGATGGTCCTTGACAAAATATCCATCACATTGTGTCCAAATATCCATCAAGAGCTTACACCGGCCCAATGTTTGATTTTTTTCAACATAGACCACCCTGTCCTTGAATGGCTGGGTGGACTGGACATTAACATTTGAACTACTATAAGTCCATGTATTTGCCATACGCTAAATAAATAAACTGCAAATGTCATAAATGTGAGTCAGTTGCCAAATATCTGAATTTTGATCACGTGACCCTGGGGATGCTGCAATGGTTGTAAGTGTGAAAAACCGTCACAAGTCCTTTTGTTCAGTGCTTTTGTAACTTTGAATGGTCACTAAATGAACTGTTGTAAGTCGAGGACTACCTGTAAGTTGTAGTAATAGAATCTTGCAAGTCTGAATGTGTTTCCCACCTCTCTCTCTTTAATATGCTTTGAGCCACCCAGAGTCCCTTTGGGAGTTGGGCGGCATACAAATCTATTAAATAAAATCTATTAAATATAATAATATAATAATAATATAATAATAACCCCCGCTTAGGCAGGAAACCCTACACCACTTCAGACAAATGGTTATCCAACATCTTCTTAAAAACTTCCAGTGTTGGAGCATTCACAACTTCTGGAGGCAAACTGTTCCATGGATTAATTGTTCTAACTGTCAGGAAATTTCTCCTTAGTTCTAAGTTGCTTCTCTCCTTGATTAGTTTCTACCCATTGCTTCTTGTCCTACCCTCAGGTGCTTTGGAGAATAGTTTGTCTCCCTCTTCTTTGTGGCAATCCCTGAGATATTGGAACACTGCTACCTTTTCTCCTCTGATCCTTCTTTTCATTAAACTAGACATACCCAGTTCCTGCAACCGTTCTTCATATGTTTCAGCCTCCAGTCCCCTAATCATCTTTGTTGCTCTTCTCTGCACTCTTTCTAGAGTCTCAACATCCTTTTTACATCGTGGCGACCAAAACTGAATGCAGTATTCCAAGTGTGGCCTTACCAAGGCATTATAAAGTGGTTTTAACACTTTGTTTGATCTTGATTCTATCCCTCTGTTAATGCAGCCTAGAACTGTGTTGGCTATTTTGGCAGCTGCTGCACACTGCTGGCTCATGTTTAAATGGTTGTCCACTAGGACTCCAAGATCCTTCTCACAGTTACTACTGTTGAGCAAGGTATCACATATACTGTACCTGTGCATTTTGTTTTTCTTGCCAAAATGTAGACCATACTTTTTTCACCATTGAATTTCATTTTGTTAGATAGCGCCCAATGTTCAAGTCTATCAAGATCCTTCTGTATCTTGAGCCTATCTTCTGGAGAGTTGGCTATTCCTGCCAGTTTGGTGTTACCTTCATAAGAACTAGAATGATTTATCTGAGATGTTTTCTCATATGACAATTCTGACCCAGACTTGGGTTTCTATTATCCAGCCTTTGTCTTGATTGTATCTCTTCCTCCATTTCCTCACACTTCTTTCCTCTGCCCATTATATTCTGCAAAGATGCCCACAGAAGTAGGGAAGAAAGAGATGAAGCGAGCGTCACAGCGCATCCTCCTCCCCTTGCCTCCTTTTAACTAAGCCATGTCGTAAATACAAAAGGGTTTTCGCTCTTTTATATTTATAACATGGCTTAAATCTTTTAACTCCTTTAATGTTAGGGAAGATCATATAGTCAGAGCTTGGTTAAAAAAAAGAATATTCAAATTTAGGTAGTCCTTGACTTAAAACCATAACTGAACCCAAAATTTCCATTGCTAAGCCAGGCGGTTGTTAAGTAAATTTTGCTCCATTTTATGACCTTTCTTGCTACAGTTGTTAAGTGAATCACTGCAGTTGTTAAGTTAGCAACATGGTTGTTAAGTGGATCCAGACTCCCCATTGACTTTGCTTATCCAAAGGTCACATAAGTTGAACACATGACCCCAGGACCAGTGGTGGGTTGCTACTGGTTCGGCCCAGTTCTGGCGAACTGGTAGCGGCAGAGGTGGGAGGCTCTGCCCACCCACCCAGTCAGCATCACGGACGATCTCTGCATGCACAGAAGCGATCTGCGCATGTGCAGAAGCGAGCGCAAGTGCACATCTCCGAACTGGTAGCAAAGGTAAGTAAAACCCATTACTGCCCAGGACACTGCAACCGTCATAAATGCATGCCAGTTTTCAAGTGTCCAAATTTTGATCACGTGATCATGGGGAAGCTGCAATGGCTTGAGCCTTGAAAACTGGTCAGGTCACTTTTTTCAATGCTGTTGCGACTTTGGGTGGTCACTAAATGATTGGTTGAGTTGAGGATTATTCATAGTTAAAGAATATTCTCTCAACTAATTAGAGTATTCCACTGAATTCTAAAGGAAAAACAATATTCAGTCATAGCAAATTTCACAAATAATATCAACATTTATGAGAAAAACAGAAAAGAATATTCTCTCAACTAATTAGAGTATTCCACTGAATTCTAAAGGAAAAACAATATTCATTGTTGGCTTTTATAGAAGGGTAACATGAACTAATATAAACTAACCAAGTACAGATCTGTTTCTAGGAGTGGTGCCAAAAATATTAGATGTGAAATGGTGACATGGACAGCAAATAAATTTAATAAATAAAACAAATAAAAGAATAAATAAAATATTAGATGAGTTCAAAGTCTGAGTTATCAGTGAGACAATTATTCTACAAAGGATGCAAAATTCAAAGCTGCCACCAAATTGTAAATTTTGTTGAGACAAAAGAGGGAAGTAATTATATCAAAGTTATATTAATTAATTAATAATTAAATTAAATTAAATTACATTACATTTTTGTTGTAGTTCAAACCATTTTTTTTAACTTGGTCCCACAAATTTTGGTACATTTATTTATTTATTTATTAGTGAGACTTATATACCGCCTCAAAGTGCAAGCACTCTCTAAGTGGTTTACACCAGTAAGCAATGTATATTTATATTGCCCCCAACAATCTGGGTCCTCATTTTACCTACCTCGGAAGGATGGAAGGCTGAGTCAACCTTGAGCCGGTGAGATTTGAACAGCTGAACTGCTTATCACAGTCAGCTAAAGTGGCCTGCAGTACTGCACTCTAACTCCTGCACCACCTCGGCTCTTAATGATCCTTTTTTTCTTACATGATCCTTTGCATGCCACCAAAGGCCATGTTTGTAGAAAGATTGCAGTTAGGGCATCTCAAATTTTCAACTTTTAATTTCCAAACATTAGGGTTGCTCAAACGTTATGACATGCCTTGGGGATTGTAAAGATATTTTAGTTACTTTAATATAATTTAGATGTGCTTGGTAAGTAACTACATAATCATCATAACTTTTTAACATTTTGTTTGTTTTATTGCTAATGTCTAATGAAGATTGATTAAATACTATAAATACAAATATCACAGATCATAATTTATATTAAAAACAATAACTTAAAATCACTATAGTTTCTTTAGATGCCAAAGCATTTGATAAACTGAAGTAATTTTTATCGCATTATTTTTAAAAGGGTATTTTGAGATACAGATAGTCTTTTACTTACAATCATTCATCTAGTGACTCTTCAAAGTTACAACAGTACTGAAAAAAGTGACTTATGACCATTTTTCATACTTACAACCATTGTAGCATGCTCCTGGTCACGTGATTAAAATTCAGGCGCTTGGCAACTGATTCATATTTATGACAGTTGCAGTGTCCCGGGATCATGTGATCACCTTTTGCAACCTTCTGACAAGCGAAGTCAATGTGGAAGCCAGATTCATTTTACAATCAGGTTACTAATTTATCAACTGCAGTGATTAACAATTGTGGTAAGAAAGGTCATAAAATGGGACAAAACTCACTTAATAACTGTCCTGCTTAGCAACAAAAAAATTGGGCTCAATTGTGGTCATAAGTTGAGAACTTCCTGTACATTTCTTGGAATTATTAACAATATACTCAGAAAAATAAAATAGTATCAAGAATAAATAAATTAATGTATAATTTATACAATCTGGCACTAAATACCAATATTTTCTTTCTCATTATGATTGCCTTTAAACAGGGGTGTTATCTAAATTAGGCAACAGGTTATTTCCAAGAATAACTTAACAATAATTCCAACAATAATATTAACACCTAAAAAAGAGAAATACAAAAATACATAATTGTCTGGAAATATCAATCTGCTTGGCAGTGTAATTAGGCAGTATTTTTACCGTATTTTTCGGACTATAAAACGCACCGGAGTATAAGACGCACCTTAGTTTTTGGGGAGGAAAATAAGAAAAAAGCTGATTGGCGGGTGGATCGGCCTCCTGGAATACCCCCAATCAGCTGTTCCCAGAGGTGAATTTTAGCAACAAGTTCATTGGTTGCGAGTTCTGTGCCTTGTTTTTTTTTTCTGCCTCTGAAACCTCCATTTCAGAGGCTTTTTTTCTGAAGCTCCATTTCAGAGGCTTTTTTTCTGAAGCTCCGTTTCAGAGGCTTTTTTTTCTGAAGCTCTGTTTCAGTAGATTTTTTCAGCCTCTGAAATCTCCGTTTGAGAGGCTGGGCAGGGCTACATTCGGAGTATAAGACACACCCAGATTTTCACCCTCTTTTGGGGGGTGGGGGAAAGGTGCGTCTTATACTCCGAAAAATACGGTAAGTAGTATCATTGCAAGAAAGATTTTTAAAAGCAAATCACAATACCACCAATGGGATAGAGGTTCTAAAATTTTGCAGTAGTTGTTTTTTGGGGGGAATCAGCATAAAGAATTCCCTTTTGGTTGCATGGCATTTCTTGATTGTAAATGTGGTGCCGGATGCTTTGCTCAAAAGACTGAAAATATCAGGGATGTCTGCAAGGTGTGGTAAGAAAGAGTCAAGATAGCAGCCACTATGGTGTGATTGAAGCAAGTCAAAACAACTGGCATTTTGGCCACATCATCACAGCTCCTATCACCCCAAGAATACGAGGGGGAAGAATATGGAAGCTAAATGCCAGCGGTGGGACAAGCATATTAAAAGGGTTTGAAGAAAATTTTTCAAAAGGGAACTAGGAGTGGGGGAGGGAAGCTTGTTTGAATCTTTAAAAGAAGATGTGGTTCCGGAAAGATATTTTTTTATAAAAAAACATTGAAAAACATTGAAATTCGAATTGGAATTTGTCTCTACCTTATTATAATCAAACTGATCACTACTTACTGTATTCAATACAATGCAATACATTTATTGAATAGCCCGAAGGCCTTTTTTTAAAAAAGAAACAGAACAAACAGGTACAGAAACAACCGTACAAAAATATATATGGTACATGACATCAAAATTCAACGATATCAAAATTCAATAACTAAATTTCTAAAACTAGATAACCCAAATAAAATATCTCGTCTCTAACTCAGCTCATCTTTCTTACAATCAATGAAATTCTTTTCAATGTAGCTGGCTCGTATTGCTGTCATCCTATTAAGATAGCGAGTGATAGCCCTTACCAGGGGAGGAGAGTCTGCCTTCAATAGAGATGTTAATTTATGCCTTACATTCCAGTGGGAAAATTTATTTATAATTGGGGACAGGTATTGTTTTCTTACTTCCTCATACATCCTACATTCAAATATTATATGCGCCTTATCCTCGACAACGTTTGCCCCACATATACATGTTCTTTCATCATACGGAATTTTCCGATACCGGTTGAATTTAACGTTAGTATCTAAAAGTTCAAATCTAAACTTGACAAATAATTCTCTCTCCACTGATGGCATTTCTAGGAGTAAATATTTTTCCAGGGTGAAAGTTGTTTTAACTGCTGTCAGAAGCTTAAGGGAATGATTAGTTGAAAAAGTTGCCATGTCCATTTGCCCATGTATATCTTTAATCTGTTGTTTAACTTGCTTCAATGTGTCGTGCAACGGAAACCCTATGCCATATCGATTCAATATATCTGACAACCAAGTTAACCAAAAATACCTTTGAGGGTTTAAGATCTGCTGTTCCTCTAGGCAGATTTTAGGAAGTCTACTGGCTTCCATCTGAGTCATTTTTATACTTACTGTATTCATTTATATACTGTACAAGAATAACGAAGAGGAATAATATTGACTTGAAGTAGGAGCGCCATTATTTTTTTTTAAAAGGGTGTAACTCTCAGAAATTTTGTTTCTGCTGGATAATATAGCTGAGTAAACCAAAAAGAAGGAAAAAGAGGTGGTAAAACCCCCGGATTCTTCCTTTGAAAATTGGTTGGACTGTAAAAATGAAAACAAGTGGAAATAAAGATATGGAACGGATACATCAGGATATTAAAGACATTATAAATGAACACCGTATGGATCACAGCTCCTATCATTACGTTTTTGATCCTTCCATGAAGAGATTCTGGAAGTCATAAGAAGAAATAGTTTGGTATCTCCATTGAATGTGGATAATACGGGTTTTGGTGCTAAAAAGCAATTTTTATCTGTATTGCCAGAATAGCATAGAGGTAATTAAAACCATTTAAAAGATTTTTTCTAGTCAAGAGCCAACCATTTAGCAATGCTAAATTCAAGGGCCTTACTTCTAATAGGGTTGAGTTGACATAAAAGAATTTTGTGGCCAAATTTAATTCTACTAAGTTAAATAGGTATATATGCATGGAAAAAAATTCAGAGAATTATTCAGCCCTTCCTCTTCTATCAAAAAGTCTCAAGACAAGGCAATCTTGAGTTTCTTTCTTATATCTTCCTGTTTTCTGGAGAAAGTTCTCCTACTACCTGCTGCATATTGTCTTCAAGGCCATCTCTGCATCTTGGTTAAAGCCAGGGGTGGGTTCTAACTTACCTCGCTGCCGCAGTGCTGAAAACCCAGTGCATGCGCAGAAGCAAAAAACAGCCTGCGTGTGCATGCGCAGTGCCGAAAACCCAGCGCATGCGCAGAAGCAAAAAACAAGATGGCAGCCCCTACGGCACTGCCGAGAGAGCCGGTTTGGGGGCGTGGCCAGCTGGCAATCGCTGCCAGTTCGGCAAGCGGGGGAAAATTCCTGCTACAGGTTCTATAGAACCGGTCCGATCTGGCAGAAACCCACCTCTGGTTAAAGCTAAGAAATAGTTAAACCAGTGGTTCCCAACCTTTTTTTGGGCCATGCCCCACCTAAGCATCTCTAAAATCCTGATGCCCCCTCACACTCCTGTGACATATAATTCTTACTATTCAAAAAGTGAACTCCTACTCATGCAGAGGAAGCCTAAAAGGTTTAAACAAGGTTCCAATTGCCCCCATTAAAAATCAAATTGCCCCCCTGTGGAGCGTGGGGCCCACATTGAGAACCATTGAGTTAAACGAAGGAAATTAAAATATACATTCAGGGTTTTCCCGGTTTCCCGTGGTGTCATTACACAATGACACACTTATAGTGATACCTTAGCCCTCAACTGCTTTGAAACTCATCACATTTGATACTCAACGCATTTTGACACAAAAATTTTGTCCCCATACACATTGTTTGTGCTCAACACACAAGCTAGAACTTGTTGGTATTGTTTGTGCTCAACACACAAGCTAGAACTTGTTGGTATTGGCTGCCTTGTGACTCACTACATTATTCACTACATGGGAAACTACAATGGGAAAAAATTTTTGATACTCAGTTTTTGGTACCATTGCAGCTCCCAGAACCAATTAATGATGAGCACCAAAGTGTCACTGTACATGTTTCCATCATGATGTTGGCTAGTAAGCCATGTCATTTGGGTGGTCATATCTAAGGTCTGTGTCATAATTTTCCCCTTGCCCTTCCAAGACACACAGTTTGCCATTCCCTTCTTCAATTGACTTTCCCACATATACTGTTATAGCTATGGAATTTCCAGCCAACTACTAGCCAAAGTAATTTCTATTTATTTTTCCAAATCATCCAAGCTTAGCTGAGGGCTGGTAAGTGTCTTCACTTACCTGGTGAGGGCTTCAGGAAAAGAGGAATGTGAATTATAAAAACAATTTGTTGAAGAGTTGCATTGAAGCACAGGCCAATTTCTATACACTGCATTTTGCAAATGTAGTTAATTCTAGACAGGTTGGTGATAAGACTGCAAAGCAAAATGCTATTCTTCATTGGTGCAGAGCAGTGTTTCTCAACCTCAAGTTTAAAATGTGTCAATTTCATCTCCTAGGACAGTGATGGCGGGTGCCGAAATAGGGGGAGTGCGCGCTATTGCACGCGCGTGCATGCCCACACCCACACCCATAATTCAAAGCCCCTCACTTGCTCCACCCTCCTGCACATGCGTGCGCGACCCCCCCCACTCCCCCATTTCCCAACTTCCAGTGGGCCCGGTGGGCCCATTTTTCACCCTCCCCAGGCTCCAGAGGCTTTCTTGGAGCTTGGGGAGGGCAAAAAACGCTCCCCCTGCCACCCTGGAGGCCCTCCGGAGGCCGAAATCGTCCTCCCAGAGCCTCCACGCGAGCCAAAAATCAACTGGCGGACACACACATGCGCACTGGAGCTGAGTTAGGGCAACGGCTCGCGTGCCGGCAGATATGGCTCCGCGTGCCACCTGTGGCACCCGTGCCATAGGTTCGCCATCACTGTCCTAGGACTTCCCAGCCAGCCAGTTGGAGAATCCCGGGAGTTGAAGTCTGCATATTTTAAATTTGCTGAGGTATCAGATTTGTGGAAAAGTATAATAAGCTTATACTTATTGCAAAACCATGCTTCCTAAATTATTTTTGTATTATTTCTTATTGTTCTGATTCTGATAATGAACTGTCAATGTCAGTTCAATCTTATTAAAACAAAATGCTATTTTTAAATGCTGATCAAATGCTGACTGGTCATATTAACATATAGTATTTCAAAGTTCTTAGATCAAAGTTCAAATGTAAAGTATGAAATCTAAAATATTGTAGATCAATATGAGAAAATGAAACAATTGGGTGAATATAAAGAAAGACTGATCCCCTAGTGAGATTTCGGTGCAATTTTGCTTCCGCGCATGTGCAGAAGCAAAATTGACCCAAAATCACCGGGAAAATCACCGATGCGCGCGATGGACCGGCAGAGAGGGCTCCGGAGTGGTTGCGCAATCCGCTGCTCCCTACCGGAGCTGTGCATCGGGCAGCTCCGGCAGGAACCCACCTCTGGTCAGAACCTGCTGAAACTCACCTCTGGTACAGATGCTAGTTAACCTCATGCCCTGAAGAGAGAACAAATGTTGGCGTTGTTGGTAAAGTGTCAGAAAAGTAAGTAACATCACATGATAATAGCAAATGATCTTGCACAGAAATATCACCCAGTGGTTAAGAGTACCACAGGAGAATGTTTGAGGATGCATCTCCTCGCTCCATTGGTAGCATGCAAAACTATCTCAAACCTGTTGAGAATTCCTCCTGTTGGTCTCAGGGGCAGGTTGCTCTCTTACCTCGCTACCGGTGCGCTGCGCACGGATTGCCATGTTTCATCATTCCCCCAGAGATTAGAATGGCCCCCACTCTACTACTTTTCCGGAAGGTGCAGAAGACCTGGTTCTGCCAGCGGGCCTGGGGAACCCATAGTGGGATGGAGCCCATTAAATGGCTGGTGTGATCTGCTGTCGCCGGGGCAGAGGGTGGGGGGGTGATTTTATTATATTGTACTATATTAATTTATTTGATTCTTTTTATTAGTTTTATTGTTTTAAATGTGGTTTTATATTCTGTAAGCTGCCTTGAGTCGTCGTGGGCGAATAGGAAGATAGATAGATAGATAGATAGATAGATAGATAGATAGATAGATAGATAGATAGATAGATAGATAGATAGATAGATAGATAGATAGATAGATAGATAGATAGATAGATAGATAATAGCACAGCACTTAGACTTATATACCGCTTCATAGTGCTTTACAGCCCTCTCTAAGCAGTTTACAGAGTTCAGCATATTGCCCCCAACAATCTGAGTCCTCATTTTACCTCAGAAGGATGGAAGGCTGAATCAACCTTTGAGCCGGTGAGATTTGAACAGCTGAACTGCTGAACTAGCAGTCAGCTGAAGTAGGTTGTAGTGCTGCTTTTAACCACTGCGCCACCTCGGCTCTAGTAAGTAAGTAAGTAAGTAAGTAAGTAAGTAAGTAAGTAAGTAAGTAAGTAAGTAAGTAAGTAAGTAAATAAATAAATAAAATAAATAAATAAATAAATAAATAAATAAGTTTGGAGTCACTATGCTCCCTCAAGAGACCAAAGTCCAGCCCCCTCCCCCATGAATTCTGTTGACTCTTTATCATCTGCCAATTTGCCTTGACCATCAGTGGTGCAGATTTTTGTGTGTAGATAGCATGAAATAAACTTGTAGTACTTTTGAACTCTATCCTGGCGCCTGGTTTCTTGTGCCTGACAGCGATTGCATCTTGGACGCTTGGCAACCGGCTCACCTTTATGGCCATTTGCAGCATCCTGCAGTCTCATGACTACAATTCTCTTCCTTTTTTTTTTTTTTTGCTGGTTTCCAGCATTTACTTCTGATTTACCCAAACGCCCATTGGCCAAAATGAATTCCCTTAGCATCTGCAGCATTCGCTTAATAGCCCCTGCAAAAAAGTGTCATAAAATCATGACGACCTGCTTAATGACTGCAAAAACGCATGACTTGTAATTCTAAGCTTAATTACAGTCGTAAGTCAAGGACAACCTGTAGTCTTCCTTGGTGTCATACTGTTCTCATGCCTTTTTATCATAGACATCCACAATGCGGCACTCTCACATATGTTGACCAGGGACACTGTCTCTATGGAAGGCAATGGAACCCAGAATAATTGCAAGTAATTCCAGGTCTCTGCTGCCCAGTGATTGCCTGTCAATCTTCTCTTAAGGTCACAGCTCTGCAATTCTTGGGAACCAATCTGGTGACACAGTAGATGCAATGCCTGTTTTCTCATTCCATAAATCAGGGGTGTTAAACTCAAGACCTGGGGCCCGAATCCAGCCCATGGGATGCTTAGATCTGGCCCGTGGGGCCACCCTAGAAACAGCAAGGGACTGGCCTACATGTGGCCCTCCCAGGCTCTGTTTTCAGGCGTGATGGCCTCCTGCCGCCCTCTGCCAGTAAAAACGGAGCTCAGGAGGGCCCACCACCCCTGAGCTCCATTTTCACTGACAGAGGGCAGCAGGAGGCCATCACGCCTGAAAACAGAGCTTGGGAGCCCGTTTTCGCTGGCAGAGTAATCGGGCCACCACAGACACCCCTGACACGAGTGACATCAAGCTGACCATGCCTACCCCAGCCACGCCCACCCAGGCCCCCAAGGTCAAACACAACCCTGATGCGGCCCTCAATAAAATCGAGTTTGACACCCCTGTTGTGGCCCACCAGCGGAGCTGGCAGCAGATTCAGACAGTGAGGAGGTTGGGGAGGAACATGGGCCAGTCCTGGAGTCTGGGGAAGGCTCTGCGTCGAAGGCAGAGATGGGGCCAGGGCTGTCTGACAGTTATCAGTTGCCTTTGGAGCCAGACAGCAGTGAGGCAGAGGAATAACTGAGGCAGAGGAGCAGAGTCTGTTTCCAGTGTGTGCATGCACAGAGTTGCCAGACGAAGGGAGCAGCTGAGCAACAAGGGTCGACTTGGGAGTAAGGCCACTGGTGGACGATGAATGGCCCCTCCCATAAGGAATAAAAGAGGCGCGAACAGGGAGGGGAGTTTGCAGGAGACAATTAGTTCGCTTAATTGGTTCATGGCTCTCAGAGAATCCTTGCCAAGTTTTGAAGATATCTGCCTGGCAGTTCTCCAAGCCAGATAAGGTCTGTGACTGTAAATGCTCTCTTGAAAGACTTTGTTGGAGGTGAATGTGAGAAATTCACAGTAACTGAATAAAAAGGGGTTTTTATCAGCACAAGGAGTTTGCTTCGTGGTTTGGGAATGCCTAGGTCAGAACAACCCCTGTCATAAATGGTAAAATCAGATTCACGGCTGTCTTCTGTTTCGTTGATTCCTTTGTAGAAAAACCAGATGATGCCAAAGATACCCTTCTCACGAGGAACAAACTGAGGGAAGAGAATGCTCCTATCAAATGAGATCACACAATAGAATAGAATAGAATTCTTTATTGGCCAAGTGTGATTGGACACACAAGGAATTTGTCTTTGGTGTATATGCTCTCAGTGTACATAAAAGAAAAGATATATTTGTCAAGAATCATGAGGTACAACACTTAATGATTGTCATAGGGTACAAATAAGCAATCAGGAAACAATCAATATTAATATAAATTGTAAGGATACAAGCAAAAATTTAACTAAGCTAAAGTAGAAAATCAGCAGTGCTGACCAACCGGTTCATCCTAAAGAATAATTCAAGAGCGAATTGGGGACCATTAGTTAGGACCATTGGCATAATATATTCAGGGATTTAAGATATGCAAAAAGGCCCCATTTGTGCTTTGATTGCCTCAAGGTGAAACAATAAGGTTTAACTTGGAAAGAACAAGTTTAAAATATGTCCTTTCCTTCTTACTTTTTTTTAAAATCACTACTGCCCATCTCCTAGTTGGAATGCGCTCACACAACCCACCCACGGTATTAGAAAGATCGATGGTGTTTTAAACAGGGAAATAATTAATTACCCAACCAACTTGAAAATGCTTTGGAATAATCAGTCATTAATTCAGTGAATAGGAAAAGCTGGCAAGGACAGTTATAAAAACCCTGCCAGTTGTATTCTGGCACCAGTAAATCTTCTACCCTTTTTCACAGCATCCTTTGTGCATACAGTCCATAGAAAGAGGCAAGAGAAAAAAAAGTTCTGTCTACACAGAGCAAGGTCTCTGGAGGTCTTCCTGGGCAACCCAGACACAGCCTGGGGATTAGTTAGCAACAGACAATCAACGACCACGCAAGTGAAGTTTTCTCACTCTCTTCTGGGACTAAACCTTCCTTCCACCAACCTTAGGACAAGGCCGAAGACTTTGGGTTGCATCCCAGGTGACAAAAGAGAGCAGATTGGAAGTCTGGAACAATTTATTCTTACAGATTAAATGGCATGTGTATCACTGTACTTATTTATTTATTTATTTATTTATTTATTTATTTATTTATTTATTTATTTATTTATTTATTTATTTATTTATTTATTTGGGAATTCTTCTATGCCGCCCTACTCCCTAAGGACTCAGGGCGGCGTACAGCATTTTAAGAACACCAAACAATAAAATCATTAAAAACAATTTAAAAAAAGTTAAAAGAAACATACAACACCATGCATACATGGGGGAAACCTCAGATGTAAAGCTGTCTCAAAATCACCCCGCCTGCAGGAAGAGCCATGTTTTGATGGCTTTTCAGAAGGCCAGCAAGGTGGGGATAGTTCGGATCTCTGGGGGAAGTTGGTTCCAGAGAGCAGGGGCCCCTACAGAGAAGGCCCTCCCCCTAGGCTCCGCCAGTCGGCATTGTTTGGCTGATGGGACCCGGAGGAGACCCACTCTGTGGGACCTAAGTGGTCGAAGGGAAGTATGAGGTAGGATGCGGTCCCAGAGGTAACCTGGTCCTAAGCCATGTAGGGCTTTAAAGATGATGCTTTTTCAAAAGATACTTTACTCTTGCTTCAATTTCCTACCGGAAATCATATGGAAACAACACTATGAGCAGGTTTGTTGTTTTACGGGACCATTCAATTCCAAATGGTCTGAGGGGGAGAGAGAGAGAGATTTTATCATTCTGCCTTTAAGATTTAAAATAATACCTTTAACAATCCAGCTGGTTAGGGACAGTCTATGAATATACAAACTACAGAATAAGGTGGAAGACACCTTGGAGGTCTGCTAGTCCAGACCCCTATACCAGTGATGGCGAACCTTTTTTTCCTCGGATGCCAAAAGCACGCGCGTGCACGCTATTGCACACGTGCGAGTGCCCACATCCATAATTCAATGCCCCCTGCCCTCCTACACATGCATCTGTGTTCCCCCGTTTCACGACTTCGGGTGGGCCTGGTAGGCCCATTTTTTACCTTCCCCAGGCTCCAGAGGTTTTCTTGGAGCCTAAGGAGGGTGAAAACGGCTTCTTCCACCACCACCCGGAGGCCCTCTGGAGGCCGAAAATGCCCTCCCAGAGCCTCCGCGCAAGCCAAAAATCAGCTGGCCGGCACACAAATGCACACCGGAGCTCAGTTAGGGCGACGGCTTGCGTGCCGGCAGATATGGCTCTGCGTGCCACCTGTGGCATGCGTGCCATAGGTTCGCCATCACTGCCCTATACCATTCTGAACAAATGGCTATCCAAGGTCTTCTTAAAAACCTCCAGTGATGGAGCACCCATAACTCCAGGAGGCAAGTTGTTCTCACTGTCAGGACATTTCTCCTTAGTTCTAGCTTGGATCTCTCGTTGATAAATTTCTATCCATTATTTCTTCTTCAGACTTCAGAGGATAATCAGAACTGCAGAAAAAGCAATTACTGCCAACCTGCCTTCCATTGAAGACCTGTATACTGCACAAGTCAAAAAGAGGGCCGTGAAAATATTTACAGATCCCTCCCATCCTGGACATAAACTATTTCAACTCCTACCCTCAAAACGATGCTATACAGCACTGCACACCAGAACAACTAGACACAAGAACAGTTTTTCCCCCCAAACGCCATCACTCTGCTAAACAAATAATTCACTCACCACTGTCAAACTAGTCACTAAGGTTGCATTACTATTACTATTAGTCTTCTCATTGTTCCTATCACCCATCTCCTCCCACTTATAACTTGTTGCTTGTATCCTTACGATTTACCGTATATACTCGAGTATAGGCCGACCCGAATATAAGCCGAGGCACCTAATTTTACCACAAAAAACTGGAAAAGTTATTGACTCGAGTATAAGCCTAGGGTGGGAAATGCAGCAGCTACCGGTAAATTTCAAAAATAAAAATAGATACCAATAATGTTTTTGAATATTTATTTCAAAGAAAAACAGTAAATATGTTCTTGTGTTTCTTCTTGTGCCTATAAAGTTTTGCATTTTCTTGACAATAAAGTGATCATCTGCCTGTATCTTTCAAAGATCTAGATATCCTCAAATATTTTTTCTGGAAATAATATTTTTTGGGTGATGTTCAATGACATTATACTTTCTTTGTTCTGATATCCTTATGTCCTTCATATCTTTCAATAATGAAATATCTATCTAGATTCTCAAACATGTACCTTCCTCCTCCTCCCTTAGATAACTAGGGTTATGTGTTTATTTGTGTGTTGTGCAGAAAAACAGCAAGGAAGATTTTTTCTAAAAACATCATTTTAAAAGTCTTTTCAGGTTTATAATTTTCTGGTCTCTAATTGTTCGCCGCTGTTATTTGTGTGAAGCGATAGCCATTTTTCCGCTCCGCTTCACTTTTCTCCAAACTTTTTTTTTCAAAATTCTTCCTTAAAGAGAACCGCTTTTAAAAGTAGGGTTCTTTTTTTTCTCACCCAGATGTTTCACTCCGCTGTTCCTCACTTCTTTAGCGTGGTTGTGTGTGTGTGTGTGTGTGTGTGTGTAGGCTTTCTCCTCGCAACCACTTTGCTTGTTCTCTTCGCTTTTTGCCCTGCCTTCCTCATAAGGAAATCTAAAGTTAACCCTTTATTTGCACAACTCTGAAGCCGCCCTCTCCTACCGCATCCCGGGGCAGAGCCAGATCCAGCTGGATTGCGCGCAGCTGGTCGGCCACGAAGGCGCAGCGCTCGGCCGGGGAGAACTCGCTGGCTTCGGCCACCGACCGGCCCAGCAGGTGATGCACCGTGGCCAGCAGCACCGCCGGGCGGAGGTCGCAAGGCGGCGGGGAGGGTCCGGCTGGCGATCCGGGTCCAGCTCCAGCCGGTGCAGCCGCTTCTGCCGCCGCCGCCGCCGCCAGAACTCCCCCGCCGGGCACATCTTCTTGCAAAGGGCCGGCCGCAGAGGACCCTCCGCGATCGCCCCCCCCAAAAGGCATTAACTGGGAAACTAGTCCGGGCTCGGGGCGTTTTGCAAGCGGGCGAGAACCAGCCTCCGGGGCGGCGGCACGAACGAGGGCGAGGCGGAGGGTCCTCCGCGGCCGGCCCTTTGCAAGGAAATGTGCCCGCGGGGGAGTTCTGGCGGCGGCGGCGGCGGCGGCAGAAGCGGCTGCACCGGCTGGAGCTGGACCCGGATCGCCAGCCGGACCCTCCCCCGCCGCCTTGCGACCTCCGCCCGGCGGTGCTGCTGGCCACGGTGCATCACCTGCTGGGCCAGTCGGTGGCCGAAGCCAGCGAGGTTTCCCCGGCCGAGCGCTGCGCCTTCGTGGCCGACCGGCCCAGCAGGTGATGCACCGTGGCCAGCAGCACTGCCGGGCGGAGGTCGCAAGGCGGCGGGGGAGGGTCCGGCTAGCGATCCGGGTCTAGCTCCAGCCGGTGCAGCCGCTTCTGCCGCCGCCGCCGCCAGAACTCCCCCGCCGGGCACATCTTCTTGCAAAGGGCCGGCCGCAGAGGACCCTCCGCCTCACCCTCGTTCATGCCGCCGCCTCGGAGGCTGGTTCTCGCCCGCATGCAAAACGCCCCGAGCCCGGACTAGTTTCCCAGTTAATTTCAATGACTCGAGTATAAGCCGAGGCGGCTTTTTTCAGCCCAAAAAGTGGGCTGAAAAACTCGGCTTATACTCGAGTATATACGGTATATCAATATTGATTGTTTCCTTTAATTAAGTTAACACTTTCATTAAGTGTTGTACCTCATGATTCTTGACAAATGTATCTTTTCTTTTATGTACACTGAGAGTATATGCACCAAAGACAAATTCCTTGTGTGTCCAATCACACTTGGCCAATAAAGAATTCTATTCTATTCTATTCTATTCTATTCTATTCTATTCTATTCTATTCTATTCTATTCTATTCTATTCTATTCTTCTGCCATGGTGCTTTGGAGAACAGATTAACACCCCACCTTCTCTGACAGCCCCTCAAATATTTGGAAGTTTGCTATCATGTCACCTCTAGTCCTTCTGTTCGTCAGACTAGACATAGCCAGTTCTTAGAACCGTTCGTCATATGTTTTAGCCTCCAGTTCTCTAAATTATTTTTGTTGCTCTTCTCTGCACTCTTTCTACAATCCCAACATCTTTTTCCTATCGTGATGACCAAAACTGGACACAGTATTCCAAGTGTGTCTTTAGCAAAGAAGTGTAACTGTGGTCTAACTTAAGCAGTGTGTCAATCAAAGTCTTCTCCAAAACCCTCACCACCACAAACATGCCCCTTTGAGTGTTTTCCTACTTCTACCCCTCCTATAGTCTAATGTTGACTATTTATTCAACTCAAAATTCAAGATCTTCCACAGAGTCTTTCTATCCACTGCTATGCTGAGATCTTGCCGGGTTTTTTTGACCAACACAAAGTTGCCCCAATAATGTTCTCAAGTGGTGGAGAAGCAACAACAATAATAACAACACCAAGAAAAATGAATAAACTTTCACTGGCAGATCTCTATTTCCAAGAATTCTCCAAATAAAAGATACTCAGAACATAGAACATTTACTGTTACGTATGGATGTACGTAGTGGTTATTTGCATAGATGCCGCTGATTGGCTGATCTAGCGATGGGAGAAATAAACTCCTGTCAGTGGCCAGCAGGCTTCAGGGAAGCCCTTAAAAGCGGCTTCCCTGCAGCCTTCCGGCAGTCCGTATTAGTTCTAACTAATAGACAATAAAGGTGCTGAACTGTTCCTGTGACTTGCCTCTTCATTTACGTGCGAATCTAACACTTACTAAGGGCTAAAGTTTCCAACACCCCTTAGTTGGTCTGGCCCGACTTTCTCCCCCTCAATTGTAATCTAGGGGGGAAACAAGGGAAGGTGTTTTAGATCTTCCTGCCCAAACTCTGAACCTTTCCTATATTTCTATTAACCTCAAATATTCTTTTTTGTATTTAGATAACAATGAAAGCTCTAAATCAGTGTTTCTCAACCTTGGCAGTTTGAAGATGTGTGGACTTCAACTCCCAGAATTCCCCAGCCAGCAACGCTGGCTGGGGAATTCTGGGAGTTGAAGTCCACACATCTTCAAACTGCCAAGGTTGAGAAACACTGCTCTAAATACAAAACGGAGTTGGGGGAGGGGACTTCCTTACTAGAGTTGTAAGGAATTCAGATTTAAAGGGGGAAATCCTTTGAATGTTCACATTGTACCCATCACCTGCTCCTTAAAGCGCCTACATTTTTTCCTGGGTTTGCAGAGTGAAGCATTTGATTTAAGAAGATGCTGGCAAGTATAACTTGTGCACCCACATGCTCCCTAAATCACTTTTTCCCATTGAATCTGGATAGCTGCAAGACCCAATTATTACTCTCTACTTGGCTGATATCTTAGATTTATTTTATTTTTTTAACAAATGTTCAAAGTAGAGCAGGATGGATGGTTGGCGAGAGATTGACAGAAATCCATTTGATTACTGTCACAGACCAGAATTACATAACATTTCTGGCCAAAAGAAAAGCACTTAGTTTAATCACCCTGTCTTGTAGCAGTGACCTTATAATCAAACAAAATTTGGAAGATGAGCAGGCTATTTTGGGATCTCTGTCGCTCTAACTTCATAAAATTGCCCTATTTGATTCAAAGGTTTAAAAACCAGCAAAAGTACTGTTGTCTCAGTTCAGTCTGTAATACCTACAAGACATGCCCCGTTGATACAGTTTTTCCTGATGTATATAGAAATACATTTCTTTACCCCCTAGGGAGAGAAAGAGGCAATACACCATGGGGAAATCTTCATCTGTCAGCATGACTAAGGCAGAAACAATTAAGTCAATTACAGGAGAGAAAAAAGGGTGTGGACCGGTTACACGTGCAAAGTCTAAATTGACAGGCATTATATAAATTGATAGGCATTCTATAAAAGCAAGCATCTCTTCCATGGGGATTTTACACTCTGACGAAGTCAACAGGGGTTGACGAAAGCTTAGCAATTTTAATAGTAGTTTTAAATAAAATTTTAAATGTTCCAGAGATCGTGATGGCTATCGCTTCTTTATCTGTAAATATGCCTGGAACTCGCATTTTTAGAACAATCCTTAAATACATTTCTATATAAATACATGTATATAGAAATATATTTTTTCAGTATAGGTGGTCCTTGACTTACAACCACAGTTAGGACCAGAATTTCTATTGGTAAGCGAGACGGTTGTTAAGTGAGCCATTCCCGATTTTGCAACCTTTACTTTTTTGCCTTGGTTATTAAGCAAAACAACTGCAGTTGTTAAACGGATGGTATGGGGATTGAGCAAATCTGGATTCTCCCATTGACTTTGCTTCTGGTAAGCCACTGGGAAGATCTCAAATCAGAGGTGGGATTCAGCTGGTTCAGACCAGTTCGGGTGAACCGGTAGTGGCGACCTGCAATCCCGTCCTATATTGTTGTGGTTTTGATGCCGCATGCTTGTGCGGACGGCACGCACAAGCAACTTGCTGTGTTGTTTGATGTTGCATGCATGAACTACGTCGCCTTCGGCATGACCTAAGCATAGCTCATAAAATTATCTGCTACAACGTCCTTCCTGTCAATGACTACTTTAGCTTCAACCACAATACACGAGCACACAACAGATACAAACTCAAAGTGAATCACTCCAAACTTGACTGTAGAAAATACGACTTTATTTATTTATTTATTTTATTTAAATGGATTTCTATGCTGCCCAACTCCCGGGGGACTCTGGGCGGCTCACAACATATTAGAATCCATTACAAAGTGTAAAATAAGTAATTAAAAAATACAAAAGTTAAAAAAAGTATCACATATTCACAATCAAGGGGTTTAGCAATCAAGGGGTGACTTTAGCAACAGAGTGGTTAATGCCTGGAACTCACTACCTGACTCTGTGGTTTCATCACCAAACCCCCAAAACTTTACCCTTAGACTGCCCACTGTTGACCTCACCCGATTCCTAAGAGGTCAGTAAGGGGCGTGCATAAGTGCACCAGCGTGCCTACCGTCCCTGTCCTAATGTTCCCTTTTATTAGTGCCAATCTTATGTATATAAACAATGTTGTATCTATGTATATCACCAACATGTACTTGACAAAAACAAATAAACAAATAAATAAAAATAAAATGTGTGGACGGCGCACATGCGAGCAAAGTGAGTTTGTGTGCACACGCGTACTCACATTTCCGATGCTGGGCGAACCAGTTGTTACAGTATGTGAAGCCCACCTCTGTCTCAAATGAAGATCACATGACCCTGGGACACTGCAACCATCGTAAATCCATACCATCTTCTAGGGATGGGAAGAGGGGGGAAATAGCCAAGATGGTGCCCATGATCACCTGATCAAAGCCCCACAGATCTGTGATGTCCCCTCCCCAAAGTGGCATGCAATGAATCTCTGTCTCCAAAATGCTTCAGAAACAACTGATGATGATTGCAATTCTCCCTTCCCTTAATCCACTTGGCTGGCCTTCCAAAATATGTTCTTGTTTCATCCCAAACTTCCAACATAAATGTCTTGGGTAAAAGTGGCTGTCCAGAAGGCTTGTGGCCTGTGGTTGCCAGCTCGTTCCTTTTTTGAAGATGGGGATGAATCTTGCAACTTATTAAATGTATTTATTAAACAAATTTATATAGCTGCCCAACCCTCTCGTAGATGATTCCGGAGATTTCATCTTTATGTTACAATCACCGGCTGTTTGAACATCCCTAGGAAGTCACAAGTGTGAATGAACAACTGCCCTTGCTTACTTCTAGGGTTACCTTGTGGAGAAATACCTTGTGTGACCCACCTCCAAAGATTCCACCTTTTGACATCTGTTTACTTTGACACTAGCTGACCAACCATACTCAATGTGTAGTCCTTAATGGAGCTGCATCTACGTGGAGCGAAGTCAGCAGCAGGGTCCCCCAAGGCTCTGTTTTAGACCCCGTACTCTTCAATATCTTCATCAGTGACTTAGCTGAGGGGATAGAAGGGGAACTCATCAAATTTGCAGGTGACACCAACCTGGTGAGAATAGCCAATACTCCAGAAGATAGGCTCAAAATACAGAAGATTTTTGACAGACTTGAACACTGGCCCCGTTTAACAAAATGAAATTCAATGTAGAAAAAAGTAAGGTTTTACATTTAGGCAAGAAAAACCAAATGCAGAAGCATAGAATAGGCGGTACCTGGCTCAACAGTAGTAACAGCGAGAAGGATCTTAGAGTGCTAGTGGATGATCATGAAAATATGAGCCAGCAGTGTCCTGCACCTGCCAATGCAGTCTTAGGTTGCATTAATAGAGGGACAGAATCAAGACCACATGAAATGTTAATACCACTTTATAATGCCTTGGTAAGGCCACACTTAGAATATTGCATCCAGTTTTGGTCACCACAATATAAAAAAGATGTTGAGACTCTAGAAAGAGTGCAGAGAAGAAGAGCAACATTATCAGGGGATTGAAAGCTAAAACATATGAAGAACGTTTGCAGAAATTGGGTATGTCTAGTTTAATGAAAAGAAGGACTAAGGGTGACATAATAGCAGTGTTCCAATATCTGCCGCATTTTGCCTCATACTTCCCTTCGACCGGTTAGGGCCCACAGAGTGGGTCTCCTCCAGGTCCCGTCAGCCAAACAATGCCGGCTGGCGGGCCCTAGGAGGAGGGCCTTCTCTGTGGGGGGCCCCGTGCTCTGGAACCAACTTCCCCCAGAGACCCGAACCATCCCCACCCTGCTGGCCTTCCGAAAAGCCGTCAAGACATGGCTCTTCCTGCAGGCAGGGGGTAGAGACTAGTCCATCTGAGCTCTCCCCCAGGTATGTTTGGTTGGTGAATATTTTTTAACTGTTCAATTTTTTTAACTTTTTAACTTGGTTTTTAATTACTGTTTATTATCTAGTGTTCTTTATATTGCTGTACGCCGCCCTGAGTCCCTCGGGAGTAGGGCGGCATATAAGAACCAATAAATAAATAAATAAATAAATAAATAAATAAATAAATAAATAAATAAATAAATAAATAAATAAATAAATAAATAAATAAATAAATAAATCTAAAGGACTGCCACAAAGAAGAGGGGGTCAAGCTATTCTCCAAAGCACCTGAAGGCAGGACAAGAAGCAATGGATAAGGAGAAATTTCCTGTCAATTAGAACAATTAATCAATGGAATGAGTTGCCTCCAGAAGTTGTGTATGCTCCAACAGTGTATGGTTTCAAGAAGAGATTGGACAACCATTTGTTGGAAATGATAGAGGGCTTCCTACTTGAGCAGGGGGTTGGACTAGAAGACCTTCAAGGTCCCTTCCAACTCTGTTCTATTATTCTGACAGAACAATCTAACATTCAAAATGTAGAATGTTCCATTAGAAGCTGTTGGAGCAGGACCAACATCTCAAAGAAATATGACAATGGAAATTCAGACATAATATGTCTGACACATAATGGGTGGCTATACTTCATAAAATTTCATACAGGTAGTCCTCAACTTACAACCACAATGAATTGTTGTAAGTCAAAGGACTACCTGTATTATAATTAATAGCCCTAAAAACCTGGCAAAATTACTTAAAAGTGATTCATAGATAACATTATATAAACAAGTAATTAAAGTTACTGGGAAAGGCCCATATAAACGTTTGGTGTGTGTAGCGGTGGGTTTCACATTATGTTACTACCGGTTCGCCCTGTGCACACATGCTCGCTTCGTGCACGCATGCGCCTGGTTCGCTCACGCGCCCAGTTCACGCATGTGCCTGCCTTCCACATATGCGCTTGGCCTTCCGCGCATGTGCTTTATTCGCACGCGCGCCTTTTGCACATGTGCTCAGCCTCAAAAATGTGCCTAAATAGGATGGCATATAGCTGGGGTGGGTGGGTGGGCGATTTCAGCTACCGGTTCGGGTGAACCGATCCGAACCAGCTGAATACCACCTCTGGGTGTGTGGCAGAGCAAAATGTATATGGTGGTTCTATGAGGTTGTGGAAACCTTTTGTTGTAGAAAGATTTCGGTCATAAGTGAGAGGGATTAATAGTATGGATATAGAAAAACTTAATTGGTACCAGGATAGGTTTACTCTTTGCTCAAAATCAGATAACAGTTCAATTCATAATGGTTCAGGCAAGACTGGACGGGTTTATGACAATTCGCAATGGCCAACTCAAAACGGCCAACTCCCCGCAAGACAGGAGTTACATTAATATGAAATAAATAGTGGAATACTGTAGAATCATTGAAGAAAGGATGCAAAAGGAGAGACAGAATGAAATGTAAATGGCAAAAATTAAAATAATTGATTTATTTTGAATAGTTAAATAGAATTATTAAATTGTCCTGCAGTGAGTTGTCTCATGGCGAGTTGGCCTTGGCAAATTAGCCGTGGCGTGTTGGCTTTGATGAGTTGGCCACAGCGAGTTGGCTGGGACAAGTTGTCCCATTCGCAATGGCCAACTCAAAACGGCCAACTCCCCGCAAGACAGGAGTTACATTAATATGAAATAAATAGTGGAATACTGTAGAATCATTGAAGAAAGGATGCAAAAGGAGGGACAGAATGAAATGTAAATGGCAAAAATTAAAATAATTGATTTATTTTGAATAGTTAAATAGAATTATTAAATTGTCCTGCAGTGAGTTGTCTCATGGCGAGTTGGCCTTGGCAAATTAGCCGTGGCGTGTTGGCTTTGATGAGTTGGCCACAGCGAGTTGGCTGGGACAAGTTGTCCCATTCCGAGACTGGACATAGCAACTATTGGAAAAACCAAGAGGCTCCATCGCTAGATCTCCAGTATGAAAAACTATAGGAAATTGTTGTAGTGGAAAATCGACATACAAAAATTGGATACTTTGGGTTTAGCAAAAAAAAAGTAGGTTTTTTTTCACCACGCATAATATTCCTCTTTTTTTTCCCCAGTAAAGTTTTGCTATAGGAATTTTGCCTTGTTTTTAGATCTTGCCTGGTTTTTAAATTAATCAAGTTGATTTGTAAAAAAATATGAATAGGGCTATATTCTTGATCATTTTTGGAAGGTCTCTGCATTGTAAAATTGCACAGCTGGAGCGTTACTGGAGCTGGAGTAATTCTATAGGTCTAGATTTAATAATATGCTAAAAGAATTCAGCTACTTTTATGCATGGATTTCATTAATTATTGATGCATCTTTTATGTATTATTATTTCTTTATTTACTTTTGTTTTCTTTCACCAATAAAATAAAACCCAAGCTGCCAAGCTGTAGTAATTACTAAATGTCAGCAAAGAGAAGTAAAACTAAGTTTTGGATTCCTCTACTATGGGGGGGGAAACTCGTGGCCCATGGGCCAGATGCATCACGTGCTGCCCCCGCCCCCACCCGGTTTAGCGAAGGGGGGAAAAACACAGGTGGAATGCAACTGGTTCGGACCGGTTCGCCCGAACCAGTAGTAAAAAATGCTACTGGTTCAGGCAAACAGGTATTAACCGATATATCCGACGATCAGCTGTGCAACGATCAGCTGTGCCACACAATCTAGATTAGCTAGAAAGCAGGATTTCCTGCTTTCTAGCTAATCTAAATCGTGCAGCACAGCTGATTCTCCCCTCGCTGTTCTACTTACCTTTGCAGAATCTGATGGCTTTAAAATGCTCCTTTTTCAGCACTGCATGGTAGTGCAAAGCGAACCGGTAGTAGACTTTAGAGGATTTCACCCCTGGGGGGCAAAGTCCCAATACGTCACATGACACCGCCGTGATGACGCGAGTTTGATACCCATGCTCTAGTATGTGGCTGGCTAGGGAATTCAGGGAGTTGTCTTAAAGTTGCCAAGGTTGGACACCTCTGTTTCTAATAGTTGTCTGGATTTCTGCAACCTAGATATGGTTGACCTGGGGGGGATATGCTTTGAAATCAGTCATCTCCCAAATGCCGCCTGGATAAATCCACAGAGTTTTTTACCGGCATTATCAGAAGTGATTTTCTTCTTCCTAAGCCTTAGTGAGAGAGACTAAGCCAAGGTCACCCAACTAGCTTCATGAATAAAGACAGGGCTAGAATTCCCCAATCTCCCAGTTTTTAGTCTGCCTGTTGTGACCCACCAGCTCGTAGCGGATCCCGCCAGAGAAGAGGCTGATGTGGTGATGCGCCAGCGGCCTGTGGAGCTGGCACCCGAGTCGGACAGTGAGGAGGCTGGAGAGGACTCGGTGCCAGAGGCAGAGATTCAGCCAGGGCCTTCAGAACCCATCAGTGACGAAGAAGAAGAGGAGGAGCCTATTCTTAATGCACGGGCACGCAAGAGCTGCCAAAAGGCAAGAATGGTTCCTCAGGAGGAGGTCTCCTTGGGAGTGGGCTTGGGGCTAATTAGCCACTCCCCTAGCCTATTTAAGGGATGACGACGCAGGCAGCAATTTTCAGGAAACAACGTTCGTTCATAATGCCTTCGTGTCTTGAATTCAGAAACATCTGCTTGGCTCTTGTTTTCTCTCTTGGCATTCTTCCTGCCAATTGCTTCTGGGCATTTTGCCAACCATCGTAAGAACTGGTGTTATCTCCAAGACTGTTTGCTCAGACTTGATGTATTAGTTCTTGGACTTGTGCTGGCTGTTAATGAAGTTGAATTAACAGCCGGTGTTCAGCAAAGACTGCTTTAAACTATGTTTGTACTTGACGACTACTAAGAAAGCTCATTAGTAGTCTTTAATTTAGTAAACGAAGATTTGGACAGAATTTGTGTGTGCTGCATTCTTTGTGAGCTGTAGCTGGGACAGAACACTGCCACTAACATCAATTTGGCTCTCATGGTAGACTTAAGTTGTGTTAAATTTTCCAGGATCTGCAGCTAGCAATACTCTCTCCTGGATGAGCAACCAGCAGGACTGAAGCAGGGGTGGGTTCAAAGTCACAATGTTCAAATGTTTCAATGTTTGGCATTGAAAAAAGTGACTTACAACCTTTTTTTTACACTTATGACCATTGCAGCATCCCCACAGTCATGTGACCAAAATTCAGATGCTTGGCAACTGGCTTATGTTTATGACGGTTGCAGTGTACTAGAGCAGGGGTCTCCAACCTTGGCAAGCTGGCTGGGGAATTCTGGGAGTTGAAGTCCGCCAGGCTTAAAGTTGCCAAGGTTGGAGACCCCTGCTCTAGAGTCAGGTGATCACCTTTTGTGACCTTCTGACCAGCAAAATCAACGGGGAAGCCAAATTCACTTACTAACCATGCTACTAGGTTAACAACTGCAGTGATTCACTTAATAACTGTGGCAAGAAAGGTCGTAAAATGGGCCAAAGCTCAGCTAACAATTGTCTTGCTCAGCAACAGAAATTATGGGCTCTCAACTGTGGCCACAAGTCAAGGAATACTTATCGTTTTTGCGGTTAAACCCCCCCCCCCCCCCGCGATTCTCCCTGATCAAAACCTGAGATCTGGTTCCCAGGCCCTGCTGGGAACTGCTTCCTTAGGAGACCCTTCCCTTATCATTTCTCGGCCAGTTTCAAGCGTTTCCCTCAAAAATAGCCTGTGCAAAGAGAGAAAAAAGAACAGATTTTTTTTTCTCTCTCTGTGCTGGGAGCAAGACCGTTAAAGAAAACCAAAAATCCAGCTGACTCTTTTCGGAAACGTAACCTAAAGCATAGCATCTCTTTCTCTGCCCCCCTCCCGCCCACCCCCCAACCATCAAGCCCTTTAAAGCAATGTCTACTATTTTTCCAACATCATTTAAGTTTCTAAAGTATTGTTGTTTTCTTTCTTAAGCAAACCATCTACCATATGTTCCACCCTGAAAGGAGCAATTGTTGACTGATAATTAAGACACTGTGGTTCACGCTCGGCATCCCTGCACATTATCTGTTCCTTCCCTTCTTTCAATGCTGCTTTGCCACTCTGCTTTTCTAACTTCCTTCTCAGGGAAGAAATGAAAGAGCACTAAAATGACCTCTTCACAACTCTCCTGCACGTTCTTTTCACTGATTCTCGTCAACACCCCAATAGTAATTATGGCTTGACGCTGTGCCGTTCTTCTCATCTGTTGCTTGGGATGGGGGTGGGTGGGGGGCTCAGACAACTTGAATAGCAAAAACCGGGTTTGATGCTTCATATTGGTGGCGGAAAGTTCTTTCTCCCCAACCAACTCACCAAGGTTAAAAATTATGTTTGCAAACGTCTGCATTTGTCTGCTGCCAATTATTGTAAGGATTTGGATCAGCCCAGTAATGGGTTTCACTTACCTTTGCTACCGGTTCGGAGATGTGCGCAGAAGCTTCTGCGCATGCGCAGATTGTCTGTGATGACATCCGGATGGGTGGGCGGAGCCTCCCGCCTCTGCCACTAACGGTTCGCTCGAATTGGGGCGAACTGGTAGCAACCCACCACTGGATCAGCCCAGGGGTGAAATGCTCCCGGTTCGCTTTTACCTGTCTGTCGTCGATGAGCCGATCGCGCAGGCAGCGTGGTGCTCTGCCCACCCGCCGGGACACCGCCATTTGAGTTCTTTTACCCTCTGCGCATGCACAGAACGCTTTGTGCATGCACAGAGGGTAAAAGAACTCAAATGGTGGTGCCCCGGCAGGTGGGCGGAGCGCCGCGCTACCTGCGCGATCGGCTCACCAACGACAGACAGGTAAAAGCGAACCGGGAGCATTTCACCCCTGGATCAGCCCCAAATCCTTATGGATATGCACCAACTGACAAAATGTTGGCTTGTCCTTCAGTAATATGCTAAATTGCTTTAGGGAGATGTGGAAATTAGCTAGCTGAAGTATAAGCCATGGAAATGGTCTCTCAGGGTTAGAGCAGAATTTCATAGACTAGACTAGAGCATTCATTAAACATTTGGAAGGCACTGGAGCATGTCAGTACAGACTAGTGATCCCCATGACATCTAAATTATGGATTGTTTATACACCCATGTTCCCCAACTCTTTGGGTATATTTAAATTGTGCTGAGCTGCTCGTATGGCCATCATGCATTATATTTGATCAGTAGAAGCAATGCAATCAGATTGGAGGAAGGCCTAGGGGTGACATGATAGCAATGTTCCAGTATTTGAGGGGCTGCCACAAAGAAGAGGGGGTCAACCTATTTTCCAAAGCACTATAAGGCAAGGCAAGAAACGGTGGATGGAAACTAATCAAGAAGAGAAGAGAATCTGGAATTAAGGAGAAATTTCCTAACAGTGAGAACAATAAACCAGTGGAACAGCTTTTCTTCAGAAGTTGTGGGTGCTTCATCACTGGAGGTTTTTAAGAAGAGACTGGACAGCCACCTTTTTGAAATGGTACAGGGTCTCCTGCTTGAGTAGGGGGTTGGACTAGAAGATCTCCAAGGTCCCTTCCAACTCTGTTATTCTGTAAGATTTGCAGAGAGTACTTGTCTAAAGAACCTGGGCCAATTCCTAATTAATGTTGCTGATCTGTGAAAGCAGGGCGGGAATTTACTAGTATTTTGAATGGGAGATCACAAGGAATTTTTTTTATATAATTTGTTTTAAATGTTAACAGTGATTATTTTCATGCATTTATTGTTTTAATTTATTGTTATATGCCACCCAGACTCACTCTCTGTGCGATGGGGCAGCTATATAAATTTGATAAATAAATAGGACGGGGAATTTAAAAAAAATCTTGGAAGCAAGGAATAGCAAATCACTTCCAGATGGGCCTATGATAATCTAGGAAAGAAGATCATCTCAAAGGAGAATTTACTTTTAAGACTGAAAAAACATAGAACAGTGAAGGATGATGTACCAAGTTTGCTTAACAGCAAACATTGCCTCAAAGATTGAACATGTTTAGTTGCCAGCCGGGCCTGGTCTTCTCTCCGGGGCGGCGTCCGGCGGGTGCCCCACGCCTCTGCTCCTTCCCCCCGTGTGGCAGACCCGGGAAAGGACACGGCCAGACCTGCCAAAGCCGCTGCTCCCTCTACGCCTCCGGAAGCCCATTTCTGGCTGTTGCCGTCAAGTGGGGCTGAGCGTGCGAGGCGCTGAACTGGGCCCTCGGGCACGTCGGAGCACGGTGGGGTTTTTTCCCTGCCCGGCCCGGAGCTGTTTCCCTCAAGATCCGCTCGAGGGAAGCGAGGCGCTTTGCGCAAATTCAAAAAGTGGGACTTTTTTGAAACGCCGCGGGACGCGGGACAATTTGTTTAAAATCGGGTCTGTCCCGCCAAAAGCAGGATGTCTGGTCACCTTAACATTGACACACATTCAAAAGCAGCAGGGCTCACATTGCAAATGTCTGCCAACTTGCTGATTTTTACCTGCCCAGTGGAAGCTGCTGGTTCCACTGGGTCATGTGTGAAACAGCTGGACCTCTGGACTTACATGAAGAGAAAATCACATCACATGAATGTCTGTGGAGATTCTCAGTCATCCAGGTCATGGTTGTCCCAAAGGTGCTTTTTCAAGAGGCAACTGGGCTTTCTTGTTTTTCTTTGAAGACGTTTCAATTCTCATCCAAGAAGCTTCTTCAGCTTCAATCAAGAGCTGAAGAAGCTTCTTGGTTGCGAAGCAAAACATCTTCAAAGAAAAACCAGAAAAGTCCAGTTCCCTCTTGAAAAAGCACCTTTGGGACGTCACATGAATCTTTCCTCTTCCAAACACATCAACGAGGAGAGAGGCGTTGTTTTCCTTTCTTAGACTTCATAAAGCAGCCTTCCACAAACCAGAATCCACCACATGGCCAGTGGAGGCGGCTTGGGAGTCATCCATATGGTCATGTGGCACAGTGTAAAGTTGCCCTATTAGCCATTTTCTTTTTTTAAAATTTTTTTTAATTTTTTTCTCCAAACTTACACAAATATCCCTACATATACCATATTATCAAAACATCCATAGTAATATATTTCTATCCAAAATATCCTAGACATATATCTTTAGTTTGCTCCTTTTATATTTTTATCTCCAGTCTGCTTTCCTTCTATATTTCATACTACTCCCCTCCCTCTATCTCCCTCTCTCCCCTCTACCTTCTTCCTCCCTCTCTACCTCTTTCCTACTTCCCTCTTCCTCTCCCCCTCCTTTCTACTTCCTCTTCCTCCCTCTTATCCTTCCCTGATTACATCTAATCTTGATCCATTCTTTGATTAGCAGACTAGAAATTCAAAAACCCTAAACTTTCCAATATTGGCGCTATTTCTTAATCCTGTATCACTTTATCTATATTTATATATTTAATATATTCTACCAGGTATATCTACTATTGTTCTAATGCTGCCTCCTTTCTCCTATTTGTGTCGCCTGAGTATACCACCTCTAATTCTCAACTTTTTTCTAACTTGATCGCTATAGCTTGATTTCCAAGAATATTCATTATCTCTTATGCCTCTTGATTTTAGGCCTTGTTCCTCCTCTCCTCAATTAATATCTTTACTCATCATTTTCTTTTTCTTTTTTAATTCTATCATTTCTGGATGCCCTAAATTTCTCCCTATTAGCCATTTCTTGAGGCTGTGTGCTCATCACCTAGTCCACCCCACCATCAGTCTGCTGAGGTTGGTCTGAGTCAGACGTGGGTTCCTGCCGGAGCTGCCCAATACGCAGCTCCGGTAGGGAGTTCCGGAGCCCTCTCTGCCGGTCCACCTGGCGTGTCGCCATTTTTCCCCGCTGATTTTCGGGTGATTTTGCTTCTGCGCATGCACGGAAGCAAAATTGTGCTGAAATCTTGTGAGGGGACGCGCACGCGTGCGAGATTTGAGCAAGATTTTGCCTCCGCGCATGCGCGGAAGCAAAATTGCACCAAAATATCTCTCTCACGTGCATCCCCTCGTGAGATTTCGGCACGATTTTGCTTCCGCGCATGCGCAAAAAGAAAATCGTGTCAGGGGGCACACGTTAAGGGTGGTCTCCTTAACTTAATGTTTTTCCCCCTAGATTCTAGAAATGCTGAGAAATTGATATTCCTATGGCTAGGATTTTGTTTTTGTTTTTAACTTTGCATGGTTTGCTACCCTCCAGATCAAAATTAAAGGGCTTCCAGAGAGGTTCTGAGTAACTCGTCCAATTAAGCTTCAAATGTGGTTGAGGCAAGAGTGAAGCACCTTGGCTGCAGTGGTTTGAGAGTAGTCCCATCAGGACTGATGGCTGGATAATCTGCAAAGATCAGGTAGATTGATGTCATTTTGTAGATGGGAATCCTAAGTCACAAAGAAGGAGGGACAGTGGAAATAATGACTGGAGGGATGGGGCAAACCAAGGCCAGCCAGCGGGGGCGGGGCATCAAGGCAGACTCCAAAGCCAGAAGAGCCTCTGGAGATACTTTTGTGCCAATGCATTCAAAATGCAAGATTAACAGACCCTCAAGCAATAAGAAATAAATATACAAAAACTGGCTCTGTGGTGTCAAGGGGGAAAGCTGAAAATATTCGAGAGGCTGGGGAGATGAGAGGCTGCCAGAATTCTACCAACCTCACCCTGCCAACAGGTTCAGAGGAGGCTTCGGTGGTGGCTTGCTTTACTGCCAGTAGACAAGGGGCATCTGCAGGAGAATCCGAAAACCAAGATGGTAACTGTGCCCATGGAATCAGGGGTGGGTTCCTCCCGGTTCGGACCGGATTGCCTGAACCGGTAGCGACCCGCTGGTGATGTCACGATGGCGTCACAGATCCAGTTCGGTCGTTGCCGGTCCGTGGGTGCCGCCATCTTTTTTTTATTTTTTATTTTTTTCCGATTTTTTTACTGTTTGGAAGTTTTTTCCTCTGCTGCTGCTTGAAAAAGGGCCCTCCCTCCCGCTCCCGGGTTTATACTTACCTTTATTCCTTCGCCCGAAGCACAGCTGATCAGCTCCTCGGCTATGTTTCGGGCTGATTATAGCTACTGAGCATGCACGGAAGCCTAATTGCACGAGGGGACATGCACACGCGGCCGAGAGTAGCGAGCAAGCGAGCACGAAACGTCGCGATGCGAACTGGTGGCGAAGGTAAGTGGAACCCACCCCTGCATGGAATCAAAGCCCTGCCCCTATTCTACATAGACCCAGCTGCCATCTTGACCCTTTGGCCTCCCCTTATATCTCCAGCCTCTGTCCAGAAGAACTTCTCCTACTCACCCTACAGATGCAAGAACTGAATGTAGGTTGCTAAGCCAATATCTAACCCAGGACCCTGTTTGGATCCTACATTTCTGAGGAGGAAGGATGGTCCACTCCTTCTGCCTCTTCTCTTCTGTCTTCAATCTCCACATGACCCATAGAATGGCTTCTGGCCAAGGCCACATTGCTCGGTAAGGAAATGGTTAACTTTTTTGGAGAAGCAGCCGGAAGGACACGTGAAGCAGGTCTGGAGAGCAGCTGAAGCCAATTAATGCTGGTTCTAGGGGGCAGGCACTCCTCTCCCCACCCCCAAAGTCACACACATCAAGTCAACTTGTGGATCTGGCAGAGCGATCAGACGTATGCATGGAGTGCTACGGCATGATCATGTCAGGAACTTACAGAAATATCCCATCTCCAATTTAAAACAGCGTCAAGACCAGCCTTACCAAGTCTTAATGAGGACAGTTGCATCATCTCCCCCTCAACAGACAAATCCCTAAAAAAATAGGAGAGAGGGTTTACAACTGGGACATCTATGAACTTTTCTCCTCAGTTACCAGCACCCTGTTGCTCTAGTGCAAGGGTGTCAAACTCAAGGCCCGGGGGCCAGATCTGGCCCGTGGGGTGCTTAGACCTGGCCCACGGGGCAGCCCTGGAAACAGCGAAAGACCAGTCCACAGTGCCTAGGCCAGCAAAAATGGGCTCCCAATCTACGTTTTTGGCTGGGACGGCCTCCTGCAACCCTCTGCCAGGGAAAACGGAGCTCGCGAGCTCCGTTTTCGCTGGCAGAGGTTGCAGGAGGCCGTCCCAGCCAAACATGGAGCTCGGGAACCCGTTTTCACTCGCCGAATGCTCAGGCCACCACAGACGCCCCTGACACGAATGATGCCGAGCTGGCCACACTCACCCTGGCCACGGCCACACCGGCCCCCCGAGGTCAAACACAACCCTGATGCGGCCCTCAGTGAAATTGAGTTTGACACCCCTGCTCTAGTGGCTGATGATCTTACTGTTAAGTGAGTGGCATGAATCCCCTCCCCGTGTGAAAGTGTGGAGGTTCTAAACACGTGCAACATCCTTTCCCCAAGCCAGGTTGCTCAATTTTTTTTCCTATTAAAGAGCAGAAGCAGCCAAGAGATTCAGGAAGGGCAGCAGGTGGAGTCTGGGGAATGAAGCTGATGGAACAGGTGCCCTGAAGTTGGTTAACTGTGAGCAAGCAGCGCCCTCTGCTGACCAGATTGGGATAACTTCTGCCTTCCCTTGCTAGCGAACACTTTAATGTGATTAATCCAGAAGAGTGAGAAATCCCCCCCCCCCGCCAGTTTCTCTCAGAAAATCATAAGACTGGAAGGGACTTCAGAGGTCTTCTAGTCCAACCACCTGCTCAAGACAGGATACTCATACTTGATTGCAAATGGATTCCCTGAGGTCCGTTTGGCTTGGAAGATTCCTGAACACAACAGCATTCAGGTCAGGAGCAGCTAATAACTTGCTAAGCTCTTGAAGGACTACTTAACAGATTAACAGAGTCGTTAGGGACCTTGCAGGTCATCTAGTCCAACCCCCTGCCCAAGCAGGAGACCCTTACATCTGCCGCTACCTAGTATCGAACTCACAACCTCCTGATTGTGAGGCAAGAGCTCTACCTCTAGGCCACAGCATTCAGGGTGATCGAAAATGTCAAGATGGCAACCAACACTCTTATGACCAAAGTCCTGCCCCTTTTAAGATATGCAACACACTTGTGGGGAGGTCAACTGAACAGTTGTGGATGCCATCTTTTAACTCACTTAAAACAGACACCCACAGAGGATTATCCTGAGCGCAAGAAAATAGATTCCTTCTTTCGGGAATTTAAATTGTGGAGCCAAACACAAAACCCTCCTTTCACGCACATAATGTTGTGGGAAGAAATATCCATCTGGTTCAGTTTCAAGCCAGAAAGGCACTGGAGACAAAATGGAGACTGGAGGCTGATTGGAAAGAGGGTCCATTTATTGATGAAGCAGAACCACATGAGGTTTGTGGTTCTGGTGCAGCTGACCACATGGAGTTGAGGGGGGGGTATACCTTTCTCTTGGGCTTTGCACTTGAGCTTCCTGTTCCTGTGCAAGAACATGTATTCTATTGGCTGTTGTCAGACTCCCATGGGGCCATGTAGGGGTTATGTCGGAGTCATATTTGGCTCTATAGGCAAAATGCAAGTCCTAGGTGTTTGTCTGAGGTAAATTTGGTTCACGTTTCTGAGGGTGATGCAATGAAGGGGTTTGTGTTCTGAAAGGGTGCTGGGCAGGGGTGGGTTCCTGCCGGTACGCTCTTACCTGTTGGTTGCCGCAGAACCAAAGAAGCCGGTGGCGTTCGCGACGCAGGGCTTCCCCCGCCCGCTTTCCCCCGCCTGCCTGGACGCCACCATTTGCGTTCTTTTGCCCTCTGCGCAAGCAGAACGCTTTGCGCATGCGCAGAGGGCAAAAGAACGCAAATGGCGGCGTCTAGGCGGGCGGGGGAAAGTGGGCGGGGGAAGCCCCGCGCCGCGAACGCCACCGGCTTCTTCGGTTCTGCGGCGACCAACAAGTAAGAGCGTACCGGCAGGAACCCACCCCTGGTGCTGGGCAATTCCTATTATGGCTTAATGGCTTTTTCCTTTGTTGAATCTTGGAGGGTGGCTGCTTCTAATCCTACCATTCTGCCTTTGTTTCAAAATATCCTGTCTTGAATGGAATTACCAAATCTGCATTTCTAAAAGCTGGCCTCAGCATCTGCTGGGCCTATTAAGAAAGACAAGAGCATGTTTCTCTATTTCTCCTTTAGGGAAATATAATAATCTGCCTTTTTAAAATATTCCTCAAAATATTTCATCCTTTTAGGAGAGGGGTGGGTGCTAACTTTCTACAATGTGTTTCGGTATGTGTGTACAGTACATGAATTCACAGTGTTGCTATGTGTGTTGCACCATCATTGTGCAAATTATGCAAATTGCAGCTTATGTAATAATGCTGTGGTCCACAAAATGTCATCATGGCTTTACCAGAAAGTTGGATAATTGGATACAAAGTTAGATCCATGGATATGGAGACAATTTTTTTTAAACAGAGCCGAGGTGGTGTAGTGGTTAAAGTGCAACACTGCAGTTCAGCAGTTCAGCTGTTCAAATCTCACCGGCTCAAGGTTGACTCAGCCTTCCATCCTTCTGAGGTGGGTAAAATGAGGACCCAGATTGTTGGGGGCAATATGCTGACTCTGTAAACCGCTTAGAGAGGGCTGTAAAGCACCATGAAGCGGTATATAAATCTAAGTGCTATTGTTATTGCTAAAAAAACACACACCATAATAATACAACAGCATATCAAATCTAAGGTATTAAGCAACTATCAACATTGTATGGGAAAGCTGAAATAATTATTAAAGGGGAGTACCAGGTGACTTTTGCAAGCTATGGCAACTTTTTGGCCATAGAAATTTGACAGCCCTTTTGGAAATGGCTTTGATCTCAAAGTGATGACTTCTTGTTCAGAAGAACAATTAAGATTTCTAAGAATGGGTGTTCTGTGCTTTTGTATAGCAGATACTTGTCTAGCAGCACATGAGGAAGTGACACATCCATGACAGGGGTGGGTTCCTAATTTTTTTACTACCACTCTGTGGGCGTGGCTTATTTTGTGGGTGTGGCTTGCCAGCCATGTGACCGGGTGGGCGTGGGTCTCGGGAGGTTGGCAGCGGCCGGAGAAACAGGGGGGCATTACCCACCTGCAACGCACCCCCCCACAGCGGGAGCAGCAAGACCGTGGCAGCGGTTCTTCTAGGAGGCTCCATCCGGCCTGAATACTTCTCCCCATTCGATGATCCTAGGCTCCTGCTGCCCATTCCCCCTACTGTGACGTCAACAGCGGGCTGCTACCGGTGCTATAGAGTGGACCGCACCGGTAGGAACCCACCACTGATCCATGAGCAAGTACAGATACAGTTTTCATAATGGTGGATCTGCCACTTATTTCCCTGAACTGTCCAATTGAGCCCAAATTAAAAAGTCTTCTTTTTATGTTTAAATGTTTAAATGTTTAAATGAAATGTTTAAATATTTTAGAAGTTTCTAGGAATGAACCAATCACTGAGCTAGGTGCAGTTTCCCCTTCTATATTATAGCTCAGTAATTAATTTTCACTTCAAGACAATGCAACCATTATTATGCTGTGGTCTGCTCTGATATGACTATACTGCCACCTGGTGGCATATCAACTTGTAAAATGCAATAACCATTTTCGCAAGACCTCAGAAAGACAAAGGCAGTGACATATCCTTTCTGTACAGCAGGAGGGTTCAATCTTGGGAACTTTAAGACTTGTGGACTTCAATTTCCAGAATTCCCCATCCCAAGCTGTCTGGGGAATTCTGGGGGTTGAAGCCCACAAGTCTTAAAGGTTGCATACCCCCTGCTGCAGGGGTGAAATTCAAAATTTTTCCCTACCGGTTCTGTGGGCGTGGCTTGGTGGGCGTGACAGGGGAAGGATACTGCGAAATCCCCATTCCCTCCCCACTCCTGGGGGGAGGATATTGCAAAATCTCCATTCCCACCCCACTCTGGGACCAGACAGAGGTGGTATTTGCCGGTTCTCCAAACTACTCAAAATTTCCGCTATCGGTTCTCCAGAACCTGTCAGAACCTGCTGAATTTCACCCCTGCCCTGCTGTACAGCATCCAAATAAATGAGGTCTGAGTATACAACCACAAATCAGAGCTCTAATTTTTAGAATCAGGATAATACCTGCTTATTTATTAAATAAGATTGATAAATTGATCAATAGAGTACTAATGTTATTCACACTTACAACAGTAAAAACTAATACAATTTTTTTTAAAGTAGAAGATGCAGAAAATAGGAATATAATAAACAAAACAAAACAAAAATTAAATGCATAAAGAAGTAATTTCCCCCTTTATCTTAAATATAATCAATTTTAGTAACTCAGCACATTTTCTTAAAATACATGCATACAAATAATCCCTTCTCCCCATATCCCATCTCTTATCTAGAAACAAAGCCATAAAGCCATAAAATATATGGATTGTCTCATTGCATCTCCTCAGCGCATTGACCGCTTGGAGCAATACATGTAATAAAAGGTAGTTTGAGGTTCACCGTATGAGTCCTTTCTACTCCTTCTGTTGCTACCTATCACATCTCCAGCTATTTAGACTAATGTTTACAGAATTGTCATCACTTTTGTTTTTTGTTCCTTGGCCCCACAGTAGTTTTCTCTTCTCTGGATCTAGATCAGTGTTTCCCAACCTTGGCAACTTGAAGATATCGGGACTTCAACTCCCAGAATTCCCCGGCCAGCGAATGCTGGCTGGGGAATTCTGGGAGTTGAAGTCCAGATATCTTCAAGTTGCCAAGGTTGGGAAACACTGATCTAGATACTATATCACAGTGATGGTAAACCTATGGCACGCGTGCCACAGGTGGCACGCGGAGCCATATCTGCTGGCATGCGAGCCATTGCCCTAGCTCAGCTCCAGCATACATGGGCATGCCGGCCAGCTGATTTTCGGCTTGCACAGAGGCTCTGGGAGGGTGTTTTCGGCTTCCAGAGGGCCTCGGGGGGTGGGGGGCATTTTTGCCCTCCCCAGGCTCCAGGGAAGCCTTTGGAGCCTGGGGAGGGCAAAAAACTGGCCTACCAGGCCCACCAGAAGTTGGGAAATGGGCCATTTCCGGCCTCCAGAAGGCCTCTGGGGAGGCGGGGGAGGCCATTTTCGCCCTCCCCAGGGATTGAATTATGGGTGTGGGCACTAGCGCATGCGCGATAGTGTGCGCGCACGCGCTTTCGGCACCCGAGGAAAAACAGGTTCGCCATCACTGCTATATCAGATCACATCTTCCAGGTCCCATAAGTTCTTCATTTTTTTGTAGGCTACAGAGTTGAAGTTCTGAAATCTAGTTATTGCATCTCAAGATCTATTTGCACCACAAAAGGAGAGTCACATCTGAAGATACTGGTCTGTATTTTTCTTGAAAACTTCAATGGGAAAGGATTGCAATCTTTCACCTAGTCCATCTTTGCTCAATTGGGTGACCAAGCTAGGCTGGCTGGGGAAGATGGGAAGCCTAGTCCAACACATCAGGAAGTTTCCCACTTGGGAAAGGCTCACATAAAGAAGAGCTTCTGATTCTGTTGCCAAATTCTCTTTTATAGGCACCAAGGGAATCTAATCTACTCTAGGTTCCAGTTTGGGGCATTATCTTGAGTGTGATAAGAATGGGGGTTTTTTAATCCTTTATTATTATTTTTCCTAGCCATAAATCCTAAGAATCAGAGTTCTGCATATTTTCTGGCCAAAATATTTGTAAATCTTTAAATCATATCTTGCTTGCTTGCTACTCTCTGTTTCCTCTTTCATGATGGGTGAATAAAGTCTGGAATTATCAACTTCTACCAGTGGTGGGTTCCTACCAGTGCGGTCCACTCTATAGCACCGGTAGCGGCCCGCTGGTGACGTCACAGTACCGGTGCGGTCAGTTGCTGGTGCCTGGGCGCTGCCATTTTTTTAAAAAAAATTTTTTTTAATTTTTTTTAAAAATTTTCTTCTGTGCATGCCCAGAAGCCGAGCTTCTGGCACTGCACATGCGCTGCCTTCCTACCCCACTGTGAGTCCAAGCAGGGGAGGATGGCTGAGGGAGCGCATGAGACGCTGAAAGAACGGGCGGCAGGAGCCTAGGATCATCGAATGGGGAGAAGCATTCAGGCCGGACTGAGCCTCCTAGAAGAACCGCTGCCGCGGTCTTGCTGCTCCCGCTGCGGGGGGGGCTGCGTTGCGGGTGGGCAATGCCCCCCGCTTCTCCAGCCTCTGCCAAGCTCCCGAGGCCCACGCCCACCCGGTCACATGGCTGGCAAGCCACACCCACAAAATAAGCCACGCCCATAGAGTGGTAGTAAAAAAATTAGGAACCCACCCCTGACTTGTACAGATAATATGCAGGGGGGAATGGAAACCCCTTTTCAGACACCAAGGATTTGACACACAAACAGAGGAATTTAAGACCAAATATGCCAAATTTGTAAATGAACATCTAGGACAGGGGTAGGCAAAGTTGGCTCTTCTATGACTCATGGACTTCAACTCCCAGAATTCCTGAGCTAGCATGATTGGCTCAGAAAGTCTGGGAGTTGAAGTCCATGAGTCATAGAAGAGCTAACTTTGCCTACCCCTGGTCTAGGATAACGGATATTTTTTTTAAAAAAAACCTTCCTATTTCCTATCTAGTTTTTGAAAATCAAGGGCATCCCTGCAAAGATTTTTATCCATCCAGCAAGGCATTTTCAACATTAAGTTGGTTTGCATGATGACCCAGGATCATAATGGTAGAGTGGGGAGCAGAATAAAGAAGTTCAATAAGGTTCAATTAAGAGAAACTATCTTAATTAAAGTTAGCTGATTGCAGCCTGATTTAAGAGGTAGCCCTGAGCCCTGTTTCTCTTGGAAATAACCCTCTGTTCTCCTGTTCTGGGGTGGTTGTTCCCGTGAAGTCTACTTGCAAACCCTGAAACTGACCATTGGACTGGCTGACTAACCTGATTTGGTGCTCCAAACCTCAGATTGAATTTTGGCTTCTCTTCTGAAAAACTACCCAGGCAAGCTTTTATTCCAGAGACTGTTTTGATTTTGATGCATGTTCCTTTCCTTGTTATCTACTTGGCCTTGAGTAAATTGCTGGTCTGATCTAGCAACTCTGTGTGAGTTGAAACCTGAAACTTGACTGCTTGTTCCAGGCACACACACTTTTTCTACCTGACAGAGAGTGAAAAACTTTTGAAACTGCAATGGAGCAACTCACAGGTGAACACGCTCAGCCAAGCCAGCACATGGCTCCATCTGCTACTCAGCAAGAGCTATTAAATCAGCCAAATACTGAATATCACATTCCTCCTCCTCGAAGGAGAAGCTCTGTGGTCAACCCAGACAAATCTGATAAATTGCTGGACCATTTTCCAACTTACCTGATAGGATCCAAATTCCAGCTGAGCGTATGGCCTAAAAACCTCCCAAATGAATTCTAATCAACTTATTGACTAGAGCTAGAGTTGCTAAATGGGCTACTTCTTTTGTTTCTGCAGCAGAACCCTCTTGTAGGTAAGTGTGATGACTTTAGCCAGCAATTGTAGATGATATATAACCTGTGAAAGCTCGTTGTACCAACAAGAACATTCCTGAATTGAAGCAAGGGTGTGGTGTGACCAGGGGCGGGTTCCTATTTTTTTTACTACCACTCTGTGGGCATGGCTTATTTTGTGTGTGTGGCTTGTCAGCCACGTGACCGGGTGGGCGTGGCTTGCCGGCCATGTGACCAGGTGGGCGTGGCTTGCCGGTCATATATTAGTTATTTCAGAGAGATGTTACTATTTTTGCTATTTTATACCTTACATGAAAAGCTTTGCATACAAAGTGCGTGTTACACCATGGCAACACAGCAACCTTTATATGCAGAAAATGCTACAGTTAAAAGACAAGCAAGTCTCATACAGCATTTTTGGTTTCAGTCATGGATTCCTTAGACGAAAATATTGAGGACTGTTAAAAGAACAGTATCTTTTAACAGTCCTCAATGTTTTCATCTAAAGAATAACAGTATAAAACTGTATAAAATTAACAGTATAAAAGGTTAAGCTTTCGGAAAAAGCCCACTTTGGGAAGCTTAGGCAAAAGCGAAGGAAAAGTGTCAAATGCGAGCCTCTTATTATTTTCAAGCGAAGGGATGGGGAAAGACTTAATTGTCAGGTTTCTGGGCATGCGCAGAAGAATTAAAAAAAAATTTTTTTAAAAAAATTAAAAAATGGCGGCACCCAGGCACCGGCAACCAACCGCACTGGTACTGTGACGTCACCAGCGGGCCGCTACCGGTGCTATAAAGTGGACCGCACCGGTAGGAACCCACCACTGGGCGTGACCCATCAGCACCTTCAAGTTATTGGCCCAAGACTTGGACTGGAATTTTGCAGCTTTGACTGACCTGTTTCAGAAGAATCTGTCCAAAAAATGTCTTGTTGAATTGGCTCTAAGTGTCCAGGAACCCTTCAAGAACTAATACAGCTCTGCCAACAAGATGGACAACTACAGCAAGAAAGGGCCGGAATTCAAGCTTCTAAAAGATCTTTCTGGCCATTCCTGCATCTGATGAACCCATGCAGTTAATTCCAGAAGACTAGACACTGGGGGGGAGGGGTGGGGTTATATTGTGGGGACCAGAGCAGGGGTGGGTTGTGGATCGTTTTGCTGCCGGTTTGCTCAGGGTTGTGCCGGGCACGAGCGCGCATGCCCCGCAGCAATCAAAAAATAGCTTCTGCGCATGCGCAGAAGCAAAATCCAAGATGGCGACGCCACGGACCGGCACTGACAGAACCGGCTCCCTGACGTCATCACCGGTTTACTAACAGTTCTAAAGACCCGGTTAGAACCGGTAAGAACCCACCTCTGGACCAGAGTCATATGGCTTCCACATGTCCTGTAATTGAAGCAAATTAGATGGTTGTGAAATGAGAATCTGAGATACAATCTTTGTTTAGATTGCAAAATAAGATTATATCAAATTAGTTGATGATTATATCAAATGAGTGAATGAGTACCTTTGTTCTCTTCTTGATAAAAATATTTAACAGGAAAGTAAGAAAGGAAAAATCTAGACTTACCGTACTTTTTGGAGTATTTTTCAGAGTATTTTTCGGAGTATTTTTCTTCCCTAAAAGTGGCTGAAAATTTGGGTGCGTCTTATACTTCGAATGTAGCTTTTTTTTCCAGCCCTAACTAGGTGCTAACAGATCTTCCCAGCTCTTACCTTGCAGGCTTTTTCATTGTTACTCTCTCCAAAGAATGTTTTTCCAGCTCTAAGTCTTTGCAGGGTTTTTTTCATTGCTCTACTTGCTCTGAATAAGTTTTTTTCTAGTCCTAACCAGGTGCTAACGATCTTCCCAGCTCTTACTGGCATGCTCTTTCATTGTTACTCTCTCAGAAGAAGGTTTTTTTAAGTCCTAACCAGGGGATAAAATAATGTGCTGAAGCTGACCAGATTAAGGACGCTAGCCAGATGAATACCTGGTAGGCAGATTGTTTTCCCCTATTTTCCTCCCCAAAAACTAAGGTGCGTCTTATACTCCAAAAAATACGGTATTCTTTTCCTACATTTATTCAAGCCATGCAATATATTATTGCACGCTGTCTTATAAATTGTTTGATTTTGTCCTGAGATATCTTAAATTCTCCATAGAGTTAACCATAAGGAGATATAATCTATGTCAGCTGGTATACAGAATTTATCAAGTTTGAAGCCACTAAACCACTTCAATTTTTGAATGTAAAATCTTGAATGTAATCCTTGGTCTTTTTTGGGATCATGTGTAGTTCCTTTCCTGTTTATACCAAACATGTTATAATTTGTTTCAATATGAATTGGGATCAGAGATGGGTTTCAGCAGGTTCTGACCAGTTCTGGAGAACCGGTAGTGGAAATTTTGAGTAGTTTGGAGAACCGATAGCAGAAATTTTAAGTAGTTCGGAGAACTGGTAAATACCACCTTTGACTGGCCCCGCCCCCATCTATTCTCTGCCTCCCAAGTCCCAGCTGATTGGGAGGAAATGGGGATTTTGCAGTATCCTTCCCCTGCCACGCCCACCAAGCCATGCCATGCCCACAGAACCGGTAGTAAAAAAATTTGAAACCCACCACTGATTGGGATCATTTGGAAAAGAAAGGTCTTGGTAAACTATTCATTTTGATGGTTGTAGTTCTTCCTAACCAAGATAAATTTAATTTTTTTTCCACCTGGGAACATATATGCTATACCTGATTTATTTTTAAGAAATGATTTTTGTCCAGTAACTACTTAGTTTTTCATCTGTTTTGCAATACTGTAATGTTAAACCTCTATTGGATGCATAATTTTGTTCCTTTATTAAATTCCATGTCATATTTTGATGATGATGATGATGATGATGATGATGATGATGATGATGATGATGATTATTGTGCATTTTCATTCATAAACATTTTTGAAAAACAGTACATTGTCAGAGTATCATTTGCAAATAGAACACAACCAACAAGAGTTGGTAGTGAATCTTAGCACACAAACTAATAGCAATAGTAATAATATAATAGCATATACTGTACATCAATATTATTACATGGTCAGTGTGGCATCTGGGTGTTCTTCATATTAATACAAAAATAATATTGATACAAATGTTAATTTCTACGTTAATCAATCTTACATAATTCTAATATTATACATATTTATGTCAGCACTTAATTCTTAATTATTCAATTATTCAATATTTGCTACACCCTTCTAATAGTGATAGCGTTGTTGAGCATACCAGATGATAATAATAACAACACAGTTGGAAGGGACCTTGGAGGTCTTCTAGTCCAACCCCCTGCCTAGGCAGGAAACCCTACACTACTTTAGACAAATGGTTATCCAACATCTTCTTAAAAACTTCCAGTGTTGGAGCATTCACAACTTCTGGAGGCAAGCTGTTCCACGGATTAATTGTTCTAACTGTCAGGAAATTTCTCCTTAGTTCTAAGTTACTTCTCTCCTTGATTAGTTTCCACCCATTACTTCTTGTCCTGCCCTCAGGTGCTTTGTAGAATAGTTTGACTTCCTCTTCTTTGTGGCAACCCCTGAGATATTGGAACACTGCTATCATGTCTCCCCTAATCCTTCTTTTCATTAAACTAGACATACCCAGTTCCTGCAACCGTTCTTCATATGTTTTAGCCTCCAGTCCCTTAATCATCTTTGTTGCTCTTCTCTGCACTCTTTCTAGAGTCTCAACATCCTTTTTACATCGTGGCGACCAAAACTGAATGCAGTATTCCAAGTGTGGCCTTACCAAGGCATTATAAAGTGGTATTAACACTTCGTGTGATCTTGATTCTATCCCTCTGTTAATGCAGCCTAGAACTGTGTTGGCTTTTTTGGCAGCTGCTGCACACTGCTGGCTCATATTTAAATGGTTGTCCACTAGGACTCCAAGTTCCCTCTCACAGTTACTACTGTTGAGCAAGATACCACATATACTGTACCTGTGCATTTTGTTTTTCTTGCCTAAATGTAGAATCTTACTTTTTTCACCATTGAATTTCATTTTGTTTGATAGCGCCCAGTGTTCAAGTCTGTCAAGATCCTTCAGTATCTTGAGCCTATCTTCTGGAGAGTTGGCTATTCCTGCCAGTTTGGTGTCATCTGCAAATTTGATGAGTTCCCCATCTATCCCCTTGTCCAAGTCATTGATGAAGATGTTGAAGAGTACTGGGCCTAAAACAGAGCCTTGGGGTACTCCACTGCATATTTCCCTCCATAGATGCAGTTCCATTGAGCACTACATGTTGAGTGCGGTTGGTTACCCAGTTTTGAATCCATCTGGTGGTGTTGCTGTCCATCCCACATTTTTCTACTTTATCTAGTAGTAGGTTATGGTCTACTTTATCAAATGCCTTACTGAAGTCCAAGATAACGTAGATCTAATTTTTTTTTTAATAAATCAATTTTTATTGCAAATTTTTTGTTTCCCCCACCTCCCCAAACACACATATTTTATGAACAAAGTGTTGTCCGGATCGTTCTTACATATCTTTTCATATACATAATCCATTTTACATCATATCTCTGTTTTCCATTTCGGCCATAATATTCTCTTTACATATTTCTTTATCTCAACTTATTTTCTTCTTAATACATAAGTAATATTCTAATTGCCCTAAATCCAATCGCTTACAATAACATCAATTAGTTGTCTTATTCCTCCATTACTATATATATTTCTCAAATTTCCTATCCTACATTTCAACTTCATCTCTTAATTTAAATTGTCTTTAAAATTAAACCAAATTACCCTTTCACATTCCATCTGCTGTTCTATTTTACTATCAACAATATACATCATCATATTCAAATCTTGCATAAAAACCCTTTAATTGACTATCCACAATTAATAATATTTCAAATTTCCCATCCCACTTTTTCTGCTAAGCTGTTTTGCTATAAACAATATACATCATCATATTCAAATCCAACATAAAAACCCTTTAACTTGATTAACTATCTAAAATTAATAATATTAATACAATTTCCTTAAATCTAATAACGTGAACCCTATTTTCCTTCCTCCTTTCCACTAACCTTTCCCATTTTCTTTAGATCACTTAAAAATTCCACTTCTTGTTAATTTTCTCTTTTTATCCCATTCCCTTAACTTCTTCTTTTTATTTATTTTTTATTTTTATGTGTCTTATATCTTTTCTCCTGAGTTCTTTTTCTCTCTTTTGAATATATTGTTCGAGTGGTTCTCCCCCAAATTTTCCCTGGTCTCTTCCCATTGTTTCCCTCTTTACCCTTTGATTGATTCTTTTTTTAGGGATGTTCCCCTCTGTCTACTCTTGTTGTACCACTGTAAATCCCAATAAAATCATCAAACTGTTTTTTGCTTTCAGTCCCTTCTTCTTCAATGTTATTTTCTTGTTCCTTATTTATATTCACTTTTACCACCTTCTCTCCTATATCCTGCTCTGTATATTCCAACAAAATTTCTGACTCATTATTACCTTTTAAAGTTTCACACATATTTTTTAACATCTCAAATAATTCCTCATACATCTATAACTCCATGTTACCAATTTAACAAGTTTTTTTAAAGTTTTTATATCACCTTTAATTAAAATTTAAAAGTCCATATAATCTCTTTTAGTTTTCAAATTCTAATGTCCAATTCAAATATTAGTCCAATTCACTCCAAGTCAAAGGTTTATTGTCTTCCACAGTCATAAACAATCGAAGCCAAGCAATGTAGAAAAACAAACACTCCTTAAAAGTTCTCACAGTTCCCAAATTATCTTTCAGTAGTCAAGGTCAAATTACACAGCTGTACTGTCTCTTCTGTCTTCCATCCAGTATTACAGATGGCTTTCTCCAATCCACAATACTCTTGAATCAGCTGTTTGTCAAAACTATCAAGAATACTTTAAATCCACATAAAAATATTTTCTCAAGATTCTTTCCTTTTGTTTCTTTTATTTTATTTTTAAATTTCTCCAAATTCAATTGTAAAAATAGTAATCTTCTTGGGCTTTAGTGTTTTAGTCTCCGTTTTGTCCTTCTCCCTCCATGGAATTTCCAGATTGCCAATTAGCTGCTAATTTCAGCTCTGGGACACCTTTTAATATCCAAATTCAAAATTTTCTTTTACCTGTGAGTTGGCTAATCACTCACCCAGTTCCAACACTCCATTCAGACACCGCTCCTGCACAAAAACTTAGTCTGGTTGCCCCAGCTTCTTAGAGGTCATTTTGGAATGGCTGCCGCCCCCGCCACCGGTCCAAAGAGCTGTCTCTGACCTGTCGAGGAACTTGCCTACAAGACGGTTCAGATCCAAAGACCCCCTCAACAAACGTTTGCCAGTCTGGATTTTCACGGAGCTCATCAGAGCCTGCTATTTTCCACCCAGTCTCGCTGCAGCTCTTCTGGTTTCCCCTACGTAAATCTAATCTTAACCTCTATCTTTCACTCTAAGTATGTGTATATAAGAATATGTATAATAATATTCCCCCTATTCCTAATCTTTTATCTATTCCAATTCTTAATACATCCAATCTTGATTATTAACAAAAAAAATATCCTTCCTAACCATCATCTCTCGTCCTCTTAAAAGTTACACTTCTTCCCTTTTTAACCTGCCTTCCATATTCTTCCCTTAAGTACTCATCTAAATCTTTCATATTCCATCCAACCATTGTTTCCATCTCCACTGTTTTTTGCTACTAATTTCTCCCCTGGGTCTGCCAAACCCTCTATCTTTTCCCCAAAGGTATCTTTCAGTTTCTTCAGTTCCATTCTTCTACCTCCTAATATTAATACAAATGAAAATTACTACATTAATCAAAATTACATGATTCTAGTGTTGTTATACATATTTATGTCAGCACCTAATTTTTCATTTTTGTTATTCAATGTTTGCTACATCCTTCTAATAGTAATTTAATTTAATTTATTGTTCTTATTGTAATAACATTCTTATTGTAATAACATTATTGTTGAGCATACCAATAACATAAATCTAATCTTAACCTTTCACTCAAGTATGTATATATAAAAATATGTATAATATTCCCCCTATTCCTAATCTTTTATCTAATTCTTAATATAGCCAATCTTGATTATTAACAAACAAAATCCTTCCTAACCGTCATCTCTCACCCACTTATGAGTTACACTTCTTCCCTTTTTAACCTGCCTTCCATATTCCTCCCTTAAGTCCTCATCTACATCTTTCATATTCCATCCAACCATTGTTTCCATCTCCACTGTTTTTTGCTGCCAATTCTCTCCTGGATCTGCCAAGCTCTCTATCTTTTCCCCAGATATATCTTTCGGTTTACTCAGTTCCATTTTTCTACCTCCTAATATACATTCTCCCAATTTTATATCACCCAGCTTTGTTATCGCCTCCTCCTTTTCTTCTTATTTTATTTGTTTTGTAGACTGTTCTATACCTTCTAAACTTCCAATTGTCCCCCTTGATTCCTGGATTTTATTTTCTTGTTCTATTTGTTGTGTAGACTGTTCTATACCCTCTACGCTTCCCGTTGTACCTCTTGTTTCCTGGATTTTATTTTCTTGATTCATTATTCCTTGTTGCAAGTCTTCAGTCTTTCCAGTAATGTCATGTAATAAATCTTTTATCTCCCTGGAATTTCTCATCATAGTGGCATAAATATTTTGGATCATCCACACCGTTTCTTGTTGGAGTGCCTCCAATGCTTCCTGGTGAGCGATCTTGTCTTGTTTTAAAAAGTCCAAATATTACTAAATATTCAGTCAATTGTCACTGCTCAAAATTTATCTTCCTTTTTCACTTCCCAAAGTCAGCAAATTGCTTAATATTGTTCATCAGGAAATACAAGAGTTATGTATTTTTTTGTTATAATTATTTTTATATCCCACAATTAGTCAGTTGGTTCTATTTAAACAGCCCAGGGGTTTTTCCAAGTAACTCCTTAAGCCCACTTTTTAAATTGCTAGTTAATTCCAATGTTCAAAAGTTATTCCCTTAGATAACCTCCAGGTTTCCAAGGTTAATCCTCCAATAACCATATGTTAGAAAAGTATATAGTAGTAGATAATACAACAGACCTCCAAATGTATATTTTCCTTATCAGAATTTTTCAGGGTTTTTTGTTATTCTAGGACAGGGATGGCGAACCTATGGCACGCGTGCCACAGGTGGCACGCGGAGCCATATCGGAGGGCACGCGAGGCGTTGCCCTGTCAGCTCCACGGCAAACCGGAAGTTCGGAAAAACGAACTTCCGGTTTGCCGTTGTGCTGTTTTTCGCACTCCGGAGGGTTCAGGGAAGCTTCCTGAAGCCCCAGAATGCAAAAAACGACGAAACGGACAAACCGGAAGTGCGTTTTCTGAATTTCCGGTTTGCCCGTTTCGTCGTTTTTTACCGTCCCAGGCTCCGGTAAGGCCTTTGCACGGGTGTGTGTGTGTGTGCACATGCGCAGGGGGCAGCATGAGGGGGGTTGTGTGCATGCGTGGGAGGGAGGGAATGGGTGTGGGCACATGTGCGCACGCTAGCGCGCGTACCCCCCCTTTTGGCACGCGAACCAAAAAAGGTTCGCCATCACTGTTCTAGGAGTAAGCATTCACCAGTAGATGGCGCCATCCATTCAACGCTAAGGCTCTTCTTCCAGTTAATTATTTCCAGATTGATTCAAAACAAATATCCAATTGTTCAATAAACAGTCAAATATCCAGCATTTTGGAAAAATCTCCAAAATTTTGAGGGCTCTTGGGGGGAAAGGAAAAGGGAGGGTAGTCATCCCCCTAAGCAGGTAACAGATACCTTAGTTCTGGGATATGAAAGAAATCCTGCACAAATGTCACATAAAATGTGTCGTACCAATGCAAACTCATAAGATGCAGAGCAAAAAAAGCATTAAATGTTTACTTTTCTCATCACCAACATTTTGAATAAAAATGCGTATACTTGGGGCAGATGATTAGTGTATATTTTAAAAGGTTTTATTATGGACAATTGCATAAAAACCTGTCACAGGAAATGTATTAAAAATGCTTGTGGAAAAACCGCATATACTACATTGGAGAAATCTGTGTGGTATAATTTGTTTTTGTCTTGCTTGCTCATGGATAGTTCACTGTTAACATTAGTTCTTTTGAAATGTCTTTGAATATTAGTAGCTCGGGTTGGTAGTTATGTTGTTGGTTTGATCTCCGAGCTTGGCGATTTGGTTGCAAATTAGTTCTTTTATTCTGTTATTTCATCTTCAATGTCTACATGTAAAATTCATGCTGAGAGTATCTTTTTTCATGTTTTAGTCCATAGCAATAGCACTTAATTATATACTGCTTCACAGTGCTTTACAGCCCTCTCTAAGCGGTTTACAGAGTCAGCATATTGCCCCCAACAATTTGGGTCCTCATTTTACCCACCTTGGAAGACTGAGTCAACCTTGAGCCTGGTGAGATTTGAACTGCCAAATTGCAGGCAGCTGGCAGTCAGCAGAAGCAGCTTGCAGAGCTGCACTCTAACCACTGTGCCTCAAACTTTCATTCAGAGGAGGGGAGTGAAGATTACACTTGAAATTTATCCCCTTGGGTTTTGCTCACTTCCAACTCTTCAGAATAAAGCAACTGGAAAAGATATCCTTTGAATGAGCTTGTCACAACAGATCAGTACTGGTATGAACAAAATCTGTTCTAACAGTTTATATTTTAGAATTGATTTGCCAATTGTTAATGGTCTATCAAATTACCTTTTTGCTTTTATGGCTTGAGAAAGAAAGTGAACACAGGATTAGCCATACTTGTGTCAAAACTGAGAAAAATGTATTTTACTCATTAAAACTGTTGACTAGAGAATGCTGTTGCAATAATATATGTCTTGTTGATATTAGTCAATTACATGCAACATTTCTAGGCTAACTTTTTGCGCAAGGAGAACTCACTGCCTTTAAAGCATTTTATGCCAGGAAACCCACTCAGTTTCCCCAACTCCATTGCGAAAAAAATATATTTTTATTTTACAAAACCATAACTTTTATTTTTCATGTAAACAATATAATTTTTCAGTGGCACGTCTGTACACCCCTGAATTTTGTTTAGAAACAGGAGACAAATACATTAATTAGGGATACCAAATATATGAAATATATGATATCAAATATACAGTTAAAAACAAATTCAAAAATTGGCATCAAAATAAGCAGCTTTTAGTTAACTGATCACACAGTGGATTAGATCAGGAACGTACAAAAGACACAGCAAAGGCCCCTAAAATTCCCAGTTATCCGTTAGAAGCAGCATAAAAAGTTGATTGCACAAGAATGAAAATCAAGCTCCTTAAAATACTTCATTGGCTAGGAATCAACACAGAAACAATTGAAAAGTTAAATGTGTTTACCTAGACTCCCACACAAAACTTCACATTAGATTATTCCCAGAAAATTACAGTATTATGATTTGCAATGGTGATTATATAATCTGCACGAGGACCTTGAAAATTACGTTCATTTTAAAAACAACACTGCAGCAAGCCCAAGTTTTTAGAAAAGCAAGAATTCACCCAATTAATAATACATAGGAGCCAGATATATTATCCTTCCATTAAAAAAAAGAAGTGTGTGTGTTGTTTCTGACACAGAATCATTTTAAGGTGGGTAATCAATACAAATCTGGATGTGTGAAACATTTCCTGCCCTGGTTGACTTGCCATATTCTAGCAGTAATGACAAAAGAAAAGTATAATTTCATCTTGCTATATATACTGTTAGGTAGATCAATTAAGTATAAAGTCAGTTTGCGTATAATAATTACCTTAGAATAAATTATTATTTCTCTCCTGGATTATCATACAGCAGGAAAGTGGCTAGGGTTTTTTGGGATGTCACAAAAGAGAACAGATTCCAACATAGGAACAAATCCCGCTGTAATAAGGAACACTTAGAGATATCTTCTGTTAATGATGTCTGGAAAGGGTCTGGACGTTTGTCATCTATTACTTACAAATCACAGTACATTCAAGTTTACATTCAAGGCACAGTGCAAGGGGACATTAACTTTTAAGTCTTGGTCGAAGGACAACCTGGTGTTACTCAGGAAAACACATACAGCATCCAGCTCCAGCTGGCTCACCATCATCCCACTGTCTCCTCCTTCCTTGAAGCAGTGTCTCATTCAACTTGTTGTGTTCAGTAATTATGTCTTCTACTCGGGTGATGTACAGCAAAGCGATCATCACTCCAAAAAACTGTCAAGCAAACAAACATAATTGTTCCCAGACTATCTGTTTTCTCCTCTTGTCCTCCCGTCATCCAATAGCCCTTCAGAGGACAGCAGGAACCCATGATTTGCCCAATTTTGACACTGAATCATGAACTTTATGCAAAGCCCAAAGAAGTGAGAGAGAGCCTTCTCTGTGGCGGCTCCGGCTCTTTGGAACCAGCTAGCCCCAGAGATCCGTACCATCCCCACCTTGTTGGCCTTCCGGAAAGCCGTGAAGACAGGTCGCCCCTTGAATGTTATGAATGGTTGTAAAGTTTTTAAATTTTAAATGTGTTTTTTTTAAAAAATTGTGCTTTTGATATTTTTATACTGATTTGTTTATGCCTGCTGTAAGCTAGGGAGTTGGGCGGCATAGAAATATAAACAAACAAACAAACAAACAAACAAACAAACAAACAAATAATGATGCTGAGTAAGAGTTGTGAGTTCTAGCTGTTTCTCCTACGATCAGGAGAGGTTCCTGACCAGGCAGGACTCTGCTGCAATCTGTGGTTCAGGATTCCTTGCCCACCCAGCAACCTGGGCAAAAGGAAGTGGTGGAATCTAGACCCAGACTAAGATGAGGGAGGGAGGGAGGGGAAGGAAGGAAGGAAGGAGGGAAGGAAGGAGGGAGGGAGGGAGGGAGGGAGGGAGGGAGGGAAGGAAGGAAGGAAGGAAGGAAGGAAGGAAGGAAGGAAGGAAGGAAGGAAGGAAGGAAGGAAGGAAGGGCAATGCTCCGTCTATCTTATAAAAAGAGTTACCTGTGGAAGCAATATACCGAGCAAAATCCCAGCCATGATGGCATAGTTGTCCGTAAACCAAATGAATACAGCATTTGTACATCCTCTGATATATATGATGTGTTGAACACTCAGGCGCTGTAAAGTAATGAATTACAACCTTGTTAATGCAGGGAGAGAAAATGGCTTTCCACTTTCTTAATTGCCTACAGCTCTCGCACATTTTATGCAGACAACTCACTATTGGGGGTGAATTGGCAAGGATAGCTTCTTATCAAACAGACTTCCCAGAGAAGGGTTGGCATGGCTGAGATATCTGAGTGCCCATGACCAAATTCTATTTGATCATTTAGATTGAGGTGTTGGGGAAACAACAAAGTCACAATAGTGGCTTTGATTAGCACCTTCCTTGTAGAACTTCCTCTCCAAGGAATTCCACACAGGCCAACTGATTTTTAATACTTTGAAAGCATTCCTCAATCTGGCACTTTGAGATAATGGGCAAACCTGGACAGCTTTATATTGTATATGGATGTTATGGAAATTATGGAAGACAAATCAAGATTTCTACCATCTCTTTAGCTATAAGACTTGTGTCATCATACTGATGGTGCTTCACCCCAAATTAATGGATTTCTCTCAATGGTTTCATGTAGATTCTAAATAGGAGGAGGAGGGGAGAGATTTGAGTTTGAGGCACCCCACAATTGAGCACCCACTGTGCTGACTCCCCTAACACCACCCACAAGAACTGAGGAGCACAATGCCTCTGATTCCCAATCTTTATAGAAGATACCATGGTCAGTATTATAATATTAAACACTGACGAGGGGGTTAAATGCATTGCTATTTGACTAGAGAAATCCATAGGCCATTAGCTGATAAAAGTTTTGTTTTTTGATACGAATAATATTTTTATTAGTTCAAATTGTATTTGCATTTTATTTAAGGGTCCTAATTTTAAATCATGAAGGGATAAGAGAAAAGATGTGCAATTCACTCCTGTTTTGGGGCTGATATTATTTACCGTATATGGTAGCAATTGAAACTAAATGCTATCCCACACAGCAATAATAGAACGTTGAATTTACAGCGATTTCTCCTGGTCTACCTCTCAAAATCTGGATGTGGCTTGCATTTTGTCCTGTTCTCCTTGGTGTTTGTTTCCATGAAACCAGTACTTTTATCAAGCTTGTAATCACAAGGAACACTGGAATTTATGTACTGTCCTTTTTGTGGGTGTGTTTGCCAAAACAAAATAAAGAGCACAAGGCAAAACAAAGTAGTGGATGGCTACTATCCCCTTTAAAAAATGCATAAAGTTAGCCATCCTTAAAACAATAAATTGTTAAATGCTAAATTTTGTTCTTCAGTCACTAAGTCCTGTCTGATTTCTCGCAATCCCATGGACTAGGCCAGACCTCACTGCTTTTCACTGTCTCCTTGAGTTTGCCCAAACCCATCTCATCCTCCGCCGTCCCTTTCTCCTTTTGCCTTCTATCTTTTCAACATCAAGGTCTTTTCTCTCTTTTAATTTGATGACCAGAGTACTTGAGCTTCAGCTTCAGTATCTGTCTTTCTAAAGAACCTTTAGGGTTGATTTCCTTTCGGATTGATTGATTTGATCCCTTTACCCTTCAAGGGACTCTCAGGAGTCTTCTCCAACACCGCAATTCAAAAGCATAAATTCTTCGGCACTCAGCCTTCCTTATGGTCCAACTGTCAACTCTTGAAGCATTCCTGGCCTGCTCTTGAGTTGCCATAGGCAGGAGGGGTGAAAGCTGACGGAGCAACATGGCAGCAACCAGAAGCACACTCCACGCATACCTTCCTCAAGGCCGCAACCTAGGTTACAGAGCCAGTCGGAGAGGCAGGTGCTCTCTATAGCCCACGAAAGTGCTTCATTGGAGAATGTGATTTATGACACAGCTTGGGAGGAGGGGGGAAACAGGGTCATAGTTGGGACGTAAATTACGTGGGGCAGAGCTGACTCCACTTGGATATGTGCTGACATGTTGCTCCTAATAAATAACTGGGTTTCTTTTGAAACTTGGCTCGAGGCTCAAAAATTAATTAGGGCATCCGTCAGAGCCCTGACACCAACTTTCACAGCCATACGTTACTTCTGGGAAAGCTTTGATTATAAAGTGCTAAATTTAATATATATATATAAAACATTTCGTATCCCTACCTCTTCATTAATCGTTTTATATCCACACATAGTATTAATGACCATTGTCTGGGGAAAAAACACATATAAAGACATTTACTTACAATGTAACATGGACATACATAGCTTGTTTTAGAACTTGATATAAAAATTATAACATTCTTTTACTTTTCCTAAAGTAAAAATTAAATTAATTAATTAATTAAACAAGAAAAATTAAAACCCAGTATGTGTATTATTAAAGTTGATTAAAAATATTCACTTGTTGTAGGAAAAACATTTTCTTTAATGTTCAAATAGCTAACAAAAACACTAAAATTAGACCACTATTTCTCTTGAAAACAGGTTGTGAGAGATTTAAGCCATGAATCTTTCCCCGAATACCCCTGAAAATTCAAGATTTGTTGTTCCCCTATATTTAAGTCTTGAACAAGAGCATTCAACAACGTAAGTTGAGTTGAGCAAAGAAAGTTACAAATTCACTGGGATTATACTCTGAATATTAACCCCAGGTAGTCCTTGACGTATAACCATTCATTTAAAAATTCAAAATTACAACATCACTGAAAAAAGTGACTTATGACCGTTTTTCACACTTACGACTATTACAGCATCAGAATTTGGATGCATAGCAACTGGTTCATATTTATGACGGTGCCCTGAGTCATGCAACCTTTTGCAACCTTCTGACAAGCAAAGCCAATGGGGAAGCCGGGTTCGCTTAACAACCATGTTACTAACTTGACAACTGCAATGATTTATTTAACAAATGTGGCAACGAAGATCGTAAAATGAGGCAAAATTCATTTAACAACTGTCTTGCTTAGCAACAGAAATTTAGGGCTCAATTGTGGTTGTAAGTCAAAGACCACCTGCATTTCTTATGTATGTCTACCTGTACATAGATCAAAGTATTAAAAGAAAACTAAAAGTGTTATAAGGTTTTGACAAGCAGCATGAGACATTTAAGATGCCAACCATCTACTAACTTCCACATGGATATTTTTTCTAGTCTACTTACCAAAATGAATACCGTATTTTTCGGAGTATAAGACGCACCGGAGTATAAGACGCACCTTAGTTTTGGGGGAGGAAAATAGGGGAAAACAATCTGCCTACCAGATATTCATCTGGCTAGCATCCTTAGTCTGGTCAGCTTCAGCACATTATTTTATCCCCTGGTTAGGACTTAAAAAAACCTTCTTCTGAGAGAATAAGAATGAAAGAGCCTGCAAGCCGGTAAGAGCTGGGAAGATAGTTAGCACCTGTTTAGGGCTAGAAAAAAACTTATTCGGATCAAGTAGAGCAATGAAAAAAAATTCTGCAAAGACTTAGGGCTGGAAAAACATTCTTTGGAGAGAGCAACAATGAAAAAGCCTGCAAGGTAAGAGCTGGGAAGATCTGTTAGCACCTAGTTAGGGCTGGAAAAAAAAAAGCTACATTCGAAGTATAAGACGCACCCAAATTTTCAGCCACTTTTAGGGAGGAAAAAGGTGCGTCTTATACTCTGAAAAATACGGTAACTGCAAAATAGGACTTTTTAAGAATAGCATTAGGATTATTTGCAGTCCTGCCTCTTTATGCTCAGTGGTAAGTCTGGGAGTCCATTAGTCAAGCTTAACCCAACAATACAAGTATCCAGATACTTGCTAACTATAAAGTCATGTATCCTTAGCATTAGCTTAGAGCACAGCCAACCTTTCATTTTGCAAACATTGGCCCTTAAGACTCCTATTTGTTAAGGTGAGGGAAAGGATCTGGACTGCCTCAAGCCACGCTCAGCTTTATCCTGTGTCAGCTATTTCATAGGCCTACTGTACTTAGTTGAACAATGGTGTCAAAAACACACATTTGAAAAAAAAAGACATAAAGGCAGTGGGTATTACCCTCACGTTGGTATTGGTATTATCTGATAATAGACTGTATACATTTTTCTTATTGATAATCGTATCAGAGCCTTACAGATAGTTTACCTCCAAAAACTATTGCCTAGAGCTAAATTACTACAAACTTAGCATTACTGAACTTAGATTTCAGTTCATGAACTGTAATAATACATATTCTGGACATGAATTTATTATTGCAATTGTATGGCCTTTAAAAAGCCATATTTCATAGTGCATTTCTGACTGTCACAAAAAGAGTTACATCATATAATAAGCCTCAATGATATGGTAGAAGGAAAAAAAGTCTGGCTCTTCACTAGCTTCAAAAATATTTTTAATAAGGCAAAACTTTTCTATATCAGTAAAGAAACCTAATACAAACAAATAAATTTGTTTTTAGATTTATCCATGTGTAGTCTAGTAAAAAGATTTGTTTTTAGATTTATCCAATTTATCCAAATTTTCATTAGGGAAATTGTATTTAGTGTCTATGCTCCTAATACCCATAAAGCTATTTCCATATAACCATGAATTATGTTTTCTTTCTGTTTATTTTATACCATCTTTGTTGTAGTTCTTCAAGTCAATCTAGTTTTCTGGCAACTACCGTGTTTCCCTGAAAATAAGACCCTGTCTTATATATTTTTTAACCCTGAAATAAGCGCTTGGCCTTATTGCCATGCACATAAAAGCCCGATTGGGCTTATTATCAGGGGATGTCTTATTTTGGGGGAAACAGGGTACATGAAGTTTTCTTGGCAACATTTGTGGAACCAGTCTGCCAGTACCATCTTCTCTGGACTAAGAGAGCGTGACCAGCCCAAAGTCACCCATTATAACTTCCGTTTTCCTAGCCTTTTAAATACTACCCTATATCAAACTGATTCTCCATATACAATCTTGGCATGTACAAATCACATCAAACAAACTGATGGATAGAACATAGAATATAGAACAATAGGCTTGGGAAGGACCTTGAAGGTGTTCTGGTCCAACTTCCTGCTCAAACAGGAAACCCTATGCCAGTGATGGCGAACCTTTTTTGGTTCGCGTGCCAAAAGGGGGGGGAATGCGGGGATCACGTGTGTGCGTGCCCACACTCATAATTCCATGCACCCCCGCACATGCACGCATGACCCCCCCTGCTCCCAGCATGCAATGGCACGCCCATTTTTCGCTCTCCCCAGGCTCCAGAGCCTTTCTAGGAGCCTGGGAAGGGCGAAAACGGCCCCTCTGGAGGCTAGAAACAGCCTGCTTCCCGACTCCCAGTGGGCCCAGAAGGCCCGAAAATCAGCCGGCTGGTGCACACATGCACGCCGGACCTGAGCTCGCGTGCCCACCGATATGGCTCCGCGTGCCACTTGTGGCACCCGTGCCATAGGTTCGCCATCACGGCCCTATGCCATTCCAGAGAGATGGCTGTCTAATCTCTTCTTGAAAACCTCCAGTAATGGAGTACCTATAATTTATTTATTTATTTATTTATTTATTTATTTATTTATTTATTTATTTATTTATTTATTTATTTATTTATTTATTTATTTATTTATTTATTTAATAGATTTGTATGCCGCCCAACTCCCAAAGGGACTCTGGGCGGCTCACAGCATATTGGAATACAAAATCTAAAAAACAGTTAAAAGATTTAAGAGCAAAATTAAAGCAATGTAAACAATTAAAACATTTAAAAGCATTTAAAAAACCACAATTTAAAAACCCAATAATTCACTCATGGGGCCAAGAATAATCGGTTCCAGAGGTAAACTGTTCCACTGATTAATTGTTCTCACTGTCAGGAAATTTCTCCTTAGTTCTAGGTTAGCTCTCTCTTTAATGATCTTCTACCCATTACTTCTTGTCCTGCCCACAGGTACTTTGGAGAATAAGTCAACTCCCTCATATCTGTGACAGCCCCTCAAGTACTTGAAGATTGTTATCATATCTCCCTTAGTCCTCATTAGACTAGACCAGGGGTGGGCAAATTACGGCTCTTTCATGACCTGTGGACTTCAACTCCCAGAATTCCTGATCCAGCCATGCATGGCTAGCTCAGGAATTCTGGGAGTTGAAGTCCACAGGTCATGAAAGAGCCGTAGTTTGCCCACCCCTGGACTAGCCATACCTAGTTCCTTCAATCGTTCATCATATGATTTAGCCTCCAGACCCTTTATTTCTTTGTTGGTCTTCTCTGCGCCTTTATTATGAATATTTCCACAGACAAATTACTCTTTTTGTTGGCAAGCTTAGCTTTTAGAGAAAAACTATTGATTTTACACAACGTGACAAACACTAAAAAAGCTTCCCTATTCATTGAGAATAATGCATTGTTTTTACCTTATTTGCAACACAACAAGAGTAGGGGACTCCACAGGCTAGTGGTCCGGGAGCAGAACAATCATGATACTGATTTTTTGACCAGTCTTTAAAATCTTCTCCACCACAACACTTAAACTTTAAAAGAAAAGGGTATTATAAAGTAGCATATTTAGCATCATTGCAGAATGTAAATATTCCTCATTTAAAAATCATGATCCAGTCAAGGGAAAAAAATATCTGTTAACAGTGGTTATATAGTATGTGATCAGCAATAATCTTCAGAAAACAGTTTTGGAAAAGATTCTATAGGGAAATAAGGCCTTAATATTTGATCTGACTAGATTTCAGTCAAATCCCAAACTACTGTATACTACAAAGGTTAGTGATTAAGGAGTATATTGTGTGTGTGTTGCCTATATCTGTGTACACATGTATGTGCACTGGTATGCAAGAAGACATTTGTTGAATCATAAAGGAAAAGGATGTGAGTCAGTTTGAATTTTAAAAATAACAGCATTAAGGTCAAAAATAAAGAAATGTAAAAAATTAAATGGTTACATTTATTTTAAAGATCTTTGAAAATCCCAATGCATATTTGAATCCTAGCATAAAACACAGAAAAAATGTGAGAGTTGGAAAGCAGTAAAATAGTATAAATACAATTATTCTTTCTTCCAAATAAAGAAGATTGCCATTGTAATTTAATTTAATAATGTTTAAAACAATATAATAAATATAATATAATAAATAATAATATATAATAATATATAATAAATATGCTATGCTATGCTATACTATGCTATGCTATGCTATGCTATGCTATGCTATGCTATGCTATACTAATATAATATTACCAAATGCCGAAAAAGGAGCATTTCTCATATGTGCACATGCTTTGCGCACGTGCTCGTCTTGGCCACAACCAGGAAGAGGAGCTGCCCAAGGGGCATGCGCACACTGGAAAGTGAACTTCCGATTTCTGGCACGCACATGCGTGCCAGCCAGCAAGTCTTCCAGTTACTGCCACACATGCACACACGCCAATCAGCTGGCCAGCGCGCATGCTTGTGCCAGAAAACGGAAGACCAGCTCTTCCAGTTTCCGGCACTGCCGCACGCACGCCAGCTGATCGTTGAGTGTGCATGCATGACAGAAACCCGGAAGAGGAACGAGTGACTTTGGGCACGCATACCATAGGTTCGCCATCACGGATCTATGTGATCATGAGAATTTTAACAGCCTATTTCCTTCACAAAGAGTTTCAGATTTCAACAAACTTCTTATTGATCAAAACATTCAGCTCCATCCAGGCTTTCATTCTATTGAATTCAGTGGGGGTTATTTCAGATCAGATATGTTTATAATTATGCTGTAAATTGTAATACTGTAGTGTAAATGGTTAACAAATAAATCTCCATTCTTTGATAGTCTTTTATCATAATTTTATCATAATAATGTCACAATTTTATTATGGTAATGTGTCACTCTTACAGACATATTAATATCTAATATATTATTACTACAGTATTGCATTGAAACAGAGAAGGGAAATTTCCAGTTCTCCTTTTTCTTACCCTGTCTGAGAAAGGACTCCCAACCCATCCACTATATCTAGAGCAGTGGCACTAGAAAGGCCAATGAAAAATTTTCTCTATATAGCTAGAGACTAGTGTTATCAAAAAGTAGGAAAGCTACAGTATATATAGTTAAATATAAACTATATATTGCAGTGAAGAAAGCCACACAAGCACCCAAGTTTTACAACTGATGTTATACATCAGAGATGAAATATGGTGTAGGTGAGTCAAGCCTAACATAAACTAACAGAGATTATCATGGTTGGAAGGAACTGGAGAAAATAATTTCTTTTTCTCTTTCTGCTGATAGATGGCTTCTGTTTGTAATCAACTGGATGTCACCCATTAATTTTATTATGTTCAATGGAAGTTGCTTATAGAAGCAGCAGAAATGGCCTGCAGTTCTGGCAGATTCCCACAAAAGCTTTTAAATATATTACTATCAAATGAATTTTATTTTTCTGAATGTACATCATTCAGAAAATGTATTTTTAAACTGAAATTATTTTTGAGACTTTGTGTGCAATCACCAATATCTCACAAGCTCTCCTAAAGAAACACAAAAATCTAGCATGTCTCTCCTGAAATTCTAGCATTTTTAAAGGCGCTGCAGGGGGAAAAAATATTGTCAACTGCTAGAAGAATATTAATGAATCTATAGCAGTTTGGGCAAGATTGAGTTGATACTGAAAAACAAACCTCCTTTTGAACAAAATCCATAATGTTTTTGAAGTCCAAGTCATCGTAGTAATTCTGAATTCCTCTTCCAATATTTTCATTTAAAAACTTAATTGTCTTTAAAAGGAAAAAGAAGAAGTGAAAAAAAAACGAGTCAGCATACATTCATATAAAGCTGAGTACAGTAGTTGACAACTTGGAGACATCTATAAAATTGTACTTTTTCATAAAAATAACCCAAGCTCCAACCCTTTCCTATGTGTGATATCACAATGCAGGTAAAAAAGGGGTGGAGCTTACAATGCAACAGCACAACCTTGTTTTCATCATTTGCCCTCCCCAAACACCTCTGTTTATGTGCCACTCCCAAGGCCTCCTGATCTCTTCCCTATTTTGTAATCGACAGGGTGTCACAAAGTTAATATGGTAGCCGTAATCATATGATCAATCCCTGTGACCAAATTTTTTGATCAAACATCAACAAGGGCAGGACTTTGACCACATGGTTGCAGCTTCCATTATGACTGTTTTGACCCACTTCCAGAGGTAGGTTCCTCCCAGTTTGGAACAGTTTGCCCGAACCGGTAGCAACCCGCTGGTGACATCACGATGACATCACGGAACTGGATCAATCGGTGCCGGTCCATGGAGGCCGCCATCTTTTTTTTAATTTTTTGGTTTTTTTTTTCTTCTGCACATGTGCAGAAGCCGAGTTTCCAGCACTGTGCATGCGTCGGCATCTTGCTTTTGGCTTTTTTAAAAAAAAAAATCTGATTTTTTTGCTACTGCGCATGTGCGGGGTCACGCAGTGCGAGAGGAAGCGAACCAGCAGCAAGGTAAGTTAGAACCCACCCCTGCCCCCTTCCCATCCCCTTCCCACCCCTGCTCGCTCTGTAGACAACCAGAGAAACAATAATACTATACAATAGCACAATCAAAAGGCTGCCTGGACTTGATACAGAATCAATGTATCTGTATCTGTAGGAGCCGAGATGGTGCAGTGGTTAAAGTGCAGGACTGCAGTTCAGCAAGTTCAGCTGTTCAAATCTCACCGGCTCAAGGTTGACTCAGCCTTCCATCCTTCTGAGGTCGGTAAAATGAGGACCCAGATTGTTGGGGGCAATATGCTGAACTCTGTAAACCGCTTAGAGAGGGCTGTAAAGCACTATGAAGCGGTATATGTCTATTGCTATTGCTAATTAGTGTTATATAACAAGTAGTAAAGTTTCTATTTTTCTAACAGAAGTTTATTTATTAAACTGTTATTGTGTCACATTGCCTTCATCTTAGAAAAATGACATTATATTAAATTTAATTGAATAAATTATTAATGGAAAGCAATCAGTTATTTGATAATTGTGTAGGCAAATAAATGACCAAATTGTAGAAAAATCATGAATTATTCCTACTAGAAAAAGAGCTAGTTTGGTAAAGTAGTTAAAGGTACGGGACTAAAAAACGGGAGGCTGAGAATTCTAGTCCTGCCTTAGCCAAAAAGCCAAAGCCAAGTGACCTAGGACCAGTCAGTCTCTCTCAGCCCTAGGAAGCAAGTAATGGCAAACCACTTCTGAAAAAAACCTTGCCAAAAAACCTGTAAGGACTTATCCACATATTCTCCAGGAATCAACACTGACTCACCCAAGAAACTGACCCATGAAACTCCTACAAAATGATGGTTTCTTTGAGATATTCCAGATGATATTATTATGCAATAATTTTTGTTATTCATTTCATAGTCAGGAGCTAAATAAACATCTAAATAAATAACACATCTGCTTCTATTAGACAGGTTTAATTCTCCAAGTATTCCAACTGCACTGTTTTTCCTCTATTTCACTGTGTTTCATGGAATATGGTTACAAAGTGAAAATTTTCAATAATGGTAGTAACGCATCCTGAAGTTAATCTGTGGGGTAGACCTGGAAGTGTCCTACTTCCCTTAGGATTTCTCATTTTCCAGCTAGATATCTTGCAGCCTGTTTCCTTCCTGCTAGTTTATCTAGAGCAGTGGTTCTTAACCTGGGTTCGATCGAACACCAGGGGTTCGGTGAGTCAGTCTCGCGGCTTCGGCAGAGGTCAAGACACACACCCGACTCATATGATTCGTGATGAATATTTTATTTTCCCAATTAAGAAGGGTTCAGTGAATGCGCATATGAAACTGGTGGGGGTCAGTACCTCCAACAAGGTTAAGAACCACTGATCTAGAGCAAAGGTGGGCAACTATGGCCCTTTTATGACCAGTGGATTTCAACTCCCAGAATTCTGCAAATGTTTCCCAGGGTTTTTCAAATGACAGTTCCTTCTGTATCCTCTTGTGGCCACTGATCTCTCCCCCAGCCATAGCTGTATTCTGCTTTAAGACCCACAAGCCATGCAGTAATTTTGCTGCATCTGCGCTTCCTTAAAGGAAAGGCTTGAATGTAAGATTCAGGCAAGCCAAACTGTCTTCTACCCGCGTGGAGGACTTGTGTCGGGAGGAAGGGAGGGGTGGTCAATCCAATTCTTGTTCCTTCTCCCTAACCTCCCCCTTTCGGACCCAGCCAATCAGAGGTGCGTTTCAGCAGGTTCTGACCAGTTCTGGAGAACCGGTAGCGGAAATTTTGAGTAGTTCGGAGAACCGGTAAATACCACTTCTGACTGGCCCCGCCCCAATCTATTCTCTGCCTCCCGAATCCCAGCTGATCGGGAGGAAATGGAGATTTTTCAGTAACCTTCCCCTGGAGTGGGGTGAGAATGGAGATTTTATAGTACCCTTCCCTTGCCATGCCCACCAAGCCACACCACACCCACCAAGCCACGCCCACAGAACCGGTAGTAAAAAAAATTGAATCGCACCATTGCTGCCAATGGTATCTCTGTTCCATCTCTTGCAGAACCAAGTGGAAGCGACAGATGGCAGTGGATCTGGAGTTGCTGGCCGAAATTGGGAATTATTCAGTTCTACAGAGGAGGGTCAGGCTAGGTAGGAGGGAGCTGTCCTGCTTCCAGCCCCTCTTTGCCACTTCAAAGGGCCACCGACAGGTCCATTTAAGTGAACTGCACAGTGAATTGCCCAGGGACAAATGTCCCGCAATGAATTGTCCAGGAGAAGGAGGCGGGGCAGGAATGCTGGTGGACCATTGCCAGGGGAAGAGTGCCGGTGGCATAAATGCTGATGGTGGTTAGCTGCGGTAGGGGGTCCGTAGAGAAGCGGGCATGGTAATATGGCAATATGTCCTTGACCCCTATTGTTTCTATATTATTGCACACGTATTACATCAGAAAAGCCCCTGAAGTATAATGAAATACCATGGGCAGCATACAGATCTTTACCTGCCTAAATCTTTTTAAAGCAATGTAAAGATTTATAGGCTTCCTAGTGATACATATAAAGCTGATGTCAGTTTTGGGCTCGTTATCAGAGGTTTCAGTTGTTAGTTTGAAAGCTGCCAGCCTTTTAAAAAGCACATTAGAGAAACAGACACATTTATGATACTCAATCATCAATATTTCACTGATGCAACAGATCTATCACTGTTTTAAAACATGAAAATACTATCAATTATATAAAAGCAATTTTCAAAGCTCACAAAAGTTCCAGAGTGAAAATATTCTAAACAGTTAAAGATTATGCAAGGGAAAAAGCCAATTCTATAATACCAAATGAGTTTAAACGGATGCTTGCATTCTGTTATAGCAGGAAGGCACACAAGATACTGTATCAGATACTGGCTCCAACTTCCAAAGAAATTAATTTTTCTAGACTTCATGGTTATCAAGGTAGAAAGCCAGAAAAATTAATGAAAACTAGTCTGGCTGGGATAACATCAAATGTAAAGTAATAAGCATTGCAGAATAAATTGTATAAAATGGAGGAAAATTAATTGCTTGGTTTGCAGAATAAAAGTTGTCAAAATACAGTTTATGAGGTGATTTCTCAGAGCCAAGTATAATCAACCCTACATATCCTATTACTTCAGACACTTAGATTTTAAATTAAGTACATTTTTAATTAGTAAATTTTAATTACAATTTTAATTTAATTTAAACTAAATTGATCTTCACCGCAGACATTTCTCACAATATTTTTATTAATAACATACATACATGCAATTTAATTAATAATGTTAATACAGTATATTAGTCATGCAGAATCCAGACTCTTTTTTAACTTGACTTTAACTGGTTAATTTGGCAAACCATTTTCTTACCTTATTTCGGAAAATTAAGGCTGTAATTCCACCAATTAGTTCGATGAGCAAACAAAAGCCCAAAATGTACATGAACTGCAAAAGAAGGGTTTTTTAAAAAATTACATAAAATTTGTACAACCCAAAAGCCTTAGTTTTGAAATGATGAATCTTTACATTTACAATATTTAATTAGAAAAACTTTCAGAACAATTGGAGATGAGTTTAGTGTATTTGAGTTCTCACCAAGAATGTTTGCAGGGTATGGTAAAAAAAAGATAGGATGATGGCTGTAATATATGGTTGAAGCTCTACATCAGGGATCCCCAAATTTGGCAACTTTAAGACTTGTGGACTTCAACTCCCAGAATTTTCCAGCCAGCTACAAGTCCACAAGTCTTAAAGTTGCCAAGTTTGGGGATCCCTGCTCTACATCAAGGGATGTCAAACTCAAGGCCTGCGAGCTGCATCCGGCCTGCGGGGTGCTTGGATCTGGCCTGCGGGATCATCCTGCAAACAGTGAAGGACTGGCCCATGGTGCCTCTGCCAATGAAAACGGAGCTTGGGAAAGCCACTTTTTTGGCTGGCAGAGGGTTGCAGGAGGCCGTCGCAGCCAAAAATGGAGCTCGGGAGCCTGTTTTCGCTGGCAGAGCGCTTGGGCCACCACAGGCGCTCCCGACACGAGTGACGTTGAGCTGGCCACGCCCACCCTGGCTACACCCACCCCAGCCCCCAAGGTCAAATACAACCCTGATGCAGCCCTCAATGAAATCGAGTTTGACACCCCTGCTCTACATGGTTTCTATGTCCATTGTGTGTGTTTGTGTGGGTCAGGTAGAGCTTTGATTGCACCACTGCAGCCACCATTTTGACTTTTTTGACCAAACCTTGCCAACAGCCCTAGTCCTTAACCATGCTTTGGGGAAGATTTTTAATCTAATTTACTCAGTTGAGAAAAGTTACTTTTTTCCCAGTCTCCCTAATCTCATATAGAGACACACTGCTCCAGGCAAAGTGAGATAACTTGCCGCAGCCAGCTCACTGCAGATCAACTCGCCGCAGGACAATTCAACAAATAATAAAGGGTTAAATTAAACTGCAACTGGCGATGCTGCAACAGTACATGATGACTCACTGAATGACCATAGCAATTAGTGACAGATGTTCTGGTCCAAATTGTGGTCGTAAGTCAAAGACTACTTTTATTTCTTGCTTGCAAGGAAATGTCACTGCTGTTCCTCTTATTTGTGTACAATTCTCAACAGCTTCTTCTAAGGGCCCTCCTCTTATTTATAAAAAGTTTTTGCAAGTCCTGACATTTTTCCTGTCTTGAATAGCAGCAGAACGGCAGCTCCGAATATATACACAAAGAGTACAAGCTATATTTATCAAAACGGAACCCTTTGTCCGCCTTATCTCAATTTACCAACAATATAGTTCTCTCAAAACCAGACTGATGAATATTTTTTTAAAAAAGCAACCACCACAGGATATTCTGTTCTTGTATTTCCTGAAAAGATAGGTTCCTTGGGGTTTTTTCTTTTTTTATGTTCTGGCAATGAAACGATTGTATTTTGAAGGATTCTAAAGAAAACAGCCCTTTCCTGTCACTCACTCAAGCAAGGGTGGGTTCCACTAACCTCCATCACCGGTTCGCATTGCGATGTTTGAAGAAATTGGGAAACGGGCCATTTCTGGCCTCCGGGGAGGGGAGGAAGGCCATTTTCGCCCTCCCCAGGCTCCTAGAAAGGCTCTGAAGCCTGGGGAGAGCAAAAAACCGGAATTTCCGGTTCAACCGGAAGTCGGCAAACAGGATCGTTTCCACCCTCCGAAGGACCTCCGGGGGGGAGGCCGTTTTTGCCCTCCCCAGACTCCTAGAAGGGCTCTGGAGCTTGTGGAGAGCAAAAAAATGGGCCTTCCGGTTCAACCGGAACTTGGCAAATGGGCTATTTTCTGCCTCCGGAGGGCTTCCGGGGGGGTGGGGAAGGCCATTTTTGCCCTCCCCAAGCTCCTAGAAAGGCTCTGAAGCCTGGGGAGAGCGAAAAACGGGCGTGCCATTGCATGCCAGGAGTGGGGGGATGTCACGCATGCATGCACGGTGGGGCGCATGGAATTATGGGTGTGGGCATGCACGCGCGCCCCCCGGGACCCCTTTTTGACACACGAACCAAAAAAGGTTCGCCATCACTGGTCTAGACCCATGATAGTGAACCTATAGTACGCGTGCCACAGGTGGCACACAGCGCCCTCTCTGTGGGCATGCGTGCCATCGCCCCAGTTCAGCTCTGCCGCGAATACGTGTGAACCTCCTGCCAGCCAGCTGGTCGTTGGGTCTCTGCCGCACAGGCGCAGGGAGCGGGGTGTGTGCGGGGGCACACATGCATGCGGGTGGTGCATGCAGGGGGCACAAGTGCATGCACAGGGGACGGGGCGCATATGCGGGGGGCTGCACATGTATTGCATTTTAGGGGGTCGACCGCGCGCTTTCGGCACTCAGTCCGGAACAGGTTAGCCATCACTGGTCTAGACTGTACAGAGTTTTGAATGGTCTTGACTTGCTTTTTAACATTACATTATGCAAGTATATTTATCTATTTATTAAATTTATTTGCCACCCATCTCGTTGTGGGGCTACTCAGAGCAGCTTACAACAGCAAAAACATAAAATTATAAAAAATGTACACATAACAATAGTAAAAAAATGAAAAAATAAAATAAACAATGAAAATACAGCAATATGAATTAAAAGACAGGCGGAAAAGGAGCAGGATGCGTAGGAGGGAGGCTGATTAAATATGGGTTAAATATTAATTAAGAACAAATGCCTTTAAAGGCCTGGATTTTCTTAAATGAATCTTACTTTTGTACTTCCATTTAACTCTTTTTTAAAAGCATTTTTTTCCAGACCCCTATCAGGAGTCATATAAACTGCTTTATTGACAGACTGACATGAGCCAACAATGACCCACTGAAATTTCTTTCTGCTATTTTCTGAAGGAAGTTATTAGACGGGTTTTCTTAAAACTGTTTATAGACAGGGAAATGAAAGAGTTTTGGAAGGGTCAAGGAAAAGAGACTTCTACTTAAATAAAAGTACTTACAGCTTTAAGAAGGTCTAAATTGTCCCTCAGAGAAGCCAATACTCCAAGGAAGGACACAAGGAACATCACGATGCCCAAGAGAATCAGGATGATCGCTGGAGCTAAGAAGGCACTTTCAAGGGTTTTATATTTCTGTCTTTCAACTTCTGCATAAATGCCCACAGCTAAGACAAACGCCCCTAGCAACTGCAACAGAAAAGGGGGGGGGGATGCCATATGCTTACAAATTACAAATTCTGTGCATTTCATTGATAAATAAGTACAGGACATTTGATAAGCATCACTGATCCAAAGAATGCAGTTGGAATAGGTTAATTTACCTTTATTTTTTGCAAGCCTGCAACGCTCAAAAGGAACTAACTGCCAGTCAGATCTCACCATTCCTGGCCAGCTAGGAATAAGGAGCACTCATCAACTTCCCTCAGATTTCTGCCAAACAAAACCAAATCCCTCCACCCTGCTTTGAAAAACAAATTGTAGGAGAAGAAGAGGCAGAGCCTGGGGTGGGGGGGAAGAGTCAAGAGAGGAACAAGTCTGGAGTCCTTCGTTGCCACAAGTGATCCAAGTTCAGTTCCCCCTTGAATTCCATTGACTCTTATCTAGTGTCAATTTAGTGCTGACTGTTAGTTGACTAGATTCGTGCATATAAGCATGAGCAATAAATCTTCTTAACTAGAACTTAACATGTGGTCTTGATTCTTTGTGCATGACACAAACTTCAAACAAGCATTTTGGAGCTTGTTTAAGATAACAAATATCCCCTATCCTCTCCATTGTGGCCTTTTTTACCCAGTCCGGATTTCCTGTTTCCAGGCTTGGATACTGGGATCCAGAACGTGGTGATACAGGCAATGTCAACTTACAACCATTGGTTTAGTGACCATTCGAAGTTACAGTGGCACTGAAAAAGTGACTTATGGCCATTTTTCACACTTATGGCCACTGCAGCATCCCCATGGTCACATGATTAACATTTGGATGCTTGGCAACTGGGATGTATTTATGATCATTGCTGTGTTCATGTGATCATCATTGCAACCTTCTGACAAGCGAAGTCAATGGGGAAGTCAGATTTACTTAATACCCCTGTTACTGACTTACTAACAACTGCAGTGATTCACTTAACAACTCTGGCAAGAAAGGTCATAAAATGGGGGAAAAACTCACTTAACAACAGACTTGCATAGCAAGAGAAATTTTGGACTCAGTTGTGGTTGTAAGTCAAGGACTACCTGTAGTCTGGCATCCACTCTAATGACCACCTGGGCTCAGGGGTGGGTTCCACTTACCTTCGCCACCGGTTCACATTGCGACGTTTCGCGCGTCCCCTTGTGCAATTTGGCTTCCCCGCAAGCTCAGAAGCAGGAATGAGCCCGAAACACAGCTGAGTAGCTCATCAGCTGTGCTTCGGGCGAAGAAATAAAGGTCAGAATTCACCCATGGGCGGGCGGGCGGGCAGCCGCGGAAGGGGAAAAATTCACACAAAATCCAAAAAAAAGATGGCGGCGCGCACGGAACGGCACCAACAGTGATGTCACCAGTGGGTCGCTCCCGTTTTGGGCGATCCGGTCCGAACCGGGAGGAACCCACCCTTGCCTGGGCTACACAGTGGCAACACAACTTTTGCATGGACTCTTACTACCTGAAAATGGTTTTCCTTGTTTTCAACACACCTTGTTAATTACGCAAGATGGAGCTGGGACAAAGTGTGACACCCATGCCAAGTGAGTCAGCTGATCAGTGAGGGGCATTACAGTTGCACCTCAGCTGAAAGAGATCTGACTCATGTTATGACCTCATGCTCCCTAGTATATATACTTATACAAATAGGTATCAATCTAGCTTAGTTTCTATCTAGAAGAACCATGCTATGCTAGGAAGACTCCATGTTTCTACATATTTTGACATATGTAAGGAGGAGAAAAGCTTAGCAGATTTACCCAACTGAAAATAAGAGGGTATAGATCCAAAGAAAGGAAATATGTTGGCATGTAATGTTTCTTGAAAAAACATAAAGTAACTCTTCCGCCTATGATTAATTAATTGTTATTTGATATCCTACTGAAGAGTAATCTCTATTGTTAAGAGATTACCGGAATGCAGGAATGAAATGTAATTTCATTCAATTTCAGTAGATACACATCTTTATATATTGTGTACTTTATAGTTTTCTCAAAACACTAAACTTCTTTCCATTTATTTCTGATCAAAAACACTTAAAAAGAGATTTCATCTGATCATATATCTCATAATTTTAAAATTAGATCCACTCTGCACTACCTTATTAACTATTATTCCTAATTTAATTTGCAAACTCTGCGGGTCACAGGTCATCTAATAGTGAATTATAAAGAATCAGAGGAAAATTTGAATGGTAAGGAATGTGACTAGATCACAAAGCAATTACTGGCAGCTGGGTCATAGAAGTATTGAGCAGACTGATTTTTGTCAAAGTAGAGCTCATCTGATTCCCAACTCAAATTCAACAATGAATTCAGCAATTGAACAGAATTCAAGAGGAATGTGGAAATCCAAAGAGGAAATTCCGTGTTATTGCTGTTGACCTAAAAGATGGGAACAGAGGTTGCATTTGCTGCATTCTGTATCAAAAGATGCATGACATCATTGAAAAGACACGTGCAAGTGTGCGAGAGAAAAGAAAATTTAAGTTTTTCAAACAATTGAGCCTAAAACGGCATACTGGAAATATGTACTCTGACACAGTCCTAGGCAGTAGGGTACTGCGTCTGTAAAATCTGGAAATGTCACTGGAAGGTTGAACCAGTTTAGCCAGTAACGTTTATTTCATTAATAACCAGCGAAACCAATAAAGGGCTCTTAAACAAACAAAATGCAATAATTAGTCTTATTCCTCTTCCTCTTACAAACACTACACAGGTAACTTAACATGTTCTTAAGTAGTTTAAATACAAGAAGCACTCATCCAACTACAGTTAGAAATGTGATACAGTAAGGAAGAAGGTATGCCAATACATGTTTACTCAAGAGAAAAAATGAAATGTGAGTTTCAAGAAAGCATGTAAGCTTTTTACAAGGGTCTTAAGCATATTTGCACTGTGAGCATAAACTCGTCTAAAGGGAAATCTGCATCTAAGTCCATAAATACAGTCACAGCCAAAAGAAAATTAGTACAATAAACTAACAAAGAACTGATAACTCTATTTAGAAGAGCACAAACATATTGCAGCAAGCCTGAACAGCAGAAAAAGGAAACAGATCATCTATACAACATATTCCAACAAAATGGATATCCAAGCAATTTCATCAAAAAGTGCCTGATCAATCAATCCAGTATAGTACAACCAACATAAGCAGTTAAAAGGATAACACTGTAATACATCAAAAAGATATCAGAAACCACCAACAGACTATTAAAATCAGTGTAGCAAACAAACCAACTAAAGCCCTCCAAAACATCCTAAGTCAGTGTTTCCCAAACTTTTGACATATGTGTACCCCTTCTATAATTTTCGTAACGCTGAGTACCCCTCATAAAAAACATATGCTTTAATAAAAATCAAAATATATTTATTTTTTTTATTTTTTTGGTACATACACAAAATAAAAATTGTATTTTATAAAAATAATCAAAATCAGTGGAACTTACTAAAGCACGATAACAGGCGCCCGTAACTAACTATTAAAGAAGTAAGTTGTCTCTCTAACGAAGTGCAGTATATTCACGCCGTGTCACGCCTCACAAGACTGTCTAACCATTAGATAACACTGCAATTCTCCGGCGTTTAAACAGCTCCGTGGCTCAACATCAACTGTTAATGTTCCCGCAGTTTAAAAATGGCCGAATCCGAGCTGTGCGAAGGATGCGCAGAAGTTCCCGCCATAATGAGTTGCGATACGATGTACGATGGCCCCAGTTCCCATGTAAAAACTGCGATACGTGCCTATTTCTTTCCTTGTTCTGTAGGCGCAGCTAAGCACGATGCAGTGGATATTCCCACATGATCCCCACCAAATTCCGGTGCAACGCGTACCCCCACCAAACTCTTCCCGTACCCTTGGGGGTACGCATACCACACTTTGGGAAACACTGTCCTAAGTAAACCATAAGACCCAGCAGCCCCAGAAGAAAAAACAGGAGTCCGCTACAACATACAATGTAAAGACTGCAACAGCCACTACGTAGGACAAACAGACAGAAGACTAGTATAACGCATCCATAAACACCAACTAGTAGTCAGAAGATATGATAAAAACTGCTTAATTTCAAAACATACGTATGCACCAACTTAACCACAGTTTCAACTGGGAAACTGTGACCAAGCAAAGTCCAAAAACAGAAGCCTGGCACTCTGACAATTTGGCCATCAACAGACACATAAACATAAACAACATCTATATACTGTGCAAAAGAAATAAATAAGCCAAAAAGGGAACAAAAATACCAGAATACTTCCTCACCAGCAATCAACACCCAGATTATATTAACATAATATAATAACAGAATTGTAAGGGATTTTGGAGGGCTTCTAGTCCAACCTCCTGTTCAAGCAGGAGACTCTACACCATTTCACACAAACGACTGTCCAATCTCTTCTTAAAAATCTCCAGCAATGGAGCACCCACAACTTCTGGAGGCAAGCCATTCTAGTTAATTGTTCCTATTGTCAGGAAATTTCTCCTTAATTCTAGATTGGTTCTCTCCTTGATTAGTTTCCATCCAGTGCTTCTTTTCCTGCCTTCAGGTTCTTTGGAGAATAGATTGATTCCCTCATCCTTGTGGCTCCTCAAATATTGGAACACTGCTATCACGCCACCCTTAGTTCTTCTTTTCACTAGACGTACCCAATTCTCTCAACCATTCTTCATATGTTTGAGCCTCCAGCCCCGTTATCATCTTTGTTGCTCTTCTCTGCACTTTTTCCAGAGTCTCAACATCTTTTTTATATCATGGTGACCAAAAAGTGGACACAATATTCTAACCGTGGTCTTACCAAGGTGATACTAACACTTCACATGATCTTGTTCTTCCATCACTGTGTTAAATGCAACATAGCACTGCACTGGCTTTTTTGGTGGCTGCAACACACTGCTGGCTCATATTTAAGTGGTTGTCCACCAGGACTTCTAGATCCCTCTCCCAGTTACTGCTATTGAGCCAGGGACCACCTATTCTCTACCTGTGTATTTGGTTTTTCTTACCCAAGTATAAAACCTAACTTTTTCTCACCTTGAATTTCATTTTGTTAGATAGGACCCAGTGTTCTATTATGTTGAGATTCTTCTGGATCTTGACCCGATCTTCTGAGATGCTGGCTATTCCCACCAGCTTGATGTCACTTGCAAATTTGATGAATTAGCAATAGCAATAGCACTTAGACTTATATACCGCTTCATAGTGCTTTACAGCCCTCTCTAAACATGTTTACAGAGTCAGCATATTGCCCCCAATAATCTGGGTGCTCATTTTACCCACCTCGGAAGGATGGAAGGCTGAGTCAACCTTGAGCCGGTGAGATTTGAACAGCCGAACTGCCGAACTAGCAGTCAGATGAAGTAGCCTGCAGTGCTGCACTCTAACCACTGCACCACCTCGGCTCTTATAATTCCCCTTCTATCTCCTCATCTAAATTATTTATGAAGATGTTGAAGAGTATTAGGGCTAGGACAGTACCTTGGGGTACCTCACTGCATACTTCCCTCCCTGTAGATGTAGTTTCATTGAGGACATGTTGAGTGCAGTTTGTCAGCCAGTTACGAATCCATCAATACTGTCTAGTCCACATTTTTCTATCTTATTATGAAGATTAACATCAGACCAACAAACAAGAAGTAAACAATAGCCCAATCACGGACCTGCCAAAGAATATAACAGTAAACAGCCCAACCAAAGAATTACCAAGACCATACCCACCAAACACTGACAGGGCAAGCCACTGAAATGTAAATTGTGAGCAAACCCCACTCCTTACTAGCATTGATGATGTTACCTAGTTTGGGTAATGAAACATCTGCAAAAAAACAACCAAGCTCAGAGATCACCTAGAACCCCTCATTTCAACCCTGAGCTACAAATATTCTCCTTTATTGGAACTGAGAATCATAGAATAATGAAAAAAGCAGGTTTCTATAAATGCTCAATGAACAAGAAGATAGCACGGAACGGAAAGCATAAAATCTTTACAATATATGTTTAAAGAGAGCTTCATTTTGAGAAGCAGAATGTATAGTACAGCTGATTTACTATTGATGTGTTGTTCTTGTGCTTTTTATCATTTTCATTTATTGTATTGCTGCATTTATCATTTTAACGTGCTATATAGATTCTTATAAGCTAGGTGGCTGGGTTATAAAAGTTGTGAAGTTAAGTAAATAAATAAATACCTATGCAGAGCAAAGAAATTTCCTTTAATAGCACAGAAAACAAAACTTAAAGGAAAATACTTCAAGAAAAGATATATGGAAGAATTTATGTCCATGTCTCACTTTCAAAGAGATTAAAGACTCTAAAACAACTCAAGATATCAATAAATAATGCCAGGATGTTATCAAGCATGTCTCCACATTAATTCAGAGTTAGAGTCACATATGCTGCTTTCAGGATTTGCTACAAATTTTGTTTTCAGTTTCAATAGTGAAAGGGATCTGATTCAAACTGTTATTCCAATGGGAAGAGATGAAAGGCTTTTAACTTCCTTATTTGGAGAGGAAAGTGCAGTCATATATAAACTTCAATTAATTTTTCATGCTACTCATACAGTTCTTCGTTGAATGCAGAACAGTGGGTATATTTTCATTAGGTAAACCATGAATGACAATTCCCAATGGTATTGAAATGTTGTTTTCTAATTAATTTATTCTAGAATTCCTGAATTTCCACAACTAACATGCCATTTTAAAACTACTTCAGCTATTCTACTTATTATTATTATTTTTTAAGAACAAAAGTAATGTATTTCTTATATGCTTCTTGTATTCTACCCCGTTGTCGTTAAGAATTGAGCAGCCTACAAGCTTAATAAACTATTATGATTGTTTAGGTATAAAAATAAATAATCTCCCTGCAAATGAACTTTCTTTATTATTAAAAAAAAGTTCATAAACACCTATTATGATTTTGTGAAGGGGCATAAAGCAACTAAACATTTTTAGAGTACAGTATAATATCCTATTTATAGCCCTTCAAGGCACTTCCTTTGCCAATTAATATACATTCGCTAGTATCAAGAATAGTGTTAGAAAAGGTATAGTGAAGTGTATTTCTTAAAAATACATTTAAAACATGTTATGTTTCATATGGTCACGAGTTTTTCTTTCAATTAAAGCGCCTTTTAAAATTCTATATTGATGTGAATATGGAATGAGTTCATATACAATAGACCCAGCTTTATAATTCTGATATTTAAATCTTGAAATGAGGGTCATATTCATAAACATATTTTTTTCCCACCACAAACTTGATTGACTACAGAAAGAACACTTCCCTGATTCATCTGAAAATTTAGTTTAATGTTAGTTTACTACACAGGAGATGGACACAACATCAGACCTGGCTTTAAAAAAATTAATAGGTTTACTTTTTACAAACAAGCTTTAGGATCTTACTCTAAAGCAATGTTTCTTAAAGAGTTGTCAGAGGAGACCTAGGAATCTTCCAAGAACCTCTGAGGGGTCCATGAAGTTAAAATTGTTTGCCAGATATTGAAGATTTGGCAAAAATTTATAACAATGTAACTCCACATTATTTTTTATTAAAAATACATTTTTTCATGAAAAATATTGTAATTTTTCATGAGTCAGTAAATCTATATGAAAGCACCACTTTTAATTTTAATACAGTAAATATCAATAAACATAACTTATACAAATAAAAGCTCTTTTGGAGTCCTCCAAAAAAATTTAAAATGGGAAAGGGACCTGAGAGCAAAGCATTTAAGAAAAAAATGCTCTAAAAAGAAAAGGGGTGTTAAATTGCAATTTACAAGGTAGAAAACTGTGAGTTCTAATCCTTTATCTAGGTCAGTCACACTCTCAGCCCTAGGAAGTACGGTACATGCAAGAATTGCTTTTGAAAATGTCAAAAAAAATGCGTGGACTAATCTCTGTAATCCTCAAGAGTCAAGTGTTGACTGATCAACATAAGAAGCAGACATACCTTTGTTTCATTAACCACTTCATAAATCACAACAATGATGTATATAGCCAAAAACACTCAATCCACTGTCAGCTATTTTAATAATATCTACACAGTTAATATTATCTACAGTTAATATATCTGTATTTGATGATGATTAATTAATCAAAAATGCACAATAATTTCATTACAATTGTGCAAAAGGCAAAAGGCATCTAAACAGCTATAAGTTGCAACTATATTGGAAAGTATGGCATTACACAGAGGAAAAAGAATATGGAAGTAATGATATTTGAACTGTATTTCTCATCACACAAGAGCTTGGAGTTTCTACAATCACAGTAACAAGTCTTATCAACAATAGATTTTATTCTTGAATATTCATAATTATTTGTTTACTTGTTTATTTCAATGACATCGGCAATGTGCAAAGTGTTTTACATCAGTACTAGCCCACAAATCGTTTCCCCCAAAATTTATCTATATTCCGCTCAAGGAAAATAAAATAGGAGAGGGGAAAAGGAGTATTAAATCCAAACAAAGTAATAATATATTTTATGATGTAGTGTAAACATCAAAGGATCTACATGAAAGGTTCCACATTTTACATTTGTCTCTCAATTTATAGATCTCTGAAATTTATGAGACTGCCCAACTCGAAAGATTGTGACTCTGGGCAAGAAAACAAAAGAAAACAAAAACAATGATAATAATAAGCAACCAGATATCAAATTTCTGTTACATCCCCCCAGGTGGGAACCCCAATGAACCTGCCCCAATGCCTGGGAGAGACCCGTAGTTTTGCCCCTTTCTAAAGGCCAATGGGATCAGGGCAAACCATGTATCAGGGAAGTGTGGGGAGATCATTTCAGAAACTAGGTGGGATAAAGGAAAAGGCTGACCTCCTGGGTCCTGCCAGATGACCTTGCTCCAGGGAAGTGACCCTAAACTTGCCCATCCATGTGGGACAGGCAGATGCCACTGAAGAGAGGTGGTCCCACAAACGATCTAGTCTTATTCCATGTAGAGTTTTATAGATGACGACCAGCACTTTGAATTGTACCCGGACGCTTACTAAGATCACTAAGCACTGGTCCTACACAGATGGACAAAGATGCATCCATCTGCTGCATTCTGTACCAACTGAAGCTTCCAGATGCTTTTCAAGGCCAGCTTCATGTAGAACACAATGCAGTTATCCAAATGATGGATTACTAATGAGTGACAGCAAGCAGAAACTCTGAATCCAGGAATGGGAGCAACTGGCATTGAGCAAAGGCCCTTGTTGCCCACTACTACGACCTGCTACTCAAGCAGGGTTTTAACTACATTCCCCCAAAGACATATTTTATTTATACGTGTGTGTGTGTGTGTGTGTGTGTGTGTGTGTACACATACTATATTTTTATTATTTATCATAACATAAATTACAAATTAATAATTTATTCTTTTATTCTTTTAATGTTATTTTAAAAGTATGTCTAATTTGATTTACTTAATCTTTTTAAAACAATAACCCCTCTTTTTAAATTAGCCATCTGAAAGACATACTCACAGCCTTAGATTTTATTATACAAAACATAAAGGCTGTTGGTCTTTTTAAATAAACACATTTTTAAAAAATGAGTCGTCCTTTAGCCCCAAGTAGGACATTTATGCTCGTCATTTCTCTCTCCCTGAGAGTAAAATCTGATTGACAATTTGTGTAGAGTACCTGTTCCTGTATTTGACCATAAAGAAAAATAACGACAGTATTTAAGTCAATTAAATGACAGTGCAGCAACATTTTGGTACTGCTTAGAAACATTTCTCTGAGAAATTCAACTCAGAATCCATCTTCATTAACCAACACAATGCAAATACAATGGGGGGGATGTCTAGAGATGAAACTAAAAGTGCTTAAAACACACGACGGAGAGTAAATAGAAATTCAAAAACAAAGCAGTAGAAGAAACCAAAAGGAATCCCCTTTGGGAAAATAACGGGGCTCCTGACAAGGGCCACCGTCCCATTAAAATCTCCTCATGAAGTGCCCCAAACGAGCCGAGCTGCACACTTGCTTGAGCCTCAAAATTGAACGGGCGTCTCCTCTATTTGCTGGGACGTTATCGCGCTTTCAAAACCCCGACCGGGCGCGGCCGCCTCCGACCGGGATTTCGAGGGGAGACCGAGCCACGCTCAGCCTCCCCTCCGCGCACAGCTCGCCAAACTGCACGGGAACTCGGGCCACCCGACCGGCCGCCTCCTCCGCCGGCAAACTCCCGCAGCCTTCCAGCCCAGTTTCACCCGGACAGCCGCGTTTCCCTCAGGAAAGTCTCCGCCTCTCCGAAAGAACCACCTGTGGCCCTCCCCGGGTCTGGAAGCGGCGCCTTTCCCCGAGCATCCCTCGCGCACTTCGGGGCAGCGAGGCGAGCGCAGTGGCCGGAGACTTCCCGCGGCCGCCTTCCGGCTCCGTCCGCTTTCCGCCTTTCCTTTCCCAGCCGGTCCCGGCTCCCGTGGCCTCCCAACTCCCGGGGCGCCTAGGGCAGCCGCCACCGCTTCTCACACTCACCCAAAAGACCGTGGAGTAAGTGACGAGCGTGAACTTCAGGCAGAGGTAGGGGAAGCGCTCGCAGTAGCGAACCTGCTCCGAGTCTCCCTGCCCCGCCATCGCCCCCGCCCGCCGCCTCCTGCTCGACACCTGCGGCTCTCCGTGCCAGCCAGCCCAGAGGCAGCGACGCTGGTGGCGGTAGCGGTGGCGGCGGCGGCGGCGGCTCCTGGAAGTGGCTCGCCTGCGCCAGGCGGCCTGCGTGGCCGAGCGCGGCAGAGCAGCTGCCGGGAGGAGGGATGGGCGCGCCTTGCTTGGCCTGGAAGGCTGGAAGGCTGGGCTGGAAACGACACCCTGAGCTGAGGTCCGCAGATCTCATGTCGCCGGAATTAGAATTAGAATTCTTTATTGGCCAAGTGTGATTGGACACCCAAGGAATTTGTCTTTGGTGCCTATGCTCTCAGTGTACATAAAAAGACAAGATACATTCGTCAAGAATCATGAGGTACAACACTTAATGATTATCATAGGGTACAAATAAGCAATCAGGAAACAATATTAATATAAATTGTAAGGATACAAGCAACAAGTTACAGTCATACAGTCATAAGTGGGAGGAGATGGATGATAGGAACGATGAGAAGACTAATAGTAATAGTAATGCAGCCTAGTGAATAGTTTGACAGTGGTGAGGGAATTATTTGTTTAGCAGAGTGATGGCATTCGGGGAAAAACTGTTCTTGTGTCTAGTTGTCTTGGTGTGCAGTGCTCTATAGCGTCGTTTTGAGGGCAGGAGTTGAAACAATTTATGTCCAGGATGCGAGGAGTCAGTAAATATTTTCACGGCCCTCTTTTTGACTCGTGCAGTATACAGGTCCTTAATGGAAGGCAGGTTGGCAGTAATTGTTTTTTCTGCAGTTCTGATTATCCTCTGAAGTCTGTGTCTGTCTTGTTGGGTTGCAGAACCGAACCAGACAGTTATAGTGGTGCAGATGACAGACAGAAAGGAAGCGCTTCGGATTAAGGCCGGGATTGAAAGTCTGGGCTAGGCCTGGTTTAGTCCCGAGTGAATCCTATTTCCAAAGCGCCCTTTGGAATCCTTAGAATTTAGAATAACTTTATTGTCACTTTGAATGTACACGACTAATCGGCATACATTAAAATCAAATTTCATTGCATACAGCTCTAGAAGGGTCACCACCTCCGATATACACTACATTATATTGTAGAATCGGAGTTTCTGGAAGTGAGTTAAGTGATTGCTAATCCAAGCTTTCCCGTGCACAACTGCTCCAAGTCCCTCGCTCCTCTATTTGAGATCCACAACTGGGTGACAGTGTTCAGGATGGATGGCTGCTCAGGAAGACCAGTTCGGTTATCGCAAAGGTGCTTTTTCAAGAGGCAACTGGAACTTCCTTGTTTTTCTTTGAAGACTTGAAGTCCTTGGTCAGTCATCTGATCTTCCCATTAAATGCCACCCATTTATGTCTACTGACCTTGGAGCAGTTGTGAAATCCATGTTTTTTTACTAGGTGTGGCTTGGTGGGCGTGGCAGGGGAAGGATATTGCAAAATCTCCATTCCCACCCCACTCCAGGGGAAGGATATTGTAAAATCTCCATTCCCACCCCACTCCAGGGGAAGGATACTGCAAAATCCCCATTCCCTCCCCACTCCTGGGAGAAGGATAGTGCAAAATCTCCATTCCCACCCCACTCTGGGACTACCCAGAGATGATATTTGCCGGTTCTCTGAACTACTCAAAATTTCTGCTACCGGTTCTCCGAACTACTTAAAATTTCCACTACTGGTTCTCTAGAACCTGCTGGATTTCACCCCTGCCTTGGAGGAAAGAAATCTACAATATTCTACACCTGTATGGAGTGAAAATCGCTCCATATGCTGCTTCTCATATTTTAAGAAAGAGCTCTTAGGTACATGTAGAAGAGCACACTGTCTTAAAAGTTCAAAGAAATTAATGTTAGTATATCAGAATAACAGAGTTAGAAGGGATCCCAAAGGTGCTTTTTCAAGAGGCAACTAGACTTTCTGGTTTTTCTTTTAAGACGTTTTGCTTCTCATCCAAAAAGCTTCTTCAGAGCTAAAGAAGCTTCTTGGATGAGAAGGGAAACTTCTTCAAAGAAAAACAAGGAAGTCCAGTTGCCTCTTGAAAAAGCACCTTTAGGACAACCATGACCTGGATGACTGAGAATCTCCATAGACATCAGTTTGGTTACCGTGAATGGGGTCAGACAGCCTGGGTACAAGAAATCTCATTCTGCAGAACCACATTAACAAAATAAAAAGTAAAGATAATAAAGACGGCAGAACATGAACATCACTTTGAAGGTTTACACAGAAAAAGAGTTTCTTTTTTTAATGCTTCCACCTGTACATTTCAATGGGGAAGTAACATATGAAACTCTTTTATACACATGTATTTATAGCTCAAAGCATGAAGTTGTCTGATCTTTAGCGTCTACATCAGAGGTCTTCAAACTTCGCAACTTTAAGACTTGTGGACTTCAACGCCCAGAATTCTACAGCCAGCTATGCTGGCTGGAGAATTCTGGGAATTGAAGTCCACAAGTCTTAAAGTTGCCAAGTTTGGGGACCCCTGGTCTACATCTTCCCAGATATTCATTTAGTTTACATCTCCACTCTTTCCTTTCCAAGTAATTAAACTGGCTTTCATTCACTTTTTTTTTTCACAAAACATTTATGAAAAATCTAAATAGGATGGTTTTAAAAAATTAAACGCTTGGCTAGGCCTAAGCTAAAATACCTCATCCACATAATTGAACAGAAATGTCATTATTATCACAGTACAGCAGGGTTGATGCAGACAAGAACACTTTTAAATGTGGTAAAATAAATTTGAATTTCTCATTTGTGGTAGTTGAAGGAAACTGATTAGAATATTTCCACACCAACTTTGATGTTACATCTGTTTTCAGTCTTCTTTATAATTCAAAATCGTAATTATTCCCTCTAGCAACTAAAAGTAACTGCTTGTTGCATTGTGAAAATTTTGTCACAAGAATGTCACCAACATTTATGGATGTCCATTATTCAAAAATTTATTTATTCATTCATTAATCCAATGTATATGGCCCTCTATCCAAGAAACTGGACGGCAAACAAATCCAAAACAGTATTTCAGTAAAAGCAACTAAAACTGGACCAAGGCTAAAGAAAAATACCTAACCACTAGACTCAGCCACTCATTTCAGGTTTCCCATGGTAACTTCTCCCCACCTTTTAATTGTAAATTAAAATAAATTGTAAACTTCTCCATCCTCTCCATTTTTAATTGTAAATTATTATTTTTGTTATTATTTATTGTTTTATCATTTTAATGATTACCAATTTGTAAGCCACCCAGAGTTGCCTCAAGATGTGGCGGGCAGCACACAAATCTAATAAATAAAAAATAAAAATAAATTTGGAGTCTTAGTTGACAACCAATTAAATATGAGCCAACAGTGTGCGGTGGCAGCCAAAAAAGCCAATGCATTCCTAAATTGCATTAAGAGAGGGATTCAATCAAGATCAAGTGAGGTACTAATACCACTCTATAAAGCCTTAGTAAGACCACACCTAGAATACTGCATCCAGTTTTGGTCACCACACTATAAACAAGATGTTGAGATTCTAGAAAGAGTACAGAGCAGAGCAACAAAGATGATTAGGGGACTAGAGGCTAAACATGAAGAACAGGAACTGGGCATGGCTAGTCTAGTGAAGAGAAAGATCCGGGGAGACATGAGAGCAGTGTTCCAATATTTGAGGGGCTGTCACAGAGAGGAGGGCCTGGTCAAGCTATTTTCCAAAGCACCTGAAAGTCAGACAAGGAATAATGGATGGAAACTGATCAAGGAAAGATTCAACTTAGAAATAATGAGGAATTTTCTGACAGAACAATCAACCAATTGATTGAAGGCAACAGCTTGCCTTCAGAAGTTCTGGGAGCTTCATCACTGGAAGCTTTCAAGAAGAGACTGGACTGCCATCTGTCAGAAATGATGTAGGGTCTCCTGCTTGGGCAGGGGTTGGACTAGATGACCTACAAGGTTCCTTCCAACTCTTGTTAATCTGTATTAATCTGTAAATTTCCCAACCCCAATGCCTGGGAAGGTTCAGGTCTTCACAACCTTGCAAAAGGTCTACATTTTAAGGGGGAGGCTTTTCCGGGAGGCAGGCACCATAATAGAGAAGGTACACTTCAGGGGACCTGCCAGATGATATTCTTATAGATGATACCTGGGGCCAAATCTGGGGGAGCCAACTTTGAGGGAGCAGGCAAATATCACTGGGGATACATGGTTCTTCAAGTAACAGGGTCCCATGTCATGCACAGCTTTAAAGATGATAACCAGCACCTTGAATAACAGCCAGAAACCTACTAGGAGTCAGTGCAGTTTGTGTAGCAGTGTGTTACACACTGGAGTACATCCAAAACTACATATGCTGCTGCTTTCTGGACCAGCTAAAGCTTCTGAATGCTCTTCAAGGGCAGACTCATATAGAATGTATGTAGTAGTCCAGTCAGGAGATGACTAAGATGTAAGTGACCATAAGCAGTGCCTCCCAATCCACGAATGGGCACAACTTGCACACAGGATGCTCTCATGTCCATGGCTGTCACCTGCTCCTTGAAAATAGGCTGAGAGTCCAACAGAAAACCCAGATTGCACACGGAGTCTAATTCAGGGTTACCAATGGACAATTACTGGTTATGATGGCTGTTAAACCCACAACCATTCAATCATGTCAGAGTTCTTCTCCCAATTTGTTCTTCTCCCAACCCCGCATATCCACAAGGCACTGTGGAAGCATCTCAGCAGCATCACTTGGCTGACCTGGGGCCAAGAAGTGTAACTGAGTGACATGTTTTAATGTTTTTAGTGTTTTAACTGTTTTATAGTTTTAGAATTGTAAGCCACCCAGAGTCACTTGGCTGAGATGGACAGCTATAAAAATTAAAGAAATAGATAAAAAAGCATCCTGATGATAATTAACTCGATGCCCACAGATGTGCTCACCCAGCAGCTTCATGTAGATGTTAAATAGGAGTGGGGGAGAGTTGAGCACCCACAAAGCAAGGACCTAGGACTGGATCACTCCCCCTGTATCAATACTGACTGCAATTGACCCCACAAGAAAGAGCAGAACCACTGAAGAACAGTGCTTCCCACTCCCAACCCTCCCATCTAGTTCAGAAGGACACCATGATGGATGGTACTGAAAGCCAGGGATGTAGGAAAGATGTATCAGCCCCATCCTGAGCCCACCAGAGGTCCTCAGAATGTGCAGTCAATGCTGTCTCGGGGCTAAACTCCACCTCTACCCTTTCTGCCCCAGAACCAGATAATCCGCGTCCTCTTTTGGAGTTATAAGCTAAAAAGAAAAGTTTGGAAAGTGGACGAAACTTGCCATTATAGGTGGGTCCAGTGATGACCTCTGAGGAGAGGGCAAACCACCATCTCCTTTAAGACAGGCAGTGTTCTGACCTAGGCTTCCTGATAAATCATAAAACACATAGTCCCAAAAAACCTCTTTTTATTTCAACGGCTGTGAATTATGTTCATTCCCAGCCGTAATAAGTCCCAAACAATGTTAATTAGTCCAACAGAAGTCTGCCAAAGTCTTTCAGAAGAATGGCTGATAAGCACCAACCTTTATCTCTCTTGACACACTGCCAAAGATCTAATTGACAAGGAGCTTTGCAAGGCCAAACAGAACACAGAGTCAGAACTGAGCTGCTGAGTTACACCGATCAGAATTGAACCAAGTTGCTTCCTGCAACGAGCACATCCGTGTGCTCCAGGGGTAGGTTCCAATTTACCTCGTTGCCGGTTCTCTTCCTCCTGTGCCACATGGCCGCACCACGTGGGCATGCACTCACTTTGCGCGCAGGCACATGCGCAGTACAAAACCCCCCAAAAAATGCAAAAAAAAAAGCCAGAAACAAAATGGCGACCACATGCACAGTGTCGGAAACTCAGCTTCTGCACATGCGCAGAAGAAAAATAAAATAAAATAAAAATTGGGGGGGGGTTGAAAAAAAGATGGTGGCGCCCATGGACTGGCACCGACCAATCCGGTTCGATGATATCATCATGACCACCAGCGGGTCGCTACCGGTTCGGGCGAACCAGTCTGAACCGGGAGGAACCCACCCCTGGTGTGCTCCACTTTTATATCCTATGGGAGGGGCCAATCATCTCCAAGCCTTACTCCCAAGTAGCCTTTTTCCTCCATAACTTCTTGCCTTCTGGCAGCTCTGCGCATGCACACATTGGGAACAGGCTCCCCCTGTTCCTCTGCCTCGCTCATGTCAGCCTCTGGAGGCTTTGGAGTCAGCAAAGAACTCCCAGATGGCCTGGACTGGATCTCTGCCTCTGACACCGAGCCTTCTCCAGACTCTAGGCCTGGCCCATGTTCTTCCCCAGCCTCCTCGCTGACTCTGCTGCCAGCTCCACAGGCCGCTGGCAGACCACAACAGGCAGAGCCACCACCTCCTGCAAAGAGACGTCATCTTCACTTCAATCCAGCCAAGACAAACCAGAAAGAACAGGGATCTAATAAGTGGTGGAATTCAACCTCTCAAGGATCCTATTCACTTCCTCAGGATGAAGCAGATCAAACTCTGCCCAGGTAACTAGACAAGACTGGACAAGACTGGATCCCAATCTTCTTGAGCAGACCAGCACAGTTGAAGTCCCATCTCCAAACAAATCTCAGCAACTTTATCCATCAGTTTGTCTAGCATAAGCCTCATAACGATCTTGCAAGGGATTCCCTGATCCCTCCTTTCCCAGAAGGGATCAAGATATCTGAAACAGAGCTGCCAGGCAACTATTTGCAGATGCAATAAGGTGGAGAAATGTACACATGCATTAATTAATTAATTAATTAATTAATTAATTAATTAATTAATGTAATCCTTAATACAAGCTCTTACTTCCACTTACCTGTAAATGTGTTTTAAGATCTGGGTGTTGCTGTGGAAGTTATTTTTATTATGTTTGGCAGTGATATGGAGCTCTTGGGTTGGGCCTGTTTCTTTTGAGAATTGTGGCAAAGAACATTTTAAGAGCAGATAGGATGAAATGTTTTCACAATGTTAAGGATTTATTGCATTGTAGCATTATATACACCAGCACTGGGGAATATATTGTTGGTGCCTAAAGAACCTGCAGTTAGAATCTTTTTCTCATAATGAAATTTTCTACAGGGCAAAATAATAATAATTATTATTCATCATTATATCCCCATGCTGAATTCAAGGGAAAAAAGTGAAATGTTATGATGTCATTTAGCTAGCATGATTGATATTAACCTAGCTAAAAGAGAGAAATGTATCACTTCAGGCCTTACACAAAAAAGCTATTTTCTTGAGGGAGAATAGCTCATTGATGTGGCCAACAACTGCAGAATTTGTTCTTGCCCCGTTGCCAACAAGCAAGCTAATGAATGAAGGGATTGAGAATAAATAACTAGCATTACAGGAGCTGTGAAATGGGTCAGTGTCTAATATTAACATATTTGAGTAGCTTTCAGGTTTTATACATGGTCCACCTCATTGATTCTTATACTTAGCTTTTAACAAAACCCCTGTGTTTACTAACACACTTCTTTTAATTTTATTCACAGGTCATCTCTGTATCTTAAAACTTTAGTATTACTTGATAAATTGTGCTAAAGATTTATAAATAATTCCATTGTGGAAAAATACAAAAACTTGCTTGAAATTCTTCTGGACTTCCTACATGTGACCTTTAAATGTATTTTCTTTCTTTTAGTAGCAGAATAAAATCTTTCTGCTAAACCCAAGGAAGACCTCCAGTTAGTGTTTAAGCCTAGCAATAAAACGTAACAGCTGAGTTTTGAAACTTTCCATCAAAGTATGTAATTACCATTGGAAATACTCTACAGCTGTTTAAAATAATCATTAAGAATCCATTAAATCCAGGAAGTAAGATATAAATTCATTTTAGTTGGAATTTAATGAAGTACTTTTCATTGTCAAATATATCCAATTATGTCGGTCTTTTTCATTCTTTCATGCAGTTGTGCAAGATTTGAATCTGTGAGAAAAATCTCAAAAGTTGCTAAAAATATTTTCATCGGAAATTTTAAAGATTAGAATTTAAGTAAGTGCATTCTCGAATTTGTTTATGGATTGGTTTACATGAATTGATTCTAAAACTACAGTTATTTAAAATCTTGTTCAAATGAGGGGACTTCCGGTTGATGCTGCGGCGCTATCGGATGCAAAAAGTGGGGCTCCACAAACTCGCGCCAAATCCCTTCGTTGGAGGGCCCCATAAGGGGCTAAAGTCACCCTGTAGGGGTGACAAAAAGTGGAGGGGTGCCCTTCAGGTTGCGGAGAGCGGCGGCTCTCCTGCTTGATCCAGGGCTAATTCCCTCTCATCCGATGACAAGGAGGAGAGGAAGCCATTATGGCTGCTGTGAAGCTGGGGCAGCCAAAGAAACAAAGACTGTGCTGGAGCAATGTAGATGAACAGTGACTGGAACTGGGTGAGGTGACTTTTTTTTTAACCTGAAACCTACCCTAAAGAAAATAAACTCTGGAAAAGGGACTCTTTGAAGAGTTTGTTTAAGCAGTGAACAATTACAGAGAGAAAAATCATAGACCCCAAAGGAAAGGAAAGAAAAGAAAAGGATATTAAGAAGAGAGCATAAAACCTTTAAAAACACAGAAAGATTGGATGTTTAATTTTTATTGGCAATAAGGCATTTTAAAATGCTGGAATTACTTGTCAGAATTTTGATTATTTGTTTGAATAAATACAAACGGAACTTGTTAGAATCTATGCAAGGTTGAAGTTAAATGGAAGGTGCCATCTACTGGTGAATGGAATACATTACATCCCTACAACCCTGAGAAAAATACTGATAAGACAGAGGAGAAAGTGGAAATAACACCTGGACGACTGCTGTGCTATCTATTGCTTTATACTTATCTATTCCATGACTACTGTAGCTCTAATGTTGAAAATACAGAAGACAACTAAGTAAAGTGACTTTTAAATATCAGGAGTTATGATTGAACTTATAGTGGGGACTTAAGGAGACATTTGGAAATTTTCCTGGATTACCTAAAAAGAGCTAAATTGACTAACTGTGGGACATAAAGAACCATATTACTGTATTTCCGGAGGAGCAACATCAGGACTGAGTAAATGGTTTCCAGATCGACTTTCTGGGGGCAAAAATAATTGAGACTCTGGGGCAGTGATAGAACATTGACAGACTACTGAGCGATATTTGGACTTATCAAAAAAGAAGGCAAGATGTTTCAGCAGGGGGAAATAAGTGGGTTGCAAAAAGAATTGGTGGTGATGTTTCAAAGCATTCATGATACTATGACAAGGAATCACAGGGAGATAATGGACTTAATGAATAACATAAATGAGAAGTTAGAAAGTGCTCCATAAGGGATAATGAATAATGATCAAAAAGCCCAGGAAATAGAGGAGACAATGGAGAGACCAGGGGAAAAGACAGAACTAAATAAACAAACAAAACAAGAAGATAAGAGGGAGAAGGTAATAAAAACTTACGAAACAATTCAGGGAAAATACATGCTAAAAGACCAAAAAATGATACTAAATAAACAGAAAGATATCTTTGGGGGGGAAATGGAGAGTTGGGCAGATCCTCTGGAGGTTTGGCAACAAAAGATAGTAGAGATGGAAGAAATACTTAAATTAAACAGGAAAGATGTAGATAGAGAAGAAGACCCAAGGGAGGAATTTGGGAGGCAAGTCAAAAAACGAATAAGAATTGAAATATTAAAAGAAACAAGAGATGACGGATAGAGGAAATGTTTTGTAACACAAGATTGGCTTTACTGGGAGCTAGTATAGAGGCAGATACAAAAAAATAGGGGGAATATTATGATGCATATGTTTATATAATATATTAAAAGTAATAGCTAGATATAAAGATTAGAGGTTGAAAGATAGAATAGAATAGAATTCTTTATTGGCCAAGTGTGATTGGACACACAAGGAATTTGTCTTTGGTGCATATGCTCTCAGTGTACATAAAAGAAAAGATACATTTGTCAAGAATGGTTGTCATAGGGTTCAAGTAAGCAATCAGGAAACAATCAATATGAAATAATCGTAAGGATACAAGCAACAAGTTACAGTCATACAGTCATAAGTGGGAGGAGATGGGTGATAGGAACGATGAGAAAAACTAATAGTAATAGTAATGCAGCCTAGTGAATAGTTTGACAGTGGTGAGGGAATTATTTGTTTAGCAGAGTGATGGCGTTCGGGAAAAAACTGTTCTTGTGTCTAGTTGTCTTGGTGTGCAGTGCTCTATAGCGACGTTTTGAGGGTAGGAGTTGAAACAATTTATGTCCAGGATGCGAGGGGTCAGTAAATATTTTCACGGACCTCTTTTTGACTCGTGCAGTATACAGGTCCTCAATGGAAGGCAGGTTGGCAGTAATTGTTTTTTCTGCAGTTCTGATTATCCTCTGAAGTCTGTGTCTGTCTTGTTGGGTTGCAGAACCAAACCAGACAGTTATAGAGGTGCAGATGACAGACTCAATGATTCCTCTGTAGAACTGTATCAGCAGCTCCTTGGGAAGTTTGAGCTTCCTGAGTTGGCGCAGAAAGAACATTCTTTGTTGTGCTTTTTTGATGATGTTTTTGATGTTAGATGACCATTTTAGGTCTTGAAATATGATGGAACCTAGAAATTTGAAGGTCTCTGCTGTTGATACTGTGTTGTCTAGTATTGTAAGAGGTGGTAGGATGGGAGGGTTTCTCCTGAAGTCTACCACCATTTCTACGGTTTTGAATGTGTTCAGTTCCAGATTGTTCCGGTCGCACCATGAGACTAGTTGTTCAACCTCCTGTCTGTATGCGGTTTCATCGTTGTCTCGAATGAGGCCAATCACTGTTGTATCATCTGCAAACTTCAGTAGTTTAACAGATGAATCGTTTGAGATGCAGTCATTGGTATATAGAGAGAAGAGAAGTGGTGAGAGTACACAGCCTTGGGGGGCCCCTGTGCTAATTGTACAGGTATCTGATGTGATTTTGCCTAGCTTCACTTGCTGCTTCCTTTCTGTTAGGAAGCTTGTGATCCACTTACAAGTGTGTTCAGGTACCGCTAGCTGATTTAGTTTAGTTAGAAGAATGTCCGGTATGATGGTGTTGAATGCTGAACTAAAGTCTACAAAGAGGACCCTTGCGTAGGTATTTGGAGATTCAAGATGTTGTAGGATGTAGTGCAGAGCCATATTAACAGCATCATCTGTTGATCTATTTGCTCGGTATGCAAATTGCAGGGGGTCTAACAGTGGATCCGTGATGGTTTTCAAGTGGGACATCACTAGCCTTTCAAAGGTTTTCATAACTACAGATGTTAGAGCAACTGGTCTGTAGTCATTCAGTTCCTTGATGGAGGGCTTCTTCGGCACTGGGATGATAGTGGAGCGTTTGAAGCAAGAGGGAACATGGCATATCTCTAGTGATTTGTTGAAGATTTGGGTGAAGATGGGGGCCAATTGGTCAGCACAGACTTTTAAGCAAGAAGGAGTTATCTTGTCTGGACCTGGTGCTTTTCCCGGCTTCTGTCTGTGAAATAGATCTTGCACTTCCTTTTCTGTGATCACCAGGGGCTGTGAACCCAATGGGATGGGTTCAGTTGTAGGAGGTTTGGCTGTTGTTGGTGTGTCTGGGATGGAGATTATGGAGATAGGTGGCTGTAGTTTCCTTTCAAACCTGCAGTAGAACACATGGTGATGGTGTTCTATGTACGTTCTAATGATACTGTTATTGTTATTAGAATGGGGGACTAAAATGTTGAACAATTAAATAATGAAGGCTTATATTTTATTACAAATATGTACGTATAAGAATATTATTACAATTACATAAGTATGATTTAAATAACAAATAATATTAATACTATCATTACTAATTGTATTCAAATGAATGATACCCAGATGCCTCACTGTTCATGTATTGATATTGATGTATATTCAAAAAATAGAATAATATAAAATTAAATTTAAAAAATCTTGTTCAAATGAGTTTGAAAACTGGCCAAGGTTTCAAGGAAATTGAAATTGAAGCTGGGAAACCTTGGGATATAGGGTGCATTTTTAGCTTGTTTCATCAGACAGTAATTTACAAGACAAAAGGTTATATCATTGTTACAATATATACAAGACTTTTATTCTTTGTAAGTAATTGGAGTTATGCTCCTTACTGGACTGAATTCAGACCTTGTCAAATTTATTCCCAGTGAAATCGATGGAACAATTCCATTAATTCATTCATACGAATCAAACCCAACCTGTAACACTAAACATTTGGAATAATAGCAGCATAAAGGGAGAACTTAAATGCAGCATCATAGGTAACATGCTATATCCTAAGCTAAGGCAACTTCCTCCTTTAATCTTGGTAGAAGTTACCGTAATTAGTTTGTTTTTGTTTGTTTTAGTTGTATTAATCTGCTAGTATAATGGGAGTGGCGTTTCTATGTTGAGAGCTTTCTTTGCAATCACTATGCAATGCAACTTTGGTTAGGCTTACAGAACATGGATATTGAATTAACCAGTTTTTCTGGATTTGCACAGTACACTGACCATAAAATAACTTGATAATCTTAGAGAATGCTAAATCACAAAAAGCTAACCAAGTTTTAAACCAACCACACTTAATGTGTGAATGTAATTATTAACTGACCTGGTTGAACTTTAATGCAATATATAAGATTATTTGACAGAAGCATATTGTCACAAATTCCCACACAAGGGGATAATATTATCCATACATATTGTGGAGAGAGACCACATGTTTTTCCTTAGCTGTTTCTTGGTTTTGGAATAAGAAGAGCCCTTTGAATTTTGGGATACAGAGGTGGCAGAAAATATATTCTAGGAATCTAGGACAACATATGCTGCAGGATATCCTGGTTACAATATGCATTTTCTGGGATTGCCTAGAAATGTTTTGAGAGGTTCACTGAGCAGTCAGTAGGCAGAGTTTTTGAAACATGGGTTTTCCTCTGACTTCTAAATCACTTTCCTGTCTTCTGTATCTTAGCTTTGGGCTGTTCTCAAGCTCTTCTGGCAATATTTATGGTGTTCTACAGGCCAGGTTCTGTTGATTGAAACTCCCATTGAAGTCAAAAAGTCAAATGTAATTAATTACCCAAGGAATAAAAGTCTTGATCCTTGTAGGGTAAAATCTGTGAGACTTCTCACTTTAATTGGAGGTAGAGTCAACATAGATTAATGCAACAACCTTGGAGAGCAACGAGGAACCAGTTTTCTGAAATCTGATTTGATGCATAATTTTGCACACTCTTGTCTCTCCACCTTCTTTTGAAATGCCAGTGTAGATTTTCCACCCCTATTTGGCTGCTTCTGTAATGGTCTGAACTGCAAAGGAAGAGCAAAGTAAAGTCTATCAACTACATGCTGCATTATCAGTATCTTCTTTAGTCTCTCTCTCTATCTCTCTCCTCTCTCTGTCTCTTCCACATACATACACAAACATTTTTAAGAAAATTCTTTTTTGCCACAAATTGTGGTGATATGAATGAAGCAGCAAATGAATGTAAAAGAGCACCCATCTCGTTTATTTGCCTCAACTGAAGATCAGAATGCGATGAATCAAATGCTTCTAAATTCAGTCTACAAAATTATGATGAACTCATTATTTTATTCATCCTCAGATCGAGTCAATTGCAGCCAGTTTCTTGGTTTTGGTTTAGTTTTTGGTTTTTCTTTTTTTGAGCAGAAGAAAGAACTGAGAATGGTTTCCTTCTCAAACAATGCTTCCAAGGATCAGATTTTTGAAAATGATGTTAATTTGACCGAGATGACTACATTTTACCAGCCTGCATGGCCATTTGCACTTTGGGCCATTGCCTACTTATTGATAATCACAGCATCGATTGTGGGCAATGCTACCGTCATTTGGATTATCCTGTCCCATTGACTAATGAGAACAGTCACCAACTATTTTATTGTAAACTTGGCTCGTTCCAATCTGCTTATGAGTGCTCTGAACACAGTTTTTAATTTTATTTATCCCTGTCATAATGTCTGGCATTTTGGCAAGGGATTCTGCCGTTTTCATAATTTTGTTCCTGTTACTGCAATGTTTGTCAGCATTTATTCCATGACTGCTGTCTCTGCAGAGAGGTAAGAAAAGTGATGGTGAAAAGTTTATCATTGGAATTAAAAACAGCAACTATAAATCTGCTGGTGGGTGTTCAGCTGTAATAAATATCGATATATAATTATAGAAAATAGTTGCTCTTAGAACAGTGATGGCAAACCTTTTTTGGCTCAGGTGCCAAAAGGGTGTGCGCGCGTGTGATAGCATGCGTGCATGTGCCCACACCCATAATGCAATGACCTCCCCCCATGCTGCCCCCCCTCGTGCATGCGCACAGGCCTCCAGACTTCCGGTAGGCCCATTGGGCCGTTTTTCGCTCTCCCCAGGAAAGCCGCCTGAAGCCTGGGGACAGCGAAAAATGGCCCAATGGGCCAACCGGAAGTTCGGAAATGAAACAGAAGTGGAGCTGCCCTACTACTTGCCTTCAGATAGTTGCAACCAGGCCTCGCACACCTCGGCCCATTTCTTCTGCAGCTGGCAAAGCTTTCCTGAAGGCCTCTGTAGCTGATAACAAAGCTCCGGATCAGGGGTGAAATCCTCCCGGTTTGGGCGGGCCAGTCATTCGTTGTAGAAGCAATGTAGCTGGCGGCGGTTGCGGCGCGGGGCTTCTCCTGCCCGCTTCCCCCGCCCGGCTGGACGCCACCATTTGGGTTATTTTGCCCTCTGTGCATCCGCAGAACGGTTTGCGCATGCACAGAGGACAAAATAACCCGAATGGCGGCGTCCAGCCGGGCGGGGGAAGCGGGCGGGAGAAACCTGCGCCGTGACCGCCGCCAGCTACATCGGTTCTACAACGAACGACTGGCCCGCCCGAACTGGGAGGATTTCACCGCTGCTCCGGATCGATCTGGAGCTCTGTTATCGGCTGCAGAGGACTTCAGGAAAGCCTTGTCGGCTGCAGAAGAAATGGGCTGAGGTGTGTGAGGCCTGGCTGCAACTGTCCAAAGCCGAAGAAGTTCCTGAAGACCTCTGACAGCAAAAAGGAGGCTGGGGGTGATGCACACAAGTGAACTTCCGGTTGGCCCGTTGGCCACTTTTCGCCATCCCCAGGCTTCCAGAGGCTTTCCTGAAGCCTGGGGAGGGCAAAAACGGCCAAAAAGAAGGCAAAAATTAGCTGGGCAGCACGCGCATGCGCACTGGAGCTAACATAGGGCAACGCCTCACGTGCCCTCAGATATGGCTCCACGTGCCACCTGTGCCACCTAAGACAGCCATCACTGTCTTAGAATATGAATAACTAATATGGAAGAATACGAAGACTAATATGAATATGTAAAAGCTTGCATATTCAGACGTTTTGAGTAGGGATACTGTAGTAAAGTGTTAATGTTACAGTTCTAGATTATTGTGCACATTTACTGGTCATAAATCCCATGGAACTGAAAAATATTTACTTCTTGTAGGCATGCGTAAAACTTAACTGAATCTAATCCTAAATTGTAAGTAGAGGATTCCTTATCTACAGCTATGTACATTTTGTGCTATTTTGTTTTATAAGATCCACTTTCTGTGACCATCTTACAAAAACGCGCTTGCCAGTTTTACATAATTTGTTCAGATTCTGCTGATTAGGACATCAAGAAAATTATGACCTACCTCACAACTGCTGGTAACAATTCACTCCTTTCTGGTATTCCATTAAACATTACTCAAATGTTGTTTCACCTTTCCAGAGGGATATCTTTATTAGCCTTTTGCAATAGGTTTATTAGTCTTTGTTAGTACTCTATGAACTTTAAGTACTTTGTTTGCACTTTAAGACCATGTAAGACTCTTGCTGTTTCTCCAGTTCTGTCCTTGGCTAGAATCTCACTTTTATAAAGAGAGACTGTGTACTAACATTTCCTAGGTATCAATATTCTGACCAAAACAAGCTATATGATTATGTACAGGGGTGTCCACAGGGAATGGCTTCGGGTTGTCTTAGCAATTGTAACTTTTTAAAAAGAAAATAGAGCCATGTTAATTTTAAAACCAGCAAACATATTTAAAAGATGTAAAGCCTCAGGGTAGTGGGTGGTGGGCGGGCGGAGACACATGGCTAGTTGTAAATGCAGACAAGTTCGAATTTGAATTTGAACATGACTTCAGGAGCATGTAAAGGTCCTAAGTTTGTGGACCGGTCCTATGTCCATTTTTTCAACACTGTTATACCTTCGAACGGTTGCTGAAGGAATGGACATTAAACAAGGACTCACTGTATATCTAGAGGTGCCCACTGCTTTGCCACACTTCTAACTCTTATACTGTATGAGTCTTTCCCAGTAATTTTAGTTACTTGTACCGTGTTTCCCCGAAAATAAGACCCTGTCTTATTTATTTTTGAACCCTGAAATAAGTGCTTGGCCTTATTTTCAGGGAGGTCTTATTATTTTGGGGCGCGTGGAGTAAGACGGGGCTCCTCTTGCTGTCTTACCTGATTTCCAGCTCTGTCTACCTAACCTTAACCAGAGGAAGTGGTATTTTCAGGGGAGGGCTTATTTTCAGGGAAGGGCTTATTTTCAGGGGAGGGCTTATTTTCGGGAAAACACGGTATAGGAATATAATGCTATCTATGAGTCACTTTTAAGTAATTTTCACTGGTCTTTACTGATATTGATCACTTTACCTTGAAACACCCACACCCACACCTACACACACACACACACTGCTGGTGTGTGTAAAAGGCGCTCTCCTTCCAAGTAGGTCAGAGAGGAATCAGTAGTTAAGAAGCCAAAAAACCTCTTTTGATTGGGGAAGTTACTGGCACTTTTGAAGGCCAGAGAAGCCACCACTGTGGATCTTTTGCTTTTCAAACAGCTGTTGCAACCTTTTTCACAAAAAGAGGTAAGCTAAGTTAATCCTCCTTGTATACGTTTATAAACATGAGTCAGATTTCATTACAGTTACATGTAGCCATTTATTTTCTGCATATGGCAACTAGATACAGGTAATCCTTGGTTTACAACCACAATTTAATCCAAAATTTCTGTTGCTAAGTGAGACATTTGTTAAGTGAATTTTGCCTCATTTTGCAACCTTTCTTGCCACAGTTATTACGTGAATCACTGCAGTTGTTAAGTTAGTAACATGGTTGTTAAGTGAATCTGACTTCCCCATTGTCTGTCTTTATTTTTATTTATTTATTTTTGTCAAGTACGTATTGGTGATATACATAGATATAACATTGTTTATATACATAAGATGGGTACTAATAAAAGGGAACATTAGGACATGGACGGTAGGCACGCTGGTGCACTTATGCACGCCCCTTACTGACCTCTTAGGAATTGGGTGAGGTCAACAGTGGACAGTCTAAGGGTAAAGTTTTGGGGGTTTGGTGACTTTGCTTCTCAGAAGTTTGCAAAAGAGGATCACATGACCCCAGGACACTGCAACCGTCATAATTATGAGTCAGTTGCCAAGCATCTGAATTTTGATCATGTGACCATGGGGGTGCTACAGCGGTCATAAGTGTGAAAAACAGTCATACGTTACTTTTTTCAAACGTTCACTAAACGAACTGTTGTAAGTCGAGGGCTACCTGTAGTAAGATCAGGGCCTATTCAGTTTTTGCTTTTTGTGCATTTTTTGGGGCTGAAAAACATTGCCAGGAAAAATACTTGTCATCCCTAAACGTTCTTTTATGCACTGTATGAAACCTAGAGATCTTTTCACAAAAATAAAATAAAGGGATGGGGTGGGATGGGATGGGATGGGATGGGAAGGGAAGGGAAGGAGAAAGGAAAGGAAAGGAAAAGAAAAGAAAGGAAAGGAAAGGAAAGGAGAAAGGAAAGGAAAAAAGAAAGGAAAGGAAAGAGGAAAGGAAAGGAAAGGAAAGGAAAGGAAAGGAAAGGAAAGGAAAGGAAAGGAAAGGAGAAAGGAAACGAAAGGAAAAGAAGATAAAATACTAAGTAGGAGCATATAATTTGTATGCTATTTGATTTGGCTAAATGAAAGTGTAAAAAGTATTTAAAATTTATCAAAAAGGCAAGTCAGTATATTATTCAGTTATTTTCTATATATGAATTATCCAGGGCAGATAAACAGCCTAAGTTTTATTTCTCAAGGGATTCTAGATTAGCTATACAGATGCAGAAAAATGAATTGGGAAGATCAAGTGTTGCCAAAAATGAAATGTTCTCATGGCTGCATTAAAATCATAACATTGATGTACACAACAGTTCATTGCCCACCAAGCAAAGTATAAATTAATCGTCTGATATGACTGTTAAAAACAGGTGTGAGATAAAAAGCTTTTCAACCTGCAGCTTTCAGCTGCAAGGAATAAGATTGGACAATCCTAACAGGAAAAAGGAGAGTGACTCATAACAATTCCAAACTATGACATTGCTGCCTATTTCTGTTAGAAAAATGGAAGGAAAAGTGGTCCTGTAAAAATTGACCTTTAATTTTTCTCTTCTATCTCACAGAGATTAGAGATTGGGTAAAGTAATGTGTCATTTTAAAGAACAGGGTGGGGGCAGGGGTGAAATTCAGCAGGTTCTGACAGGTTTTGTAAAACCGGTAGCAGAAATTTTGAGTAGTTCAGAGGACCGGCAAATACCACCTCTGGCTGGCCCCAAAGTGGGGTGGGAAGGAGATTTTGCAGTACCCTTCCCCCAGGAGTGGGGAGGGAATGGAGATTTTGCAATATCCTTCCCCCCAGGAGTGGGGAGGGAATGGGGATTTTGCATTATCCTTCCCCTACTACGCCTACCAAGCCACGCCCACAGAACCGGTAGGGGGAAATTTTGAATTTCACCCCTGGGTGGGGGGACAATTACAGAGGACCTTGCATTGGGATTTATATCTGCACAATCCAAGATTGTTGTGTAGAAAGTTAGCACCCACCCCTCTCCTAGAATAATGAAATACTTTGAGAAATATTAAAAAGACAGAATATTGCATTTCCCTGGATGATAAAAGAAGAAACAGGTTTTAAAGATGGAAAGCAGCTCCCTGCCGCCAGCAGATATTGGTGCCCATTAAGAAAGACTGGGCCAGCCTATCTACAAGACAAAAGACCTCCAGCACCAGGGTGATGGGATTAAGACATGACCCTCCAGGACATAATAGAATTAATCCATATAGCAGCAGAGGTCACCACATGGCACAACAAGCCCCTTCATTGCATCAGCCCAAACTTCAACCAATCTTAACTCAGACAAACATGACCCCTACAGGGCCCCATGGGAATCTGACAACAGCCAATAGAATAGGAAGAATAGAATAGAATAGGAATAGAACAGGAAGTTCAAGTGCAAAGCCCAAGAGAAGGTCTAAAAGCCACCCACTCTCAACTCCATGTGGTCAGCTGCCCAGAACCATGTGCTTGGCGGTTCACCATTAAGCCATCTTTCCAATCAGCCTCCATGTTTCCAGTGTCTTTCTTCCGGCTTGGAACTGAACCAGATGGATATTTCTTCCTACAGTTGGTAGCAATATGCTAGGGAGATGGGCAGAAGAGATGGACTGTTCTGTCTTGTTTTACAAGGCGAGTTGAGATAATCAAGGAACTATATTGGCACATACAGCGCTAAAGAGAACATACATTATGGCCCTCGGAACCTGAGGTGAAAAATCGTGGCTTTGCATCTCGCAGTATTTTTATTTCATTTCATTTTTTACATTTTACAAATTGTGTATATTCCTGGATATATATTTTGAAATAATTGTGGGGCAGAGATCCTTAAAGGTTTAATTGCATGCACTAAGAGGCCCCTTTCAATTTTTGGGGACCAGAGGAATGACAATCTTTTTTCTAGCATTTTAAAGAAACTCATGGTGAGCAGAGTTGAAACAGCTGCTGATTGGGCAGGTGATTTCCCATTCTTTTTCTGTCATTTTCATTCTTCCTTTCCCGCCCCCCACTTTTGAGATCCCTTTGTTACCTAGGAAAGGTGTTAAGGAAGGCCCATATTGCTCTTAAGAGAAGTCAGACGGGATTAACTCTGTGGTGGGTTCCTACCAGTGTGGTCCACTCTATAGCACCGGTAGCGGCCCGCTGGTGACATCACAGTACTGGTGCGGTCGGTTGCTGGTGCTTGGGTGCCGCCATTTTTTAAAAAAAGTTTCTTCTGCGTATGCCCAGAAGCCGAGCTTCCGGCACTGCGCATGTGCTGCCTTCCTACCCCACAGTGAGTCCAAGCAGGGGAGGATGGCTGAGGGAGCGCGTGAGACGCTGAAAGAAAGGGTGGCAAGACCTATCTCAGTTCCCCTCCCTTCAGCAGTCCGAGAAGCCACGAACGCGCAGTGATGATCCTAGGCATTTTCACATGTTTGAGGCTTCTCGAGCTGCTGAGGGGAGAGGGAATGGGCGGCAGGATCTATCTCAGTTCCCCTCCCTTCAGCAGTCCGAGAAGCCACGAATGCGCAGTGATGATCCCAGGCATTTTCACACGTTCGAAGCTTCTCAAGCTGCTGAGGGGAGGGGGAATGGGCGGCAGGAGCCTAGGATCATTGAATGAGGAGAAGCATTCAGGCCGGACGGAGCCTCCTAGAAGAACCGTTGCCTTGGTCTTGCTGCTCCCGCTGTGGGGGGCTGCATTGCGGGTGGGCAATGTCCCCCTGCTTCTCCGGCTGCTGCCAAGCTCCCGAGGCCCATGCCCACCCGGTCACATGGCTGGCAATCCACACCCACAAAATAAGCCACGCCCACAGAGTGGTAGTAAAAAAATTAGGAACCCGCCCCTGGATTAACTGTAGAAAACCTGTCGGATTTACATGAAGCTAGGTTGACGTTTTCTACAAATTTTCTCAACTGTAACCTTCTCAGCGTAGTTGTTCAATGGAAAAATCCATTCCTTCTGATTCTTCCCTGTTTCTTTCAGGTATATGGCAATCGTTTACCCTTTTAAGCAAAAACTTTCCACAGCAAACACAAAATGCAATGACACATCTAATCCAAGCAAAGAGGAGGAACAAGATTGCCAAATGATTGATAGCTCTGCCTTACATCTGTTTTCAGAATGGTTAGGTAAAAAGCCCATTGCCTTTTTAAAGGTCTACTGTATCATGTTTGTACTTACAGAGAAGGAAGATAGCTCATGAGATGGGAAAAAACCCACAGATTCTCCTCAACAGACAAAAAAGTTGTTTTTATCTTCATTGGATTGTGACATTCCAGGATCAGGAATTACACACACACACACAGACACCAAAAAAGTGAAGCACTTGGAATTTAGTCATCGCCTCAAATTTTATCTAACCAGACTTTAGAACAGAGGTGTCCAGCTTTGTCAACTTTAAGACTTTGTAGACATCAGTTCTCTGGCTGGGGAATTCTGGGAGTTGAAGTCCACAGGTCTTAAAGTTGCCAAGGCTTTAGAGATTTTTAGAGGGAGAGGAATGGGTTTATAAAGCCACCCAATTGAAATAATGTGATTAGGTAGTGCACAGCAAAACAAAAACTACCCTTCCTCCAAACAAACCAACATTACACATTTTTTTAAAAACTACCCAATATATTTTTAAAAAATGATGCCCAAAGACAATAATTATCAAGAGTTGAACTCAAGTGTGTAGCTAACTATGAAACTCCTATCCAAGTTCTCATCAGATTTAACCAGCTTTGAAAGTCTGAGAAAGTCAAATAGATTTTGCCATTTGCTACTGAGAACTTCTCACATTTGTTGTCTTCAATATTGCTGGTGCTCACCGCAGCTGTAAGAAAATCCTTCTTCTGTGCAGACATGGGATATGTAACCCAGCTGGGAGGAAGACTTGCTGCCAGTGTCCTACCCATGTCATTTGAAGTTATGAGCAGTAAACATTTAGTTTTTGCATGGGTCTCTATGGATAGGATAAAAAAAACAAGGCAATGGTTGTGGCCCTTAAGTTTTGTCACTTTCAAAACACATATGCACACTGTGTCCCAATGGAGCCCCAAATAATTCACTAGCTAATAATGGTGGTCTACTGGCTGAAATATTGTAAAGATGGCTGAAATAGGAATGTGAAGTGCATAAACCACATTAAGAAAGATACCACCTAGTATAAGGTGACCAGATATTTTTTTTTAAAGCGGGACACCATTGACGGGGGCGGGGCCGCCTGGACGCCGCCATTTGAGTTTTGCCCTCTGCGCATGCGCAGAACGCTGTGCATGCGCAGAGGGCAAAAGAACGCAAATGTCGGCGTCCAGGTGGGTGGGGGGGGAGGCGGGAGGCCTTTCCTCGCCTCCCGCCTCCCCTTCGGGAGCCGGCAGTGGCTTGGGCTGGCTCCAGATCTCCTTTCTCCCCCTGTCACTCCAGCAGCCCAGCGCTGGCGGAGGGGGAGCAGGAGAGCCAAGACTCTTGCGGCATAGAGCAACCGGCGTCACTAAACCTGCGCCTCACAGAGGGGCGGCCCAGGCTCCCTCGGGCCGGGCCGCCTTCGACGAGGTTCCCAGGGAGATTTTGCCCCGAATCCCAGACGGTGGTGGATCGGAGAGTCACCTCACTCACCCCTTTTACGGAGAGGAACTCGAGCAGCGGAAAAACCAGGTGCCGGTCCAAGAAATGCGCGATCCAGTTAGTCAGATCGTATTCCGCCATCTCTTGGACAGGCGGCTGAGGAAAAGGGGGGTCCAACGCATTCCGCCGCCAGCACGCCTAACCTTAAGTGTGCATGCGCTTCAGGGCGGGCCCGACTGATCTCTAAGCGGATGGGTTCAGCTGGGCGGTTCTTCAGCGGTCAGCATGAGTTACGCATGCGCATAGGGCACGCTTCTCTTTTACGTCATCCTTCTCTGTTGAAAACTTCAGCCCTAAGATAAGGTGAGCAGACGTCCCGCTGTTTCGGCATTCTTTCCAAAAAAACGTGACTTTTTGGAAACAATGCGGGACGCGGGACACATGCTTGAAAAGCGTGTCTGTCCCGCCAAAAGCGGGACGTCTGGTCACCTTAACCTAGTATTACAGAAGTGAGTTAACTGCTGCATGCAATTCCTGGCATGTGAGTTATAAAAACAAGTTTTGTCTGAATACTTATTTTATCAGTTTAAAAATGTGGAAGCATCTAAAGGCTGGTTGATGCATTACAACTTTGTACATGTTGGTGATTCTGGAGCAAAGAGAAAAACTAAGGCAGATACAGGAAGAGATAAGAATGCATGAAAAAAATAGGAGACTGAAAGTGTTTCCCAGTGCTACAAGAAACAACAGCTCTTTTACTGTGCAGTCTTAAAATACTTTCCATTCCCTCTTCTTTTGGAAGGAAGAAAAACAACAATTACTATGACAAAGTCTTGCTCACGAGTTCTCCCCATTTCCTTTGCTCTTTGTTTCCTTATGTTTCCTCCACATAATGCCATCATGACTTCAGGCAGTTTTTCACTGCCATTAATGAGCTATTCTAATTCCCGAAAGGAAGGTGATCATGTGCTCTCTGATGTTGTAAACAGAGCATTGCTTTCAGTGCCAGATCTTGCTCTCAGTTTCTCACACAAGGAAGAATCAAGGTGGTGTCCAAAGGCCATTTTCACTTGCTTCCTTTTCTGATCACCTCTTGATCGAAGATTGTTCCATACATTATTGATAGGAAAGCTTGATTAGCTTCCGTTTGGAACAGGGGCATCCACAGAACCGGTCAAAAAAGTCAAGATGGTAACTCTTATGTTTAATTTAAACCCCTGCCCTTTTTCAGTGTTTATCATTATGTGATGACCGTGGTGGGATTCCAAATCTTTTCCTACCGGTTCTATGAGAGTGCACTTTGCACGCGCATGCAACCACCCTCGGTGTCAGCGCTGCAGAGCTGAGCTGTTGTTTAGCTCAGCTGAGGCGCGGCAATCCACTCTGCCGTGCAAATCAGCTGAGCTAAAAAACAAGGGAATATAGGACAGGGAACGGCGGGGGCAGGAGGGCGGGGCCAGCCAGAGGTGGTATTTGCCGGTTCTCCGAACTACTCAAAATTTCCGCTACCGGTTCGCCTGAACCGGTCCGAACTGGCTGAATACCACCTCTGGCGATGCAGGTTAAAAAGGGGGTGGTGCCATACTTAATGGAGATTTACAATGAGACACACATAAAAGTCAGGCAGAGTTTTCAGTGGTGAAATCCATTTTTTACTACCTGTTCTGTGGGCGTGGCTTGGTGGGCGTGGCAGGGGAAGGATACTGCAAAATCTCCATTCCCACCCCACTCCAGGGGAAGGATACTGCAAAATCTCCATTCCCTCCACACTCTGGGGCCAGCCAGAGGTGGTATTTGCCGGTTCTCCGAACTACTCAAAATTTCCACTACTGGTTCTCCGAACTACTCAAAATTTCCACTACCAGTTCTCCAGAACCTGTCAGAACCTGTTGGATTTCACCCCTGGTTTGATTGCACCATCATAACTTTCATCATGTAGATGTAGACTGCCCTCAGTATCATAGAGAATTTTCTTACTAAAGGAAGGGAAATATTTATCCCTGATCATTCACACTCAGCCTTTCTCCTTTTCCTTCTTCTTTCTTTTTCTTGTTTAGGTATCACATAGCTGTCATTCTCCTGGTTTATGTACTGCCTCTCACTGTGATGTTTGTCACATACAGTGCAATAGGAATAACTCTGTGGCATAATGATGTTCCTGGAGATCATACTAACATGGTGTACTATCAACATAAGATCGTGGCTAAGAAAAAGGTTAGTAATTTGTTCACCCCCCAAAAAGTACCTTAAAGTGGAATTGTAATATAAATCCATTGCAAGTCTCATAAAGGTAAAGGCTCCCCTCGCACATATGTGCTAGTAATTCCCAACTCTAGGGGGTGGTGCTCATCTCCGTTTCAAAGCCGAAGAGCCAGCGCTGTCTGAAAACGTCTCCATGGTCATGTAGCTGGCATGACTAAACGCCAAAGGCACACGGAATGCTGTTACCTTCCCACCAAAGGTCCCTATTTTTCTACTTGCATTTTTTACGTACTTTCAAACTGCTAGGTTGGCAGAAGCTGGGACAAGTAACGGGAGCTCACCCCGTTACGCGGCGCTAGGGATTCAAACCGCTGAACTGCCGACCTTTCTCATGCAAGTCTCTTTCTCATGCAAGTCTCATACCACCAGCGGCGGGTTGCTCCCTTACCGGTGCCGGTGCGCTGCGCGTGCATCTCCACACTTCGGGTGCGCATGCGCTCGCTACGTGCACGCGCCCCCTCGCACAATTTTGCTTCTGTGCATGTGCGGAAGCAAAATTGCGCCAAAATCTCACGAGGGGACACGGGCACGCGTGAGATTTTGGCACGATTTTGCTTCCGCGCATCTGCAGAAGCAAAATCTCACCAAAATCTCTCTCGCGCGCGCATCCCCTCACGAGATTTCGGCACGATTTTGCTTCCACGCATGCGCAGAAGCAAAATCGGCCAAAAATTCACGGAAAAAATGGTGACGCGCACAGTGGACCGGCAGAGAGTGCTCCGGAGCGGTCGCGCGCAAATTGCGTAATCGGCCGCTCCCTACCGGAGCTGTTCCCCAGGCACCTCCGGCAGGAACCCTCCTCTGCATACCACTGTATAATTGTGCATTTATTTCCAAAAGATTCTAATTCCATTATGTCTTCAGTAAGTTGTAAGGCACCTTTGTAAAGTTTGTGACAAGAATTTGGGAATGTCACCTTGTCAGCTTGACAGTCCCACCCTTGCACTTTGAGTCCTTAAAAAGGAAACGAATGAATTCTGCGTGGCTGACATGCCTCAGCATGAATTGGGATAATTTTTCATTAGCAATATCTTATAGGGCTAAAGTAAACACAACATCAAGATTTTTATAAACAGCTTATATGGTTGCATTATCAAGTAATATTAATTCCGGTATTCATGGCACCAACACCCATTGACAAAATGATTTCATATAAAATGAAATTGCAATAACTCCAATCATTTTATCAGCATGTAGCAGCTTCATGAACTGCTCCAAGAAAGAGGAGAAATTTTCTCTGGGAAAAAATTTCTTGTTATTATGAGGGACCAGCCAATCAGTGTTGTGCGTGTTATCTTGAACTTCAGACAGGAAGAACCAGCTTTGCCTTGAGCTCAGTCTGTGAGGAAAGGTTATACGGCAAAGCCAGGCACAGTGAGTAAGCTTTCACAAAAGGCTCCCTGCTTTTATGTGCCTACATAAGATTGTAAGTCTGGAACTGAGTTGAGGCACAGGCTGGGGATCAAGACAGAGTCACCATGTTTATTTGAGACCAGGGAATTCATCTGTTGTTTTGGGTCATCTCTTACAATCTTGCTGGTCTGGTAACTCCAAGGCAACAATAATCAGCATGAACTTCAGGATTTTGGAGGCCCTCAAGCATGGCATTCTGAATGGTCCCCTCTCGCATAATAAAGATGGGAACCCCTAAGTAAATTCTTACACTTACTAATTCCAGTCTGGCCAAAGCAGCTGTAAAATAATACGTTTTCTTGGATGTGCTATGAAAGGAGAAATGTTCAGCTTTGCTGAGAGACAGCAGTGAAGATCAGCAAAGAACCAGCCGGCAGTTATCTTCTCTGACAAGATGTCTTTGTCAAGTTGGTCTTCCTTCTACAACCAGTTTATGATTTTTAGAATCTTATATATAAACATCTCAGGTCAAGCTGGAAGAGCAGAACAGCTGGTCATAGACACTAACATTGGTACATCATCCTAACATCTGTTTCCAGGTGCCTTTTAGCTTAAGATTGACCTCATTATGTTTACTCTTGCCATTCTCTGCACCTTCTTCTCTCCTTCCTTCCAGTCATTTGACTTACCACATACAGTACATGCGCAAACCGCTAGTAAAGGGTTTTAGAACCCACTACCACTGTTCCCTCTAAGCTGTGCAGCTGCGCACGTAATGAGAGAATGCCGCGCGAAAGTTTCTAACTTCTGCGCGGCATTTTCTAATGGCAGAAGCCGCGCGCCTGCGCGGCCGCGCATATAGAAAGAGAACACCGCATGGCAGTTTCTAACTGCCGCACACCATTTTCTGGTGTTACAGGGAACATTGCCCACTACCACTCCAAGGTCCCTTCCAGCTCTATTCTGATTGATGTGGGAAGGAACAAAGAAAGAAAGAAAGAAAAGACAGATCTTGACATTACATGGAGTGTTAAAATCTAGATAACCTTTAGGTGACTGCCAAGAGATACATAAAACACTTAACTTATTGCTGCATCAATTAGTCTGGAGTTTTGCCAGTCAGATCGGAGGTTTGCCTTCGGGCCCAGAGGGCTTATATACCCCAGACTAACAATTTGAGATATGCAGACAAAACTACTTTGCTTAGCTAAACATAAAAAGGTTTAGAAGAGCCTACACAGAAAGTAAACTCGAATATTCAGGCTAATGTTAACTATTAAGATAAAAAGAACATCAACCTGTCATGCTTGATGAACTCCAAGGTGAAAAAATTAAAGTGCTACATAAATTTGTTTTCTTGAGAGTCATGAACTTGGCCTCTCATTTCTGGGCCGCAAACATCTGAAAGTCTGGCATGACTACTAGAGGTGGCAAGAAAAAAAAACAGAACACTTAGTTCCTCTTTTTCAGCAATACAGTCATGATCTGGATTTTTATAGCCTAGATTTTAAAATTAGTTTTATTTCGCCATTGCAAAATAAACAATGAACAAACAACCAATAAAAAAATAGAAGAAAAAAAAAGAAAAAAAGAAAAACACTCCCAACAACCACAGTATTATATTAGTAAGAGCTTCATATGAAGGTTGCACCAAAGGACAATCACATCCTCGTTGTAATCCTCTATCTGTAATCTGTGTCTGAAAGCCACTCATTCATAAATTGCAAATAACATCAGGTTCAAACCCTTGAGGAACTGAGCTGAGGCTATAGATTTCATCTTTCCAAAGGTGAAGGTCAAGTATATTAACCATAAGAACTGTACAGAGAACCCATTTCTATTGACCGGCCATTGGTTTGTAGCAAAGGCATGCCAAGGTCAATAAACAATCATAAAAACTGGTCAAAGGCTGACTACTCTATCAAATATGAATAGCTGCTTTGTTCTGAGATTGGAACGAAACAGCTCCACTTGAAATGTTTTGTTGGAAGGATTTGAGTCACCAGTGGCATCTGCAGACTGTTTGTCTCTCCGTGAAAATGTGAATTGTGTCCTTCCGGGGCAGGTTCCAACTCTTCGGGGTGTGCCTGAAATGTTGCAACACATGTAGAAAAGGGCTGGTGCTTGATCACAACACCATGATAGCAATAGCACTTAGAGTCTTAGACTTATATACCGCTTTAAGTGCTTTACGGCCCTCTCTAAGCAGTTTACAGAGTCAGCATATTGCCCCCAACAATTTGGGTCCTCATTTTACCCACCTCGGAAGGATGGAAGGCTGAGTCAACCTTGAGCCAATGAGACTCAAACTGCCAAACTGCTGGCAGCAGGTGATCAGCAGAAGTAGCCTGTAGTACTGCATTCTAACCACTCCGCCACCGCAGCTCTTGCAGCACGGTGAACCTTCTCACTTGTCCATTCCCTGAGGATGCTACCAATGATTCAAGAGGCTCCTGATTAGTGAGCGACTATGCCTGTGATAGGGCTGAGGTTGAAACTGTGGAGCATGTCTTATCATACTGCCCTATGTATAACACAGCCAGAATTAAATTATTGTCTCTTCTTGGAACTGATCCATCTGGTTCTAAGGCTAGTAATTTGGCCTTATATTGTCTAGCAGATGACTCCTCCTATATTACTTCTCAGGTTTCAAAATTTTTCTTAAGAGCTGTAACTATTAGAGAACATTGTAATTCTCTTTAGCCAAGGCATCCGGTGTTAATTGCTTGTGATTGTATTGTTTTCTTTTTGCTTTTTTGCTGCACTTGTATTTTGGTCCGTGACTGTAAAATAAATAAAAAAATTATTATTATGGCTTCAACCAGCGAAAAGACAGGAGGATGCTACCAAGAGTATCCCGTTTCAAGAATTCTGCATAGGAAACAGTGGATCTTTTCTTCCTCCAAAGCTGACGGAAATCCATGTCAACTGCTACTTGCTACCCAGTCTATAAAAATATAGGCAAAGAATGACTGATATAAAAAAAAATTCAAATCCCCAAACAATGAAAGCAACAGTGAAAATTTTCTCTCTTGCCTGTTCATTACCATGCTCTTAATTTTCCAACTTACATCTCAGTGAATATGGCAGGAACGGAATCTTGGTAGGTTTTTTGGCAGATGCATTTTCTTAGCAGCCATGGCTTGGACGAAGGTTTTAAAAACAAGTCAATTGCGGGATGTCCAAATACTTGAAAGGTTAAGAACGAAACACTCATTTTGTCTCAATTTCTGGAATGGCATGGCCGCTGCTCCAAGCTCAGAAAATTTCTCACGTAGAATATTTTGTACCATTCCTTGTGGTAATTAGATTATACAGTGGGAAAGAAAGAGTGAAACAGTCATAAAACAACCCTATGTTATTGTTGTTTTTGTCCTAGTTCGTCAGGGCAATGGTTGCAGTTGTGATAACATTTGCCATTTGCTGGTTCCCTTATCATTTCTACTTCATCCTGGGAAGCATCTGGAAGGAAGTCAACAGGCAGAAGTACATCCAACAAGTTTATCTGGTTGTGTTCTTGCTGGCCATGAGTTCTGCAATGTACAGTCCAATTATTTATTGCTGTCTTAATCATAGATGAGTATTGTGTAGCTTAAGGGACGTCAGCTTCAGTGAGTAAAAAGATCTATCACCCAAGGACAGGACAGTATAAAACGACATGCAGATAAATGTTCACTTCAAATTACTGTAATGTAATTTGGTGCCACAATCGGGTGAAATCCAGCAGGTTCTGACAGGTTCTGGAGAACCCGTAGCGGAATTTTGAGTAGTTTGAAGAACCGGCAAATACCATCTCTGGCTGGCCCCAGAGTGGGGTGGGAATGGAAATTTTGCAGTATCCTTCCCCTGCCACACCCACCAAGCCACACCACGCCCACCAAGCCACGCTCACAGAACCGGTAGTAAAAAAAAATTGGATTTCACCACTGGTCATTACTCACACCCAAAAACTTTTTTCCTTAACATTTTTTTAATATAAAAACATCAGCTTTACATTTTTGAAAGTGGCAAATGCTCAAGGGTAAGTTGAGATACAGGTGAGTTCACACATACTAAGCCATAGTTTTGATAAACACAATATGGTGAGCTAATTCCTATATAAAAATAACTCATGAATCCATGGTGTAATACCCACAGTGACTGGATTCACAGGGTGCTAAGCCTGTTGTGTGTGGTTACTGCTTGTCATAGGTGAACTCAAACACCATTGATATATCTAGATATATCTAGTGTCAAACTCGATTTCATTGAGGGCCGCATCAGGGTTGTGTTTGACCTCGGGGCGGGGGGGCATGGACAGACAGGGTGGGCGTGAACCTCTGCCAGCTCATGGGGGGCTGCGGGCAGCCCTCCCAAGTTCCATTTTCACTGGCAGAGGGCTGCAGGAGGCCGTTGCAGCCGAAAATGGAGCCTAGGAGAGCCGTGTGCGGCCCTCCCAAGCTCCGTTTTTGCTGGCAGAGGCACCACAGGCCGGTCCTTTGTTGTTTCCAGGGTGGCCTCACGGGCCAGATCTAAGCACCCCACAGGCCGGATCCGGCCCCCGGGCCTTGAGTTTGACACTCCTGATCTAGAATCTCTAACACACAGAGGAAAGTTAGCAGTAAAAAAATCAAAATAGTGGCCCAAGCATGTGATCAATGGCCAATCCTTCTTTATGAACCTAACACCTTATAAGGACATGGGACTTAATTGCCAGGCCGGCCATCTTGATTTTTTTGAGCCTACCTTTGTAGACACCCGTTTGGTTAGAGGTCAGGCCAGAGACAGACAGATGAGTCAGCAGAGAGATAGTAAATCATAAAACTGTGGTGGAAAATACTGCAGAACACATTTAAAAAAATAGAAAGGTGTAGTAGAAATTAGGGGGGGAAATTGATGGTTTCACTCTCTCGTCTCTAGGTTAGATAACATGCATTTTATTAATATTTGTGCCCCTGGCAGGTTCCGATCTGGATTCAGGATTGCTTTTCAATGGTGCCCCTGTGTGAAAGCTACAGAAAGAGACCGGCTTAACCTTAGCTATCCTGACCCTTACAGAAAATCCAAAGAGAACAAGCATCCAACTTCTCTATGAGCTTAGGAGTGTACACAACTGATCACTTTGTCAGTTACTCATATGTATTGGGTGGCATGATTTTTAATCCTAAAGGCTTGAGTAACAACTTCATTGCCCTGGTTTTTGTGGTAGCATCAAAAATACTGCACTAGATCACAGCAGGATTGTATAGGTAGTTCTCGATTTAAAACCATTCGTTTAGTGACCATTCAAAGTTACAACAGCATGGAAAAAAGTGTTCTCCACACGGATGACCATTGCAGCATCCCCATGGTCACATGATTAAAATTCGGACGCTTGGCAACTGGCATGTATATTTATGATGGTTGCAGGATCCCGGGGTCATGTGATCACCTTTTGCAAACTTGTGACAAGCAAAGTCAATGGGGAAGCCAGATTCACTTAACAACTGTGGCAAGAAAGGTTGCAAAATGGGGTGTAAACTCACTGTTGCTTAGCAGTGGAAATCTGGGACTCAATTGCAGTTATAAATCGAGGACTACCTGTAATTATTCTTTTGTAGTGGCACTGTAGTTTGCCTGTTTGAGGTCCTTTTGAAATCCCTTTTTACATAAAAGATATTGTTCTATTCCCCACAAAATAAGCTGTCAATACATTTTTCCCCAGTGTGTCTTGATAATCTAATTTCTTGCTATAAAGTCATTAATAATTCCACTGATATTATCAGTACTTTAAACATCCGTACTTTAATCAACCTAAGTTATTTATTGCAGTTTTAATTATTCCACTATTTGTATACATTAAAGATAATTTAAATACATTTAATTGGTTCCAATTTCACCAGTTGTTATAAAGAACAATTCAGGAATGGTGAGCCCTTAACTAATAGAGACCAAAAGTTAAGCGTCCACTCAGTGTACTCCTAGACATTAAATCAAGGGTCCTCAATCTATGGCCCGAAGCCATTAATCCGGCCCTCGCAGGACCACGAGGCTGTCCCGCCCACATTGCCCTGCCCATCCACCAGCCCCCACCCTTCGGCCGAGTGCAGGACTTACCTTTGGGAGCGCCACGGGCTGGAACTGGAAGGTAAGGCCAACATTTTTGGCCTGCAGGGATGTTCTGGAGGCGGGGGAGGTGAAAAACGGGCCCGTTTTTCACCTTCCCCGTCTCCAGAAGATAGATAGATAGATCATAGATAGATAGATAGATAGATAGATAGATAGATAGATAGATAGATAGAGAGAGAGAGAGAGAGAGAGAGAGAGAGAGAGAGAGAGAGAGAGAGAGAGAGAGAGAGAGAGAGAGAGGAGACACAGAGACAGAAAGAGAGAGAGAGACAGAAAGACAGACAGAGGGAGAGAGAGAGAGAGAGGGAGGGAGAGAGAGAGAGGGAGGGAGAGAGAGAGAAAGAAAGAGATAGACAGAGAGAGGGGGGGAAAGATAGATAGAAAGAGACAGAGAGAGAGAGAGAGACACACAGAGAGAGAAAGAGAGGTAGACAGAGATAGATAGATAGAGGGAGAGAGAGAGAGGAGACACAGAGACAGAAAGAGAGACAGAAAGATAAGACAGAGGGAGAGAGAGATATAGATAGATAGATAGATAGATAGATAGATAGATAGATAGAGAGAGAGAGAGAGAGAGAGAGAGAGAGAGAGATAGAGATAGAGATAGACAGAGAGATAGACAGAGGGAAAGATAGAGATAGAAAGAGACACAGAGACACAGAGACACACAGAGAGAGAGAAAGAGAGAGGTAGACAGAGATAGATAGAGGAAGATAGAGAGAGAGAGAGAGGAGACACAGAGACAGAAAGAGAGAGAGAGAGAGAAAGATAGACAGAGGGAGATAGATAGATAGATGATAGATAGATAGATGATAGATAGATAGATAGATAGATGATAGATAGATAGATAGATAGATAGATAGATAGATAGATAGATAGATAGATAGATAGATAGATGGATAGGGATAGGGATAGGGATAGGGATAGGGATAGAGAGAGAGAGACTTGTTGATTGTAAGCTCCTTGGGGCTGAGAAGAATTGCTGCAAAACTGAGTTTCCCGAAGTGGACCACTAGACTCCTAAACAACTGAAAAAACAGTCTAGTACAGTGATGGCGAACCTATGGCACGCGTGCCACAGGTGGCACGCGGAGCCATATCTGCCGGCACGCGAGCCGTTGCTCTAGCTTAGCTCCAACACGCATGTGCACGCCGGCCAGCTGATTTTTGGCTCACACGGAGGCTCTGGGAGGGCGTTTTCGGCTTCCGGAGGGCCTCTGGGGGGGCAGGAGAGGGCGTTTTCACCCTCCCCAGGCTCCAGGGAAGCCTACTGGGCCCACCAGAAGTCGGGAAATGGGCCATTTCTGGCCTCTAGAGGGCTTTCGGGGGGTGGGGAAGGCCGTTTTCGCCCTCCCCAGGCATTGAATTATGGGTGTGGGCACTCGCACGTGTGCAATAGTGCACACGGATTTGCTTTCGGCACCTGAGGAAAAAAAGGTTCGCCATCACTGGTCTAGTAAAAAGAAAAGTCAATCAAAAGAGCAACATGCAAACAAAAGGGGAAAAACTACAGTTGTTAAGTCGAGGACTACCTGTATTAAGGTCCTTGCACTCAACTACCTTGAACATCATGAGTTATCCTAGGGAGATTAGAGGGATCAAATCCAAACTATAATTCCCAACATAGCCTTCTATCTTTCACTGCAAAGGATACAGGGGAAATGACTTTTACTAAAAGGCTTTTGTTTATTAGTAGGAAAAGGTGTTACTTCAGTCCTGTTTTTCTTTCCCATTGAATATAACTGGTCCAGCCTTCCTTCAGTCCCCAACAAGAACTCCACCAGTGAAGACTAAATGTTGCAAAGATCTAAAAACTGGGCAAAGGGGGGGGATTTTCCTTGTATTTCCCCATAATTGGGGAAATAATTAGGGAAATCCCTGAAATCTTTTGGAAAGAACGAACATCCGATTTAACACTCATTACTATAGCTCAATAAACATAGCATTAGGACAGTGTACTGTGAGGCACGCTTTAAATATTTATTATAATTTATGAGGCAAGAGTATTTCACTCAAGAAAGGAAAATTATTGGTTTATATAAATTTATTAAATAGTGATTTATATACTATAATCAAAATTAAATAATTTTGGAAATAACTTCCATATCAAAGATTCCAGCAGACTGAAAAGCAGCACAAAATAAAATCATGGGTCGAGATTTATTTTTTTAGGGGAAAAAAAACCAATTTAAAATGCTGGGAGTTTTTTTTTAAGCCTCTTAAAACATTGGAACTATCTGCCAAAAAAAAAAAAATTCTTCAGATTGCAATTAGTAGCAGCATCAGCAACTGATTATTCACTATATGAATAATCACATATTTATATATATATATATAGAGAGAGAGAGAGAGTATATGGTATAGATAGATAGATAGATAGATAGATAGATAGATAGATAGATAGATGATATATATATAGATAGATGATATATAGATATATATAGATATATAGGTATGGCTATCTGACGAGAGCAAAATAGCTCGAAATAGATCTATAATAGTCTCCCTTTATTTTCATTTATCAGCAAAAAATGTTATATATATATATATATATATATATATATATATATATATATATATATATATATATATATATATATATATATATATATATATATATATATATATATATATATATACACACACACACACACACACACACACACCAAAATTAGACCCATTTTTACAGCCTAAAAAATAAGCACCCTATTGAATTGAACCCCACCACTGGTTTCCTGACTTAACAAAAACAATTCAGTTTTGCAACCACATGTCCAGGATCTGAAATACATAGCAAGTTCTTCTAAACACATTTATAGAAACTCAAAAATGGCTAGATTTGTGAATTCTTCAGGGAGGCTCTAGTCTAAAAATTTGGAGAAAATTATTCCTCCTTGGTTTCTCTTGCATTTCTACAACATAAATACCTCTTTCCTTCCTTTGTCAGAAAGAATCACCAGACACCAATAAACACACTTCAAAATAAAAGTTTAATTATGTCACAAATATCCACTTTGCACTATGTAGTATCATCACTACTTGTAGGCAATATAAAAACGACTTTCCAGCATAGGAAAACCACGGGAATCATGCGATCCTTCAGGAAGACGTACATACGCACACACACACTGAAAGCTGCAAAATACTGGGCGAGACTCATTTTACCACAACATTCGATCACAATGCACCAAAATGTGTACTGAAAATGCTTATTGAGAGAGGGCAATCCAAATCTTGAGATTTAAAGAAATCCACTAAGCTTGGTTTTCTTTATTTTCTGGTTGCTGTTTCTTGTTGCCAATGATGTGATCAATAGAATTTCTTATTGGAATGGAGATAGCTGGAGAGCCTTTAAAAAGACCAGCTACTCTTTGCTACTTGGGTAATTACTAACAATAGAACAGAGTTCAGTCTCTATACTCATGCACTAGTTTAAATTTCAAGTCTAGATCAAACTGAGATATCTTGTAACTGGGATATCCATGGTTTGTTTGCACATTATCTTCTCTGGTGCTACCTGTAACAATATTTTTCAAGTATCTTGGTAAATCGCACCACCAAATCCAACCATAGACTAAACCAGGCCTTCAAAGATAACTCTAGAATTGTTAAAAGAGTACTAATTGCCCACATGCCTAACTATCTCCAAGTGTGCATTTTCAGAAGTATAATTGGTGCAATTCAATTCCATAAAAATCATTTCACTAGGAATTCTACTGTAATCACCATAGAAGGTAGAATGTATCATATTTCCCCCTTTGATTCTTTGGCTGTAGCAAAGTCAAGACTATTTTAATGTTTTGTAATTGTGTAAATGCTGTCCTAGAGTAGGAAGCCATTCATACCTATTCAGTTTCCCTGAAAATTTTAGAATTAGTGTATCAGACACCCTAGGCCAGTAGGTAAAGTTGGCTCTTCTATGACTCATGGACTTCAACTCCCAGAATTCCTAAGCTAGCATGATTGGCTCAGAAATTCTGGGAGTTGAAGTCCATGAATCATAGAAGAGCCAACTTTGCCTACCCCTGCCCTAGGCTGTTAAGAGAAAATCAAAATGGAGGTCAGGTCTGTAGTCACTGGTATCCTCAGTCTAGAGCAAGGGTGTCAAACTCGTGTCATCACGGCGTCGTCACATGACATATCGGGACTTTTTTCCACTTCGCTAAACCGGGCGGGGGCAAAGCCAGCACATGATGCATCCGGCCCACGGGCCGCGAGTTTGACACCCCTGGTCTAGAGTAATGCTTTTCAACCTGGCAACTTTAAGGTGTGTGGACTTTCAACTCCCAGAATTCCTCAGCCAACCAAGAGTTGAAGTCCCCACAACTTAAAGCTACTGAGGTTGAGAAATACTGCTCTACTCTAGAGGAAAGGCTGGATTGTCTAAGAGTGGGATTTTGTTTTTAAAAAAGTGAAAATGATAGCCAGTTCTACACAAAATCCTACCTCAGCATACAATATATGAAAAAAAGATGTGGCTACTGTTCTGCAGATGTCTATAGCTTTGGTTGTTGGATGCGAATACTGTGGCCTTACACTGATCTGGTTCTTCTGGATGTGCATCTGTGATATGGATCTGACAGAAACTCAGGTCTCTGCCCCCAACACCACGTTATATTCTCCCATGCAAGCTGTCAGGTTTCTCCCAGAATTCACGACCTTAGTCAATTGGAAATGGCTTTCAGCAGGACATAAAATAACAAGGGAATTCCAAACTCTTTTATTAAAGGGGGGGAGGAGGGAGAAACTTGGAAAATAGCAAAGCTAATATAAAGGCAAAAATATTTCTCAAAACTAGAGATCTGGATCAACTTAGGGCATTTGATTTTATTAGTAAAGACTGGCCTTTCGAAATGGTACGTGGAATTTTGACATTGATTACCAAAGCCAAAAAAAAATGGCAGTGATAATTGACAAGTGGGGAGAGATATTGGTTGACTGATTAATTGATCTGTGCATCCCTTGGTTCAGTGCAAACAGAAGAAAATTCAGGTCGTTAAGGGGAGTCCAGAAGATTCAGATGCGACCAGACTGCGGTGGAAACTTCAAGATGAGGGAATAAAACAATACTGGGTGAAAAGTTCAGATGGGAATTGCTAAGTTCCCTTTGCATAAGCATTTGCCTCATATTCAGCACTGTTGGTGGTATATTTATTTCATGTGGACATAAGTAGCAGCTGCAAAGAATACACTTGACATGGTACTACCACCACCTGCTCTCTCGCTCACAGCAATTTTTTGGCTGTAATTTTAGAACCTCAAACCATAAATTAGTTTCTGACATTTCTTTAAATTATCCATTTGTTTTTCATGATCTACAGATGGGGAATGTACTAAATAGGGCAGAAAAAGACACATGCAGACAAAAGGACCCAAAGTGGAAGATATTATCAGCAACAGCATACTTAATCAGCATTCTATTTTTATTTTACTTTTTTTCCCCTCCTTAAACCCCAACTCTTCCACCAAGCAGTGAATTCTGGGCTCTCCCCCGCCAGTTCAGGCTACAGAACCGCTGCTTGTCAAGAAAGTGCTTGGAAGTCATAAGCAGCCCAGGGTGCAGAGTTCAGTTGTGCTCAGCATCGCGCAGTCGGCATCCCACCGCAGTGATAAGGGCGGCTCCTTTGCCGCTGCCGTCTTCAGAAAGCAGGAATGTCACGTCGCATTTGGGCGCCAGCTCCTTTACCGTCTGGTGCATGACCTTTGAAAAGCTGCAGAAAGCAGAGAAGGGGTGAAAAGTTCTTCTACTACCCAACTGAAAATGGCACCATCATCTAAATATGCTGGAGGGGGAATGGGTGGGCTTCACTTGACTTGCAGCCGGTGACATGTACAAAAGCAGCAGGGCATCTATTGCAACACAACACCCTTCATCTTGCTGATTTCAGAGAAACTGTTGGATGCCCAGGTAGGCGGGAATTTTAATTTTATTTATTTATCACATTTCTACACCACCCATCTTACTTAAGAGACTCTTAGGAGAATGACCAAAATGTATAAATGTTTTTCCTTCATTACGACTAAAACTGTGATGGTGGTGCAAATGAATGGCCATGCGTATTATATAGAATAATATCATATACATTTTATACAACGGCTTTCTCCAACCTGGTGTTCTCAAGATGTGTTGAGCCTGCTTTTCCTAGAACTGCCAACCAACAATCTTGAAGGAGACTGTTAATACAGAAATGCCTGGCGGAAACTATCCATGGAAATCCAGAGGCACAGATTGGTACGGGCTCTACGTACACTCAAGGATGTGGATGCAGGGGTGAAATGCTACCAGTTCGGCCCGGTTTGGCAGTACCGGTAGCGGCGGCTGCCAATGGTTCGGGGAACCGGTAGCGGCAGCATCGTGAGGCTCTGCCCACCCACCTGGACGTCGCCATTTTGTTTTTTTAACCCTCTGCGCATGTGCAAAGCGTTCTGCGCATGCGCAGAGGATGAAAAAGCACACATTTCCGAACCGGTAGGAAAGGTAAGTAGATTTCACAGCTGTGTGGATGGAATAGGCAGGCACTTATTTTCACTCACACAGAAACAAAAATGAACATCCCGTCAAATTACATATATCCTCCGCCCTTCATTTATCACTCAGAAAATAATGCTGGCGGAAGAGAGTATATAGTGATCACCTATACCATATTTTTGTACTTGGGATTGAATTTATGATTTATTTTACTTGTTAAATTTATTTGCCTCCTATCTTGCCTTGGGGCTACTCTAGGCGGCTTATAAATAATAAAAGTGAAGGAAAAGAATGAGGAGTTACTCTTTTATAAGGGAATATTAAATGTACTAACAAGCTTCAATAAATATATTAAACATAATGCTCTTCTCTAATTAACCCAGGATGTATTTAGTAAACATATGAGAATGACTAGAGATAATTCCTCCCGGAACACACCCAAGGCCAGGACACAGGAAAATACCCATGGTCAAGCTATAAGGCCGTGATGGCGAACCTATGGCACGGGTGCCACAAGTGGCACGCGGAGCCATATCGGTGGGCACGCGAGCTCAGGTCCGGCGTGCATGTGTGCACCAGCCGGCTGATTTTCGGGTCTTCTGGGCCCACTGGGAGTCGGGAAACAGGCTGTTTCCAACCTCCAGAGGCAGTGGGGAAGGCCGTTTTCGCCCTCCCCAGGCTCCTAGAAAGGCTCTGGAGCCTGGGGAGAGCGAAAAATGGGCATGCCATTGCATGCTGGGAGCAGGGGGGGTCATGCGTGCATGTGCATGGAATTATGAGTGTGGGCACGCACACACGTGATCCCCCACATTCTCCCCCCCTTTTGGCACGCGAACCAAAAAAGGTTCGCCGTCACTGCTATAAGGCATTAAGATAAGGATGTTGCCCAGGGCGGAACAACAGGAGGACAAGATAAGATAGTTCCACCTAGCCCTAGAGAGAGAATTGTCATGCTGACACATACAGTATAGAATGACATAGAAAATGACTTAGCAGAATAAAGGGAGTGTAGGGAGGGATTATTAGGCATGGCGTGCGATGTGTAGGAAGTATAAAAGTATGGATCGTAACATGTGTCTTTGCTCTCTTTGCCCTCAATCCAACTTGGGAAGAGGCTTGAAGGCCAGCCTTTGCAAACGCTGTTTCTTTCTCTCAATAAAGCCTTTGATTTGTGAACCAGATCTGTCTCTGTATTGTGAGTATTAAAATAATTGGCTATCTTATCTCACAAAAGGGAAGGAAATGAAAGGAGGGTAAACAGAAATAAAAAAATAATACAACTCATAAAATAAACAATGAAAAAGGAATACAACAAGAATACATCACTAGGATGACCAAAAGATGGCAGAGTAGAGAGCAAGGGGGCGGGGAGATTATAAATTTTATACAGTAATATATATTTAAATGAACTATAATTTATACACGCGTACATAAACTGCACATAAGAGTCACCTTGTGGTGAGATGGACACCAAATAAATTTCATAAATAATAAAATAATAAAAGATGGCACAACGTGGGAAGAAAAACTAATCTGTCATAGCTTTAACTCAGTGTGTCAACCCTCAACCTCCAAGAAAGAGTTCCATATTGTCAGCTCTTCCATCCTCTGAAAATCACAAAACTCACAATGACCCATCAGAACACCATCCCATGTTTGCATTAACATACATGATGGTGGTAGTGGTGATAAAAGGTCCTTGGAGACTGAATGACAACATTTGCCACACATGGCCTGGGGAGGGGGAATGAGATTGAAAACCAGGGGTCTCCAACCTTGGCAACTTTACGACTTGTGGACTTCAACTCCCAGAATTCCTCAGCCAGCATGTGCTGGCTGAGGAATTCTGGGAGTTGAAGTCCACAAGTCGTAAAGTTGCCAAGGTTGGAGACCCCTGAAATTTTAAACCATTCGGAATACAGCATATTTGCTCCTACCCAGACAAATACACAAAATACTTACTGTGGATGAAGTTTGTATAGTGTGCCATCTACGCCCACGGTTATATCCAGATGTTCCAAGCCTCTGTTCTCCCTTATTTTATCTACAACAGCAGCCATTCCAGCGCCACACATCTGAGCTGCCCTCCGCGACACGGCTCCGCATACTGCCTTCACAATTATACTGTCATCGCAAGTGCTGTTCAGGCCAAGCTGTTGGAGGATGGTACGAACCTGAAGCAACGCTAACCTATCGCTGTTGAGAAAGGGCATGAAGGGGGCAGAGTCAAGTACTTGAACCACTTTCCAGAGCTAAGCATATCATTTGAGGGCAAAACTAGCTCGGGGATCTCTGCCTTTCAATATTAGGCGGCACAGATTTGAGAGATTTCACATACCTTTGCAGGCAACATGCAGACCCTACACCAGGGGTCAGCAACCTGCGGCTCTGGAGCCGCATGTGGCTCTTTCATCCCTCTGCTGCAGCTCCCTATCACCAGTCGATGCCACAATTTTGAGAGGAGCTTCCGGTTTGGGAGGGGGGAACACGGCATGCCAGGAGGAGACTCTATGGCAAGGGGTGGGTTTTCTGGTCGGCTCCACAATTGATAAGGCTTTCGGTTAGGACAGATAGAGGAAAAAGGACGCTGCGCTAGGAGGAGACTCTATGGTAGGGGAACAGGACTTCCAGTCGGCTCCAGAACTGAACGGGGGGCTTCTGGTTAGGACCTTTGTGGCTCTTTGAATGTTTAAGGTTGCTGACCCCTGCCCTACACACTATATATTCAGCTAATGTAATGGTATGCGGGGATGACCTTGGGAGGCAGGAGGGAGAACTGCAAACTGGACAGGAAAGGTGTAAAAGGTATCGTAGCCTACAGAAGGAGGGAGGGTGAGGGGTATGTTTTAGAAAGGCCCCTCCCTGGTTTTCTAAAGGAAAAGAAAAGCAAAATACTTTCAGTTTTGCAAAAAAAAAAAAAACGGAGCTTGTGCTCCGAGTTGTATTTCTGGTCTGGACTACCTCACAGGGCTAACAGCTAACAACATCTTTTAAGTGCACCCCTTCGTTAGCTCTTGCCTGGTTTTTAAAAGGCCTAGTCACACAAAACAGGAGCGAACTGCCCACTGTCCGAGAGAGAATAATTGAATACTCAGGTGCTCTGGAGATGGTCAGCATTACTCCTCAGTTTTTATATTAATATGTTCCTACATTATGCTTGAGTGTGGTTGTTGTGGTGATTAAGGCATCAGGCTAGAAACCAGGAGACTCTGAGTTCTAATCCTGCCTTAGATTCAAAGCCAGCTGAGTGACCTTGGGTCAATCACACTCTCTCAGCCTTAGGAAGGCAGCAATGACACCAGCTTCCAAAAATCCTTGCCAATAAAACTGCAGGGACTAATCCAGAAAGTCACCAGGAAGCAACACTGACTCGAAAGAACCTGCCAAAAAAAAGAAAACAAACCCATACTGCTACTGAAGCAAAATATGTTCATTCTGATACCAGAATATTGGTGTTGCGGAAACCTGTTATGTATCATAGAAAGACAGCCCAAGAAAGAAAGTGGATAGTTTCCTTCAAATCCAAATTAGCCCCAGATGATTATACGGGGACACTTCTGGGCTTTACTTGTTTCCTGATTTCACACGTTTAGGATCTTCCTGTGATTTCTTTCTAAGTACTAAGTAGCCCTGATACGGATTAGCTTTTGCAAAAATCAGTCAAAAAAATCAGCTAGATCAGAGGTGGGGAAGCACAGTGGCAGGCCTGAAGAGCCAATGCCCAAGATGGTTTCCAGGCCTGACAGGTTTCCTGTCAGGTTTCCAGGCCTCTCAGGCCTGGAAGACATCTTGGGCATTGGATCTTCAGGCCTGCCACATTAAGTGATGTGGGAAAATGGGAGGGGGGATTGTGTGAGTGGGGAGATATAGTCAAAATAACATTCCTTTCTCTGAGAGTCAAGGTCACTTAGCCCTGCATCTGGAGGGGTGTGCCTGGGAGGCATCTCCAGTTGGGACGGTGCATTGATTGGACAATGTGATGGACGTGTGGGTGCTGGGGCAGGGACTTGGACTTTCTTTTGGGTGTGGAAACAGGAAGCTTTCAGATACGGGGTTTCCCAGATTGTGCCAATATAACATCGCTAATAAAATGGAACTTTGAGGAAACTCAAGCCTCGGAGTTTCCTTTCGTTGGGGGTGTTACTTGGAATCCTGACACACAGTCCCATTGTGACTTGTGGACTTCAACTTCCAGAATTCCCGAGCCAGCATGGAGTTGAAGTCATAAAGGGCCATTGTTCCCACCCCTAAGCTACTGTAGATGATGAGGACAAAGTATTGATGTGAGTTTGGGAAGAAAACGTTAAATGAGATACCTAAGTAACTGCTAATATATTCTGATACTAACAAGCTCAATTCCAGATATATTGTGCGTGCTTACCTCTCAATCTGTGAAAGAAACTTGGTTTCAAAGATGCCCCTAGTTTTCAGTGTTTCTGAAATTTGACCTCTGAAGAGGAATCCTCTTTTTGTGAAGTCAATTAAAATGTTACGGACAATTTCCCCTAAATACATTCCGCTGATCATCTTCTCATACCTACGATCGTGGACAAAAATACCAGTTCAGAAATACCGTTAGCAAGAACAACAAAAATCAAGTATTTTTATAGAAAAAAAGATTTCTTTAGGGAAAAAAATTATAAATATTGGATCACTTAAAAACTGGGCCATTCAGCTCAGAACTGAATGGTAATGGCCTTCCCCTAGAAAGACTAAAGAGATTACCTCATGTACCTCATGATTCTTGACAAATGTATCTTTTATTTTATGTACACTGAGAGCATATGCACCAAAGACAAATTCCTTGTGTGTCCAATCACACTTGGCCAATAAAGAATTCTATTCTATTCTATTCTATTCTATTCTATTCTATTCTATTCTATTCTATTCTATTCTATTCTATTCTATTCTATTCTATTCTATTCTATTCTATATTATCTGAAAAAGTAACAAACAAGCTTTTTTCTCCTTTCTTGTAAGAAAAAGTTTTTAAAAATCTACTGCATTTTTCACAAGCATATTGGGGAGAATTTTTACACTGCTTCATTTACATGAAGCAAAAATGTAAAACCAATGGGGTCAGTAAACTACTGGCAGTCCTCGAGTTGTGACCACCATTGAGCCCAAAATTTATGTTGCTCAGTAAAACATTTTGTCAAATGAGTTTTGCCCCATTTTGCGACCTTTCTTGCCATAGTTGCTAAGTGAATCAGTGCAGTGGTTAAGTTAGTAACATGGTTGTTAAGTGAGTCTGACTTCCCCATTGACGTTGCTTGCCAGAAGGTCGCAAAATGGGATCACATAACCCCAGGACACTGCAACGGTCACAAATATGAGCCAGTTACCAAGCATCTGAATTTAGATCACATGACCACGGGATGCTCCAGGATCATGTGAAAAATGGTCCCAAGTAACTTTTTCCAGTGCTGTTGTAACTTTGAACGGTCACTAAACGAGCTGTTGTAACCCCAATTCAGAAATCCATGTGACCTAAGAAGCCACCCTAACCCTTGCGCCTTTCACATCTGTTAACGAATATGACAATCCTTCCACTTTGCACATTTCCAATTCCCTCTGATTTTTCCTAAACGGGTAGTTCTCATTTAGCAAACACAAGAGAAACCCAGCAACTTGATCATTAAATGAAGAGCTCTGTAAGGGAAACCACGACCTTACTTAACAATATTACTTCAGCTTTCCTTTCCTTTACAGACCTGTCAACGTCCTAGGTCAGTGATGGCGAAACTTTTAGACACTGAGTGCCCAAACTGCGTGTGCGGACATGCCCAAACTGAAAGGCGCATGTGCAAATGCTCACGAGCATGCGCGGACATGCAATTGCGCGCATACACGTGGACATTCGCAGCAGAGAGCCGAACACCAGCTGGCCGGCGGGAGGCAGGGCATCCCAACACCGGCAGCGCGACAAGAGGTAAGATCTTTTTCTTTCGTGAGCTTCTGTTTCGTCATTTGCAGGGGAACAGAAGCTCACGAAAGAAACGCCATGGAGATCTGACCTGGGGCGGCGGCGCGCATGCCAGCAGAAAGGGCTCTGTATGCCACCTCTGGCAAGCGTGCCACAGGTTCGCCATCACAGTCCTAGGTGCAAGGTTTAGTTGCAAAGTTACATGTTCAACACTGCCATAACTGCAAATAGTCACTAAATGACCAATGCATTGGGAGAATACAGGCCAAAGGGAGGGAGGAAAGAGAAAAAGCATGCTTTTCTCCTGGGAAAAAAAATGGGGGAGGGGGCGATGATAGCAATTTGTTGTTTCTATTCTTCCATGCTGATCAGGAATTAAAACCTGTTATTTCCCAAACCAACAGCTGTTATTTCTCATTCCAACGTAAAGATTCCTGAGCATGCTCAGAGCCTCCATTGCCTACTTTGGAAAGTCCTAGCCCATTTCAATTTAAGTACGGTTGTTACCCATCTTTCATGGCGGTGGATAAAAATATTTCTGACTTCACATTAGATTTTTGGGTGATGTTCTTGATGTTATCATCGGGATCTTGTAAAAGAAACCACAGTAATTGTACTGCCCCACACATCTACATTCTGACTGTTAAGCGCTCAGTCTCTGGTTGACTTGGCACACGCTTCTGTTCTCCAACAGTACTGCACACAACCTGGGGATAACCAAAAGAAAGCCACACGACTTCACATTTCTCATCAGGACCTACCTTTGCTTGCCACTATTTAACGAAAACTCATCCACAGCTTTGTCATAGATCGTCCTGATGTCATCTAGGCATCCGTTGTCCCCAAAGGCACCCCATTCCATGTTTACACACATCCTGCCCTGATCTCCTTCCACCATTTCAACATTTCTGGCTTCCTCCATGTAGCAGGCATTACTCCCAGTTCCTGGAATTAGGAAATAAACAGGCTCACAACCAGAACAGGAGTTGGCTGTTATCGTCCAAGAGCAGGAACATGCAACTTTTGTCAGGCCGAAGCCATATTTCATTAGAGACTTTGGCCTGCCACACTTGATGTTTTAGAATGTATTCTTGCTGTGGGAATTTGGGAGGGGCTGATGCATGAGTGATGTAGACATGTAGCCATAACAAATTCCTTTTAGGTTTTCAAGGCCATCCTTCGTTCAGCACCTGGCCGGAAGCTGATGGGAGTAACGGACATGTTGGCAAAAAGACGACTGGTCAACGTGATGAACTTGTGGGTGTGGGAACACGGGAATGAACTTTAAACTGAGTGAAGAAACCCTCGTAGCTTTAGATTCAGGTTTCTCACAGATGTGCCAACATGGCTGTTAATAAATTGGAACTTTGAGGAATGCTTTGCCTTGGACTCTGATTTAGTTTTGGATGCTATTTGGAACCCTGACAACTTTCTTATTAACTTGAAGGCTGTACCAGGATGTTAGGCACCAAGAATGTCATGGACATCCCAAAGGGGGCAGAGGTCCCAGAGACAAAGACACGTAACTTGTGGACATGATACAAACCCGGAGGTGGAGATAAAAATACATTCCACTCAAAATGAATTCTAGATTTTTGTTTATTCCCTAAATCACGGGTGTCAAACTCGATTTCATTGAGGGCCACATTAGGGTTGTGCACTCGTGTCGGGGGCACCAGTGGTGGCCCGAGTTCTCAGCCAGTGAAAAGAGCTCGGGAGGGCTACATGCGTCCCTCCCAAGCTCCATTTTCGCTGGCAGAGGGTTGCAGGAGGCCATTACAGCCAAAAACGGATCTCGGAAGGGCTGCGCATGGCCCTCCCGAGCTCTGTTTTTGGCTGGCAGACGCACCACGGGCCAGTTCTTCGCTGTTTCCAGGGTGGCCCTGTGGGCCAGAACTAAGCAGCCCACGGACTGGATTCAGCCCGCGGGTCTTGAGTTTGACACCCCTGCCCTACATAATACTTTGAGGGTGATTAGGCTGAATAAGACTAGGTTTTCCAATGTCATCCTGTGATCTCCATGGCAGAACAGAAATTTGAACCTAGATCTGAGTTCAGAAGTATGAATAGCTAATAAAAGGCATCTAATTTGTGGATTGTTTTGTTAATTGATTTCAATGTTCCTGACAGTGAATTTAGCTTTTACAAAATATAATTAAGAACTACCCATACTGCACAAGTTATGAAATTCTACCTGCTTTTTGCTATTAGGTTCATTTGCTAAATCTGTATTCTGAAAAATTCAATCCTGAAAAAGTATTAGCAGTTGGAAGTGGTTCAGGCAATTAAAAAAGGATAATGGGAGATTTGGTCATTTTCTTGCCTGAAATTCAAATAGCTTCACTTTCTACACATCAGGAGAGCACCAGGTTGGGGATCTGGCAAAGACAGAATTGCAGATCAACCTGTCTTGTTTACACTGCATGACTCTAACAAATCTACATAGCTGGACTGTTCTTTGTTATGTCCATACATAAAACAGCTTACCAAATTCAGGTAAAATACTCTTTTCAAGGAGGATTTTAAAAGCAGCTGAGCTCTTGTGACAATTTTGAAATCTTAACAAGAACGTTACTTTTTGTTCTTTTCTTTTTTATTTTTGCCCAAGTCAGTGAACTTCTAAATTTTCAAGCAAGACTTTTCCCAGCCACTTATATATTTATTTATTTTATTTTATTTATTTTATTATTTTATTTTATTTTATTTTATTTTATTTTATTTTATTTTATTTTATTTTATTTTATTTTATTTTATTTTATTTTATTATTTTATTTTATTTTATTTTATTTTATTATTTTATTTTATTTTATTTTATTTTATTATTTTATTTTATTTTATTTTATTTTATTTTATTATTTTATTTTATTTTATTATTTTATTTTATTTTATTTTATTTTGTTTTATTTTATTTTATTTTATATTTTATTTATTTTATTTTATTTTATTTTATTTTATTTTATTTTATATTATTTTATTTTATTTTATTTTATTATTTTATTTTAATTTTATTTATTATTTTATTTTATTTATTTTATTTTAATTTAATTTAATTTTATTTTATTTTATTTATTATTTTATTTTATTTTATTATTTTATTATTTTATTATTTTATTATTTTATTTTATTTTATTATTTTATTTTATTTTGTTCGATCTTATAGGCCGCCCATCTCCCTGGGGACTCAGGGCGGCGTACAACAGAAAGATGAACAATCATCTGGCAATTCCCACCTGTTTGTTCTTGATTTCCAACTGCACTATTTTACATCGAGTCAAAATAAAAAGGTCTTGAAATTTCAATTACAATCCCGAATGTGGTCTTGACTACCATTCTCTCCCATATACGGTGCACAAGCCCCTCTCTTATACAGCACGCATGCTGCCTTCCAACTAAAAAAATAAATCGAATGCAGTGTGGTCAAGAGAAGGGGTAGCGGGAATTGGAAAGGAAGGAAAATAGGAAGCGAGGAATAAAATTGGATAGGAAGGGCAAGGGAAGAGGGAAATGCTTTGGTTCGATGAGAAACCAAGTCAAACAGCTTCTCCCCAGCATAGCTGAACATGGTCCTTGTCAAGATCTACTCTTATCTACCTTCTGAAATCACAGATGGGGGGGGGGGGAATCCCACTTCCCAGGGGAATTGATACTAAGGACTGGAAAGCATATAATTGCTTCTTGAAAAGCGTCAGATTTGAGAAATGTAAACGTCAGATCAGTTAGAACATAAAGTAGAATTATTGAAATAAAAAGGAAGGTTTGGCATGGTTGAAAACAGAGATCTGTTGTACCGATACCATGAAGCTCCTCAGCAAAACTTAAAGCAAGTCTCAGACATACCCACAATGAGTCCTATTTCACAATTCGGATCTTCATAGGCACAAGTCATCATAGTTCCAACTGTATCATTCACGACAGCCACAACATCCAGTTCAAATTCCTTGAAAGAGACAACATGATAACACCATTATTTTATTTGCAAAAGAAATAAATAAGTCAACCCAGCATTTATTATGTGGTCTCTGCTTTTTTGCCAATATCCTAATGATCAGGAAAAGAGGATTTTATTTTAATTGGTAGAAATGAAACATTCTTGATACTCCCAAAGGTGCTTTTTTTCAGGAGGCAATTGGACTTTCTTGTTTTTTCTTTTGAAGACGTTTCGCTTCTCATCTAAGAAGCAAAAAATCTTCAATAGAAGAAACAAGAAAGTCCAGTTGCCTCCTGAAAAAGCACCTTTGGGACAACCATGACCTGGATGACTGAGAATCTCTGCAGACTTTCAGATTCTTGATATTAATTACAAATACAGCCACATATCAACCCAGCATCTTCCTCTACAACAGGGGTCAGCAACCCGCGGCTCTGGAGCCGCATGTGGCTCTTTCATCCCTCTGCTGCAGCTCCCTGTCGCTCAAAATATGCGTCACAACTGCCAATGTGCGACACCCACCGACGTGCAATTTATTAAGCTTTTCGACTCCTCGTAGGCCAACCATGGATAAATCCAAGAAAATAAGTTTCAGAAGAAAACAGAATCTTTAATTCAACTATATATGCTAGTTTTGTGGCCACTCAGGAAGTAGTTCAGGCACAAGAAGAGTTTTGTGGCTCCCGGTGTTTTCTCTTCTGTGGAAAACGGGTCCAAATGGCTCTCTGAGTGTTTAAGGTTGCCAACCCCTGCTCTACAACCTGAGAATGCTAGGTTGAGGAAATGTCATAGAAATGTTAACTGCAAGCTGACTTGAAGGATCTGGAAAAAACTAGGCCTGCCTTCTGGTAGCAGCCTAGAATAAAACAACTAATCTTAAGGGAATAAAAGCTAAGTTCATATTACAAAGGTTTATTTAGGAGTTAGTAACAGCACAAGATTTCCAGCAAGGGATCCTTTCACCTAAGAAACTCACATACAGGCGACTACAGGTAGTCCTTGACTTGCAACCGTTCATTCGGTGACCATTCCAAGTTACAACGGCACTGGAAAAAAGGGACGTATGACCGTTTTTCCACATATATGATCATTGTAGCATCCCCATGTTCACTCACGTGATCAAAATTCATGCGCTTGGCAAATGGCATGTAATTATGACAGTTGCAGTGTCCCAGGGTCATGTGATCACCTTTTGCGACCTTCTGACCAGCAAAGTCAATGGGGAAGCCAGGTTCACTTAATGACCACGTTACTAACTTAACTACTGCAGCAATTCACTCCATAACTTTGGCAGGAAAGATCGCAACATGGGGCAAAACTCACTTAACAACTGTCTCACCTAGCAATGGAAAAATTGGGCTCAATTGTGGTCGTAAGTCAACGATTAGCTATGGATATGGAGCAGGGGCGGGTTCCTCTTACCTGCCTACCGATGCGCTGTGTGCGCATCATCACGTTTCGCGCGCACGCGTAGTTTGCTTCCATGCATGCGCAGGAAGCAAAAAATTGCCGAAATCTCGCGAGGGGACACCCACGCAATTTTGTAGATTTTTTGCTTTTGCGCATGCGCAAAAGCAAAAAATCACAATCTCACGTGTGCACGCGTCCCCTCACGAGATTTTGCTTCCGCACATGCGCAGAAAGCAAAAAAAGGCCAAAATTCAAAAAAAAGATGGCGGCGCACGACGGACCGGCGAAGACGGTACCGGAGCCATCGTGCGCAAATTGTGCAATCTGCGGGCCACTACCAGAACGACAGAGTGGACCGCACCAGCAGGAACCCACCCCTGATACGGAGGATGGTCTTTCTTACAGTTTCTTACAGTAAAGGAAGTAAACTTGTGTCTTTTCTGTAGAAAAGGCAAACAACAGACTCTCAAAGTGGCTACTGGTGAGTCCAAGAACCAGCTCTCACAATTAGGTTGGATCCAGCGATGGGTTGCTCCCGGTTCGGACTGGTTCTTAGAACCGGTAGCGCTGGCAGCGGGAGGCTCTGCCCACCCGCCCGGGGCACTTCTGCGCAGAAGCGTCATGTGAGCGCGAACCAGTGGCGAAATATTTTACAACCCACCACTGGTCGGGTCTGGTTAGGACCTGGTTTGAGACTACTGGGAAGTTGATGAAATGGCCCAGAAGACTTCCAGGAAAGTGTCATGACACTATGAAACAAATTCAGTTGTGAGGAACGTGAGGTGGGTTTTTTTGACATATTGAAGGACAGCTAACCTCTATTTTAATTTTCTCTTCAAAGTTCTTTATCATGTACAGAATATATCAATTCAAAAGAGGATGGATAAACACATAACCATGCAGTAACTCCCAACTATTAATTCTTACATGGAAGCAAATAAATAAATGATAGAATGATTCTTGAGAGCTATTTTGATTAGTCCCAATACACAATGAGGAGATGAATTCAGATTGCCTATGTTTTATCTTCTGTTTTAACATTTGCAGCCACAGTTCCTCATTTATTCACTTTCTCAAAGTTTCATCTTTATTTTTGCCAATGATTTAAAGATCTTCCTCGTGTACTTAAGCTGTCCAAGAGATTGAAATAGAAGTACAAACTGTTCTGTCAGAAGACTTATTTTTTTATTCTCCTACATTATTTCAAAATTTGTTGAATCACGTTGCTCCAATTTTATGAGAGCCTCTCAGGAGATGTAAGATATGAAAGCAAACTATTTCTCCCTTCCAGAATGACACTGTACATTGTGTGTGGGTTTCTGACAGTCAAATATTACATAGGGATGATGTTCAAAAAGAAACTTTTCTTCATAAAAATGAATTTCTTATACTATGCAACAATAATTATGACATGGGATTAATCCTATTTCTTGTTCATTTTAATTTAAGTTTAAGATGAATCTCTAAGGCAATCTAGAGTCCTCCAGATATTTTAGGACTATAATTCCCAGTATTTCTAGTCAGCAGGGACAATACAAGGTTTAGATCCAACTAGTTGGAAGGCATCAGTTTAGAAAAGATTCGTCTATATCAGCGGTTCTCAACCTGAGGGTCGCGACACCTTTGGGGGTCGAACAACCCTTTCACAGGGGTCAGGAGACTTTGCCCGGATGCCGCCATTTGGGTTCCTTTACCCTCTGCACATGCGCAGAACGCTTGGCGGGGTGGGTTGCGATGGGGGCGCGGGACGCGGCATTAGGAAAGTTGAGAACCACTGGTCTATATGGTGATTTATATTGCAAATTTATGGTCCTTTCATGGCTGTATTACCAAAGGGAAGAAATGAATACATTAACTATAAAAAATTTAAAAATAGCTAGTTGAGGCACTTCCCTTTAACAATTCCAAAAAATGAAAAAATTAAGTATTAAAAAATATAGTTTCTCCCAGGGTGGATAAAAATCAATGATTTTTTTTTAAAAAAGTTAAAAAGCTGATTTTTTAAAATTTAAAACGGATTTTTTTATTTTTATCAAATTTATTTTAATAAAATAATTTGAGTAAAAATCTATCTAAAGATAGTTTTCTATTTAAGATACATTAATAATTTAGTTTATTCAGCATGAAATGGAGCTTAGTTATGTAGCATGAGGCTGTATATTCTGCAATATTACGACTGTCGGTAAATCAACAGCGGGTCAGAGGAGGAGCTGCTGCAGGACAGAGATCTACAGTTGCTCTTTAAAAATTATGATTTCAATCGAGTTGATTTAAATCAAGCCTTTTCACTAGTGATTTAAATCGTGATTTAAATCGACTTGATTTAAATCAAATCCACCCTGGTTTCTCCCTTCTTCCAGAACACTTTCCTGACACTTTCCAATAGTAAGAAGAATGGGTGAAGATACAGACTTTAAATACGTGAACCTTATGGTAATCTTTTTTTGTCCCCCAATTCTTCATGCTACTGCATGACTAACAGGGAGCTGCAAAACCTGCCCTTCCAGAATGTTCTGTATCTCCTCTGGACATTCTGTCCTAGCCATTCCAGCCTGGTTCAGGATGGCCTGGTTAGTCAGGTCCAAAATATTCCATCGTTCTCCAAATTTAACATTCTGCTCCTAGAGCAGTTAATGCTATCTATGCCTACTAAGAGTTAGTCACATTTCTATGCTCCCAACTTACCTACCGTATTTTTCGGAGTATAAGACGCGCCTTTTCCCTCCCTAAAAGAGGCTGAAAATGTGGGTGCGTCTTATACTTCGAATGTAGCTTTTTCAAAGCTTTTTTTCCAGCCCTAGTGAGCTGTTAACGATCTTCCCGGCTTCCTATTCCCTCCAAAGAAGGTTTTTTTCCAGCCCTAAGTCTTTGCAGGCTTGTTTTCATTCCTACTCCCTCTGAAAAGCACCTAAGGTGGTGCTAACGATCTTCCTGGCTTGCAGCATTTATTTTTATTCCTACTCCCTCCGAAGCAGTTTTTCCTGCCCTAAGTCTTTGCAGGCTTGCTTGCATTCCTACTCCCTCTGAAAAAGGTTTTTTCAGCCCTAACCAGAGGATAAAATAATGTGCTGAAGCTGAACAGACTAAGGACGCTATCCAGATGAATACCTGGTAGGTAGATTTCCCCCCCCCCTAATTTTCCTCCCCCAAAACTAAGGTGCGTCTTATACTCCGGTGTGTCTTATACTCTGAAACATACGGTATGCTGTAGGGTACTGCTTTTTTGTGTGTGTGCCTTAAGAGTCATTGGTGACTCCTGGTAACTACCTGGACAAATTCCTGAAAATTTCAGCTTGGTGTAGTAGTTAAGGCACCAGGCTAGAAAGCAGGAAATCGTAAGTTCAAGTCTTGCCTTGGCCAGGAAAGACAGCAGGGTGACTTTGGGCCAGTCTATCTCTCTTAGCTCAACCCACCTCACAGGGTTATTGTTGTGGGGAAAACAGGAAGAGGAAGGTGTGTTGGACATGTTTCCCCGCTTTGAGTCATTTGTAACATTAAAGGTGGGATATGAATGAACGAACAAACAAACGAATGAATGATTTCAGAAGTGGTTTGGAATTGCCTTCTTCCTAGGGCTGAGGGAGAGTGAGCGACCCGTGGCCTAAATGGCTGTGAGCATAAAAGTGGGACTAGAACTCACAGTTACCTGGCTAGGAGCCTTAATCACTACACTACACTCTGCTATAATCTGATTCAAATTAGGATAGATCTTAATATTGGGGTCTCTAATAGAAAAAGGCCAATCTTCAGGAATGGAATGAGAAATTCAATCCATTATTTTCTGGGGCATCAGGAGTGTATGTGTCAAAAAAAAAATCAAGATAGAAGCCATGATCTTGCAATTGAAGCTTTCCCCCTTTTTTAAAAAAATACTTTGTACATTCAACATATGTACAGAGACAAAGTTTCAATAGCTTCCTTATTACCTACATCTTGCTTTTATCTTTTAATATCCCCTCAATGAACATTTCTGGTTGTACTGTTTTGATGGATTTTACCAAAAAGCAACATATTCTAAAATGTTAGCAATAATAATAGTTTAATAGGAAGCTCACTTACATAATTTTTGGGTACACCAGATATGTATTAAATCACCATCAAAGGCCAGTACTCCACCAAGGACTGGTAAAGGCTGTTAAAATCTGCCTGCTTAGTTTCGCCAGCATTTTTTTTTTTTGCATATCCTTCATTTTATAGACAAGTATGTACTATATTTTAAGCAATGTAAAGAATAACAGAGCCGAGGTGGCGCAGTGGTTAGAGTCCAGCACTGCAGGCTACTTCAGCTGACTGCTAGCTGCAGTTCAGCTGTTCAAATCTCACCGGCTCAAGGTTGACTCAGCCTTCCATCCTTCTGAGGTGGGTAAAATGAGGACCCAGATTGTTGGGGGCAATATGCTGAACTCTGTAAACTGCTTAGAGAGGGCTGTAAAGCACTATGAAGCGGTATATAAGTCTAAGTGCTATTGCTAATGTGATGATACATCAGTGATTCAACCAACAATATATTAATTTTAAAATGATCACAATCCTTCAATCTTGAATGAAAAACAGATATATATAACTCACCTCTCTTCTTTTAATTCCATCTCTTAGCAAATTAACAACATCCTCTCCTTCGCAGTCAGTAGCCTTAAAACCCTTGGTCCAAGTCAAAAGGATACCCTGAAAAACAAAATAAATAAATAAAGTTCACGCCTGATTCTAAACATGTGTTATGAGAACAAACCAGAAACAGCCACCAGAAGCACTACTGGGCCTAAACAACTAACGAACACATAAAACAACCATTTATTATTGCATGCCCAACACAGACTGGGATTACAACTTCCAAAATTTCTTTGTTCCAATTGGTTTGGTTGCCCTTAGATTGGAGAAGATGGCATTAAGAAGACTGTCCATGATATCTATGCCACACCTGTGTAATATTAGACTAAGCTACTTGGGGTTAGAAGGAGACACCAACCTTCATTTCCTCAGCTAGATCTCATGAAAGATACTCTTCAGTGTTAACTATGCTAAATCTGCCATCCAGAAAAGCCAAGTGAAACAAGAAGCAAAGGCTCAAGCGATATGACACTCTCTTTTCCTCCTATGCCAGTATTTCTCAATCTCAGCATCTTTAAGGTATGTGGGCTCCAACTCCCAGAATTCCTCAGCCACACATCCTAAAGGTGCTCAGGTTAAAAACGCTGCTCTGTGTTATAAATCAGCAATATAAATTGATGGTAACCACTATTCCTGGAAGTTATCTATTTCGATTTCCACTTCAGGATCACTTTCAAAGCACAGCCTACAGCCATACGCAGACAGAAATTAAACCTGGGAAACAGGTTTTCGATCACTGCAATGAGCACAGCACCAATTCCACCTGCAAGAAGTCCCAGGCTGACATTTGGCATTTCCAGACCAGCTGGGAAATGCTTCTGTTTGAAACGCCAGCCAGAGCAGCTACCACTGAAATGCAGGCGCTACTAACCAATACCGATCGAGCGATCGGAATTCAAGATAAATAACTTCTCTGCTATGCCTGAAACACAGAAACCCATGTAGAGGTAGTCCTCAACTTATGACCAGAATTGGGACCAGAATTTCCATTGCTAAGCAAGGCGGGTACTGAGTGAGTGAATCCCCTGATTCTATGACCCTTTTTTTTTGCCATGGTTGTTAAACGCATCACTGAAATTGTTAATCGAATCACAGGGTTGTTAAATGAATCCAGCTTCCCCCATTAACTTTGATTGCCGAATCACAGGGTTGTTAAATGAATCCAGCTTCCCCCATTAACTTTGATTGCCGGAAGTTGACTGGGAAGACCCTGGGATGCTGCAACCATCGTAAATGCAAGGACCAGTTGACAAGTGCCAGATTTTTGATCACATGACCATTGCTGCAGCAGTCGTAAGTGCAAGGACCAGTTATAGGTCATTTTTCTCAGTGCCATTGTAACTTTGAAGCATCACTCAGCAACTGGTTGTGAGACAAGGACCACCTGTGGACAAGAACTCCCACCCAGGTTTTCTTCCCAAGGGCAGATTTAAGCAGAAGCCAAAGTTTCTCTTGCCCCAAGCCCATGTTTGTGGCTCAGCTAGCAATGGTAGGGCTTCCCACTGTTTTCATCTACACTGCTTTTCCATTCATAAAATGTCCAAGGAAACGGATCCTCAGCAGGTGATAGAATAGAATAACAGAGTTGGAAGGGACCTTGGAGGTCTTCTAGTCCAACCCCCTGCTTAGGCAGGAAACCCTACACCACTTCAGACAAATGGTTATCCAACATCTTCTTAAAAACTTCCAGTGTTGGAGCATTCACAACTTCTGGAGGCAAGCTGTTCCACTGATTACCGTATTTTTCGGAGTATAAGACGCACCTTCCCCCCCCCCCCTAAAAGAGGCTGAAAATTTGGGTGCTTCTTATACTCCGAATGTAGCTTTTTCGAAGCTGTTTTCCCAGCCCTAACGAGGTGCTAACGATCTTCCAGGCTTGCAGGATTTTTTCATTGCTACTCCCTCCAAAGAAGGTTTTTTCCAGCCCTAAGTCTTTGCAGGCTTGTTTTCATTGCTACTCCCTCCGAAAAAGGTTTTTTTCAGCCCTAACCAGGGGATAAAATAATGTGCTGAAGCTGACCAGACTAAGGACGCTAGCCAGATAAATACCTGGTAGGTAGATTTTTCCCTATTTTCCTCCCCCAAATCTAAGGTGCGTCTTATACTCCGAAAAATACGGTAATTGCTCTCACTGTCTCCTTAGTTCTAAGTTGCTTCTCTCCTTGTTTAGTTTCCACCCATTACTTCATGTCCTACCCTCAGGTGCTTTGGAGAATAGCTTGACTCCCTCTTCTTTGTGGCAGCCCCTGAGATATTGGAACACTGCTATCATGTCTCCCCTAGTTCTTCTTTTCATTAAAGTAGACATACCCAGTTCCTGCAACCGTTCTTCATGTTTTAGCCTCCAGTCCCCTAATCATCTGTTACTCTTCTCTGCACTCTTTCTAGAGTCTCAACATCTTTTTTACATCGTGGCGACCAAAACTGAATGCAGTATTCCAAGTGTGGCCTTACCAAGCCATTATAAAGTGGTATTAACCCTTCACGTGATCTTGATGAAAACTTACGTTTGTAAACAACAAGAGTCACTTACACAATCTAGGCTGGTCTGTTTGCAGGGAAAAGAAAATGTAAAGCCCATAGGGAGGCGAGCTCCTTTGATTCCCATGTAATCCAAAAAGTCCGAAATGCAGGTGACAATGTGATCGAACAGCTAAAAAAGAGAAGGAAATTCTTATCATGAAATATAGGCTCTCGGTTTTCAAAATTGCATTTGACAAATAATAACGTTACTTATTTTCTTCATGAATTGCCCACCTCTTCTCCGGTCCCCTGCATAACCTCTACAGGGATTGAATATATTTTATTGTGCATTTCCACCATCCTTCTTTTACCACTTCGGATCTTCACCAGCAAAACACGGAAATTTGTCCCACCGAGATCCAGAGCCAGGAAGTCTCCATTCTCTGCAAACAAAGGAGTTTTAAACATTAGGAATAAGGTCCTTAAATTCAGTTGGAGATGGTGATGCGGCCTGCTGGTAAGTATCTCATAGACATCAGGTTGGCCACTGGAGGAGGAAAATATTGCACTTCACTTGTCTTTCGCTATACAAGTCTTCTCAAGAATAGACACTGGACTATTAATTAATATTATTAATACAGCTAATCAATATAACAGAATAACAGAGTTGGAAGGGACCTTGGAGGTCTTCTAGTCCAACCCACTACTCAAGCAGGAGACCCTATACCATTCCAGACAAGTGGCTCCAGTGCCTCCAGTGATGGAGCACTCACAACTTCTAAAGGCAAGCCATTCCACTGGTTAATTATTCTCAGTGTTAGGAAATTTCTCCTTAGTTCTAAGTTGCTTCTCTCCTTGATTAGTTTCCATCCATTGCTTCTTGTCTTGCCTTCTGGTGCTTTGGAAAATAAGTTGACCCCCTCTTCTTGGTGGCAGCCCCTCAAATATTGAAACACTGCTATCATGTCACCCCTGGTCCTTTTCACTAGACTAGACGATAGAGAGAGTCATTTTGAAAAAGTTTACTGGCTCTGAAATAACAAAATCAAACATGTATCTTCCCAATTGGATAATTGGCCTAAAATGTATTGAAAATGCAGAAAGTTGAGGCATATAGTATTTTAATATTAACGTCTCACACCAACAAAATTTGGATTGCTGAACAATGCAATGTGACTGAGGTACATGGGATATGAAGGTTTGTCACTAGGTGGCGCTGCAGCTCCATTACAATTGAAAGGGATAAAGAACAGAATACAGAATAATAGAGAAGGGACCTTTGGAGGTTTTCTAGTCCAACCTCCTACTCAGGCAGGAGACCCTACTATTCTGGACAAATGGCTGTCCAGTCTCTTCTTATAAACCTCCAGTGATGGAGCACCCACAACCTCTGGAGGCAAGCCATTCCACTGATTATCCCAGAATTACCCAGCTAGCCAGCATGCATATGGAAGTATGTGTATCAGTATCTCAGGAAAAATTACAAAATTTGTGGATTGTCAACCAATAGATCTTTGATAGGTGGGTTCTAGCATTATTTCTTTTTTTAAAAAAAAATCTTCATTCTGCATCAATCTGGGGCTCTTTTTATTTTTTGATTTCAATACCCCTAATTCCAGACCGTGGTCAAACACTTGTTGGGGTTTATGGAGGCTGCATTCTGAAATATCTAATGGGCATCAGATCAACCGTCTCCCCTAAAGGACATGAGAGGGCTACCTGTCCCATCAGGGGTGCTGCGGACAAAGGTGGGCAGCATCTTGACCTTGGCATGGTCATGTGACTTCTTCTTGAGGCCGGCCTCTATCTCCGTCCTCATCCGCTTCTTCACCTGAAGCAGCTGTTCGTTGGTGAGCTTGAATTCTGCCAAGGTCTCTGCAATCAACCGGTGCTGCTCCGACAGCCGATAAGCTACTGCGGTGACGAAGGCCGCTCCCTTCCCGCTGCCACTCTCAGAGAGCAAGAATCGCACATCGGAATCAGGCACTAAGCGCCGTGTCATTTTCTGCAGGCGCCTGGCGTATCTAAAGAACAAGAAGGGTTACATTCATCTTTCGTTTAATGCACAACACAACCACATTCATAGCTCAGGGCTGAGGTCTGGCTCACCTTGTGCCTGTGCCATCTTCAGCAACACTCCCATCATGCTAACCAGCATCTCTCCTCGTACAAAGGCATGAAAGCAATTCATATGGTATTTAGGAATTAACTAAGCCAGTTTGGTGCAGTGGTTAAGGCGCTGGCCTACCGTAGAAACCGGGAGACAGTAAGTTCTAGTCCTGCCTTAGACATAAAACTGGCTGGGTGATTTTAGACCAATCACTCTCTCTCTCTCACTCCAACCCACCTGACAAGATGGTTATTGTGGGAAAATTAGGAGGAAGGAATATTGTGCATTTTTTCCGCTTTGAGTTACTTATAAAGTAATAAAGGCAGGACAAAAATCTAATGAATAAATAAATAAAATTTGCAGATGTTACTAAGCTGACAGGAATAGCCAACACCCTAGAAGATAGGCTCAAGATCCAGATGGATCTTGACAGATTTGAACACTGGGCCCTATCGAACAAAATGAAATTCGATGTAGAGAAATGTAAAGTCTTACACTTAGGCAAGAAAAACCAAAAGGACACATATAGACTGGGTGAAACCAGGCTTAATAGCAGTAACTGTGAGAGGGATCTTGAAGGCATCTTAGTGGACAACCAATTAAATATGAGCCGGCAAGCAAAAAAGCCAATGCAATCCTAAACTGCATTAACAAAGGAATATAATCAAGATCAAGTGAGGTACTAATACCACTCTATGAAGCCTTAGTTAGAATACGGCATCCAGTTTTGGTCACCACACTATAAAAAAGATGTTGAGACTCTAGAAAAAGTGCAGAGAAGAGCAACAGGATGATTAGGGGACTGGAGACTAAAACATATGATGAACAGTTGCAGGAACTGGGCATGGCTAGTCTAGTGAGGAGAAGGACCAGGGGAGACATGATAGCAGTGTTCCGATATTTGAGGGGCTGCCACAGAGAGGAAGCGGCCAAGCTATTTTCCAAGGCATCTGAAGGCCAAGTGGATGGAAACTGACCAAGGAGAGAGATTCAACCTAGAAATAAGGAGATATTTTCTGATAGTGAGAACAATCAACCAATGGAACAGTTTGCCTTTGGAAGTTGTGGGAGCTTCTTCACTGGAGGCTTTCAGGAAGAGATTGGACTGCCATTTGTTAGAAATGGTGTAGGGTCTCCTGCTTGGGCAGGGGGGGTTGGACTAGATGGCCTACAAGGCACCCTTCCAACTCTGTTAATCTAATCAAAAAACTACCATTTGAGAACTCTAGGACAGTGATGGCTAACCTTTTTTGGTTCGCGTGCCAAAAGGGGGGGGGCGCTAGCGCACGCATACCCACACCCATTCCCTCCCCCCACGCATGCACACAACCCCCCCCATGCTGCCCCCTGCGCATGTGCACACACCCCCACCCCCACGCAAAGGCCTTACCAGAGCCTGGGACGGTAAAAAACGACAAAACGGGCAAACCGGAAGTTTGGAAAACGCACTTCCGGTTTGTCCGGTTTGTCGTTTTTTGCATTCCGGGGCTTCAGGAAGCTTCCCTGAACCCTCCGGAATGCGAAAAACAGTACAACGGCAAACCGGAAGTGCGTTTTTCCGAACTTCCGGTTTGTCCGTTTCGTCATTTTTTGCATTCCGGGGCAACAGGAAGCTTCCCTGAACCCTCTGGAATGCGAAAAACAGCACAACGGCAAACCGGAAGTGCGTTTTTCCGAACTTCCGGTTTGCCGTGGAGCTGACAGGGCAGCTCCTTGCGTGCCCTCCGATATGGCTCCGCATGCCACCTGTGGCACGCGTGCCATAGGTTCGCCATCCCTGCTCTAGGAGCTTATCTGGTCCCGCAGAACAATAACAAGGTAACTTGTACAAACAGAGGATAAATCAATGGAATTGGGACCTGCCAAAGTAATCCCTGCCTGTTTTGTTCAACTGATTAACATAGCTCTTCCCTCAAGAAAACAGAGAAAGTTTTATCTCTAAAATCCTGTATGTTGTGAGAAATGCTACTGCATGAATTATGGAGTAAGAGGTACAAGAGAAGGCATCAGCAACTTCTTCAGAGGGGAAAAAAATCCCTTTGTATCAAAACAATTAAAAATAATTAGAGTTAGATCTCTCATGGGCTGAAAAACGAGACAACTCCTTCAATAACATTTTTTAAGCATTCAGACAGAAGGAATGGAATCAAGGTTTATCACAAGTTAATAAAAGTGTTCCTTTCCAAAGGTTCAGACCATGAAATTTTTTTTACAGCTTTCAAACAATGCACTATGAAGAAAAGATCACCTAAACCTTAACTTATCTTTTCCTGGCACTCCGGTAACAATGAAAATCCACATTGTTCACATAGCACACTAGCGGGTTACTAAATTAATTCTTTGATTTGTCCAATATAAAAAAAGGAATTGGTTTATTTCCCTAGGAATGTAGAAATCCAGCCAGTAAACCCATGCTCCAGTCCGCTGATGGCAATGCGCTCTACCTGGGCTGTCCTTAAAAACCATTCAGAAGCTTCAACTGGTCCTGACTGCAATGTCACGGGCAGTGACAGACATCGCTGTTTGCAAAGTTGCACAACTTCTCAGTGTGCTTTAGGGCAGGGGTCTCCAACCTTGGCAACTTTAAGACTTGTGGACTTCAACTTCCAGAATTCCTGGAAGCTGGCTGAGGAATTCTAGGAGTTGAAGTCCACAAGTCTTAAAGTTGCCAAGGTTGGAGACTCCTGCTTTAGGGCATAATCCAAATTACTGGTCATCATCGGCAAAGCCCTGCATGGAACAGGTCCAGATTATTTGAGGAATTGCCTACGTACCATTGTTTATGCTCAGCGAATACATGCCAGCAGAGTTGGCATGCTCTGGATGCCTTTGATAAAACAGGGCCATCTACTGGAAGCATACCTTCTCTGTTGCACAGTGCCAGCCCTTTGGAATGAGGGGCCTCTTGACATCCCATAGGACTCCTACTCTGTTGGCTTTCCATAAAGCCTTGAAAACCTGGATGTCTTCCGGGCCTTGACTTAAGATTGTTGGAGCCCCCTGCGGAATGACTTTTGGTCTCTGTTTTTATGTAGATTAGGGGTGTCAAACTCAAGGACCGGGGGCCGGATCTGCCCCACAGGGTGCTTAGATCTGGCCTGTAGGGCCATCCTGGAAACAACAAAGGACCAGCCCATGGTGCCTCTGCCAGCGAAAACAGAGCTCAGGAGGGCCGCGGGCGGTCTTCCCGAGCTCTGTTTTCACTGGCAGAGGGTTGCAGGAAGCCATCGCAGCCGAAAAAAGCTCAGAAGCCCGTTTTCACTGGCAGAGCGCTCAGGCCACCACAGGTGCCACTGACAAGACGGACATCGAGCTGGCCACGCCCCCCCAGTCTCCCCCTCGAGGTCGAACTCAACCCTGGTGCAGCCCTCAATGATATCAAGTTTGACACCCCTGATGTAGATCAACCAGATCCCATCTTCTTTTGTTCTGTTTGTGATTTTGTGGTTTATTATATTGTGTGCTAACCAAATCAGTTTGGAGTTGATTGGGTGCCTAAATAGAATTGACGGGAGGGATGGAGGGAGAGTGGACATATAGACAGACCACACTGTCTTCTTCCAGGGTATTTTTCAGCTTCTTAATATTACTTAGAACCCTAGGATTTTACAAAGAATCAGGATCATTCTTAAAGCCTGCAGCATAGAAGATTTGTGCAAACTAAGACACAAAAATCTGATCAACACCAAATGGGTGCTAGTCAGCACCAAATGGGTGCTAGTCAGTGGTGAAATCTAAAAATTTTTCCTACCGGTTCTGTGGGCATGACTTGGTGGGCGTGGCTTGGTGGGGTCGTGTGACTTGGTGGGCGTGGCTATGTAGTCATGTGACTGGGGGATCAAAAGACAGAAACTCACTTTAACAATGTCCTGCTGGAGCAGGGTTGGACTAGATGACCTCCAGGTCCCTTCCAGCCCTGGATTATCCTCTGAAGCTGCGTCTAGTGCCAGGTTTGTAGTCCTTCCTGCCTCTCCTTTTTCCCTCCCTCCCTTTCTTTTTCTTTCTTTCTCTTCCTTCCTTCCTTCCCTCCCCATTTTTGGCCTAGCAGGCTTTAGGGAAGCCTGCTGGGAGCAAAAACAGGCACACCCACCCACCTCCCACCCTTGTTTTTGGCCTAGCAAGCTTCAGGGGGGGGGAAAGTTCCGAAGTTCAGCTGTGCGACGCACGATTGTCAGACCTTTTTTTTTTTAACTACCGGTTCTGTGAACCAGTAGCATTTTTTACTACCAGTTCAGGCAAATCGGCCCGAACTGGTAGCATTTCACCTCTGGTGCTAGATAAGAGTCAACAGAATCAAAAGAGGGCTGCACTTGGATCTCTTGTGGCAATGCAAGGACTCTACTAAGCATTTAACTCCGTCCCCCAGTTCTGCCCTGCTCTTCTCCTACAAATACACAGCGAAATATAATAGAAGCCACAGAGCTTTGCATGTGACAGAGATGCTTAAGGCCCTAGGTGGCAATTCAGTTTACAAATATTGTAAAAGTAGCCATCCCTATTAGGATACGGAGCGTCCTCATGTATACAGTATACTGTTTGTTTATTTATCAAATCGATATAGCCGCCATCTCATCAAAAATGACTCTGTTTAAACTATTTTTCAGACTCTAGTCTGCATTATTAACCGTCCACGTTTCTCTCTATGGAGAATCCTGTTTATTTAGCTCGAGTTCAGAGTGTGTATCAGATGCCAGCATGATGACCTTTGCTAGTGATGGCTCTTAACAGGTGCCAAGATATAATTATGGAAACCGCACAAGATCTTACTGTGGGTGCATCTTGTAAAGGGATCCATCCACCCCCACTGTGGTGCGCAGCCGGCCGACTCCTTTATTGTCCCGCAGCTGATTCAGGATAGCACCAAGAGCACTTGCCACCAAGTTGGCAGAGCGGAACGACACAATGGCGCACACATGCTGGACAGCGATGCAGTCTTCATGGGAAGGCTCAACCCCGAGACGTGTCAGTATGTCTTTGGCTTTATGCAAACCTTCCTTGCTCCTAAAACCAGAAGTGAACACAATATGAGGTTCTAAAATTCATAATTTAATAACATGACAATCTGACAGCAAGTTGCTCATTCAAGTTGCAGGAGATGTTGGGAGAATCTGAGAATGGCAGTGGTGGGTTTCACATGTTCTTACCACCGGATCGCCGCGCCTGCCTTCCATGCACCTTCCGTGCATGCGCCCGGCTTTCTGCGCATGCGCTTTGCTCGCGCGCCTTCTGCTCATGCGCCCGGCCTCGAAAAGGTGGCTAAATGGGATGGCATTACGTCCAGGTGCAGTCGTTGCTACCGGTTCGCCCGAACCGGTCCAAACCGGCTGAATACCACATCTGGAGAATGGGTTATAATAATCTCTCCCAGAAGGTGTCATGGGAATTTCATGAGGGTACAAGATAGAGATGGGAAGCCTGGATGGATGCAACTGGATATTATTTATTTTATTTTATTTTATTTTATTTTATTTTATTTTATTTTATTTTATTTTATTTTATTATTTATTTATTTAATTAATTAATTATTTAATTATTTTATTTTATTTGTTGTTTGTTTGTTTGTTTGTTTATTATTTATTTATTTATTTATTTATTTATTTATTTATTTATTTATTTATTTATTTATTTATGATTCTTCTATGCCGCCCTACTCCCGAGGGACTCCCGAGGGACTCCCGAGGGATATTATCTGCTATAAAGCACAATGCTCCTCTCAAAGCGTGTCCAGTTCTGCAATACTGTATTGAATTTGGAAAGAGGGCATTGATTTTAAAACCATTATGCAACAAAGCAATCAATTAGGAACATTATTTGTGATGTCTTTCCTTTAAATAAGCTACACAGACAGGAAGAAACTTTTTAAAAAATCAAATGTTGAGGCATTGAAAATTTATTCCTTCCTTGCTGCAGTGATATATTGCACTATTTTGCTATTAATGGTGTTAGTATCAATGCTTATTATTATTATTTTCTTCAATCCGCACATATGTGTCCTCCCCTCCCAAAACAATTCTACACAGACTGATTTTTTTTATTTTCAGATACAATGCAGTAATGTAAATATATACCATGACAGCTATAATAACCATATGACACAATGTTTGTGTTTGTGCAAAAAATACAGGGATATGGATGGATGGATGGATGGATGGCAGTAACAATATGAATTAAAAGATGTTACAATGCCCAAACTATTGTGGGAGCAAACAGATTTAAAAGACTTAACAAGGAGAAAATACTTCCATCATGCAAGCTCAATGCTTGAATCTATGTCCTGTTCCTGAAGTTATTGGCAAACAAAATACAACTACTGAACAGGGGTGGGTTCTGGATCCTTTTGCTGCTGGTTTGTTCAGGGTCGCGCCGTGCCCGCAGCAATCAAAAAATAACTTCTGCGCATGCGCAGAAGCAAAATCCAAGATGGCGGCACCCACCGAGACACCGACAGAACCGGCTCCGTGACGTCATCGCCGAACTACTAATGGTTCTAAAGAACCGGTTAGAACCGGTAGGAACCCATCTCTGCTACTGAGCCATATCTGGGCTTCTAATAATTGGAATAGGGCCTACAAATATGATCAACACTTCAGACTTCTAATTATTAGAACAAACAGGTCTAATTCTCAAGGCTGCTGAGATGCATTCAAAAGGTAAAGTCAAAAACAGATTCAGATACAGACTTCAGACATATACATCAGCGATGTTTAACAGTATGCAGTCTGAAAACAATGGCAACTATTCCAGAAAATATACAGAATAAATGAAACATTCACAATTTCTGTAATTTAGAATCTTGCAGGTTCATTAAAATGATAATCAAATTGTTGGCCATCTTCAATCCCCGATTCATCTTGCATGATCTCTCTGGCTAATAATATAATTTTATGTTTTTTATTTTTTTAAAAAAAATAATTATTTGAATATAAACATTAAAAAAGACAAACAAACATTAAACAAAGCAAAACTTGTACATACATGTACAAATATACATATAAACCTCTTGGGTACTTCTACAGTAAGTGTCTTGACGTTACCTTTTTACTTATATATAACTATACTGCTGTATATGACTGTATACATTGTATTTTTCTTATAATTTTATCTAAATATATATTAATAAATACATACATTTATAGTAACTAAACTTATATAATCCTATATGAGTTCATAAGTTAAAAATAAATCTAAAAGTCTCTTTTTTTTTCTTTTCTCCTTTCCAGCCAATTATAAAACATTCCAAATTTCAAAATATTCTGAATCTTCTTTCTGATTTAATTCCATTGTTAATTTATCTAATTCTGCACATTCTAAAATTTTTCTAATAATTACATTTTCAGTTGGTACATCGCCCTGCTTCCAATATTGTTATAATTTAATTTTTTAAACATGATTAAATGCAGGTTTGATTGTACTTCAACTGACTAATGAAACAAATGGCATTAAAGTGAATCGTGACTAATATTATCTCATTTATTTCAATGGATTCACTGTACTTACAACTAAGCACAAATCTATACTACTATTACGTTAGCCAATAATTATTCTTAAAACCCACTGATGGATTAAATCCATTTCAAAACCTAGAGCAAGTTTCTAAGGCACTTACTTTTCTATGGCAGAAACATCCTTCGTTTCCAATTTCCCTTTGGTCAAAAGTTCAGGAGTGATTCGCCCCTCAAAAAGGAGACCTTCTTTGGCCATTTTGACAAGGATAAGCCTGACAAGTTCACCCATGTACATTCCACTGACCATCTTCTCAAATCTAAAAAGAGGTTTCACAAAAAAAGGGTGTTCAGTCATTCAAACTAATGCGCAAAAAGAGCATCCCAGTCAGAATATATAAGGTTGCAGTTTTATGTTTAAAATCTTATTTTCATGTAAAAAGTTCCATATGTTTGGGGATGGTTATAAATGACAAGTCACATGAGCTCAGCTGTTACTGCAAACAGCTGTAAATGCAGGTCAGTCACCAAGTACCCAAACTGCAGTCATACGATTCCAAAGGGCAGGAGGTGCAGCTATCGGAACTTCAAAACCAGATTGTAAGTAACTTGGGGGGGAGGGGAGTGTTATTGTACCTTCAAATGCTTCTTAAGCAACCAGTTGTAAATTGAGGATTACCTGTAAACTTTTTTTTTACACCACAGCCATCTCTTTTCACTTTCATTGGTGTTATTTCAAACAGCCCAAAGCTTTAGAAACGCATGATGTTGATATCATGACATCATGCCCATGAATAAGACCATTCCTTTAAGACGTTTTCTGTCTTTATTAAGCCTGTCTGAAAACTTACATACTGTATTTTTCGGAGTATAAGACGCACCGGAGTATAAGACCTTAGTTTTGGGGGAGGAAAATAGGGGAAAAAAATCTTACCTACCAGGTATTTATCTGGCTAGCATCCTTAGTCTGTTCAGCTTCAGCACATTATTTTATCCCCTGGTTAGGGCTGAAAAAAAATTCTTCGAAGGGAGTAGGAATGAAAACAAGCCTGCAAAGACTTAGGGCTGGAAAAAACTACTTTGGGAGGGAGTAGGAATAAAAAAATGCTGCAAGCTAGCACCTCGTTAGGGCTGAAAATACTTTTTTCAGAGGGAGTAGGAATGAAAACAAGCCTGCAAAGACTTAGGGCTGGAAAAAAACTTCTTCAGACGGAGTAGGAAGCGGGAAGATCGTAAGCACCTCGTTAAGAGCTGGGGAAAAAAACCTTCGAAAGTTCGGAATATAAGACACACCCAAATTTTCAGCCTCTTTTAGGGAGGAAAAAGGTGCATCTTATACTCCGAAAAATACTGTAATTTCATTACTTTTCTGCTAGATTACATTATACAGTTTCAGTGACACTATCTTTGGGGCAAGGGAACAGGGAAAGACTGACAGTATGAACACTGAAAGGAATCCCAACTAAGAACTGTTGGTTCTGTGCCAATTCCAACTGAACAGTGGAAGTAATTAATAAATTAAATACTGAAGGTTTAATGGAACTAACCAAGAAATTGTCCAAAAGTGCCCAGAGCTAAGAATCTGAAGAACTCTTTTAGATTAGACCAGGGGTGCTTATATCTGGCCCGCGGGGCCACCATGGAAACAGCAAAGGACCGGCCCGCAGCCCTCCTGAGCTCCGTTTTTGTTGGCAGAAGGTTGCAGGAGGCCGTCGCAGCCAAAAATGGAGCTCAGAAGCCCATTTTCGCTGGCAGAGCGCTCGGACCACCACAGGCGCCCGCGACACGAGTGACGCCAAGCTGGCCACATCCCCCCCGGCCCCCCGAGGTCAAACACAACCCTCAATGAAATAGAGTTTGACACCCCTGGATTAAACCAATGTTTCGCGACCTTGACTACTTTAAGATGTGTGGACTTCAACTCCCAGAAATCCCTAGCTGGCCAAGGAATTCTGGAAGTTGAAGTCCACACATCTTAAAGAGAAACACAGGATTAGACCATGTAAGATATAATTATTTCAATTACAGTTGCTTCCCAGGATTAAGGGAACCCCGGTCAATCTCTCTGTCAAATTCAGTCCGGATGTCTTCTAATAAACCATCGTCTCCAAATGCACCCCATTCTGTGTTGATGCACATGCGGCCTTCGTCACCTTCCACCAGATCAATGTGCCTCATTTCCTCCATGTAACAGGCATTTGTACCAGTACCTTAAAAAGAAGCAAATGGGATCATGTCATCGCAAATGCAAAATCAAAATTCTATTATGAGTGATTCTGAACAAAGAATTAGTACCGATAATTAAGCCAACTTCGCAACGCTGGTCATCAAATCCGCAGGTCATCATTGTCCCAACAGTGTCATTAACCACTGCCATGATGTCCGCATCATAATCCTTTAGAATGAAACAGAGTATTTTCTTACATATCAGACAATTTAATTATCAATGTTGATCTGGATAATTCTAAATCTCAAACCCCACAAACTTTGGCATGTCAAGTGTTAGCCCCGATATCATTAGGTCAGGCAACAGATTATGGTTTTGTATTTTCTTCTTTTTGTTACACACAGACAGATTGTGTAACAATAACATTGTAAGGAAATAACGTAGTGTTATTTCCTTCTCAAAAAAGCCCCTCATCAAAAAGTCATAACTCTCTCCCTTTGTGACTCAGTCCTGGTTGTAGCCAATTTGGGACCAATTTAAAAAAAATCTACTGTGATTTGTAACTTTGTTAAAAGAACATTCTAACATAAAGGTATGTTCTTACCACAATGGCTTGAGAATAATTCTCATTCAATGGACTTGTTTCTACATAAAATGGGTCAAAGAAGTTATAATGCAACAATTAATGTTCCTTCAGAGTGGATTGTTTAAAGCAGGGGTGTCCAACCTTGGCCACTTTAAAACCTATGGACTTCAATTCCCAGAATTCTCTAGCCAGCCATGCCGGCTAGGGAATTCTGGGAGTTGAAGTCCACAAGTCAATGAATAATTTTGCTAGGAATAAAAATGCTCTTAAATAAACAAGTGGCACAATGGTTAGAATGCAGTACTGCAGGCTACTTCTGCTGACTGCCAGCTGCCAGGAGTTTGGCAGTTCGAGTCCCACCGGCTCGAGGTTGTCTCAACCTTCCATCCTCCCGAGGTCGGTAAAATGAGGACCCAGATTGTTGGGGGCAATACGCTGACACTGTACACTGCTTAGAGGGGGCTGTAAAAGCACTGTAAGTGCTCTTGCTATTTTCCAATGACACTGAGAAACAACAGCAAAAGAGATCTAATTCAACTAGCAATGTATGTCTGAAATCAGCCAATTCATATATGCTTGATGCAGACAGCCAAAATACATTCTTACCCCACGTTTCTTGATGGCTTTGTTTAAGAGATTCACTACGTCAGCTCCTTCAACCCCACTTGCTTTGAAACGTTTTGTCCAGGTAATCAGAACACCCTAGAAAAATTAAACTATTACCACACTAGCCAAATTACAATTACATTCATGACACTTCTTTCCACCAACACATCACTTGTTTTTGGGTGGTGAGCTGGAATAGTTTAAAATAATGGAAAATCTGTTCAAAGGGGGGGGGGGATGCCGCAATATCAGCTCTGACACCCAGGAGAGTTTGGAAGCCCAACAGGCACTGTCTGATCAGCCTGGGCAGGACTCAATAATTCCTACTCAAACTTCTACATCTTCAGTGGCCTCTCAGCCTAATTTTAACCCGGCTGAGTTTCAGACTTGGATGGAATCAGCTCTTCAGCGAGCTATTCCCACCAGCTTCAGATCCTTTTCTCAAGAAGGCCCTTCCACCTCAAAGCCTGTAGCCAAGAAATCAAAAAACAACGCCAAGCATCACTGGAAGAGGTTTGCCGAGCGGCCACTTGGGCTCACCCCTCCCAGTTTATTAGGCATTACAAGATTGACTCATACGCGTCCTCGGACGCAGCCTTTGGAAGAAGAGTCCTACAGCAAGTTGTGGACGCTCACTAGGGTGCATTGGATACCTTCCTTCCTTTCCCCTCCCTGGGACCTCTGCTTTGGTATGTCCCTCTCTGAAGGCTGGTTCCACCCCAAGATGGAGAATAGGCGTTGGGATCATACCTGATACACCGTTTCTCATCTGGTGGAACCTGCCTTCAGTTCCCACTCATTACTTTTTATCATCTATAACACTAATAGTATCCTTATATAACAGTGGTTCCCAACCTGGGGGTCGGGACCCCTTTGGGGGTCGAACGACCATTTCCCAGGGGTCGCCCCGGCATCCTCAACTCCCCCCCCCCACTGCCACAAGCCTGGCCATATCGACTCAACTCGCCCGAGCCCTCCGATTGGTGCCATTCGGTGAGAGGCGTTTGTGATGCCTGGCGGACGAGCTTTGATAGCATCAGCTAAGGGGCCAGCTTTGCTTTGAATTCTGGGAGTTGAAGTCCAGGCACCTTAAAAGTTGCTGAGATTGAGAAATATTGCTGTACACTTGTTGGTTATCAAGTCTAAATGCAGAAGTAGATTTGTTGTGGAAGATGATATTCCTTGTGTTCTTGCAAAGCCTGACCCGAGAATTTCTGATCTGGCATAATTACATATTGTTTTTGTGATTAATCGCTATGCTTTAATTATGTTCAATTTGTAACAATGAAAATACATCCTGCATATTGGATATTTACATTACGATTCATAACAGTAGCAAAATTACAGTTATGAAGTAGCAACGAAAATAATTTTATGGTTGGGGGTCACCACAACATGAGGAACTATATTAAGGGGTCGTGGCATTAGAAAGGTTGGGAACCACTGTTATATAACCTAAGTATTATTCTTATAATCCATATTAATACCTTTACTCTTTAGCTTCCTATTTACCTAAAACCTTAGGGGAGTCCGCTCAGTGAATATAGAAATACTGATTTACCACACCTGAGTCTAGTCAGCGGATTAGTCGATCAGAATACCAGCAATACCACTGCATAAATATCTCACTGCTCATTCTTGCCATCTTTTCACTCCCCATTTCAGACACTACACAATTATGGGACTGAGCAATTGCATTCAAAAATATACTTGTGCTCATACGCAAATTCTTCCCAAGGTTCGATTTCTTAACAATCTCAAATTGTTAGGTTTTTCCATCTTTTTCCATCTTGCCATTCTTTATATTTGCTGTGTGTTTAAATTATACAAATGTCCGGGAAATCCCTCATTTTCCTCCTCATTCTACCATGTTTCCCCAAAAATAAGACCTCCCCCAAAAATAAACCCTGCCCCAAAAAATAAGCCCTCCCCCCAAAAATACAATTTCCTCTGGTTAAGGTTAGGGAGACAGAGCTGGAAATCAGGTAAGATGGCAAGAGGAGTCCCGTGTTGCTCCACGCGCCCCAAAATAATAAGACCTCCCCGAAAATAAGGCCAAATGTTTATTTCGGGGTTCAAAAAAATATAAGACAGGGTCTTAGTTTCAGGAAAACACGGTATTCACAATCCTTCATAATTCCTAATTACACGCACACATATCCTAGCCCCAGTATTTCTCAACTTTGGCAACTTAAAGTTGTGTGGACTTCAAATCCCAGAATTCACCAGCTAGAAAACCACTGATTTACACAGTTAAAGGCCTTGTTTAAGTCAATGAAACGAAAGGAAATCTTGTATTCTCTTGTCTCCATTATTTGTTTCAGGCTAATTAACCTATGACATGTCCCTCTGCCTTTTTGGAAACTTTCCTATGAATGCAGCATTTCTGACCCTTTGCATGTGCCTATTTTTCTTTATAAGATCCTACACAAAACTTTGCTAGCATTAAGAATCAGCTTAATGATTTTTTTAATCTGGGTATCTGTGGTGTTCACAACTTTTTTCAATTTGTAGATCACACCATTTCACTCCACATTTGTTGATACAAAGCTATTAGAACTTTAATTGCCTCTTCTGTAGCTCTAAATAATTCAGAAGGTACTCAGTGACTATCACATAATACATTAAGAACACCTTTCTAGGATCCATACAACTGTTGATTCCCAAGGCTGCTTACAAATCACCCTCTATTATAAACTTAATCCTACTAACCTAAGAACCATGAATTCACTCTGTAAAGCTGCGACAGGCTGCAATAACAGTTATTGGCCTGATACAGAGTTCCCAGGAGATATATTCACCATTTAAACACCAGAAAGCTAAGTCTGAAGTGAATGCACCCAGTGAGTGCGTCCACTTTATAAAAACAGTTTCCTATGTTCTACCCAAAATGTAGCAGAGGTGGGTTCCTGCCGGTTCGGACCGGTTCTATAGAACCGGTAGTAACTTGGCAGCCTGGGTCGCTAGAACTGGCAGCGACCCAGGCCTGCCACACCCCCGAACCAGCTCTCTTGGCGGTGTCATTTTGTTTTTTTAGCACTTTAGTGTGAAGCGTCTGGAAGCGAACCGGCAGTGAGGTAAGCCAGAATCCAGCCCTGCAATGTAGGTTTTGCAAACCTGTGATTAGACATACCTCATCTAGTTTAGATTGCCTACATGGGAATGAAAATGTGAACCCAACCGGTAATTTCTTGTCCTTAATTTCTTGTTTCTCCATAAAGTCTCCCAGACATTCAGCAACATGATCAAAAAGCTGAGAAGGAAGCAAAACAAAGACAAAAGAATGTTAAGAAGTAATCTAATAATATTAATTACACTAGTAGAAATGCATGACAAGCCATAATATAAAAAGGAATAAAATAATTAAAGAACCCATGACCATTACTTTCGTGACAACAGTTGATTATTTCATTGTTGTTGGGAGACCACAACTCCAGATTAGGATAATTTCTTTTTTTATATTACACTTTAACAACAACAAAAAAAAAAAACCACATGGCATTTAGAAAGCAGCAACTCCTTGAAAAAGTAAACCAAATCTGATACAGTATTCCTGATCCACTTATAAATATTGTGATATTGTGAAGTAATTGTGTGATCATTCTTTATTAAGGAGGCCAAGCCCAATGTTTCGTAGGCTATGGCATTTCAACAATGTATTTTTCTATTTACCCGGAATATTGATCCCATGCAAAAAAAACCACCTGATATTTCTTAAAAGTACACCCAGAAATTGCTTAATATTTAACATGCAAAATGGGTGTGTATTTAATGCAGCATAATGCAGGCAAATGATGCAGAGTTTAACTAGAATATGATTTCAAGGCTGTGTCTCTTCCCATGCTATGGAATAGATCTTACAACAAGCGCTACAAAAGGGAAATAGGAACTAGCAGCCCAGTACAATAATATGGCTGAACTATAGTGTCAGATCATCGTCACCAAGAGTTCATCTTCATTACACAAATTACTTCGGGGTTTTTTTTGCAAAGCTCTTTAACCACATTCTTCTCATTTATTTTCCCTCAACGTTCAGGGAAAACATTCTTTTTTGTACATTTTCAGCAAAATCAAAGATGTACCCTGTTTCCCCCAAAATAAGACATCCCCTGATAATAAGCCCAATCGGGCTTTAGAGTGCATGGCAATAAGGCCAAGCACTTATTTCAGGGTTCAGAAAAATGTAAGACAGGGTCTTATTTTCGGGGAAACACGGTAGTAACATGGCCATCTCATCTTCCAGATGCACAAAGACTTCAAAATTCCAGAACAGCTGTGACCCCTAACAGTGCCAGATAGGAAAGACCAAGATAATGTTTCCTGTTTTGAGATTTAAAACAAAACAAAAATCCTAATGATCTGCGTCATAACGTTATCAGATCTGTTGTCGTCTCCCAAATTGTCACCAGGAAATCAAATGTCATTGGACAAACAGAATCAAACCTGAAAATAATGGCAAGTCATAATGCATTAATTTAAATGGTTTGACCTTCATTCATTAAAAAAAAATAAAGAGTACCCAACCTGGGAACTGATATATCTTTGATGGCAAACCTAATACACGTGTGTCAAAGCTGACACACCACAATGTTCTGTATGGCATACTACTGGTAGCATTTATGCCAATGTTCACCAACATCTGACAACTACACTCAAAAACATGCCCCATTCTCATGCAGCCTCCGGACCCTCGAGAAATTGTGTGGCTTCTAGAACCTCTGAAAATCATGCGAGAACATGGAGCGCTTTCACAAGGTTTCTGGAGACTGCAGACGTCATGGAAGAGCATTTTCCAAAGCTGCTGCACCAAGAATGAAGACCTTTTGTGACCACAGCAGCCTCGGTTAGGCCCTAGGGGCAGGGGTGACATTCAAGTTTTTTCCCTACTGGTTCTGTGGGCGTGGCTTGGTGGGCGTGTCATGACTGAGTGGCCGTGGCCAACTTGATGTCACTCATGGCAAGGTGGGGCAGCACTACCCCACCAAGCCACGCCCATAGAACCGACAGAAAAGTTTGGCCAAGTCTTCTAGCGTTCAACCTGGCTGCTTCTCGCCTCCTTCTCATGTTTGCTCTGTGTGTATGAGCCCGAGGAGGAGAGAAGGAGGGGGAGGGGAGGGGAGGGGTGGGCCCAGTCAGTGGTGCAATTTGCCGGTTCTCCGAACTGCGCATAATTGCCGCCACCGGTTCTATAGGACCTGTCCGAACCTGCTGAATTTCACCCCTGCCTAGGGGTCTATCAACAGAAAGAGAACACCGCCTGAAGGTAAGCAGCACGCAGCACTGGGCTTGTGGAAGAAACTGTGCACAGTTTCACAAGGCTTACACGCCTTGAAGAATGGCACGAGGCAGCCTTTTTGGTGACAGCAGTGGTGCTACGGCTGAAATTGAGGATCTTTACTTCACGACCAGCCTTGGCACTGCTTCGTGGTAACCTAGATTGTATATTAGGGGCAGGGAGAGATAGAGAATTGTCGCTCTTTTATTCAGGGAGGAAGCTGTGGTGACAAGCTAGGAGAGTCAAGTTAGGCACTTTCCAAATTTTTGATACACCAAGCTCATCACTATTATAGCTCATCCGAAACCAACAGCTAACATAGCTTTAAGTAACTGCTGAAAATTTATTAGCTGTTACACTTGCTAACTCACAAATTGTGTGATGCCTACAAAAACAGGTGAGCTGCTTCCGTGAAAACAATCCATGATGCAAATCAGAACCTTTGGTCATAGTACCACTGAAGATGCTTTCTCATTCTGCCACAATCAGGCTGGAAGCAACCAGACTAAAGTTTTCAAGAACTAATCAGCAGCAAAAACAGAAATAATCTTGGCATCGACCATCTCAAACTAAGAATTTTTGCATTAGCAATGCCAAAGGATGCCAGAGAAGAGCCAAACAGGCCAAATCATCATCCTTCAGGCTCAACAGCCATGCTGCCAGGGCTCAGAACCCCAATCATGAATGTACATCTTGGGAAAAGCAAGAGAAATGGCAATGGATGGTGTCGTGTAGGTTTCAAAAAAAAAAAGCAGCATCAGTGACAGCAGGTACCAATTCTGTAACTTACATAAGAGATTTAAGTGGAGGAAGTAGGAGAAATTCTCCTGCCTTCCTTGGCTTCACCAACCATCCATATAAATGTCCGCAGCATGAGCTGCTGGCTGCAAAATGTATACATGGGGATCAAGACAGAACAGTCCTTTGGTAAAAAAAAATAAACACAGAAGATCTACCATACAACAAAATATGGCAATCAGGCAAAGGTGCATCAGATATGAAAACAAAGTTTTACTCCTTGCTGGCTGGTTTTCCTAAAAACAGAACTGCTTTGGCCCTCCTGTAGAAACCCTCCCTTGTAACACCCACTGACTGGGTTCACACAGCATGCTTAAACACAAAAGTTGGTTAGTGCAACCACACCCATTTGCCTATGGTTGTTCTATTAATTATACCATCTGAACACAGAACAAGCAATATGTTCAGGCCCCTCTAACCTTGTTTATATTTTGCTTATTATTACTTTTAAACAAATCAGCTCAAATATATTTATTACAATATTTGAGCAGCCAATACTTTTAATAAAGATGTTAGCATCTCTCTTATTTCTTTCAAGTAATGTTAAAAGTTGGAATACAGATAATTTTCAACTTAGGACCACAACTGGTCAGAGTTACAATATAGATTTTCAGTTGTAAGTCATTACGGTTATATTGACTGAACCCAATTTTAGAACAATTTTCCAGCAGTCATTAAGTGAATCCATAGTCATTAAGCAACCCCACTGACCTAAGTGAGAACCCATTCTTAACAAACAGGTTGCCAGAAGCCACAAAACAACCAGCACAAATTGCAATGATGCGACTGCAGGATTCTGCAACCAGTACAGGTATTCTGTCCCCCCCCCCCCCCAAATTCACATGGATGTATCCATGAAGTTATTGGAATCAAGTTCAACTTTAGGAAATGTTTTTTTTTCAAGTAAGCATGCAAAGGATTGCTGCCTAAGCACTGTACTGAAGAATTTTCTTCTAAACAGTCACATCTTAAAAATGTTTAATGATACTCACCCATCCCAGGACACAGTGAAGAAAAATAAAGATAGGTATAAAAACATATGAAGAACAGAATAAACAGAAATACATATTTTAACTCACAGCTATGCCAATACATCCACACTCATCAAACATCACTTGTCTGTCTGCTAGTTCAGCTAGCTTTCACTGCATATTTGATGTACACTCTACTTTTCTATGCTAGGGAGCAAAACAGCCATATAGGTGAACTAGAAGAAATTACTACAAAAGGACAATTTTTGTAATAACATCTGGAGTTCTCCACATTTTTTTCAACAAGAAAATGATGAGGAGAAATGTATCCCCAAATATATTTTCTAACTTGCCAAGAGACAGGTTTTAGGATTTTTAATATTCCATTTCCTTGAATATTAAAATTAATTTTGTTTTTCCTTTCAAAATTAAGTATCAGAAAATCCAAGAGATGAACTCAATTTAGCAAGCAATATAGAAAGCGTTCAGATCGTTAATTGTTTACTTAAAGAAGAATCTACCCGTGTTCCACTGCCGTGCATAATATCTTCTGGCGTTTCATAAATCTCCGTTTCCATTTGCACCATCTGCTTTTTCTCACGTGAGACTTTTACTCTCAAAATTCGGAAGAAAGACCCACCAAGATCCAGAGCAATGAAATCTCCTTTCTCTGTTGGGAAGAAACAGATGTCACTTTAGCCATTAGAAGTAGGCATTTAAATTTTCCCACCCATTACATAAACTACCATTAGTGTGCTACACGAGCAGATCCACTTCTCACCTTTTCTAACCTAGGAAATTATCATTTTCTGATCTTGATATATCAACTCAACATTTGCCTCCAGCCTATCTAATAGGACTGAGATAGTAATCTTGAATTATTTTGAAATTAATATTACTGATTAATATAATAATTGTAACAAGATATATTGCTCTGTGCATACATCGACTAGACCTGTGATGGCGAACCTATAGCACGCGCGGAGCCATATCTGAGGGCACGCGAGGCGTTGCCCTATGTCAGCACCAGTGCATATGCGCGCTGGCCACCTGATTTTCGGCCTTGGGGAAGGCTGTTTTCGCCCTCCCCAGGCTTCAGGAGGCTTCCCTGAAGCCTGGGGAGGGCGAAAAATGGCCCAAAGGGCAAACCAGAAGTCCATTTTTCAAACTTCCGGTTTGCCAGTTGGGCCATTTTTCTCCCTCTCCAGGCTTCAGGGGGCTTCCCTGAAGCCTCAGGAGGGCGAAAAATCGCCCAACAGGGGGGCGCACATGTGTGGAGGTGTTGTGTGTTGGCATGCGCGCTCCATTTTTGGCATGCAAGAAGAAAAAGGTTCGCCATCACTGGACTAGACAAATACGAAAGATCACACAATCAATGTATTTCAACTTCCCTAAAAATGTTCAGGCTCTGCACCAGCCCACAAAAAGAACAGATGTGATGGGAATACAATTTCCAGCTAATATGTCAATTCAGCTGGAAAAGATGTCTAATTCTTTTTTAAGTACAATCCCCTTTTAAGTACAATTCTTTTTTATTATTATTTTTTGACAAGCCAGCATTCTCAACCACTGGAAGTTTTAACTAACATTACTGTACATTCTCAGAAGTGTCCAATGCACATGAAATAAAATGTTCCATTATATTAACCATGTTTTAATACTAAGAGACTAGTTTCCCAGTTTTTAAAATAACCTGCTATCATTTTACAACAACAAAACAAACGGATAGTTTATTAATTGATTAATCTTACAACCATATAAAAAATAAAATAAAGGATTTAATTCCAGCATGAAAGAGATAGAAGAAAATATAGTAATAAAACAGCATATTCAACTGCTATTCCAAAGGCTGCATAATTAATCAGAATCAATTTTACTACTAGACAACATTTTATGAAGTTACCAAATGAGGAACCACATTTAATATTTCCAGGAATAGCACTGTATCAGGATTTAACAATACTTTTATTAAGGATTATAATACAACAATACTAACTAATACAGACTAAAAGAGGGAAAAAGAGAGGGGGGGAGGGAGGGAGGGAGGGAAGGAGAGAGAGAGAGAGGGAGGGAGGGAGGGAGGGAGGGAGGAGAGAGAGAGAGAGAGAGAGAGAGAGAGAGAGAGAGAGAGAGAGAGAGAGAGAGAGAGAGAGAGAGAGAGAGAGAGAGAGAGAGAGAGAGAGAGAGAGAAAGAGAGAGAGAGAAAGAGAGAGAGAGAGAGAAAGAGATGTTTAAACCAGGTCACGACCCACTACCGGGCCATGTGAGCAGTTGGCTGACGCACACGCACACAGCTCAACTTGCGCAAGCAGTGGGCCGGCATACATGCATGCAGCTCAAATTGCACAAGCTGTGGGCCAGCACCCATGTATGTGCGCACCGGCCCACCACTTGCATGGGCCAGTTCCCCTCCCCCCCACCAGGCCACCAAGCCGTAAAGGTATAAAGAAATTACTTCCCCCTTCATAATAAATATAAACAATTTTAGAAATGTTTCACTTTCTCTTAAATTACAATAAATTAACTCTTCTTCCTTTCTCTTGTCTATAAACAAATTTTAAACAAATTTCATCGTTCAGTCCTGGTTTGCCAAGTCCTCTTAACATTTTTTAGCTTTTAATCCATTCAAATACTATCCTAGAACTTGATTCCTTTTCACTTTTTGGCCCTTTTCACAAAACCTTTCAAAACTTTAACAAAACGTCTTTGTAAATCAAAATATGAAGACTATCCAGATCACTCTCTAGGTCTGTTATCTGTATATTCCTTTTAATAATTAGGACATCAACCAGTTTTATTTATATATCCAATGTAGCATCTTTTTGCCAAATCATTCTTGTAGGCTGTCATTTTTAAATTTACATTCAAATCAGCCTTGTCTGGTTAAACTTATTCCTCTTCCTTAAACATAGTCTATCTATAATGTCAGACATTTTTAAAATTAACTTCTAGGCCCACTGTTCGTATCCTTCAATATATCCAATATTAAAATATTTTGCTGCATTCTGTAAATCAAATTAAGCATTCTTCTCCTTTTAATTGTAATTTTTAGTTCCTTTTAGTGCCCTCTAATGTCCAGCCTTCAAAGTCCCATCCTTTCATTTTATTTTAAGAATTCAAAACAATAATTTTCCCAAGGAAAGGATTCTTATAATTAATTTGAAAAAAATCTTTTTTCAAATCCATCTGGAGTCTTAGCCTATTTGTAACTTTCCAACATCAACATTCTAATCTAAACTATAGGAAAAAATGGTCCTAAATTGGGCATGACTCACTTAACAACTTGTTTAGTTAGCAATTGAAATTCTGGTCCCAACTGTAGTTGTAAGTCAAGGATTGAAAACTACTTTGGCTAAATATTGAAGGAGACTCACCAGTGCTCTAAAATATGGCTTTAGGTTAAAAAAGCAATTTCTGAAAGTGATTAAGAAATGAGCAGCTGGCAGTCAAATGACTTCAACCAAGCTCACAGCCATAATGTAGACAATACTTAAAGTTCACTGAGCAACTGCATCAGGATTGAAAGCTCCAAATAATAGAGCCGAGGTGGCGCAGCGGTTAGAGTGGGGTACTGCAGGCCACTTTAGCTGACTATGATCCGCAGTTCAGCTGTTCAAATCTCACCGGCTCAGGGTTGACTCAGCCTTCCATCCTTCCGAGGTAGGTAAAATAAGGACCCAGATTGTTGGGGGCAATATAAATATACATTGCTTACTGGTGTAAACCGCTTAGAGAGTGCTTGCACTGTGAGGCAGTATATAAATGTCACTAATAAATAAATGTGCTTAAGGGGAATGGAGGTGCTCTACAAAGCAAGGATACACCAATAAAGCATCTCTCTTTGATGTATTAAATGAATTGTATCCATTGCAAGGTACATTCAATTCTTCTGAAAGTTCTCTACAGCTATCCCCATATGTGTATACATGCACAATCAGTCAAGGACGCTCAGGGATGTGTTTTCTGCGTATGCACACATCTACAAGCAACCAGGGAGAGTCTTCAAAGTGTCTGCACTAGTGGTGGGTTCTAAATTAGATCGCCACCGGTTCGTGCGCGACGCTTCTGCACATGCGCAGAAGCATCCCGGGTGGGTGGGCGGAGCCTCCCACCGCCGCTGGGAGGGCGGAGCCTCCGGGAGGGCGAAAACAGCCTCCCCAGGCTCCGGAGGCCCTCTGGCCAGAAACAGGCCCGTTTCCGGCCTTCCTGAACTTCCGGTAGCCCTGTTTTTTTGCCCTCCCCGAGCCTCCGTGCGCACCCTGCACTTACTTGCATCCAAAATGGGCCGTGTGGTGATTCCTGGGAGGGGAGGGGTGGGCGGGGCGGGGCCAGCCAGGAGTGTGATTTGGGGATTCTCTTATCTGCACAGAATCTTTGCTAGAGGTTCTCCCGAACCCCTGCGAACCCCCAGCAGCCCACCCCTGCTCTGAGGTCCTCTTCCAGCAATCAAATTATATTTGAAGAGACTTCTCACACTTGTAAGAAGACATCATCCTGCTTCCCAGCAAGGAGGGGCAGTCTAATCGTGCCTTATCTAAATCTTCCTGCCTAATTTTAGAAAAGACCCTCTATATTAGTGTCAAAATGTGCAGAATGCCACAACTTTCTATTAGTATCTCCAAAACATCTGAACCACTCACATAATAGGTTAAGGTTGTGTATATCCTTCAAAACAGGTGTTCTGAAAAGACAATAGTGAGATTTGTTCATCATTAAGGCAATCATAGTTTTTTCCAAGCTCACACACAAGTGCTTCAAAAGCTTCTCTCTTTGGATATGGTCACCTACAGAGACAGCAGGGAATAGCTTCTAAAGCAACCAGGTGAACTTGGAAAAAGACGAGTCTGCTTTAATGATTCAAGAATAGGTGTTTCATATGTACTCCCCTGCATTTTAAATTACTTTTTTCGAAGGATGTAGACATTCTCACAGATGTATGCAATCTGAGATCTGAAAGCCATAAGCAGCTCCCAAATCTTTATTCTGTGACCTTCAGAAACCCTTCTGACATTGTAGTTCCGGCTACTTTCAACAGGAAACACAAAACAGCGCAGCCTGACCTGGAAAACCTTTTATCATGCCCTACCCAGTTTTCAACCAAGCCCTATCTTACCCTCATTTCAAAGCAAGCCTGACTTTCAAACAAAATTTGCACACACTCACTTAAACAAGACACCTCAAGATGTAACAGATACACTCAAATAGGCAGCTATGCATGGTCAATGTTCATCTCACATTTTTCTTCCTATCTCTTAGTGCAGGGGTGTTAAACTCAAGGCCTGCGGGTTGGATGCGGCCTGCTGGGTGCTTAAATCTGGCCTGCAGGGCTGGCCTGGAAATAGCAAAGGACTGGCCTGCGGTGCCTCTGGCATCCTAAATAGGGCACGGCTCATTTTCGGCCTGGACGGCCTCCTGCAACACTTTGCCGGCCAAAATGTTTTTGTCTAGGCCGAAAAACGGGGCGCTCCCCATCCCGTCGTCCCCCCCCCAGCCAGCCAGCCCGCAGAGAACTACAATGCTGATCTGGCCCTCGAAGAAATCCAGTTTGACACCACTGTCCTAGTATATATTGCAAACCCAATTTATGTACAGTTCAATCTATTGTGCAAATCCAGAAAGTGGGGTCATTCAGTAGAGTAGTTAATTGTGCTGTTCAACCCCGGCCATACTGAAGGAGCAGTGGAGCTGTGCAAAATCTGAGAGCCAACAAGGAATTCATGCAGGGGCGGGTTCCTAATTTTTTTACTATCACTCTGTGGGCGTGGCTTACTTTGTGGGTGTGGTTTGTCAGCCATGTGATCGGGTGGGCATGGGCCTCAGGAGCTTGGCAGCGGCCGGAGAAGCTGGGGGGCATTGCCCACCCGCAACGCAGCCCCCGCAGCGGGAGCAGCAAGACCGCGGCAGCAGTTCTTCTAGGAGGCTCCGTCCGGCCTGAATGCTTCTCCCCATTCGATGATCCTAGGCTCCTGCCGCCTGTTCCCCCTCCCCTCAGCAGTTCGAGAAGCCTGGAACGTGCGAAAATGCCTGGGATCATCACCACGTGTTTGTGGCTTCTCGGACTGCAGAAGGGAGGGGAATGGAGATAGCTCCTGCCGCCCGTTCTTTCAGCATCTCACATGCTCCCTCAGCCATCCTCCCCTGCTTGGACTCACTGTGGGGTAGGAAGGCAGTGCATGTGCAGTGACGGAAGCTCGGCTTCTGGGCATGCGCAGAAGAAAATTTTTTTTAATTTTTTTTTTAATGGCGGCACCCAGGCACCAGCAACCGACCGCACCGGTACTGTGACGTCACCAGCGGGCCGCTACCGGTGCTATAGAGTGGACCGCACTGGTAGGAACCCACCACTGAATTCATGTAACACCACAATGTTGCCATCTATTTGGGAGGATTGAAGCCAAGCACTCTCTCAACTCAACAAGGAATGCAAGGCACATTTTCTCAAGCAATAACACAATGTTTGTTGGATCAGCATCATTTCCAAACTGAACATAGATGTTCACAGGGACAGCGAGTGATGTTACAAGTCGTGACATCATCATACAAATCGCAACTGAGACTTCCAGCTGACGTCACGGCGATATCGGATGTGAGGAGTGGGTCTCCGCGCTCCAATGTCGAGTTCTCCACATTAGAGGGCTCCAAAAGGAGCTAAAGTCACCCTGGAGGGATGGTGAGGAAAAGATGGGCACCCTGCAGGTTGTGGAGAGCCGCAATCTCTCTTGCTTGACCCAGGGTTCTTTTCCCTCTCCTTCACGACAAGGAGAAGAGGCAGCCAAAAATGGCTGGGCTGAAGCTGGGACAGCCGAGGCAACAAAGAAAGTGCAGGAGCGGTGTAAATGAACAGTGAATGGAATTGGGTGAGAAGATTCCTTTTTTACTCAAAACCTAACCTTAAAAAGAAAAGAGGGGGAAAATCCAAAAGAGAGTCTTAACTATTTATGAAAGCGGCGAATAATCACATAGAGAAAAACTACAGACCCGAAAGAAAAGAACTAAGAGAGGAAAAGTTAAAAATTTCAAAGCACAGAAAGTTGAATGGCTAAATTAGGTAGGCATTATTTTGGAAAGGCATTTCACAATTCTAAATCTATCTACTTTAATAATTGACTTTGCTTTTATAAATGAAATTTAAATTGGATTTAACAGCTGTTAGAACTGAGATAACGTTGAAACCTAAACTGAGAGCGCCATCTACTGACAAAGGAAAATATATCATACTCTACAATTCTGGGGAAAAGTTTGATTAGAAAAATAAACATTTATTTGGAGAACTGTGGTGATATTTACTGTCCTATACTTATCTACCTTATGACTATGGGAGGTTCAACGGTGAGAACAAGGAAGATACCTAACTAAAGCAATTTTTGAATGCTATTAGACTTATAGAGAGGACATAAGGAGATATTTGGAGAGTTTCCTGGACTACCTGAATGAACTGTGACTATAGTATTCTTTGAGGAGCAACATTAGGCCTGAACATATGGTTGTTGAACTATTGAGTAAAAGTGGACCTTATTAAAATAAAACGGGGAAATGAGTGGAAGCTCAAAAGAAATTTTGTTAATGTTCAAAAGCATTAAGGACTCTATGACAAAGGACTTTAGGGAGATAAACAACTTAATGCAAAGCATAGACGGGAAAATAGAAAATATTCTACAAGGGACAATGAATAAAGACCAAGATGCCCAGGAAAGGGAGGAGACAACGAAAAGAATGGAGGAAAAGACAGAACAGATAATCAACCAGCAAAACAAGAAGAGAAGATAATAAAGACTATAATGATTAATGAAACAAATCAGGGGGAAAGTATTTTAAATGATTTAAAAATGGAATGGGAAGATACCATTGAAAAAGAGATAGGGATTTGGCAGATATTCTGGAGGCTTGGCAGCATAAGAGGATAGAGATGGGAGGAATACTTAGACTAAACAGTAAAAATGCAGAGGTAGATAGAGATAAAGATCCAAGAGAGGAGTATGGGAGGTATGCCAAAAAAACAAATAAGAATTGAAATATTAAAACGGACAATAGATGATGGATAGAAAAGAAATGTTATTTCTTGATTTTTTTCCCCTTCTTTAATATAAAGGGGGCTTGATTAAGAGAATGGAAGTAGAAATAAAGATACACATATTATAAAAGTAATAAACAGATGGAAGATTAGAGGTTGAAAGATGGATTTAATAGGTATGTTTAAATAATACAGTGATTGTTGTCAGGATGGAGTAAGGGGATTTGATTTTAATACAATATGTGTACTATACTAGGATTAGTAAGGATGGCCTGATTAAATAGAATAAATTAAAGAATTAAATGGAAAGATTAGAGGTTAAAAGATAGTATTATTATGCATGTATGCTTAAACAATGTTGTAATTGGCATTAGAATGATACATTGAAATACTGAATAATTAAATAATGAAGGTTTATATCTTAATACAAATAAAGAGTATTAATACTAGGAGTATATAAGCTTAATTAATGCAACAAATATTATTGATTGTTATTTGTATCAAAATGAATGATACCCAGATGCCACACTGTTCATGTACTGATGTTGATGCATGCATAAAAATAAAATAAAAAACATATAACAAAAAAAACAAAAAAAAACAAATTGCAACTGATGAAAATGGTACGTTGTCCTACCTGAACGTCCATTCTCGTAGGTGTGGAGCTATCATCCAGCGTGGGTTACATCACGTCTCTCAACCAATAGGACTGAGTCTTTTGTTAAGGTAATTCTGCCTCTGTGTGCAAGACCCGCTTTTGACGAAGGCGAATCACCGACTCACGTGGTCACCGCTGAACTCTCTTGGATCTGATGAAAAAAACAACTGGTACCCCGTCCCACCCTATCCCCAACCTAACCGTAACAATGGTAATAAAACTATAACAAGAGCTTATCACCCCGGGACCCCTAACTGAACGGGAGGGTCTGGATGATAGCTCCACACCTACGAGAATGGACGTTCAGGTAGGACAACGTACCATTCTCCATAGTGGGTGGAGCTATCATCCAGCGTGGGACATACCAAAGCCTGGTGTCCCGAGGGAGGGAGATTAATGGTGTTCCCGGGGTTCAGATGGCAGAACCCTCTGTAGGACCCTGCGGCCAAAGGCCGCGTCTGAGGAGGCAAATGAATCTATTTTGTAATGCCTAACAAAAGAAGAGGGAGTTGCCCACGAGGCCGCCCTGCAGATCTCCTCCATGGGGGCCTGAGCGGCCCAGGCCGCGGAGGTGGCCGCGCTCCTAGTGGAGTGGGCTGTGATCCCGGATGGGCAGGGTTTGGCCGACAGTTCGTATGCCTTAGCAATGGCTGCTCGGATCCACCGCCCCACCGTAGCTGACGAGGCCTTGTGCCCCATGGACGATGGAAGGAAGGAAACGAATAGGGCCTCCGATCTGCGCCATTCCTTGGTGCGTTTCAGGTAAATACGGAGAGCCCGGCGAACGTCCAGTGAATGCCACTGTCGTTCCAAGGGTAGGGTGGGACGGGGGTAGAAACTGGGTAGAACGAGTTCCTGGGTTCTGTGGAACCAGGAATTAACTTTAGGAAGGAAGGTTGGATCTAACCTAAGGACCACCTTGTCCGGGAAAAAAAACACACAAGTCGGATCGAGCTGACAGGGCCGCTATCTCAGAGATCCGACGAGCTGAAGTTATGGCCACCAGGAAGGCCACCTTCTGTGTTAGATAGCGAAGGGAGGTGGTCCTGAGAGGCTCGTAAGGAGCGCCCGTCAGGGAGTTAAGGACCAGGGACAGGTCCCAGGTAGGGAAGCGATGGACTACTGGGGGTCTACGTGAGGAAGCTCCCCTTAGGAAAAGCTTGAGTAATGGGTGATGGGAGAGAGAAGGCAGGCTGCCACAAGACAGAACTGAAGAAAGTGCTGCCACCTGCCGCCGGAGCGTGTTGGCTGACAAACCCTTGTCGAAGCCATCTCTGAGGAATCCTAGGACATGCCCTACTGAGTTGGAAGTGGGTGAGCATCCCGCTGTCTGGCACCAGGCACAAAAGGTGCGCCAGGTGGCTGAATAGATGCGTTCCGTTGAAGGGCGCCTGGAGTCTAGGATGAGTTCGATGGCCCCGGAAGGAATGTGTCGGTTGACTAGGGTGCTCCGCTCAACCGCCACACGGTCAGTTGAAGCCAGCGCGGTTCTGGATGGTTTATCTCCCCCTGGCTGAGCATGGATCTGGTCACAGGGAGGTGCCAGGGGGGGCAAACTGATAAGGTCAGAATGTCCGCAAACCAAGTCCGGCGAGGCCAGTGAGGAGCCAGTAGAAGAACTTCCGCCTTCTCTGCTATGATCTTGCGTAGTACCCGGGGAATTAGAGCCAGTGGAGGAAAGGCGTAAAGTAGTCCCGGAGGCCACCGGCACCGTAGGGCATCTGTTCCCTCCGCTTCCGGGCATTGGAACCTGGTGAAGAATCTGGGCAGTTGTGTGTTCTCCCTGGTGGCGAACAGGTCCACTAGAGGGGTTTTGAACCGCTGAGACATCTGGAGGAATAGGTCGGGATGGAGCCTCCATTCCGTCTGGTCTATCAAGGAGCGGCTCAGCCAGTCCGCCTGCGTGTTGGCCTCCCCGGAGATGTGTTCCGCCACGATGGAGAGCAGATGACTCTCTGCCCAGGAGCCCAGAGCCCAGGCCTCGTCCATGAGGGCGCGGGAATGTGTGCCCCCCTGCCTGTTGACATGCGCCTTGGCCGTGGTGTTGTCCGTTAGGACCAGTATGTGACGGCCCTGGACTAGGGCTTTGAAGCTCAGTAAGGCTAGCCTGATGGCTCGCAGTTCTAGTAGGTTGATGGGAAGTGAAACCTCCTGGGGGGACCAGAGGCCCTGGGCGACTGCTGTTTCCAGGTGAGCTCCCCATCCCTTCAGGCTGGCATCGGTGGTAAGTATGAGCCTGGAAGGTTCGAGGAAGAGGCATCCTTGGAGCAACGAAGGAGATTTCCACCAGCGGAGCGACTGGCAGACCGACTGCGGCACCAGGATTTTCGCCGGGGAGGAGCCCCGTCCGGTCTTCTGAAAAGGTAAGAGGAGCCATTGCAAGTCCCTGGAATGCAGGCGAGTCCAGGGGACTATGTTGATGGCTGAAATCATCTTCCCCAGGAGAGTGGAGAGCTGGCGAAGGGGAACCCTACGACATCGCAAGACCATGGAGACTAGTTCAAGGATACTATCCACGCGGTCCTGGGATAGGAAGACCCTACACTGTTGGGAGTCGATGATGGCGCCCAGGTGAATGAGAGAGGTACTCGGGGACAGGCGGCTCTTCTCCAGGTTGATGGAGAATCCGAGGTGTCGAAAGGTGGAAAGGGTTACCTCGACATCGCGGACCGCCTGCTCAAGGGAGGAGGCCAGGATAAGGATGTCGTCTAAGTAGCAGTATACACGGACTGGAATGGTTCTGAGGTGAGCCGCTAGGGCCGCCACTACCTTGGTGAATACCCGGGGAGCGGAGGATAAGCCGAAGGGAAGGGCTCTGTATTGGTAGTGAACTCCCCCGTAACAGAACCTGAGGAATTGTTGATGCTCAGGTAGTATGGGTATGTGGAGGTAGGCCTCCGTGAGGTCAATGGAGGCTAGGAGGTCGTCCCTCCGAACGCACGCCAGGATGGACTGGAGCGAGTGCATCTTGAACCGTCGGTATCGAATGTGACGGTTCAGTCTTTTAAGGTCTAGAATGGCTCTCCACCCTCCCGAGTTCTTGGGGACTACAAATAGAATGGAGTAGAACCCCTGCCCAATTTGGTCCTTCGGTACCTGTTCGATGGCTCGAATTTCCCGGAGGTGCGAGATGGCATTGCTCATGAGAATTCGTTTAGAAGGTCTGTTGGAAACTGGGCTACGGATAAAGAAACTCGGGGGGGTGGAGAGAAACTCCAAGGAGAGGCCGAATTTTAGCGTCTCCTTGACCCAAGAATCGGCGGTGATCTCCTCCCACCGGTCGGCAAAGTGTAGAAGGCGGCCGCCGATGGGGAGATCGTCCGACGGCTCACTTAGTGCGTCTGTAGGGACGACCCCCTCCCCCTCTAAAGGGCCGTCTGGCTTGCCTCCCCCTGAAGGCCCTGTCCTGAGGAAATCGTTGGCGATTCCCGAACTGATTCCCGTACTGACCTTGTGGTCGCTGAGGGTAGGAGGGGGGTGGGTCAGGTTGTCTGAAAGGACGCCTGGGATAGGGGGCTAGTCTTGAAGCTCCTCTGCGTTGGTTAGAAGGGAGGATTTTCCTTTTGTCCTTAGTTTCTACGAGGATGGGATCCAACGAAGCGCCGAACAGTTGGGCGCCGTCGAAGGTCGAGGTGGCAAGGCGCCATTTAAGCTTGATGTCCGCTTGCCAAGACCGAAGCCAGTGTAATCTTCTTACCACCACCGAGGCCCCCATTGCTCTCGATGCGAATCGGGCCGATTGAAGAGTGGCGTCTGCCGAGTAGCGTGCTGCCGCCAGAAGTTTGTTAATGTCCCGGTGTGCCCGTGTTTCGGACTGAGGCAAGCGTTCCTGAAGATCCCGAAGCCATACCAGTGATGTGCGGGAGAAGAAAGAGGCCGACGTGGAGGCCCGTACCGCCCAAGCTGCTGCCAGATAGGTGCGATGGAGTGCCAGTTCCGCCTTCTTGTCCTCCGGTCGAAGGAGGTCCGCGGAATCTGCGGGCAAGGTCGGTACTGCGAAGTGCGCCAGGACTGGGGCGTCCACGGGTGGAACCTGAAGGGCTGGAACAATATCTGAACCAATGTTAAAGTAGCGTCTATCCAGAGCCGATGGAGCGGGGCCCGTGACAGGGGTGGTCCATTGTGAGCGTACGGCCTGTACAAAGTACGGGGGGCAAGGAACGACTTGGGCCTCCGGAGCACTTTCCGAAAATAAGGGATCAATTTGGGAATCATCTGCCGGATTAGTTGTTTCAGTGGGCCCCCATTTGGAGGCGTTACGCGCCTTGAATAAGAGTGACTTAAATAAACTGGGGTGAAACAGTCCGGTGGTAGGAGGGGGGTCAGGGGCCAATCCCTCGTCCTCGGACAGTTCCAGGTCTGGGCCTGTCCCTTCCCCGGAGACTTCCTCTTGAGAGGTGGCCTGTGGTTGGTTCCCCTGGGTCCCCGCATACCAATAGTAGTGATCATCATTAGGTTGGGATGCTGCAGCAGTGGGAACGGGCCCGCCCCCTTGGTATGCTTGGGTAGGTAGCTGCATGAGTTGCAGACATTCTGATACCCTGTCTCTAACCTCTGCCTGAATTATAGCTTGGACCGTGGGGTCCTGAAGGTAGGCTGGGGTATCTGGTCGAAGGCCAGCTGCAGTAGGGGTGAAAGTGGCTGATGGCCTAGATGCCGCCCTAGTAGAGGCTACCTCCCTCATCTGAGAAACAGCTCCCTGTTCCCAGATGTCTGCATCTGCGAGAGGTAGATCCCTGGCGTCTAGGGATGAGGAATCCCCAAAATCTTCTGATCTGGGGGGCTCAGGGTGGATAACCAGGTCAGAAGGGCCTGGATTATTCCTAGCAGCTTTGTTGCAAATCTTTTTTAAAACCCTGTCTCTGCGAGATTCATCTCTAGTAGGGGCTTTGGCCTTTGATTTCAGCTCCCTGCTTTTGCCCTTCCTGGATTCCTGGTCTTCCCTGCCCTGGGAGGGTAAGGTCAGCTCTGGAGGTGAATCAGCCTCCTCAATTTCCCCTTGTTTCTTATTTGCAGCTGCCATGTTAATGGAAGAGCTTCCGGTACCTGAGGAGTGAGAAGGAAGAACGGTAAGCCCCTCCCTTTTTGGCGGGAATTTTAACCGCCGGGAAAATGGCGGCCGCGGTAGTGTTTGGCCTTTAACAGCCAATCCACTTCTTCCATCATTGGCCTTAAGGTGCTGCCTCCGGAGGAGAATCCTTTTAATCTGGCCGATCTTGCTTTTAAAATGATTGAAAACGCGGCTTCTGTGGCTGCTGCCGCTTGCGCCGGCCATTAGGCCTACTGCGCATGCGTGAGGGAGCTATTCCGGACCTGCTGTAATGGCGCCGATTTTAAACTTGTAAGGAGGCCGGGCGCCGATGCTCTAGGCTGTGGGGAGCAGGCCGGTTGGGCAGCGGGCGGAAGAAGCCCGATTGCTGCCCTGGGAGTCGGCTCGAATAATTCAGGATCCTGGTGACTCCCTGGCTGTGGTGGTCCAGTTACTGGGATCCCGGTCACCTGGGGCGTGGGCGGGAACGCGGCTCAACCGCCTCGCAGCGAGCCCGTACGCTGCATATGGAGGCGAGGGTGACCGGGCTAGGACCACGTTGGCCGCTTGGACTGAATTGAGTCCGGATGCAAGCGGCGAACAGCCTGCGGCGAGAGCCAGGCTCCCTATTGCCGCTGCCTCTCGAGCCTGGAGAAGGAGGGGGTGGAAGGGGGGGAAGGGGGAATACTTACGATTTGCTGCAAGGAAAGAAATTCGTTATTCTTCCCTCTATAGTGGATGAGGCTATCAGGAGATGGGTGACCACACGTCCTCTTTGGTGTCCAGACTGAGTCAAAAAGCAGGTCTTGCACACAGAGGCAGAATTACCTTAACAAAAGACTCAGTCCTATTGGTTGAGAGACGTGATGTAACCCACGCTGGATGATAGCTCCACCCACTATGGAGAATTGTGCAACACACCTCATTTCTGTGATGCCATCATAACATACGTGACATCACCATAATTCTTCCAGATGCCAATGCATCGTATTGCACTTCTGGAGATCAAACGATGTGAAATGACACTGTCGGGGACAAGTACTTCACATTATGCGAAGTGCACAAATAGACTTTATCATTGTAGCCCATTGATCGCTTAAAAACAAGCCATTATCACAAAATAAGGCCTCAAAGATAAACAGTGGAACAGATGGTGCCTTTTTTTCAGCAAATGTAAACAAGTCTGAGTACAATTTAAACAAACGGGGATTCTGTAATAGCTAGCAAAATAACCTGCGGCCTGAAAACAGAAATCAGATGCCCCAGTCAGCAAAACACTTGAAAGGACATTTCGATGTAAAGGCAAATCATGATCAGGGGTTAATGAATTAATTCGTATTATCTGCATGGGTGGTTATGATTTGAAATTTGTTTTCCTCCTCTTCCCACTTTCTCCTGTCTTGTGATCTTAAAATGCAAGCAAATTGTCATTTACTTTTCCTATTTAATTTTTAAAAGACATACAATACAGATGAACATGCACACACACTCCTGCAGCAGTGCCCAATCCATGGCGGCTGGGAAAGCTGTAGAGGAACAAGGTTTTGTGCCACCGCATCAGCCCTCTCAAAGGACCACAAGTCTAGTCGTGATAAGCAACACTCTTGTTGAGACTTGCTCTAGAAGAGTTTCTCTCTTGCATAGACTCTAATTAAGCTGTTCATATCTTGAACATATGCCCTGCAGATTATGTGTTCTTTTTATCTTCTACAGCAGGGGTGTTAAATTCAAGGCCCGCGGGCCTCATCTGGCCCATGGAGTGCTTAGATCTGGCCCGTGGGCCCACCCTGGAAACAGTGAGGGACCAGCCCGCGGTGCCTCTGCCAGCGAAAATTGGTTCCCGAGTTCCGTTTCCGGCTGCGATAGCCTCCTGCAACCCTCTGCCAGCAAAAACGGAGCTCCATCGCAGGAGGCCATCGCAGTTGGAAACGGAGCTCAGGAGCCTGTTTTGCTGGCAGAGCGCTTGGGCTGCCACAAGTGCCCGACATGAGTGACATCAAGCAGGCCACGCCCACTCTAGCTACACCCACCCCAGGTCAAACACAACCCTGATACGGCCAATGAAATCGAGTTTGACACCTGTTCTACAGGTACAGTAGTCCTAAACTTACAGCCACAATTGGCATAGAATTTCTGAGCTATGCAAGATAAGATTGGAGCAAGCTATGATCAGACAAGTCTCTTTTTCAAACGTTGTTCTCTGCAGCTTGTTAGCTGCAACTGATGACCTTAAATAGACTAGGGGAGTGGCCAATTAGCTCCAAGTCTTACTCCCGAGTAGACCTCCTCCGGAGTAAACCTTCCTGCCTCTTGGCAGCCCTGCGTGCTCTTGCAGCTATGCAAGATAGTTGTTAAGCCTATTTTGTTACCTTTTTGACATGATTGTTAAGTGAATCAATGTGGTTGTTAAGTGAATCATGCGGTCGTTAAGTGAATCTGGCTTCCCCCATTGACTTTGCTTGTCAGAAGCTGGCTGGGAAGGTTGCAACATGACCCCAGGATGCTGCAGCTATTGTCAATACGTGCATGTTACTAAGCACCTGAATTCTGACCATTTGTCCCTGAGGACGCTGCAACGGTCATTAAGTGTGAGGACCAGTCATAAATCATTTTTGACGGTGACTCTGTAACTTCAAACGGTCACTAAACAAATAGTTGTAACTTATGTTTTGATAAATAACTTGTTCTATTAGACTGGGAATTTTTTATCGTGCTACTAGTATTACATATTTTTTTCTTACAATTTTATTTGCATTAGGATCACTATGGCCACAAATGGAATCATCAGATCTCACTGCATTGGAAGGAACAATACTGGATTTGTTAATGAAACCATCTACATTAACAATTTTAGCAGCACATCACAAGAGTAATAACCCTTACCTGAGCCATCGGGAATAGATCTTACAAAGGTAGGCAGCATCTTTACACTGGCCGTTGGGTTAAAATCCCTAGAGAGGCCATTCTTCATTTCGCTCCTGAAGCGGCCCATAATATCCAGCAAAGTCTCATCCGACAGCCGCATGGCATACAGATATTTATCAATCTATATAGGAGGCAGAGAGAAACACAGAAAATTCAGACCTTGTGTGATTTTGTTTCTGAACGTAAGGTTGCTTAATCTTTTAAAAATGTTTTAAGTATGGCATGCTGTAGACAAAATGCTTAGGGCAGGTAATATTCATTACAAATCTCCAATTCAATCAATGAAACACTAATAATAATAATAATAATAATAATAATAATAATAATAATAATAATAATAATAATAATAATAATAATAATAATAATAATAATAATAATAATAACAACAACAACAACAACAACAACAACAACAACAACAGAGTTGGAAGGGACCAACTCTGTTATTATTATTATTATTATTATTATTATTATTATTATTATTATTATTATTATTATTATTATTATTATTATTATTATTATTATTATTATTATTATTATTATTATAAGTGTTTCATTTCATTATGCCCCACCCCAGGAAAATAAACCCAATATACAAACAAGACCACCTTGCTTTTGAGTTCAGGAAATTCCTGAGCTGAGAAGCAGCAGCTCAAAATTATTCTGTTTGTAATGTAGATCTATCCTAATGATAAGCGAATGACAAAACAGTGAGGTTCTCAGCTGAACATAAACAAAGGAAGGCATCTCTGTATTGGTTCTAAGAAGTTCAGATTTCACTATCAACACCACCTTAAACTGTGTCCAGAAAACAAGTAGGAGGCAAAAAACACACACGACCACCAGTTTAACCCCCTATCAGAAGACAAAATTGAACACAATGGTCTAGCTGAAACTTCTTTACAGACATTTCACAGAGTAAAGCCAGACCAGGGGCTGATACCAGTGTAGGAAGAAAAATCCAGTCCAGTTCCAAGCCAGGAGAAAATCACTGGGAATAAAATGGAGGCTGGCTACAAGGAAAGAAGGTCTCTGTTCATTTGGTTTCCAGAAACTTTAGGGACAGCAGCATGTTTCTGGGGTGGCTGACAAAATGGCTGAGTGAGTTGATGGATCTTTATAGGGTTCTGGGGTTTTGTGGTTGAGATGTTCCAGGGGGTTGGGCAATGTAGTGAGCCTTGTGTCTTTTGCTATTCTAATGGTGGTGGGTAAATCCTATTATGTCCTAAAGGTCATGTCCTGTCCTTAGAATTTGGGTGGGGGAATGTAAATTCTTAATCCCATCAGCTCCAGCCGCCTTCTTTCTGGGGGAGAAGGGGGTGCTGACTTCCTACACCAGTGAAACAAATCACCCCAGTTGTAAAATGAATTAAATAGTTGATAAGCAAATCCATTTTTCCAAATGGGCATTTTTTGCTGGAAACCAGCAAAAAACATAGGAAACCAGCAATAAAAATATAAATAATTGTGATTGTGGGAGGCTATAATCCGTCATAAATGTGAACTGCTTGTCAAGCATCTGAAATGAGATCATAGGGAGGAAAGAGTTGTAACTCCAAGAACAGGTTGGAAGTAACTTTTTAAAGTCTGCCATAAGTTTGTAAGGTCATAAGTTGGGACTAACTTTCCAGGTACAGACATCACCATATCTCTTTATTCTTGTTGGAAATGTTAATCTAACCTTCCCATAACAAATATGTAAGGAACAGGTGTTTCCTGGGCAATGGACAAGTGTGAAAATATCATCTCCTACATTCATGTGTAGAGCTATCCTGGTTCATAGACAGATTTGGAATTATAAATTACATGATGAGAAGCAGTTCCCCCTAAATGATTTATACTTAATTCCTCACAAGCATTTTGGACTTCAACTCACATCAATCTCAAGTGGCAAGACAGATGACAAGGTTGGGCAGACTACAGGATGACCCAAAATATCTGGAGGGAACCAAACAGCACATCTTTCATAGATACTATTAAGCAGGTTAAAAGCAATAAAACGTAGCATTCTGTGTAATCCAACAGGTAGAAATGAAGAAAGCCCTATTAATGCTATTTATTAATAGGATTAATTAATACATCAATTCTCTGAAACACAGTAATTCTAGATTCCATTTTAATTTTGACAAAGCATATTAATGATCAAGTCTTCCTTGAACTTGGGAGCCTGTTTTCTCTGGCAGAGCGCTCGGGCCACAGGCAACCCTGACATGAGTGATGTCAAGCTGGCCACGCCCACCCCGGCCACGCCCACCCCATTCCCTGAGGTCAAACACAACCCTGATGTGGCCCTCATTGAAATCGAATTTGACATCCCTGATCTATCTAACGGCTTCAGCCGACATTTATCAGCATTTTTTAAAACTTTCTTCTATCCATGATCATGATCCAGAGGAACAAAATTGCTTCTGATGTTGCATCTTCCAAAGAACATTGAACCACTCTCCTCAACTGTTTGGCTACTAGACTGTTCTGTCCCCACGAAGCACACAACCACACAAGCAGTTTGTACACACTTATTTAATGAAACAAAGGCTACTAATAAAACATCTTAGTAGTAAACAAGATACACACACCAATTTACAAACAAACTGTTATCAGCAAGCAACCAGCTCTCAATTAAGCTTCATTAATAGCTGATATCAGTTCAAAAAGTTCAAAGACAATGATGAGCAATTGAGTCTGTTTATCTTACGGAGTTTCCAAGAGTTGGCAAAGTTCCTAGAAATTAGTCCTTGATAATCCAAGCCAACGCAGAGAATGCCAAAACAAGAGTCATGGAGCAAGCTATGATCAGACAGGTCTCTTTTTCAAACGTTGTTCTCTGCAGCTTGTTAGCTGCAACTGATGACCTTAAATAGACTAGGGGAGTGGCCAATTAGCCCCAAGTCTTACTCCCGAGTAGACCTCCTCCGGAGTAAACCTTCCTGCCTCTTGGCAGCCCTGCGTGCTCTTGCATTCAGGAAAGGAATAGCCCCTCCTTTCTCAGCACTGCCAAGAGGTACTGAAGGTTCCAAAGGCCCAGGCTGCACAAGCTGCGGGCGGGCCACAACATAGACATAGGTAAAACCTACTAACTCTAACCGGTATTTCAAACAATAAAAATCCACATCTGAATGAAAAAAGGTTCATATGAAAGAACTTTATTCCCCTACCAACTTTCTACAAACAATATCATGTTTTAGAAATTTGATGCCACGTGTTGTTCAGTCCAACATTCCCACCAAACAATTTGCTTTTTAAATGTCCCATGTTTTTATTTAAGTATTTACTTTGTAGTACTTTCTCCCATAGATTCCAGATGCTTAAGTAGTCTGCCATCAAATACAGACCCACTGAGTTTAAACAGATCCTCTCTTCTAGCGCTTTCAGGCCCATGACACACATAGCAAACAGCAAATCAATAAAAGTAGGACTAAAAGCAAGAGTTGTATAACTCCTTTGAAAATGTAAATGAGTTGAAAACGGAAACCTGGTGGAGAAGAAATTGAGAACTCTCTCACAGAGAAGCCCCTACCTTCAATACAGGGAAGAAATCTCTAAAATGTACTCCAGCAAGAGGATAAGGTAACTCTTGAGAAATTGAAGCTGTAATTTGCAATAATTAATATTATTCAAAAAAATGGACCAGGAGTCTGAGTATCTATCCTAAATCTGGGCCGTGCTATAAGGATTTGGAGGGAGCAGTAGGAAAGCAAAGTCAGAAATACTTTCCCATGCTTGATCAACTAATTTGTAGTATGCTTCCCTACAATCCTATTTATATTAAGCTACCGTATTTTTCGGAGTATAAGACGCACCGGAATATAAGACGCAACCTTAGTTTTTGGGGAGGAAAATAGGGGGGGGGGGAATCTACCTACCAGGTATTCATCTGGCTAGCGTCCTTAGTCTGGTCAGCTTCAGCACATTATTTTATCCCCTGGTTAGGGCTGAAAAAAAAACCTTTTTTGGAGGGAATAGCGATGAATACAAGCCTGCAAAGACTTGGGGCTGGAAAAAAACTTCTTCGGAGGGAGTAGGAATGAAAAAATCCTGCAAGCCGGGAAGATCGTTAGCACTTCGTTAGGGCTGGGGAAAAAAAGCTTCGAAAAAGCTACATTCGGAGTATAAGACACACCCAAATTTTCAGCCTCTTTTAGGGGGGGGAAAGGTGCGTCTTATACTCCAAAAAATACGGGTAATATAAATTCCCTTGGGGGTTGGGGAATTCTGGAAGTTGAAGTCCACCATCTGAAAGTGGCCACAGCTGAGAAACACTGGGCTAAGTACGGTAGTTGCTTTGAAGGCATTAGCAAAATGATTTTCATTACAATGCATGTAGAGATCAAGATGCAAAGGCCCACTAACGGATCTGCACTTTAGCAGGATTAACTGCCGTCAGAGAAAAAAGATTGTGCTATCACAGCACTGTACCCCAAACGCGGCACCTGGCATCCCTCCCAGAAAGGACTAGAGGCCATCTGCCGGCATGGAAGACAGAGAAGGTTTTTAAGCTAACTAGACCTATGCCTTTAATAGTGATGTCATTCACAACAGATCAATCTGAAATAAATCTGTCCTAGATTGTGTTTTGGCAAGAGAACGCAAGGGATGGCATGCAGACCCTTAGCTACTTCAAGTTAAACTCAAGAGGTCCTACCAGGTTCCTGAGTTCATAAGAGAAGAATTTTGTTCAGTGTTCACCACAAATATATAAAAGAAGGGATTTCCCTGTTGTAATTTATCTGGAACAGAATTGAAAGCATTATGCAACTTTTTGCACAACCAGCCCAGTTTTAATCTCGAGGAATGCAAAATTACAGAAGCATCAGCGGAAGCATATTTTACATGGCAGCAAGAGTAGCATTTTACAATTATCTACATTGTCTTAGAGCAAATACACCGGTCACCAAATTTATTCCAACTACTGTTACAGAGAGGTAGAACTGAAGCTACAAATACTGGAACAGGCTCAATTAAAAAATGTATTTTTCTTCTTTTTCTCTTTTCCAGGATTTCTATATCCCTTAAGGAAGACTTCTTAGGAACATGAAAGCTTACATACTGTTAAATTAACAATTCGTTAACTTAATAAAAGAACTGCCTTCCTGTGGATTCTTTTTTTTTTTGGCATGGTCCACACATTTGCTTTTGCTTTTTATTCCTTACATTAAACTTTTTAAAGCTTATTTACGCTGATTGTAGCTTGCCTATTATTACATTACATCAACAAAGATTAAAATCCTGGAATCCAAGCGTGTAGCCACTGATTTGTGTTGCAACAGTGGAATCAAATCCAAATGTAACTCTGCAATTAACTGCCTTTGCTGCAGGAAAAATAATTCATGTATTTCCAATATACTAGACCCGTGATGGCGAACCAATGGCATTTGTGCCACAGGTGGCACGCGGAGCCATAGCTGAGGGCACACGAGGCATTGCCCTATGTCAGCTCCAGTGCGCGCTGCTTTTTGGCTTTGGGGAAGGCCGTTTTCGCCCTCCCCAGGCTTCAGGAGGCTTTTTTCCATTTTTCCAAACTTCCGGTTTGCCCATTGGGCCGTTTTTCGCACTCCAGAGGCTTCAGGGAAGCCTGAGGGTGAAAAACAGCCCAACCAGAAAGGTGCATGCGCGGGGATGCGCGCATGCACAGTGTGGCACGTGTGGGGGGGTTGTGTGCCAGCACGCACGCGCGCTAGCACGCGCACATACTCCCATTTTTGGCACGCAAGAAGAAAAAGGTTCGCCATCACTGTACTAGACACTAAGTGTTTGGAATGCCACTTTTTAGAATTTATTTTAGGAATCTATTTGGCTCAGTATCTCATGCCCCAAACATCACCTTGCCAAATGTTTTATATTTGATCTATAACTAAAATACTCCTCTACCAAAGAGAATACATTTTTCCCTTCTGCTCAGTGAACACCAAGCATCCAACCTAATTGTCAAATGATTCTCTTTTAATCCAATTAGGCGGCACAAACTAATAAATAAATGAGTGCTTGCTTTAAAATGAAGGCACCTTTGTAACTAAATCGTGACAACTGAGAATGCACCCAAACTAGAAAAAACCTTGACTTGTTTTTAATGAAATAACATATCTTTCTTTAACAATTCAGCCATGCCACTGAGATGGTACCGTATAGGGCAGGGGTGTCAAACTCAAGGTCCAGGGGCCGGATCCGGCCCACGGGGTGCTTAGATCTGGTCCGCGGGGCCACCCAGGAAACAGCAAAGCACTGGCCCGTTGTGCCTTTGCCAGCAAAAATGGATCTTGGGAAGACCGCATACAGCCCTCCCGAGCTCCGTTTTCACTGGCAGAGGGTTGCAGGAGGCTATCGCAGCCAAAAATGGAACTTGTGAGGGCCGCGGGCAACCCTCCTGAGCTCTGTTTTCACTGGTGGAGGGTTGGAGGCCATTGCAGTCAAAAATGGATGTCTGGAATCCCGTTTTCGCTGGCAGAGCACTCAGGCCGCCACGGCACCCCCGAGACGAGTGATGTCGAGCTGGTCACACCCACCCTGGCCACGGCCCGCACACAAACACAACCTTGATGTTGCCTTCAATGAAATCGAGTTTGACACCCCTGCTCTAGAGTCTAGACAAAATGCTTAGAGCAGGTAATATTCATTACAAATCTCCAATTTCATCAGTGAAACACTTATGCCCCAGGAAAATAAACACAATATAAAACCATCTAGCTTTTGAGTTCAGGAAATTCCTGAGCAGGAAATTGAGTTTGATACCCCTGTTATAGGGTCTTCTGTCTTAGCATGGGGTTGGTCTAGAAGACCTCCAACATCCCTTCCAACTGTTATTCTCTTATTCTAAATTGTTGGACATATTGTACCAGCTCAAGCAGGACAGAAAAAAATCTTAGATGTCCTAGGAATTTGAATTTGAGAACCAGAAAGATTTTTGTTTGGTGTTCAATATGAGATTGTAGCAACCTTCAGAATTTTAAATTGTCCAGAGTAAATTTTGAAGATTGATGGGAAACTTCAAACTTAAGAAAACTGAGAAGGCAAGGAGAGATAAGAGAAAAATATATATCCAGTTTTGCAATATTATCAACTATTTCCAATGTTTGATGCAAACAATTACTTAAGATGGGAGAAAATCCCAAAGCTATAAACTAGATTGGGAAAGTATTGCTCTTTAAAAAACAAGGTTATGGCAAACCTTCTTCCATATTGTTGCCAAGAAGGAAACAAGGATATGTCCAGGATGTGACTGGGAATTGAGCTCAACTTCAGAGAGTCTACATTTGCCACATAAATAGCCAACAATATCATTGGGTACAGCTTTCCTGAAAAAGACATTTGGTCATTTGGCGTTTAAGTTAAATAACTTGTTACACAGCTAACTAAAATTAGAGAAGGCTGTATGACTCAATTGTCTTTACTTTGCCATAGGAACCTTAATGGCCTTACCTCCAATACAGGTGAAACCACCAGATAAGGTAGTGACTTGGCTATTTGTATTTCAGACAAAAAGTGCTGGAAGTCTGTTGTGTATCAGCTTACATACCGTGTTCTACCATCCATGAATGCAGGGAGAAATGGAACACTAACATGCATCAGTTAGTTAAAGCCAAAAACTAATCCATAGGATTTTTGTTGTGCACTGATGCATGAATTTCTAAATGTAACCCATTTGAAGAAATGCTATTTGCTTTTTAGAGGCACATATTTTTGCTCCAGCTTGGAAGAGTTTATTAGCACAATTAAAATTCAAATAATTGTCTAGATGGGCCAGGATCTACAGTTCTCACAGAGAAAAATCCTGAAAATGCAAGATTCTTTTTACAGCAACTCTTAATTAAATCAAGGGCATATCTAGGATAATTTTATGTATTTGAATGCCACATCCATTGCTGAGAATCTTGAAGCACACAGAACAATGAGTTCAAAATAGATTTTATCTTACGTTATTTTGTGGTGTCAAATATACAGGGTTAAACTTCAAAAGTTAAGGACAGGAGGAGGTACATTAAAGCAAGATTTGACCTAAGGCAGGGGTCAGCAACCTTAAACTCTCAAAGAGCCACAAAGGTCCTAACTGGAAGCCCCCCATTCAATTCTGGAGCCGACCGGAAGTCCGGTTCCCCCACCATAGAGTCTCCTCCTAGCACGGCATCCTTTTTCGGTCCTAACCGAAAGCCCTATCAATTGTGGAGCCGACCGGTGACAGGGAGCCGCAGCAGAGGGATGAAAGAGCCACATGCGGCTCCAGAGCCGCAGGTTGCTGACCCCTGACCTAAGGAAACACAGTCAGGATACACAAGATCAATGTAAGGAACAAATTCAGTATTCTTAACTCATGTAAAAACAAAAGTCCAAGAGCTTGGGGAAATATAAGAGACATCATTAAAACTGAAGTGGGAAAATATTCCACAAATTTCAAAGAAGAAAAGATGAAAGTCTTATAGAACAAGCTATCTTGATAGCCAAAGATAAGGAGACAAAAGCTTTAGGCAACAAGAAGAATTTATGATGACTGAACCCAAACTGGTTTAACTCTAGGCAAAAAACGTATCAACCAACTTGCGTAGTAAACTCAGTTGACGAGTTAAAAAAAATGTGCTGGAGAAATAAAAAAGACTTTAATCCTAGGAGAGCAGGCAATAACACACAAGACTATGAAGAAAGGACATTTCTTAAGGGGGGGGAGGACCACTGTAATTAAAGCAATGGTTTTCCCCTGGTAAGCTGTGAAAAGAAGATACTAAAAAAGAACAAGAGAAGAAAGACAGACCAAATTATGAATCTGGAGATGGTAAAGTACCATACTATTAAAGTACCATGGACTACAAGAATCTATCCTGGAACAAATAAAGGTTGTCTGTTCCCTAAAGATGATGATCAACAAGCAGAAACTCATATAAGGTCACCATGTGATATAAGCAGATGATGGACTAGAAAAAAAAATAGTAGTTGGGCAAGTTGAAGAAACAGAAAGGGAAGACAATCTATAATTAAATGGACTAAAGCTAAGGTCACCAGTATGTGTTACAGGTAGTGGTCGACATACAACTATGTTTAGCGACAGTTCGAAATTACAACCGCAATGAAAAAAGTGACTTATGACTGATTTTCACAGCTATGACCACTGCAGCATTCCCAGGGGATCAAAAAAATTGAGGCAAAACTCACTTAACAACTGCCTTGCTTAGCACTGAAAATTTTGGGCTCAATTATGGTTGTACCTATATCTTATTGCTCCATAGTTTGCCCCACATACTTTGTTGCCTTGGCTATATGGTCAAATGGTCTTGATGCAGAATATCTATCTATGCTCTTTGTTTATTTTCTTGTCTGAAGAAGCTATCTGGGGAACTCGAAAAACGTACACATGTGTGTAACATAAAACCAATGACTTGCATTGGTGTAAACTTTGTTTATTTACAGCACCCAACTGAACAGCATTTTCTAGTTGCACCTAACAATCAACATTCACACTCTGAAATATCAGTTGGCCATCCAAATGCAAATAAAAGTGTCAGCACTGAAATTCATAGAGAAATTGAAATTCCATTTGGCCCATCTCTTTGCAAACATTACAACTTTTCTAAATACAAGAACAGGGAAACATTATGACTCTATCTATGTATACCATCTACTGACTCTACACGGTGCTGCCAAGTTATAAAGGCAATCTTGGGACAAACTGTAGGTTGTGCCTTGATCCAGTTCAGCTGCCACGTGAAACATGAACACACCAAGGTATTTGGAGAGTATCAAACTGCTGGGATGTTCCAGCCCTTTCAATCTCCCCAAGATGGACAGCAAAAATAATCTTCAGCTGCCATCTGGAAAAGAAAACTGTACTCGAAAACCCTCAACCATCCAAAAAGAATCACTATTTATTTACCCTAAATAAAACCTGGACATCTGGTTCTGATGAGATTCCAACAAAAATGGAAGAATGCTGCATCTACCGCAACCAGATTGCCCGAACAGCTGAAACATTCAAGATGGTATTTACCAATTTCTACCATCTTCAGTCAAGACAGGACAGGACAGGACAGCTGGAAGGGACCTTGGAGTTCTTCTATTCCAGCCCTCAATCCCCCTCCCAAGCAGGAGAACCTATACTATTTCATATAAGCAATTGTCTAGATTCCTCTTAAAAACATCCAGTGATGAAGCGCCCACATTCCTGAAGGCAAGCTGTTCCACTGGTTACTGTATTTTTCGGAGTATAAGATGCACTTTTGCCTCCAAAGAGAGGGTGGAAATGTCGGTGCGTCTTATACACCGAATACAGCCATTTTTGGCCTCCCGAAGCCCCGCCCCCGCATCCCATTTTTGTGGAAAATGGGCCGTTTTTTGCCAAAATGGGGGCATTTTTGCCTTCCCCCACCCCCTAGGAGTGCTTTGCAGGCTTCCCAAACCCTCTGCATGGTATTTTATTAAATAATATATTACTACACCATTTGGTTCAGAATACTTTTTTCCTTGTTTTCCTCCTCTAAAATCTAGGCGCGTCTTATACTCTGGTGTGTCTTATACTCCGAAAAATACAGTAATTGTCCTCACTGTTAGGAAGTTTCTCCTTAATGACAAAAGTGGAATTTACTACAGGCCAGCTACAACTTGTACATGCTCAATCTAGATCTTGTAAAAGTTTTTAAGTCCTTGTTTCACTTAGGAGATTTACAGACTGCTGTGACTGAGGAATTGAAAACAAAGGAAACAATTTTAAAGCAACAGCTAACTATTTTGTTAACATTTACTTATTTGGCAGGAGCACAGCATACTGACAATTCTTCCATCTACAATGGGACTACAGCTAGCAACTGTCAGAATTTAAGCAAATATTGGTGCTCAAGAAATTGTTCCTTTCCATGTTTTTTCAATCAATTTGTGTCCCACTTCTATCTCATCTGGGCTCCTCTGTGACTGCCTCTAATTCAAGTGGTTTTCTTATTATATTTGCTTAAAACATCAATGTTCTCAGTTGTCTGCATTTTTATCAACCATATCATTCTATGCAAGATAAAACAAAAAAAATCATGTTGTAGGAAGAAAAATCCATCTGGTTCAGTTCCAAGCTGGGAGAAAGGCGCTGGAAATAAAATGGAGGCCGATTGGTAGGAAAGTTTATCGATGAGCAAGAACCACAGCCTGCAGTTTTGGGACAGCTGACCAATTAGCCTGAGGAGTGCAAGGATTTTTATACAATTTCTGAAATGCTGCAGGGATTGTGCAATGTAGTGAGCCTGATGTCTTTTGATATTCTAATGGTGGTGGATTAATCTTATTATGTCCTATCCTTAGAATCTGGGTGGGGGAAGGATGTACATTTTAATCCAATCCCCCAGGATTTCTTAATGGGTCCAACATCACCATCTCTAAAGATTTCTGCTGGAGGCTGCTTTACTATACAGGAAATCGGGGCTGCTTTCTGCCTCTAAGAGCATGTTTCTCCATTTCTCCTTTGGGGAAATATAATATTCTGCCTTTTTTAATATTTCCCAAAATATTTTATTCTTCTAGAAGGAGGGTGGGCTTCCCATAATGTCATAAAATAGCCAATTCTTATTCTTATGAAGAATTCTGGAACATTAATGGGTTGTCTCAACATGAACTATCAAAATTGCTTTCATCTTTCTGTGTTTCAATGGAGTTCATCATGTTGTTAATTTCTGTCTAAATATAAATATTAAGTTTGAAAACCATAGTTTGTGACTTAGCACTGACATATAAATCACTCACTCTAATGTATTCAGAAAACCATGATCAAAAAACAAACCATAGCTTAGTATAATGTATTATCCCAACTTCTCTCTCTCTTTCTCACATATACACACATACTAGAGTCACAAGTTATCACAGTCATCTAATATTGATCATCTAAAACTTCTCCATCTAGAATAAGAATTCACCTTTCCTACAAGGTAGCAAAATATAAGAATTCTGAATATACACAGGACCTCCAATAACTAAGACCTGCTTTATATTTTATGAAGCATCGTGGTCCTTTTCAATATTCTTTGTAGGAAGACAGATGATTCATTTTAAAGTAGTATTACTTTACTACTTTATTATATTACAGTATTATTTTTAGTTTAAAGTTTAATTAAACAGCTAAATGCAAAGTATTATTTTACCTATTTTAGTACTAATACCAATTATTTTTCTTAGTACTAAGAGGAGATATGTTCATTCTCCTACAAAAAAAAATCCACCAATATTTTATCACAGCAGATGAAATCATTGTTTCTGCATATTCACAGTTAGTTTCGCTTATTTTATTTTAAAGTATTGGCTTTGTTTTGTTTTTGCAGATTTGTGAGATAGCAGGGGCAGAAACATGAAAAAGGTGATATAGATATTTTTAATAAAGCAAAAAATGGAATCCAAAGGAATCTGGTAGTTTCTTTTCTAACTACCGTAGCAAGTTTTACTAAAGGGCAAAAAGTCATAACCTTCATCTGACTGCTGCCATAGATTCTCCTCCTACAAAGGAAACCAGGAAGAAGATATTACTGTACAATGAATAAATACACTCAGAATAGAGTGGCTCCCCACCCTGGCCATAAACTATTTCCTCTGTTACTGCCATTGCTGTCTGTGTATATTTTTCCTTACTGCAAGAGCTACACCATTTACCATTTAGAAAAAAAACTTTAAGACCTCCAAAGTGGGTCTCAATTTCATATTAAAATCCATTAAGAATGTGATTGACACAAAATACATTAAATATCAGATTAAAGTCACTGGTAATTCATAAAACTTGCTTTGAGTTCCTAGGCAACATTTTTTGCAAGTCACAATATAGCACAGGATCACTTCCTTTCTTAAGTAATCGGCAGCACTTTATTCCAATACAGAACTGCTCACCTTCTCATAAAATACAGTCCTATTTCTGCAAATCCTGCAGTGCCTACACACTAAGAAAACTAAAAATTAAAATAAAAAAAAACTAAAAAAAGCTTGGCCCTGCACCTGAACCGAAGCCTATCAATCCTACAGTCAGGAAATATTTTTTTGCAAATTTTAGACTACGGTATTTTAGTCCTCCAAGACAACTTCAGGTAATTATTACAGCTGCAGAAGAGGTTTAAATTCTCCCCATTTTATTTCTGTATCAAACGACCTCCATACTGGCGTCATGTCACCTCCTCCTTTGGTGGTTTTATTTCGGGGCCCTTTTGTGGGATCGCCCCTTTAATGACACTTTAATACCACGAGTTAACCACAGAATCATAAGGTGGTGACCAAAATTTGTGGCACGTGCCGAGCCACACTTGGGGGGGGGGGGGGCGCCGCCGCCGCCAAATCTCGCTCCCGCTCGGTATCGGAGGGATTATCATGAGGGGGCATTAAAACCTGCCTCGGCAGCCAGCCCCCCCCCCCCCCCGCCCATGCATTGATTCTGCACACGAGGAGGCAACCTTAGGCCCTGAATCCTCCGTCCCTCGTGGACGATCCGCTCGACAAGTTCCGCCCTGAGCGGAGAGGGAGGGAACCATGACGGCGGCGTTACTCATCGCCGCTATGACACCTACATCCCCGTTCAAGGACACTGCAGCGGGCTGCCAGCCGGCCGCTTCTTTCGGCTGCTCCGGAGCCCCGGAAAGCGACGGAGCCCATTCCCCCAGGTGCAAAACAGGCAAGGCAGGTGCGCGCGCGCGCTAGAGAGAGAGAGGAAAGCGCCGTCCCGCGGAATTTCCCGCGCCCAGGCCGCGGAGCTGCGACCTGGCACGACCCGCGCCTTACCTTTTTGACCTGGTCATCCTTTAACTCGGTGAAGTAATAGGCCAGCAGCTGAGCAGCGATCATCCTGCAACCGGAGAGGGTGGGGGGGTCCCAGGCGGCTTCGCCGGACAGCAGCCCCGAGAGAAGGCAACCCAAAAGCCGGGCGGGGAGGATGGAGAAGGAGGCGCGCCGCTTCCCGGCACTCTGACCACCAGAAGGGGGATGGAAAAAAGACCCCAGCGGTCCAGTCCTCAACCCCGCCGGGGAAGAAAAAAAAAAGGATGCTCCTTTCTCTGCCTTTCCTCCACGCGAGAGTGACTAAGTGGAAAACCTGCCCCCTTCCTGCGCTGCCATTGGCTGAGCCGGGCGAGATGGCCAGGCAGGGCTGGCAAAGAAGGCTCGCCGGCTGGCGGTCCCCCGTCGCCTCCTTCCCTCAGCAGGAAGGGGAGGAGGGCCCTCCAGCCATCCCCGAAAAGGCATCCCTTCCCGCACGTCCCCCACGTCCGCTAGCCTTCCCGAGGCAGCCGGAGATCTCTCTCTTCGGACTCCCCAGGGAGGGGATTTTGAGCCGCGAGGCAGAGGCGTTTCTCGCTCTCCTCTGCGCCTTTCCCGCTCCGGAAGAAGCCGAGCCGGCGGCTGAAAACGCTCCTCCTTGACAAACTCGCCAGGGAAGGCGGGTAGAAAACACACCCTGGCGCGTTTCTGGACCGTTGGACCGACCTGGTGGGAAGGGGGGTGGGTGGGAAATACGGGACGCCTTTGAGAAGCGGGAAAAACGTGCCCAAAGGGGATCCTTGGCGCGCGCTTTCGGTCCCTTGGGAGAAGCCGGGGAAATCGCTGTGTGAGACGCCTTGGGAGCCTGGAGGAAAGGCGGGAGTAAAAAGCTAAAATGTTGCCCACGGATAAATTAGCTAGCTCTGTAAAGATGCGGGCCTATCCACTCCCCTATCCCGTTTGTATCCCACCTTTTGAGGCAACGCATGTACAGATTTCAACCCATAAGTGTTTCGATTCGGACACAATCTGCTGTGTCATAGCAGCGATACTGATCTGTTTATTTTTAGAAGTATGGTAGCGTGTAAATCGTGTTATCAATTTAATAACACGATTTATTAAAAGGCATGCACTTTCATGAGGAGCAACTCCGGATAGCTTATGTCTTTTTTTTTAAAGTGTTAGTCAGAAAAAGTGCCTGGTTTGTTCTTTTTATCATCATAGACTAACATCTTCCTCCTTGCTTGTTCCTCTAGAGAGGCTTTCTTAGCCCTAAATAGAATAGAATAGAATAAAATAGAATTCTTTATTGGCCAAGTGATTGGACAACCAAGGAATTTGTCTTTGGTGCATATGCTCTCAGTGTACATAAAAAGACAAGATACATTCGTCAAGAATCATGAGGTACAACACTTAATGATTGTCATAGGGTACAAATAAGCAATCAGGAAACAATATTAATATAAATCGTAAGGATAAAAGCAGCAAAATGAGTTGTGATTTTGCATTCATTTTCGCACTCCAAGTTAAGATGCGCCACTGACTTTCCAGAGTGTTGCATGAGGACCGTGCAACTTATATTTCCCAGTTGGATTTGGTTTTGAAACCCAAGAAAAGCAGGTACTCTACATGCTTCGGGCTTCTGAAGAAATGCAGTTTTGCTCTGATCATCCTCGCTGCCACTGCTGCATGAGAAAAATCACACAATCTGCTGTCTCTCCCACAAATGAGCATGGATCAATGTGTACCAAAGTGCCACCATCCCTGCCACAGAGGATCACTGCTATTTTGCTTTAGCACTACTGTTCAGGATTTGAACAACAAATTTTAAAAGACACTGAAGGCACCTAAGCGTTTAGTGGGATTAACATGCACAATAGTTGAATTTTGTGTCCTTGCGTCTATGCAACTGAGTTGTAGAAATTACATTAATTATGGAGCTTTCTGTTTTTTTCCTTGAGGAGGGAGAGAGAGAGGGAGGGAGGAAGGATCAATTTTAATATGATCAAATGACTAAATCAATAAAGTTTCTATTCAATTTATGGAAATACATTCAAGAGCAGCACTCCTTATTTCTCAGGCAACAGCCAGTATTGCCCAATTTTCTTTAATGATGTAGTTAATGTTTAATAGCTGCTGGACCACATTCCTATGCTCCCTCCTTTCCTAAGAAGACCAACTGCCAGCCTTTGATAGCCTCAGTGCAAAGAAAGAACAAGGTAATTGCCATTCGGGTTCTAAAGAGCAAGGGAAAAGAAAGCCTAAGCATGAGAAAGAGAATGGTACCATTTCAGATTGCCAATAGGAGCTCAAATGACAAACAATATTCTCCCATATGAATAAGAGAGGCACCCTCCCCAGAGTGGTGGCCTCTTAAGACTAGATACTTCGATATAAGGTATATATTTAGATATAAGACTAGGTAGATATAAAGGCCTCTTTGCTAGATATTTAAGACAGCCCAGCGCAAGCTTATAACTTGGGAAGAGGTCATGTAATGGGAGAGCTAATACTAGAGATCTCTGCATTCTGGCTTGCTTTTAACTGCAAATGTTAATCGGAGGAGAAAAAAAATGAACTTGCATCTTCTTTTTTTTAGATTCAAATCCTCACCCAAAATTTGTCCTGTGTGTTGTTTATTTATTTATTTGAACATTTATATGGCTGCATATCTTAAACTAAATTCTGGGTGGCTCACACTCTCAAAACAAGTATGTCAATGATGAAATAAAAACATTAAAAAAGATTACTAAAACTTCTGTAACCTTTAGGTATGTAACCTTTAACTGGGTGAAACAGGTATCATAGGGCAATCATTTTTGACCAAAGTACGTTAAGCAGACTAACGCAGAACACACCCAAACTCCAAAACCTAGGACTCCTGTGGAATGAAAATTTAGCAAATTTTATGAAATGTTTTATGACATAAAAATTACCATCAAACCTTTATGATATAATACAAAATGTCATAAAACATTTTCTGTGCTGATGCTTGACTGTGTTATCCAGATCTAGATGGGCTATTTCTGTTACATCTCTGAATATATCCTCAATTTTTCCAGTGAAGGCAGGATATTAGAAGCTCTGTTGTTGCTGAAGGCATTCAGGAATCTGGTAAGAAAATCTCTCTGAAAGGATGATCCAATAGGTTACAGCAGTGGTGGGATTCAAATTTTTTTACTACCGGTTCTGTGGCTTGGTGGGGGTGGCAGGGGAAGGATACTGTAAAATCTCCATTCCCTCCCCACTCCAGGGGAAGGTTACTGCAAAATCCCCATTTCCTCCCGATCAGCTGGGATTTGCAGAGAATAGAATGGGGGCAGGGCCAGTCAGAGGTGGTATGTACCGGTTCTCCGAACTACTAAAAATTTCCGCTACCGGTTCTCCAGAACTGGTCAGAACCTGCTGAATACCATCTCTGGGTTACAGGTTGTCGAATTGTATTTAAATTTATTATAGTCACCCATACTGGTGGATTCTGGGAAGCTTACAAAATACAAAACAAAAAAAGTTTAAAACATTCACCACCACGGGCAGCCTGAACTAAAACCATCATAACAATAACAAACCACACCAGAGGCTCCATTAGCCTCAGGCTAAGACCAAAGCCAAATCTTAAAGGCTTTGTGTAATCCAGGAGGGAGGACAGCAGAGATAACCAGTAACTGAACAAGAAATATTCCTTAGAATATAGAATAACAGGGTTGGAAGGGACCTTGGAGGTCTTCTAGTCCAACCCCCTGCTGGAGCAGGAAGCCCTATATACCATTCTGGATTAATATTTCTACCATCTAAGTGAGACCATTTATCTAGTCAAATATTGCCTCCTTTCCCAGTTGTTTAGCAGGGGCATTTTGCTTCATCTGTGCTTCATACTTTTAAACATCTGTTGATCCAAAATCCACTGCCACAGGACTTGAGGGCCTGCTTGAAATGTTGGGGTTGGAATGAGTCCTTGAGTTCATCAAGCCCAACCCTTGGCTCAGTGCTGGAATCCAAATCAAAACAACCCAGTCAGATAGCAGCCCATCTCCATCTGTAGGGAACCCACCAGTTCTAAGCAGTTGGTTTCAGTGCCAAACTCTTCTGAGAGTTAACATCTGAGAGCTCCCATAACTTAAATCCATAGGAAACCCAGTTTGATCTAGTGTTAAGCATCAGGCTGGAAAGCAGGAAACCGTGAATTAAAATCCAGCCTTAGCCATGAAAGCCAGCTAGGTGATCTTAACCAGTCACTCAGCCCAACACACCTCACGGACTTGTGGGGAAAATAGGAGGAGGAAGCAGTATTAAGTATGTTCTTCAGCTTGAGTTAATTTGCAAAAAGAATAAGGATGAAATATAAAGGACATTGAGACTTTAGAAAGAGTGCAGAGAAGAGCAACAAAGATGATTAGGGGACCGGAGGATAAAACATACGAAAAACAGTTGCAGGAATTGAGTTTGTCTAGCTTAATGAAAAGAAGAAATGGGGGTGATATAATAGCAGTGTTCCAATATTAAGGGGCTGCCACAAAGAAGAGGGGGTCAACCTATTCTCCAAAGCAGCTGAAAGCAGAACAAAAAGCAAATGGAATGAAACTAATCAAGGAGAGAACCAACCTAGAACTAAGAAATTTTCAACAGTTAGAACAATTAACCAATGGAAAGGCTTGCCTCGAGAAGTTGTAGACAGTCCAACAATGGAGGTTTTAAAGAAGAGATTGGACAACCATTTGTCTGAAATGGTATAGATTCTCCTGCTTGAGTGGGGAGTTGGACTAAAAGACCTTCAAGGTCCCTTTCCATCTCCGTTATTCTGTTAAATAAATAAACAAATAAATTACTATATTCCGTACCTCACATTCTGGAATGAGCAAGAACGTGTCTTGACATTCTTCCACTATTAAGTCAGACTTTTAAGATATTTGAAATATACTATCCTGTCCCTGATCAGTCATCTTTTCCCCAGGCGAAGCATGTTTATCTCATCCAGATCCTTTTCCCAGATTTTCGTTTTATTCCCCTAATCATCAGTGTGCCTTTCTCTGAAACCTGATGCATTTTCTCTGAATCCTTCATTATTCCTCTCTGCCATAAGCAGAAAAATTAAACACCCTCTAAAACAATATGCTTAAATTCTGTATTTATGTCAGGAAACCTATCCAGGGGTGGGTTCGGACTTACCTCACTGTCGGTTCGCTCCCTCCCACACCACGTTGCGCGCCACACAGCCGTACCGCACAGCCGCGCACGTGCTTAGCACACGCACATGCGCAATGCTGAAAACCCAGCTTCTGCACATGTGCAGAAGCAAAAAAACAGCTTCTGCGCATGCGCAGAATTGAAAAACAAGATGGCGGCGCCTATGGCTCTGCCGAGAGAGCCAGTTCAGGGGCGTGTCCAACTGGCCATCGCTGCCGGTTCAGCGAGCGGGGGGAATTCCCACTACCAGTTCTATAGAACCGGTCCGAACCGGCAGGAACCCACCTCTGAACCTATCCCACTTTTTAGCTGATTTCTAAATTTCATTAAAACAAAGAGTTTGGGGCACCAGTAGCATATGGGTCTTATGACTGCATCCATGTTAAACTTTTATGGGTCCATATTCTTTCACAGAATTTTAGGAGGAAGACGTCTAATAACTTCAGCTTCTGTATTATCCTTCCTATGTTTTCCCACCACATTTTTTTACCTTTTTTTTCTTTCCACAGAAAATGCATTAAGAAGGAAAAGGCATAGGAGCCATCCGTCTCATTCTTTTATGGTTTCGCCAGATAAACCTGTCTGGAAATACTGCTCCTCAAGTAATCAAAATGAATTTTATTGGCAAGAGAATGAAACGCACAGAATGGTAGCAAGAGATGGCTACTGTAATGCATTAGTATATACCGTGGAGGAGACCAGATTATGGTGACCAAATGACCGGATTCATTTCCTGCATTAACAATTATGGATTGCTACCAAACATAAAATTAACAGGCTTCTCCAGGCAGAAAAACAAGGAGGGTGTAGAAGCAAAACAAAAACAAGTCTTTACTGCCAGATCATCCACCGGGAGATGAAAAAGGGCAAGATGGCAGCCACAATTGTGCAATCAAAGCCCCTCCCTTTTTTACACACATCCCAGTAGATCCAGTGGTGGGATTCAATCGGTTCAGATCGGTTCAGGCGAACCAGTAATTGCGACCTGTGGGTGGCCGCCTACCCGCCCTGGAGCTATGCTGTCTTGTTTAGCCACTTTTCTAAGCTGCACGCATGCGTGCAAGCCATGCATGAGAGCAAAGCGCATGTGCGGAAGGCGCGCGCGCTCACATTTTTGGTGCTGGGCGAATCAGCTCTTAAATTATGTGAAGCCCACCTCTGAGTAGATCTGTACAAAAAAATTATTTTCCCCCAAATCCGATGCTCTCCAAATGTACAGGGCATTAGTTCCCATGATTGCAGGTAGGGGTTATTTAGGAATACTGGATTTCCATACATTCAGAAAATATCCGGTGGAAAAGTATATTCTGAAAGATACTTTGGTGAAAGTCTTGTGTTTTCGGCCACAGAACCTCATTCAGATGAAGTATTTAGGATTTCCTCTTCCAGCTGCGGATTCAGTCGACTTTGGGCAGGAAGGAAGGGTGGGACTAAAAGTAAAACACATTACTTTAGTACCAAACTTTGAATGATGTGGAGTGTGAACATCCATGACTGATTCTTTTAATTCAAAGGTATCTGCACAACACTGAAGTGGATTGGAAGAAGATTTCTTTGGAACTGTTTTCCTCTTTCATTTTAAATCAAGCGGGCTGGGGAATTCTGGGAGCTGGTCCCCACATCCCAAAGTTGCCAAGTTTGAAAAATGTTGTTTTAAATGATGTCTTGGCCCCTGCTTTTAGCTACATGCTTTCTTTTGTCATGGAACAAAATAGCTTCATAGGGTAAGGTAGTTCTGGAAAAAAGCAAACATGCTACAAATGAATTTAAAAGCTCCCCCTTCATTGCCACATATTTTAGGCCAACTCAGAAACCTCCTTGCAGGTGGCTTTTAAGAAATGGAGGAAAACAAAAGTATCAAGACATCCAATCCCTGATGTCCATCCTGGTGTAATTTGGCCCAAAGGGCTCCTACTTTCAGAAACATAGATAAACACAAATGCTTCAGGCATTTATGGTTTTTAAGGTCATAAGATTTTGACAGTATGTGACAATGTGCACGTTCGCACATAGATACAAGTGAGTGACAAAGCACTTAGAGCACTTACTAAATATGGGAATACACTCTAGGCTTAAATATAGCTTAGATTAGACAGTCATTTCTTGCTTGCAGTATTTTGGCTGAACTTGAGTAAAATTCTAGGTTCAATATAATAGATTTCTTATTTTTAAACTCTATTTATTCTTGGATTGGGGTGACGTGGTAGCTGTCTTCCAGTACTTGAGGGGCTGTCACAGGCAGGAGGGGGTTGACTTATTCTCCAAAGCACCTGTGGACACGACAAGAAGTAATAGATGGAAGCTGATCAAAGAAAGATCCAACCTAGAATTAAGGGAGGGGGGGAGGAATCCTGTCAATGAGAAGAATTAATCAGTGGAACAGCTTGCCTCCAGAAGTTGTGAGTGCTTCATCACTGGTGGTTTTTTAAAGAAGAGATTGGACATCCATTTGTCCAGGGTGCACTAAGGTCTTCTACATGCTTTTAGATAACTATATATAGAATTGTAATTATTTGCAATCTCTAGACTAGACGTTTTTAATGGCTCAACTGTACTCATGTTTGTATGGTCTGATAAATATAGAATTTTTAAAGCAGCATTCAAACACAACATTATTCTGTATCCATCAGACCAGCGTTTCTCACCCTGGGAAAGCTTAAGATGTGTGGACTTCAACTCCCAGAATTCCCCAGCCAGCATGATACGAAAATTCCAGTATTTAACCACAGGTTTTCAACCTTTTTACATCAATTGAAAGCCTCAGCAACAACCTACGTCCCATGTCCTTATTAAAAATGGTATTGATCTACCTGCTCCAGCAAATGATATTGCAACTTACGTGGTCTCTTGCAATCGATTTTGAGAAATCTTCTTTTCCTGGAACCCAGTTGGAGATCACTCCTCCCAAAGGTGGTACACTGAGCGTATCCTTTCCACATGCCAGTGTTTCCTCTTATACATTGCATAATACAGTTTCTCTAGGTTTTAACAATCTGAACTTTCATGAAGGGGTCTATGAGTGAAGAATTTGGGGACCCCTGACTTAAACCTTTGGCAGCTTCACTTCTAAGGTTATAAATGAGCCTTTTTTGTATAGAACATAATATTAAAGCTGGCAAAGCTTCAGGCAGACAAACCTACTGTTAGCAATCACTTGTAGAGCTCCTTAAATTCATAAACCTTCATTTTCAAAAATGCACTTGCTGGTCATCAGTTAAGCGAGAAACTCTACTGTGTTTATAATGTAAGCATGAAGAGGAAGCTGAGCTATTGCAAAGCCATTGGGTGGATGGATTTTAGGTGGTCAACAGGACTATAATCACAAAGTCAAGCTGTTGTCTTTGGTATTTCTTTTTTAATCTATTTTTCTGTCTGGGAGCATGCCCAGATTTGAACTATAACGCCTTTATTTCTGAGTTGTACATCTAGATGTAGATGTAGATCTTCTGCTAACAATACCTTGGGGGAAACAGAAATTAGAAGCCAACTCTCCTTTTCATTGCCCATCTTAGCCATTCTCTCCTAAATTTTACTCCTTATCAGAGAACTTAATGTAGCCATCACTACGGGTGATGGGATGAAATTCAGCAGGTTCTGACAGGTTCTGGAGAACCTATAGCGGAAATTTTGAGTAGTTCAGAGAACCGGCAAATACCACCTCTGGCTGGCCCCAGAGTGGGGTGGGAATGGGTATTCCCGACAAGACTGAGTGGCTTTGGATATTGCCTCCTAAGGACTATGACAACTGTCCCTCCTTGGTTCTTGAGGGAGGGAAATTAACTCCCTCAGAACAGGTCCGCAATTTGGGGGTCCTCCTAGAACCACAGCTAAAATTAGACCAACACCTTACAGCTGTGGCTAGGGGGGGCCTATGCACAGGTTCGCCTGGTGCACCAATTGCGGCCATACTTGGATAAGGAGGCTCTACTCACGGTCACTCATGCCCTTGTCACCTCCCGACTGGACTACTGCAATGTGCTCTACATGGGGCTACCCTTGAAGAGTATTCGGAGACTTCACTTGGTGCAAAATGCGGCTGCGCGTGCTGTGGTGGGTGTGCCAAGGTACACCCACGTTACACCTATACTTCGCCAGCTGCATTGGTTGCCCATCGGTCTCCGGGTACAATTCAAGGTGTTGATCATCATCTTTAAAGCCCTGCATTAGGACCAGGTTACCTTCAGGACCGCATTCTGCCTCATACTTCCCTTCGACCAGTTAGGGCCCACAGAGTGGGCCTCCTCCAGGTCCTGTCAGCCAAACAATGCCGGCTGGTGGGCCCCAGGGGGAGGGCCTTCTCTGTGGGGGGCCCCGTGCTCTGGAACCAACTTCCCCCAGAGACCCGAACCATCCCCACCCTGTTGGCCTTCCGAAAAGCCGTCAAGACATGGCTCTTCCTGCAGGCGGGGGGAGGAGACTAGTGCCATCTGAGCTCCCCCCCGGTATGACTGATGGTGAACATTTTTAACATTTTGTACATTTTTAATTGCTGTTTTTAACTTCTGTTTATTATTAGTGTTCTCGTAAAATTGCTGTACGCCGCCCTGAGTCCCTCGGGAGTAGGGCGGCATAGAAGAACCAATAATAAATAAATAAATAAATAAATAAATAAATAAATAAATAAATAAATAAATAAATAAATAAATAAATAAATAAATAAATAAATAAATAAATAAATAAATAAATAAATAATGCAATATCCTTTCCCTGGAGGGGGGTGGGAATTGAGATTTTGCAATATCCTTCCCCCAGGAGTGGGCAGGGAATGGGTATTTTGCAGTACCCTTCCTCTGGAGTGGGGTGGGAATGGAGAGTTTGCAGTATCCTTCCCCTGCCACGCCCACCAAGCCACGCCCACAGAACCGGTAGGGGGAAAAATTGAATTTCACCCCTGTCTTTGACCCAATTTCACAAGGCCATTAGAAAACCTGTCACACTTTCACTGTTTCTCTGTGCTCCTTCTTTAGGGACATTCCACAGATAAGATGCATAACTTCCCAGTTTGGCGATTCTCTGCAGAATATGACTGTCGCAGATTTGAGAAAAGGCCATGATAAAACTAACTAAGGGGGAGTGACAAATCCTTTATTTTAGGGGAAATAAAACCAGGTGGATATGTTGGAACATATGTCATCTGCTCCAGGAGTGAGATGATCTTTATGTTGATGGGCTGCATAAAATGTGATGTAAAACTATTGTCAAAGTAACTGTGTATGTAGAAGAAAGAGGCCCTGCATTTATTTGTACTTTTATTTATTTTATTTATTTTGTGAGATTTATATACCGCCTCACAGTGCAAGCACTCTCTAAGTGGTTTACACCAGTAAGCAATGTATATTTATATTGCCCACAACAATCTGGGTCCTCATTTTACCTACCTCGGAAGGATGGAAGGCTGAGTCAACCTTGAGCCGTTGAGATTTGAACCACTGACCTGCGGATCAGTGTCAGCTAAAGTGGCCTGCAGTACCTGCCTCTAACCGCTGCACCACCTCGGCTCTTTTTAATTTTAAAATTGAAGAATCATAAGCAATTTGAAAAAGTGACAGCAAGTTCACACATACCCCCAGTTTATTAGCATATGCCTGGGGGGGAAATACAATAACTTTATTGAAAGGCAGCAGAGTAGATGGAGGCAGGGGTGGGCTGCTGGGGGTTTGCAGGGTTCGGGAGAACCTCTAGCTAAGATTCTGTGCAGTTCGGAGAACCCCCAAATCCCACTCCTGGCTGGCCCCGCCCACCCCACCCCTCCCAGGAGTCCCCATGCAGCCCATTTTGGATGCAGGTAAGTGCAGGGTGCGCATGGGGAGGGCAAAAAATGGGCTTACCAGAAGTTTGGGAAGGCCGGAAACAGGCCCGTTTCTGGCTTCCAGAGGGCCTCCGGAGCCTGGGGAGGCCGTTTTCACCCTCCCGGAGGCTCGGGAAAAGCCTCCGCAGACTGGGGAGAGCAAAAACGCCGTGGAGCAGGAGGCCGACTAGGCCACATCCAGCATAGCCACGCACACCCAGCAATCAGGCAGAGAACCCCTTGCTAAAAATTTTGAATCCCACCCCTGGATGGAGGGAAAAATGAAATAATTCACCGTGAGACAGATTTCAGTACTTTAGTCACATTTCCCGTAAGGAGATTTTTATCGGCAGTGCAACTCTTGAAGGGTTCTTTCAGTGGGTGGAAAGATCACACCCGTCCAAACTGGAATGCCACTCATGGGAAAAACTATTCCGGTGATATTAGTGAGAAGGACAAGGAGTTCTTTTGAGAAATGTGACACCAGAAGAGACGGCCATCACCCTGACAGTTGGCAGGTCTGCAAAGGTCTTTTGGGGAAAGCAAATGTAAGACATGCAACATTTAGGGGAACCCAGCTTATGCATCTCCCAAGTGTCAAATTACTTGTGGTGGGTTTTTTTTCCCCTTTGCACAAACTCCTCTTCAAAATTGTTGCTATTCTTTGCGCAAGGATGTGTTAGACACCACAGAGGCAGTGCAAGATTAAACTTTCAGGCTTTATGCCAGCACAAAAGTGGAGATTGAAGGCCCTAGAGCTAAACCAGGCAAAACTGGCACCTGTCCAAGGATTAATTCACATCACCACTCAAAAGAATAAGCCTGCCTGGGCAACAAATGGCTCCACTATAAGGTCAGCCAAATGCTATCATTACTAATAAAGAAGGAACTATATCTCTTTATTCAGGGACCTCTTTACTCCAGCCTTCCTCAACCTAGCGTCTTCTAGATCGACTGACAGTACGAGATCTCAGAATTCCAAGTCTGCCGTCCCTAAAGCATTTGGAGAATATTTTATTTATTCTTTTAAATTTTTATGCCACCCTTCTCCCCTATAAAGTGACTCTGGGTGGCTTACAGTTATAAAACAAGTAAAACATAATTAGAATACTGAAACATCAAAGCTGCACAAATTAAAATATTATTAATAACTGTACTAAAACCGCAGCTAAGAGATCCAAGAGATAGACAGGATAGGAGTGAGGTTTTCTTGCCCCGTCAGCCACCTCCAGCGGTGAGCGCCCCCCTCAGGACTCCTGGCCAACTAGCAAAGCCAGATTTTAATACCCTTCCGGAAGGCCAAAAGGGAGTTCTCATCTCCAGTGGTAGAACCAGGGATGGGCTTCAAAAATTTCAGCAACAGGTTCTCTGCCTGGTTGCTGGGTGGGCATGGCCTAGTCGGCCTCCTGCACCACGGCAGGGGGGCTGTTTTCGCCTTCCCCAGGCTCCGGAGATTTTCCTCAAGCCTCTGGGAGGGTGAAAACTGCCACCCCCAGGCTCCGGAGGCCCTCCGGAGCTTCCGGGAGGCCTGTTTCCCCCCCCCCTCTGAGCCTCTGTACAGTCCCTGCACATACCTCGCATCCAAAACAGGCCGCGTGGAGACTCCTGGGAGGGGTGGGTGGGAGGGGCCAGCCAGGGGTGGGATTTGGAGGTTCTCCGAACCGGCCATAACGTTAGCTACGGGTTCTCCCGAACTCGGGCGAACCTGTAGCAGCCCACTCCTGGGTAGAACATTCCACAGGGATTGGATCACAGTGGAAAAAGCTCTTCTTCTTGAAACCACTTGCTTCAATTCCATAGCAGACAGGATCCGTAGCATGCCTCTTCTGCTGGCGGGAGAGAGGTGGGCTTTGTCCCATGGGGGAGAGACGGCTCTTCAGAGACCCTGGACTCATGCCATGTAGAGCTTTAAAGGTAACAACCAAAACCTTGAATTGGATCCAGAAGTAAATTGATAACCAATGCAGCTCATGCAGTAATAATGTTAGACATGCAGCCGGAGTGTGTGCACCACTGCATTCTGCACCAGCTGTTGTTTCCAAACATTCTTCAAGGGTAGCCCCATGTAGAGTGTGTTGCAGTAATCTAGAATATCTGATTGGGGTAAATTGGGTTAGCCAATCTTCCGAACTGAATGCTCCAACTTAGTATCTAATTTGAACAATAAGAACAGGGGAAATGTTTCTATCAATCCCCTTACTATTTACTTAGCTAAAGACATTTAATTTGGAACATGCTCCAAATTGAATGTCTTTAGCTAAGTAAATAGTAAGGGGATTGATAGAAACATTTCCCCCGTTCTTATTGTTCAAATTAGATACTAAATTGAACATGTCATTTAAAAATAAAATAAAAGGATTCTTCCAAATTAACGCTACTTTCTAAGAATTTTGACAGCTTGCTGGCAGACAAATCCCACCTCTGTTTCTAGAAAAGTATAAAAATTAAGAGATTTGAAAGGAAATCAGAACCATTGAAGTGTTTTTAAATTAATGACAGGCTATTACCAAAAGCAACAGTAATATTTGCATGCCTAAGACTGGATGCTTTATTTAATATTTGCATAGAGGAAGAAGTTATACATATATACATTCATGTGTAATTCCTAAAAAAAAAAGTCATTTGCATTCAAAACTCACATTAGCAGGACCCCAAACTTTAACTTTTGAGAAATTGTAGATGTTGTTCAAAAGGCTTTAGCAGCAAATAATAACAAAAAAGGATTAGAACTGATGATAGCAGTCAAACTGAAATAGGACCTTCCAGAGGTTTTCTGGTGCATTTAACTCGCACCCTTCTCTAAATACACAAAAGAGCCTGTATGTTTGCTTAATGATAGCCAGAAAAGAGATAGCAGATGGAAAACTGAGAAGCATTGATAAAAGAGTGAGAAGCACAAGAGATATTGCAATTCATTGTTTGTCTGCCAGTGCTAGTTATGTGGTCAGATTACGTCCTCTTCCTAAAATACTTCACCAGTAGTTTCTCACTTTTATCTGTCCAAGAGGCAATGTTTATTATTCGTTCAGGTCAACTTTAAGCTCGCCCAGTGAAAGGAAGATCACTGTAGAATTAGGTAAGGGAAAGAAGTCAAGTGTGTTCAGTCTCAGCAATTTTAAGATGTATGGACTTCAACTTCCAGAATTATCCAGCCAACATGCATTTTCTTCATATCTGCAACCAGAACATTCAGATCTGCAGGAATTCTGTGCTACCAATGAAAGAAAAAAGAGGAGAAAAGCAGCTGAAAAAAATTTTTTTTTGTTTTAACGAACAGAGAAAGCCAGATATTTTTCAAAGAAGAGAGTGTGTGTTCCCTTTGTACTAAGGTGAGATATTTCTGTCCATTGTAAAGGATATTCTTTCAGAGTTATTTAACAGCTACTTAATGCTGAGATGTACTGACTGGGATCAGTTTTGTCCACATATTGTTTCAAATAAGGTATGTTTGTTGATGTAACATCCTTGCAAAACTCCAGACCAGAGGTGGGATTCAGCAGGTTCTGACCAGTTCTGGAGAACTGGTAGCGGAAATTTTGAGTAGTTCCGAGAACCGGTAAATACCACCTCTGACTGGCCCCACCCCCATATATTCTCTGCCTCCTGAGTCCCAGCTGATCGGGAGGAAATGGGGATTTTGCAGTAATCTTCCCCTGGAGTGGGGAGGGAATGGAGATTTTACAGTATCCTTCCCCTGGAGTGAGGTGGGAATGGAGATTTTGCAGTATCCTTCCCCTGCCACGCCCACCAAGCCAAGCCACGCCCACCAAGCCGCGCCCACAGAATCGGTAGTAAAAAAATTTGAATCCCACCACTGCTCCAGACACATACTGTATTGAACTTTTGCTGTCCAGATGAGATATGCCTTGAATTCTGTAATTCCCTTACTCCCGTTTTTATTGTTTCATCATTTCCAGATAGGAAAAAGATGAGAAGAGAACAAATGTGTCTGATTAAAATCTCTCTCTCTCTCTCTCTCTCTCTCTCTCTCTCTCTCTCTCTTTCCCACCCCCAGTTTACAAGGGCAAGGGAAGTGTATCAAAGACATCATTGGAACAACAGAATACAGTACAATTGTATTTCTAGCATGATTGACTGGTGATTAAGAAAAACAGGTTTAAAGCTACCGAACCACAGTGCATCTAATTTGCATCTTTTCCCTTTGCAAAAATTTAAAATGTACCATATTAAAAGGTTCAGTATGTTGCTGCCAAATTTATCAATGTCACAGGGAATTACGTAGCAGGAAGCCTGCTCCAGATCTTTTCACAGCCTTATGTGGAAATAATTTTGGAAATGCTTTTAGTATAATGAAGAGAGCAGAAGACATATATATATATATTCTGGCTCTTCTTGATAAGGTAAATTCAATGAACCTTTGAAAATGGCATTAATTGATCACTTGCGAAAGTATCCTAAACCAGGGGATCCCCAACTCTCAGTCCATGGACCAGCACCAGTACACGGCATGCCAGAAACCGGGCCGCTCAAACAAGCGAAATCCCATCCGTTTCTCTCCTGTGTGAATCCTCTGGTGTAAAACCAGGCTGGAATTCTGACTGAAACAGGCAGCATGAAAAATCCCACCCCATGCGGTCCACAGAGAAACATATTTCCATGTGTAAACTGTCTTCAGTTCATGAAGGATTGAAGTAAAATGAACTGAAGAATTCAGCAGCTATGCTTATTCTCTAGCGCCCTCTAGAGGTCTAGGCAGAAAATGGATGTTTCCATTAGGATAAAATATATTGAAGAACAACTTGAAAAAGACACCTAGGTTTGGTTGGTGAAAAAAGTGATATCGAAATCCCTTGCAAAATAGATTATAGAAATCTTTTTTTAAAAAAACGTAAGGAGAGAATATTGTTAGAGAAGTAGCTCCTTGGAAAAGTGAGATGGCAAACGAACTGGGAAAGCACCAAGTGCAATACTTTTTTATACTTTTTACACTACTGTGCTTAAAGCTATAGTAGGAGAGGCAGTTAAAGGGCCACTAACTGTATTTTGAAAAATATGGACAAAACTGTATGTTCTAAACCAGGGGTCCCCAAACTTGACAAGTTTAAGACTTGTGGACTATGCTATGCTGGCTGGAGAATTCTGGGAGTTGAAGTCCACAAGTCTTAAAGTTGCCAAGTTTGAAGACCTCTGGTCTAAACTCTAAAGGTTTGGTGGTGGTGGTGGGAATTGGTGAGTAGTCTAAAGAAAAGAATGTGCAAACTATGAAATCATTGCATGGATTCCTTGAACAGTTAAAATTTAATACAGTTGTGGGAAGCCCCCACCCCAGAAAAATGAAATGTTTTGGGAAATATTAAAAAAGGCAGAATGTTATATTTCTCTAAAGGAAAAAATTATTTATTTTATTTTTATTTAGGATTCTTATATGCCGCCCTACCCCATGAAGAAACATGGAGCTCTTAAAGACAGAAAGCAGCCCTCACTTTTTCTTAATAGCCCACAGCAGATGCCAGCACTTAAGGCACTTAATAGCCTACAGCAGATGCCAGCACTTAAGGAGATAAAGAATTTATTGAAATAAGACAATTATCTAGATGGCTCTATTCATAAGCAAAGCAAATTCTGCAGGCAGAAATCCATTCAAGATATTTCAAAACTCCTTGGCAGAATGGTAGGATTAGAAAGTAGCCCCTCCCCCAAGATCCAACACAGGACGAAAGCCATTAGCCACAATAGGAATTGCCCAACACGCTTTCAGAACACAAGCCCCTTCATTGCACAACCCCTATAACAGCTAAAACTTCAAAGTGACAGAAACCTATAAAGATCTATCCACTCATTCAACTATTTGCTCAGCTGACCCAGAACTGTCTTTGTGGTTCTGTTCAATAAACCATCTTTCCAATCAGACTCCATGTTGTTTCTAGCGTTTTTCTCCCACCTTGGAACTGAACCAGATGGTGTTTTCTTCCATCATAGTAAAAGTTTTACAAAGAATAAAGCCATACATTTGAACCAGAGGTGGGTTCTAACTTACCTCGCTGCCGGTTCGCTTCCTCCCACTTGCCGCGGGTGGGGGCGCATGCACAGTGCTGAAAACTCAGCTTCACAAAAAAAGTGAAGCAAAAATTAGCTTCTGCACATGCACAGAAGCCAAAAACAAGATGGCGGCACCCACGGACCGGCACCAACAGAACTGGCTCTGTGACGTCACCACCGGTTTACTAACGGTTCTAAAGAACCGGTTAGAACCGGTAGGAACCCACCTCTGATTTGAACTATGGTGTATTCATTTCTGAGATGTAAATCTAGATATAGATATAGCTCTTCTGCCTAACAATGCCTTGGAGAAAACAAAAATTAGGGAATAACTCTCCATTCCATTGCCCATCTTAGCCATTGTCTCCTACATTTTATCCCCAATTACAGTCCTTAATGTGGCCGGCATTACAGTCCTTTAACCCAACTTCACAATGACCAGTGAACAGTCCCAGAAAGAATGAGTAGGGACGAGATGAGGAAAATGTTGTGTGGTATGGCAGAAAGAAAGATATTGCCATGAGCCAGTGGTGGGATTCCAAATCTTTTCCTCCCGGTTTTATGAGAGCTCGCTTTGAGCATGTGCAGCACTCAAAGACCGCCCTTGGTGTCAGCGCTGGTGGGGTGAGCTGTTGTTTAGCTCAGCTGAGGCGCAGCAATCTGCTCTGCCGCGCAAATCAGCTGAGCTCAAAAACAAGGGAATATTGGACAGGGAACGGTGGGGGTGGGGCCAGCCAGAGGTGGTATTTGCCGGTTCTCCGAACTACTCAAAATTTCCACTACCGGTTCTCCTGAACCGGTCCAAACCAGCTGAATACCACCTCTGGCTATGACATCTGTGCTCTGTGCTTAAGCATCACCAGATAAAGGGCCTGTATTATATTCTTTATTATACTGATTATCTTTTGTCCAATATATTATTATTTCACAGAATCAGAGGGCTGGAAGGGACCATGGAGGTCTTGGTCCAACCCCCTACCCAGGGGCGGATTGTTCTCTTACCTCGCTGCCGGAGCCATGCGTGCGCATTTCCACGCTTCGGGGGCGCAAACGTTCGCTATGCGCACGTGCTCCCTCGTGCGATTTTCGTGCCGAAATCTCGCAAGGGGACGCACGTGCAAGAGAGATTTTGGTGCAATTTTGCTTCCGTGCATGCGGAATTAATTAGTGAGACTTAGATACCGCCTCATAGTGCAAGCACTCTCTAAGAGGTTTACACCATTAAGCAATGTATATTTATATTGCCCCCAACAATCTGGTCCTCATTTTACCTACCTCGGAAGGATGGAAGGCTGAGTCAACCTTGAGCCGGTGAGATTTGAACAGCTGAACTGCTGATCACAGTCAGCTAAAGTGGCCTGCAATACTGCACTCTAACTGCTGCGCCACCTCAGCTCATATTGTTCTTTTAGGAAATTTCTTCTTAGTTCCAGGTTATTTCTCCCTTTAATGAACCTCCACCCATTGCTTCTTGTCTTGCCTTCTTGCTTTAGAGAATAAATTGACTCCAATTTCTCTGTGACAGCCCCTCAAATACTGGAAGACATTCATGTCATTCCCAATTCTTTTTTTCAATAGGCTAGACCAGTGATGGCGAACCTTTTTTGGTTCGTGTGCCAAAAGGGGGGGAATGTGGGGGATCACGTGTGTGCGTGCCCACACTCATAATTCCATGCACCCCCGCACATGCACGCATGACCCCCTGCTCCCAGCATGCAATGGCACGCCCATTTTTCGCTCTCCCCAGGCTCCAGAGCCTTTCTAGGAGCCTGGGGAGGGCGAAAACGGCCTTCCCCACCCCCTCTGGAGGCTGGAAGCAGCCTGTTTCCCGACTCCCAGTGGGCCCAGAAGGCCCGAAAATCAGCCGGCTGGTGCACACATGCACGCCGGACCTGAGCTCGCGTGCCCACCGATATGGCTCCGCGTGCCACTTGTGGTACCCGTACCATAGGTTCGCCATCACGGGGCTAGACATACCTGGTTCCCTTAATCATTCATCATAATGTTTGCCTCCAAGCCTCTTATAATCTTTTTTTGCTTTTCTCTGAACACTTTCTAGGATTTTAGCATCTATTTTTGTATCATGGCGACCCAAATTGGATGCAAAATTCCAAGTGTGGCCTCACTAGTGCAATATAGGTTGATAACTATTATCTATTAATGTTTCTATTACTAGTATTTTGTTAATGGATATACTAGTATCTATTAATGAACTGTCTTGATTTTAAAGATTTTTTAAAGAAGAAATTGGGCAGCAATTTGTCTGACGTGGTATAGGGTCTCCTGCTTGAGCAGTGGGGTTGGACTAGAAGACCTCCAAGGTCCCTTCTAACTGTCTATGGAGATTCTCAGTCATTCACGTCATGGTTGTCCCAAATGTTCTTTTTCAAGAGGCAACTGGACTTTCTGGTTTTGCTTTGAAGACATTTCCCTTCTCATCCAAGAAGCTTCTTTAGTTCTGAAGGAGCTTCTTGGATAAAAAGCGAAACGTCTTCTAAGAAAAAGCAGAAAGTCCAGTTGCCTCTTGAAAAAGCACCTTTGGGGTCCCTTCTAACTCTGTTATTCTGATATACTAACATGAATTTCTTCGAACTTTTAAGACAGTGTGCTCATCTACGTACTAAGAGCTCTGTCTTAAAATATGAGCAGAAACATGTGGAGTGACTTTCACTCCATACAGGACAGGTAAATATATTGTAGATTTCTTTCCTCCAAGGTTAGTAGAAACAGATGGGTAGCCTTTAATGTGAAGATCAGATGACTGACCAAGAAGGATTTCAATTTCTGCTAATTGGAAGCAGTTTTCCAAGCAAGTAGGCACTTAATTTGCATTCTCTGCTGTGCTTTTACTGCTGTAGAAATGTTTCAGGAAGGACGATGGAAGGCATCAGAAGAAACTATCAGAAGAAATTCCCCAGGACTGGATAAGTCAGCATCCTCAGAGCATGAATTTGTCACCTCATCTATGAGCTTCCACAAGATAAATGAACATTCTGCAGAAAACCACTGGATTTTATGAACTCTAACTGGCATAATTCTCCTTTAGACTTTCTAAGGTAAAATATTTCATTGCTACTGTACATTCTTGGATAAAACAACAGGAATAGAACAAGGCATTTTTACTTCTTTTGTCTATGTGCAGAAATAGGTAGATAAATGTTGCTCAGAAGACACTGCATTAACTTTGCATAGTAGATTCTTGGAGAAAGGAGCAGACAACCCCAATCCAGTGTTTTAAGATGTGTGGACTTCAGTTCCTAGAATTCTGGTTGGGCAATTCTGGAAGTTGAAGTCCATACCAGTGGTGGGTTCCTACCAGTGCAGTCCACTCTATAGCACCTGCTGGTGACATCACAATACCGGTGCGGTCGGTTGCCGATGCCTGGGCACCGCCATTTTTTTTTAAAAAAAAAATTTAATTTTTTTTAAAAAATTCTTCTGCGCATACCCAGAAGCTGAGCTTCCGGCACTGCGCATGCGCTGCCTTCCTACCCCACAGTGAGTCCAAGCAGGGGAGGATGGCTGAGGGAGCGCGTGAGACGCTGAAAGAACGGGCGGCAGGAGCTATCTCAGTTTCCCTCCCTTCAGCAGTCCGAGAAGCCACGAACGCGCGGTGATGATCCTAGGCATTTTTGCACGTTCAAGGCTTCTCGAGCTGCTGAGGAGAGGGGGAATGGGCAGCAGAACCTATCTCAGTTCCCCTCCCTTCAGCAGTCCGAGAAGCCACGAACACGCGGTGATGATCCCAGGCATTTTCGCACGTTCAAGGCTTCTCGAGCTGCTGAGGGGAGGGGGAATGGGCGGCAGGTGTCTAGGATCATCGAATGGGGAGAAGCATTCAGGCCGGACGGAGCCTCCTAGAAGAACCGCTGCCGCGGTCTTGCTGCTCCCGTTGTGGGGGGCTGCGTTGCGGGTGGGCAATGCCTCCCCACTTCTCCAGCCGCTGCCAAGCTCCCGAGGCCCACACCCACCCGGTTACATGGCTGGCAAGCCACACCCACAAAATAAGCCACACCCACAGAGTGGTAGTAAAAAAATTAGGAACCCGACCCTGGTCCATACATGTTAAAATTGCCAAAGTTGAGAAAAACAGCCTCAACCTGCTCTGCAAAGGCCCTTGAATTCCCCAAAAGCCTAATTAGTAAAGTATTACTGATGGCTGGAAAATGGGAAGACTGGACTAAGGTGATTTCTAACATTTTCACATACAGAATCATTATAATTTATCTGAGTGCAGTCTCAACCAATTTTGAGTTTAGAGAAGGACAGATTAAGAAGTTGGATATGGAATTGAAGCATTAAAATGAACCCTTGGAGAAAACAACCTTCAGGTGCTGTAGCATTCTAAATTTTGTGGGCTGCTACCGTTATTAAGTAAGTACATGTCACGAGAACCAAGATTTAAGACATTCTTGAATGTCTCTAGAAATATAACTGTTCAAACTTGATAGCGTGTATCCACAAATGTTGTCCCCAGAGGGCATTGTTTTTCAAGAAAATGCACGAGGAATTTCTTTTTCTGCTCTCTCAGCCTTATTACACATGCATTGAAATCGAATGGACTTCATTTTTGCAAAGCAGCATCAAATAAATGCAAGGAAACTTAAAATACAATGAGTATAACCCAAAAGACAACTTTTATGGGGGAAAGCATTAATTTATTACATTTTATACATTAGCCTTTTTGCTAGCTTGGGTGGGTATCGGTTGGAGGTGCTGTAATGGTGGCTTCCTCCACTGGGTAGTGGGACTGACTAGGTCAGGGGTCAGCAACCCGCGGCTCTGGAGCCGCATGTGCTCTTTCATCCCTCTGCTGCAGCTCCCTGTCGTTGGTCGGCTCCACAATTGATAAGGCTTTTGGTTTAGAGGAAAAGGGATGCCGCGCTAGGAGGAGACTCTATGGTGGAGGAATCGACTTCCGGTCGGCAGAGGAAAAAGGACGCCGCGCTAGGAGGAGACTATGATGGGGGAACCAGACTTCCGGTTGGCTCCAGAATTGAACGGGGGGCTTCCGGTTAAGACCTTTGTGGCTCTTTGAGGGTTTAAGGTTGCCGACCCCTGGACTAGGTGATCTCTGAAGTACCTTCCAACCTTCATATTCTGTGAAAAAAAATACTGCAGCAGGTAAACAGCACCAGCTCCTAATATACAGTATAGCTATGGTATATTATACCTACTCTCCAATAAGTATTTATGCAATACAAATGATATTTTAACATTAACAAATAATTACTAAATTAGGACATAGAGCAGGGATTGTATAAATACACTCAAAAGAAACTGATTTCTTTAAAACAAACCTATGGAACTTGGCCATTTAATATTTTGAATTGTGTTAGGCACAAGGAAGAAATACGAAGTACGGTGTTGTATATCAGGCAACTTAGGACCCAGATAAGGCAAAATCTCCTTCAGTTTTGACATGACGGCTTGTAGCCTGTGTTCTTTCTGACCATCAACTGCAAAAATGGACCCTTTTGGCTTGATCAGTGCCACAACTGTGTGTGTAGGAACTTTGAGAGTTGATCCTTCTTGCCCACCCAGGTCTGGGAGATCAATTTAATTTTCAGCAATTTGGTGCATCCGTTTAGCCACGGCTGTAATTAACGCTGCTCCTTTCCCACTTCCGTCTTCAGACAGCATAAACGTTACATCACATTGTGGTGCCAGCTCCTTCACTGTTTCTTGCAAAATCCTAGAAAAGCTAAACGGAAAAAGAAGAAACCCAAGCAAATGTTGACGTATATGATATTTTGCATAATCCAATTGCAAATGTTTAAAAATGTATAAAAGAATATATGCAGTCACTGAATTGTATAAGTATTCCTTCAGTGAGAAAGTTTTGTTGATTGGAAAATAAACAGAGAAGAGGGGACTTGAAGGCTGGCTGGAGGGAATCCAGGGAGAACAAAAAATTATACTTAAAGGAAAACAGACACATAAATGCAATGGAGCAACACTATTTGACTATAGAAGAAATTAAGGCTATTTGGGACAATATACTCAGAAGTTGCTTACAAGATTGTTTGACACTAAAGCAAGGATATAGAATAACAGCAGAATTTATTGGATAAAACAGAGACTGATTTGAATGTGGATTTGAATTTTTTTAAAATGCTGGAACTACGCCGCCTTCGGTATGACCTAAGCATAGTACATAAAATTATCTGCTACAATGTCCTTCCTGTTAATGACTTCAGCTTCAACCACAACAATACAGGAGCACACAATAGACACAAACTTAAAGTGAACCGCTCCAAACTGGATTGCAGAAAATACGACTTCAGCAACAGAGTGGTCAATGCCTGGAATGCACTACCTGACTCTGTGGTTTCATCCCCAAATCCCCAAAACTTTAACCTTAGGCTGTCTACTGTTGACCTCATCCCATTCCTAAGAGATCTGTAAGGGGCGTGCATAAACGCACCAGTGTGCCTACCGTCCCTGTCCTAATGTTCCCTTTTATTCGTATTCATTTCATGTATTCAAATCAAATTGATCTCTTAATCATCAAAGGGGTCAATAATAATAATAAAATGGCAGAGTGACTTTGAAAGCCTTTTGGGGGGGGTGGATTTACAAAAGTGAAGCGTGAAACCAATGAAACTCTTTGTGAGAGAAGACAGAGAGGAATTTACTAAGCTATTCCTGAAAGGAGACGAAGAGAAAATGATAAGAAATTAACGTGTGAGACACTAGAGGACAGGACTAAAGATCAAGCTTTTTAAAAAATATTTTTTAAAAATTCAGGATTAAAATATATATGTTGTAGTTTCTCACAGCTGTTCATGGTATTTCCTTCAGACCAGGACTGAATGATGAGGCTTTAAAGATCTGTTTATAAGTGGAGAAAGAATTCTTTTGCCTCATTTCTTAACTGAAATATATATTTATTTATTTATTAGTGACATTTATATACCGCCTCACAATGCAAGCACTCTCTAAGCGGTTTACACCAGTAAGCAATGTATATTTATATTGCCCCCAACAATCTGGGTCCTCATTTTACCTACCTCGGAAGGATGGAAGGCTGAGTCAACCTTGAGCCGGTGAGATTTGAACCGCTGACCTGCTGATCACAGTCAGCTAAAGTGGCCTGCAGTACCCCACTCTAACTGCTGCGCCACCTCGGCTCTTAACATATGTTAATATTTCTAGTTGTTCTCAGTAGACTTTTGCTACTTAGAACTGAATCATATGCTTTTGCAATTTGATTAATACACAGAATGAGATATGGGGAAAAGTTTTTTTATTGCAGTACCGTATTAGAGAAAGTGTCAAATTATTCAAATTGTTTACAGTATACTTATCTGGGGGGAGGGAGGAGTCATCTTTTATATTACTTATTTTTCTCTTCCCTTTTTTCTATTTCTTTTCTCTTTTCTTTTTCCTTAATTTTTATATTTTATTTAATTTCTATTAGTTTTTCTATCTTTGCATTTGTAAACTTTAATCAGATTATTGTAAAAATTATCATATAAATACTATATACCGTATTTTTTGGAGTATAAGACGCACCTTTTTCCTCCCTAAAAGTGGCTGAAAATTTGGGTGCGTCTTATACTTCGAATGTAGCTTTTTTTTCCAGCCCTAACTAGGTGCTAACAGATCTTCCCAGCTCTTACCTTGCAGGCTTTTTCATTGTTACTCTCTCCAAAGAATGTTTTTCCAGCCCTAAGTCTTTGCAGAATTTTTTTTCATTGCTCTACTTGCTCCGAATAAGTTTTTTTCTAGCCCTAACCAGGTGCTAACTATCTTCCCAGCTCTTACTGGCTTGCATGCTCTTTCATTGTTACTCTCTCAGAAGAAGGTTTTTTTAAGTCCTAACCAGGGGATAAAATAATGTGCTGAAGCTGACCAGACTAAGGACACTAGCCAGATGAATATCTGGTAGGCAGATTGTTTTCCCCTATTTTCCACCCCAAAAACTAAGGTGCGTCTTATACTCTGAAAAATACGGGTAATAGATATTCAATGGATATTGAAAACTTCAAAAAATAGTAAGCTTGATAAATAAATTATTACATTGATTAAGTGATGCTAGAAAATTTCTTAAGACTATTTTCAGGTGCATTAGTGAAGCAGAACACTTGTAAAATATTCATGATAGCTTTCTAACAATGGAAGTGATATTGCATTTCTTTAACATAGAAGAATTCTTACACCACCTTTGGCATAACAGAAGGCTTCCATTTTATGCTTTTGATGGAGTACACATTTATGAAATTTTCCATTCATAAAAAAGTACATGACAAGTGATTCAGAAATTCTCTTTTTTCAGGCGGATGATAAGAGAAAGATTGATCTATGTATTGAAACTGTGCAATAATCTGAATTTGAAGGGGAAAAACAATTTGTAAAGTGTATGGTTGTACCTGATTCTGTCATTATATTATAACATACTGCTGTTATACTATAATAATAAAGTGGTATTCCTGGAATCTCCACGGGAGTATTCCTCAACCTCAGCAGCTTTAAGATGTATGAACATCAATTCCCAGAATCCCTCAGCCATCAAGCTGGCTGGGGAATTCTGGGAGTTGAAAACCCCACATTTTGAGGCTGAAAAACACCGCTCTAGAGCAGGCCTGTCAAACTCCCAGATGCATCACACGCTAGGCCACGCCCACATCTGGTTTAGCGAAGGGGGGAAATTCCTGATATGTCACGTCAGGGGCAGGTTGCTCTTACCTCGCTACCGGTGCACTGCGTGCGAATCGCCATGTTGTGTGCATGCGCGTGCTTGCTATGCGCACGCCCCTTGTGTGATTTTGCCTCCGCGCATGCGCAGAAGCAAAATCTCGCTGAAATCTTGTGAGGGGACGCGCACACGTGCATGATTTTGGTGATTTTTTGCTTCTGCGCATGAGCAGAAGCAAAATCTCGCCAAAATCTTGTGCGCACGCGGATCCCCTCGCAACATTTTGCTTCCATGGATGCGCAGGAAGCAAAAAAGCCAAAAAATTGTGGAAAAAAGATGGCGGCGCGCGACAGACTGGTGAAGACGGCACGCAATCCACTGGCCACTACCAGTGCCATACAGTGGATCGCACCGCTAGGAACCCACCACTGTGTCACGTGATGCCACCATGATGACGTGAGCTTGACACCCCTGCTCTAGAGTGTCTGCTTCTTGAACTGGAGAGATGATGCTGATTAGATGGTCTTCTTGAAGACCAGTACAATTAAAGGCAACTTACCGTATTTTTCAGACTATAAGATGCACCAGAGTATAAGACGCACCTTAGTTTTTGGGGAGGAAAATAAGAAAAAAGCTGATTGGTGGGTGGATCGGCCTCCCGAAATACCCCCAATCAGCTCTTCCCAGAGGTGAACTTTAGCAACAGGTTTGTTGGTTGTGAGCTCTGTGCCTTGCTTTTTCAGCCTGTGAAACCTCCATTTCAGAGGCTTTTTTCAGCCTCTGAAACCTCCGTTGTAGCCCCGCCCAGCCTCTCAAACGGAAGTTTCAGCAACTGAAAAAAAAGCCTCTGAAATGGAGGTTTCACAGGCTGTTTTCAGCCTCTGAAACCTCTGTTTGAGAGGCTGGGCGGGGCCACATTCAATGTATAAGACACACCCAAATTTTCACCCTCTTTTAGGGGGGGAAGGTGCATCTTATACACTGAAAAATACGGTAAGTCTGTCACCCTCACAGACTGCAGCCAAAATAAAGGTTATGTTATGACAGCACAGCAGAAAACCGCTTGTGCTGTGGTTAAGTGCCAATGGGGATCACTAGTATAAGTACAGGTAATATTTGACGTAAAACAGTTCATTCAGTGACCATTCAAAGTTACAACGGCACTAAAAAAGTGACATTATCGTTTTTCACATGACCATTGCAGCATCCCCACAGTCACTTGATCAAAATTCAAATGCTTGGCAACTGAGTCATATTTATGATGGTTGCAGTGTCCCGGGGTCATGTGATCCTCTTTTGTGACCTTCTGACAAGCAGAGTCAATGGGGAAGCCAGATTCACTTAACAATCATGTTGCTAACAACAACTTCAGTGATTCACTTAGCAACTGTGGCAAGAGAGGTCATAAAACGGGACAAAGCTCACTTAACAAATGCCTCACTTAGCAACAGAAATTTTGGGCTCAATTGGGGTAGTAAGTCGAGGACTACCTATAAATAAGGAAAAACTGGGAGGCATGAAGGGGGATGGGGATGGAGAAACCTTGAAGAAAAGGGTGTCTCCCTCTTTGCATACAAGCATTCATTTCCTTTCAAGTTCTACATGAATGCTGCAAAAAATGTTACTCAAAATGTTACTCTCATCTTAATGCAAAAATGTGTAATCAATTCAGAGTTGCAGCATGAAAAATGTTCCGGTCCTTTTTTATTCCTATCCACTAAGCAGAATATTTCACTAGTCCAGGGGTCGGCAACCTTAAACACTCAGAGAGCCATTTGGACCCGTTTCCCACAGAAAAGAAAACACCGGGAGCCACAAAACTCTTCCCGTACCTGACTATTTCCTGAGCGGCCATAGAACTAGCATATGTAGTTGAATTAAACATTCTGTTTTCCTCTGAAACTTTTCTTTTCTTGGATTTAGCCATGGTTGGCCTACCGGGGGTCGAAAAGCTCAATAAATCGTGTGCCGGCGGGTATCACAGATTGGCAGTTGTGACGCATATTTTGAGCAACAGGGAGCCGCAGCAGAGGGATGAAAGAGCCACATGCAGCTCCAGAGCTGTGGGTTGCTGATCCCTGCACTAGTCCTTTGCTACCCTCAAAAAAAACTAACAAATCCATACATCAAAGAGATGCTTAAATACTCACTGTGGGTGTAGCTTGTACAAGGTACCATCTACTCCGATGGTAGTTTTGAGGTGCTCAAGTTCCCTGTTGTCACGTATCTTCTCAACAACAGCAGCCAATCCAGCTCCGCAGAGCTGGGCAGCTCTTTTGGAAACGCAGCCACACACTTCTTTCACAATGATGCTGTCATCACAAGTCCCATCCAGTCCGAGTTGTTGCAGGATTCTTCTCACTTGAAGCAGGGCGAGGCGATCGCTGTCTCAGCCAAAATGGAACAGACACTTTTGATTACTCAATAATGCTTCTTAGAAAGAATTGGAAAGCTGCAATCCTGTTTTTTAAGAAGTATTTTGCTGATATGTTGGTTCCTTGGCACTATATTCTTCCCACCTATGACTATGATTCCTTTTTAAACAGGATTTAGAATGATTAATCATGTGCCACCAAGTCATTTTTGACACCCAGCAATCACATAGAGAGATGATTCCATGACTTAAGAATGAACTTTGTCTGAATACTACATGATGACATTCCCATCACCAGCAGAAGAAAACATCTCCTTATCCAGGTATTTCTGAACTGGGGCTCCCAGGAGTCACAGAAAGTATGGCTGATGATGAAGATGACCAGGAACTGGAAATTAGCAAAATCTGGAGGGCTACAGATTTAAACTCCTTTGCAGAACAGAGAGACAGAGACAGAGACAGAGACAGAGACAGAGACAGAGAGACAGAGAGAGACAGAGAGAGAGAGAGACAGAGAGAGACAGAGAGAGAGACAGAGAAAGATAGATAGATGATAGATGATAGATGGATTAGAGAGAGGGAGAGAGAGAGATCAAAGAAAGCTTTATGGAAATGCTCATGTATTCATCAGAAACCTGGACAATCAATGCAATTTTGAAAGGAACATCTGTGGAAAGAGTTAGCTTTGTATTCTTCCTACGGCTAAGGAAATGACTGGTCCAAAGCCACCCCAGAGCCTTCTACGCTTAAGGAAGGACTAGAACTCATATTTTCCTGTTCCTACTCCAACAGTAAACCTGTAAGAAACCACTAGACCTGTAGGAAAAGGACAGGCAAAGCCTGCGGTGGAGTCAAGACAGGAATCAGCCTGGAGTTGTTACATTCCCACATGAGGTCTAAGTCCAACCACTCTTGAATTCCATTAGCGCTTATCTAGTGCCAATTTAGTGCTGACCGTTAACTAGATTCTTGTGTATAGATATGAACAAGAAATTAGTTTAACTGGAACTTAATGTGTGATCTTGATTCTTCGTGCCTGAGAAGACCAAACTGGCTCTCATAACTGAATCTTTTATCTTTTACATAAGAAAAACATAAATAAATCATGAATCTCATTTAGCTGTTTCTTCTCTCAAATGAAGTTGAGAACTAGAAGACAAGAGAGAAAATGTTGTTTGCACAACACAAATCATACCTTTCAATCTGAGACAGGTATTTTGTTTCAAATATTCCTCTTCTTCTCAGTGATTCTGAAATCTGGCCTCTGAACAGAAGGCCTCTCTTGGTCAGGTCTATCAAGATCTGTCTCACTATTTCACCCAAATACATTCCACTGGTCATTTTCTCATATCTATTAAACACCAAAGAAAAAAACATTTGGATTTGAACAACACCAAGCAGGTTGTTCGTTATTGCTATGCATAAATGGGCCTTCACATAGCGGGCGTAATAAAAGTTTCCCTAATCTTGTTTCCTCCAGTGTAGAATTGATAACATTTCAGAACAACCAAAGGGCTCTTCTCAAACAAAGAATTGGTCAAGGAGGTTTAATCTTACCTATTGCTACATTTAATATTTTAATAATAGCACTTAAATATTGCTAGTGTTACTTAACCCACAAGTAGTCCTTGATTTACAATCATTTGTTTAGTGGCCATTCAAAATTACAACAGCTTGGAAAAATGTGACTTATGACCAGTTGTCACGCATACAATTGTCACAGCCTTCCCATCGTCATGTGATCAAAATTTGGATGCTTGGCAACCTGTGTGTACTGTATTCAAATGTATTCACAACATTTGCACCATCCGGGGGTCATTGTCATCCTTCCCAGCTGGCTTCCGACAATCAGCGTCAATGGAGGAGGTCGGATTCACTTAACAACACTATGATTCATGCAATAACACTGTGATTCGCTTCATGACCACGGCAAGAAAAGATCGCAAATCAGGCACGACTCACTTAACAGCCACTTTGCTTAGCAATAGAAATTCTAGTCCCATTTATGATCAGAAGTCAAGGACTACCTGCATTTTCATTAGAAAATTAAGGAATTATTATGAAAAGCTTTAATGCAGTAAGATTCATTACTATCTTGCAGATTACTATACTCAGAGATTCTGTAACCATTTTATTCTAACGTGAATTTTTGTAGAATTTTTTAAAATTATATTTCAAAATACAATGCATACTCCACATTGTCGATGAGAGAACAATCATTTACATAAGAGAAGGATTTTAATTACGGTATGTTTGTTCCCAAGATTGCAATAAGATGGATCCCTCCCGATGCCAAACGACCAAGAGGTATATTTTTTATTTTATTTTATTTTGGGATTCTTATAGGCCGCCCTACTCCCTGGGGACTCAGGGCGGCGTACAGCATATATAAGAACAACCAAATCCTATCAAAAAATACAATAAGACAACAATAGTAAAATAGTAATTAAAAAGATAAAAAAACAACACAAGCAACAGTCACAATCACACCGCCTGCAGGAAGAGCCATGTCTTCACGGCTTTCCGGAAGGCCAGCAAATTGGAATGATTCGGATCTCTGGGGGAAGTTGGTTCCAGAGCGCAGGGCCCGCCACAGAGAAGGCTCTCCCCCTAGGGCCCGCCAGCCGGCATTGCTTGGCCAACGGGACCTGGAGGAGGCCAACTCTGTGGGCCCTAACCGGTCGAAGGGAAGTGTGAGGCAGAATGCGGTCCCGGAGATAGCCTGGTCCTAAGCCATGTAGGGCTTTAAAGATGATAATCAACACCTTGAATTGCACCCAGAGACCAATGGGCAGCCAATGCAGCTGGCGGAGTATAGGTGTTACGTGGGTGTATCTAGAAACACCCACCACAGCTCGCGCTTGGTCCAATCAATATCTTGGTCCAATCAAAATACATGGCAAAGAACGTTCACAGATGACTTAAAGACTTTAAACATCACATGGGAAGATGCTGAAGTACTTGCCCAAATCAAAAATACAGGAGATCCTTTGCTGCCTGATGTGCTACATAGCATGGGAGTGCTAGTGCTGATGTTAATGTTTGTTTGAGGCTGTCCACAATGGAGGCAAAATAGTCAGAGTTGACCCAAGCTGTCTCAAGACACAAACTCCATCCTTTCTCTTTGCTGGTTGCTATAACTCAACACATTCTGCATCACCAAACAGAATGACACTGCAACACTGTTTTTATCAGTGAGACCCTGCAGATTCCCCTGCATTTGTTATGTTCTTATATCCTGTAAGCAACATTAGATGCATTGATGCAATATTCATCTTAAGGGTATTAACCCGTAGTGGGATTCAAATAATTTAACAACCGGTTTGCCCAGGGTCAGGTTGGCTGTCATGGGACGCATGGCCCATCCCCGTCCTCCAGCTCAGCCGCACATGCGGGACAAGCCTCCCGCGACAGCCAACCTGACCCTGGGTGAACCGGTTGTTAAATTACACCCACCCACCCCAGCTATCAAAGTGGATCCTCGGCGCTGCGCTGCACTGCAATGGAGAAATAGGCAATGGAGCAGCTGGCGCGAAGGGAGGAGGAGAAGCAGGGAGAAGAAAGTGGGAAAGCGGCTTTCTCCTTCCATCGCGCCAGCCACTCCGTTGCCCGTTTCTCCGTTTCTTCTCTTGCAGCACAGCACAGTGCCCAGGATCCACTTTGATAGCAGGGGGTGGGTGGATAACTTAACAACCGGTTCGCCTGAACCGATGCAAACCGGCTGAATCCCACCATGATACCAACTCACATCATACTTTTTAGTCTTCCTGTTTTTTTCTTTAGTATGTCTTTGAATAAAAAACAAAACTGGTTTCTTGTTCCTTTCCAATACATTGAAACTCATTTGTGTTCTAACTCCAGACTTTCAGCTGGAGAAGACGGATTATTTCAAATATTTTGCATTGCGTGTTCTACAGCAGAGGCTACTGAGTTCCAGTTCAGCATAATCTTGGCTGAAACTTTTGAAGTAACACCACAACATCTACCCTTACTTTTGCTTCCCAGGATTCAGAGAACCCAAGTCCACCTCTTGATCATATCTTGTCCTGAAATTATCAATGCAGCCATTGTCACCAAATCCTCCCCATTCTGTGTTGATGCACATTTTGTCTTCATCTCCTTCTATTATTTCTATATGTTTCATTTCTTCCATATAGCACACGTTACTGCCTGTCCCTGAAAGACAGAAAGAAAGCGAGACTTTAAAACAGCAAAAAGTTTTTGTCCAAGGAAGTTCAAATGTAGGAGATGGAAAACCATAGCTGCAGAACACAAAATAGTAGCAGTTCTAATGGTTACTATAGAAAGAGCCAGGTTAGACTTCCGGTTTCTCCTTCGGCGGCATCAGAAGCCGGACCGCGAGCTCCGCGGCCGGCTCCAAATACTCCCACGTCTGAGGGTCCTGGATTGGACCTAAGCCCCCCCCCCTGGAGAGGGGGAGAAGCAAAGGGGGATGCCAGGAAGGAAGAGGGGAGCCGCATCTCCCCCCTGAACTGGAAAGCCCCTAGCCGACAACGTGGTGCAGAGGCAGCAAACATGGCTGCCACAAAGCCAAAGGAAGACCAGAAATAGCAAGATTGAGCAGGAGGGGAAAGTGAGTGGTTTGCGATCTGGGATTGTTGCCTTTTAAAAGAAAAAAAGTGACCCCCAAAAAAATATGAGGGGGGAAAATCTGGAAGCAAAATGTTAGCGGCAGGACAAGCATATTAAAAACCTGAAGAAAATGTTTGGGAACTAAAAGGAAAAAAAAGTTTTGTTGGTAGTTTTAAAAGAAGATGTGGTTTTAGAAAGATGCTTTGTTTAAAAAAATATTGACATTTGAACTGGAAGTTGCCTTTACCTTATTGAAACTAAATTGATTATTAAATACTTATCTACATATTGGACTTAATGAAATTGAAAGTGCAGAACAACAATGAGGAATAACACTGACGTGAAACACAAACGCCGTCTGAAAGAAAGAAAGAAAGAAAGAAAGAAAGAAAGAAAGAAAGAAAGAAAGAAAGAAAGAAAGAAAGAAAGAAAGAAAGAAAGAAAGGTGCAGCACTTGGAGCTTTTGATCTTGCTGATTAAAAAAAAAGTGGAATAAACCAAAAGAAGGAAGAGAGGTGGTTAACCCCCCCATGTTTTTTCCTTTGAATTTTGGTGGGATTGTAAAAATGATAACAAGTGGAAACAGAGATACGGAATGGATACATCAGGATATTAAAGGCATTATAAATGAACAGTGTATGGGAATGAAAGAAATACTTGGAGATATCGACTGCATTGAAATAAAACTGGATAATATAATACAAAGAATAATGAGTGCAGAACAGATAAATGAGGAAACTATTGAGGACACTGGAAGAATGGAAAAAACAGGAACTGGGGAAAAAAACAAGAAAGAAAATACAACAAAGGGATGATAGAAACACCGAGGGTGAAAAGGGGATTGGAACAGAAGGGGAAGATCATAGATGGCAGGGAAAAGGAAAAGGGGAGAAAAGATGAAAGCAAAATAAAACAACAAAGGGGGGAAAAGAGAGGCGAGAAAGAGAGTATAGCAAAAAAAAATTGAGTTAAAGAATAGAAATGAAAGAGTTGAAAGAAATTTGGGGGAGGCAACCCAAAAAGATAAAGAAAAGAGGATTAAAATATGGAACAGGGTAAAAGATAAGGGATAAAAAAAGAATAAGAATGTGTATGTTAAAGTAGCATAATAGAATTAAATAATTTTGAATAAATTGTTTTTTGTGGTGATAAGAATAAAAAATAAAAACACTTTTGAATATAAGATATGAATATAGAAGAGCCATAATGTGGAAAAAATAACTTGTATTAAACACATGTATGAACTAGTATGTAGAAATGAAACTATAAAATAACATTAGAAAATATGAAAATTGGAAATTGGAAATTTTGAAATGTGTTTTGTATGGGATATAAAAGATAAAAATTAGTTTTGAACTGATAAAGTGATAGGTGATAAAGTGATAGAATAGAATTAATTGTTAAGAAGATAAAATTGGTTTGTATTAAAGAGTAAGAATGACATGGAGAAGTGAAGTAAAATATTTTATACGGTATAATATATATATACTATACCGTATAATATTTTATACGGTATAATATATATATATACCGTATTTTTTGGAGTATAAGACGCACCGGAGTATAAGACGCACCTTAGTTTTGGGGGAGGAAAATAGGGGAAAACAATCTGCCTACCAGGTATTCATCTGGCTAGCATCCTTAGTCTGGTCAGCTTCAGCACATTATTTTATCGCCTGGTTAGGACTTAAAAAAACCTTCTTCTGAGAGAGTAACAATGAAAGAGCCTGCAAGCCAGTAAGAGCTGGGAAGATCGTTAGCACCTGGTTAGGGCTAGAAAACAACTTCTTTGGAGCAAGTAGAGCAATGAAAAAAAACCCTGCAAAGACTTAGGGCTGGAAAACATTCTTCTGAGAGAGTAACAATGAAAGAGCCTGCAAGGTAAGAGCTGGGAAGATCTGTTAGCACCTAGTTAGGGCTGGGAAAAAAAGCTACATTCGAAGTATAAGACGCACCTGAATTTTCAGCCACTTTTAGGGAGGAAAAAGGTGCGTCTTATACTCCAAAAAATACGGTAGTTAAGACTATTGTATGGATATATGAAACTCGGAAAGCAAATGTTCACGACATGAGATGTTGAAAGACCAAAAAATAAATAAAACTTATTGGAAAAAAAAGAAAGAAAAAGAAAGAGCCAGGCTTTCATACCTGGGCTGAAAAAATCCACACAACTTCAAGATGGCAGCAGCAAGATCAGAAAATTCTAATACAGTCTTTCTCAACATTGTTTACTTTAAGATGTATGGACTTCAGCTCCCAGAATTCCCCAGCACTTAAATCAATTTTAAAATTTATATATGTGAAGGAAAAAGGAAAAGTGCAATCCTCACCAAGCCAAATCAACATCTCTGTACCATTTTCTTTTGCAGGCTATCAGTGAAAATTAGCATTATCCCAATTATGTACTGTACCTTCCTGCTGCTCAGGAATATTAAAACACAATACAAAAGACTGGGTTATTGTCTGCTGTATATTTCTCTCGTTTTACCTGCAATGAGTCCAATCTCACAATATGGATCTTCATAACCACACGTCATCATTGTCCCAACCGTGTCATTTACCACCGCTACGATATCCAAATCAAATTCCTGCAACAGAAATTGAGTGAGGGGGAAGCCAGTGTCGTAATGCAGCATGCATTAGGGTTACGTGTACTTGAAAAAAAGTTTCACATAAGAATGATTGGATTTGAATAATAATTTAAATCACTGGTCGAACACTTGCATTCTTCTGCTTTACTTTATTTCACTTTAGCAACTGGTAAACAAAAGTGTGCACAACATTGAAACAGCCCTTGAAAAATCTCACCAGACAGTTATAAATGTAAAACAAGTTCAGTTCAGAGAGAAACCGGAAGTGTCGCAGCGAGACTGGCTGAAAAATAGCAGGCTCTGATGAGCTCCGTGAAAATCCAGACTGACGAACCGCTGTCGGGGAGGTCTTCGGACCGGAACCATCTTGAAGGGACAGTGAAGAAGGAGAGGCATCTTGGACGACAGAGAGGAACAGGCAAGTTCCTCGACAGGTCAGAGACAGCTCTTTGAACTGGCGGCGGGGGTGGCAGCTATTTCAAAATGACCGCTAAGAACTGAGGCAACCAAACTAAGTTTTTGTGCAGGAGCGGTGTCTGAATGGAGTGTTGGAACTGGGTGAGTGATTGGCCAACTCACAGGTGAAAGAAAATTTCAAATTTGGATATTAAAAGATGTCCCGGAGCTTAAATTAGCGGCTAATTGGCAATCGGGAAAGTTCATGGAGGGAGAAGAACAAAACAGAGACAAAAAGCTCAAGAAGATTATTATTTTTACAGTTGAACTTGGAAAAATTTAAATTTTAAATAAAGAAATAAAAGGAAAGAATCTGGAGAAAAACATTTTTTGTGTGGATTTAAAGTATTTTTTGACAGTTTTGACAAGCAGCTGATTTGAGAGTATTGTGAATTTGAGAGAGCCATCTGCTGGTGGAAAGAGAGCATTGCAATATTGGATGGAAGATAGAAGAGAAAGTACAGCTGTGTAATTTGACCTTGGCTATTGAAAAAGATAATTTGGGAACTGTGAGAACTTTTAAGGAGTGTTTGTTTTGCTACACTACTTGGCTTTGATTGTTTATGACTGTGGAAGACAATAAATCTTTGACTTGGAGTGAATTGGACTAATATTTGAATTGGACATTAGAATTTGAAAACTAAAAGAGATTATATGGACTTTTAAATTTTAATTAAAGGTGATATAATATAAAAACTTTAAAAAAACTTGTTAAATTGGTAACACGGAGTTGTGGATGTATAAGGAATTATTTGAGATGTTAAAAAATATGCGTGAAACTTTAAAAGGTAATAATGAGTCAGAAATTTTGCTGGAATATACAGAGCAAGAAATAGGAGAGAAGGTGGTAAAAGAAAATATAAATGAGGAACAAGAAAATAACATTGCAGAAGAAGGGACTGAAAGCAAAAAGCAGTTTGATGATTTCACTGGGATTTACAGTGGCAATAAAAGAATAGATAGAGGGGAATATACTTCAAAAAAGAATCAACCAAAGGATAAAGAGGGAAATAATGGGAAGAAGCTAGGAATCTGGGGCAGAACCACTCAAACAATATATTCAAAAGAGAGAAAAGGGACTCAGGAGAAAAGATTTGAGACAAATAAAAATAAAAATAAATGAAAAGAAGTTAAAGGAATGGGATAAAAAGAGAAAATTAACAAGAAGTGGAATTATTGAGAGATCTAAAGAAAATGATTAAAAAGAGAAAGGATAGTGGAAAGGAGGAAGGAAAATAGGGTGCATATTAGTAGATTTAAGGAAACTAGTAATATTATTAATTTTGGATAGTTAATCAAGCTAAAGGGTTTTTATGTTGGAATTGAATATGATGATGAATATTGTTTATAGCAAAACATTAGTAAAAGTGGGATGGGAAATTTGAAATATCATTAATTGTCAATTGTCAATTAAGCTAAAAGGTTTTTTATGCAAGAACTTGAATATGATGTTGTATATTGTTTATAGTAAAATAGAACAGCAGATGGAATGTGAAAGGGTAATTTGGTTTAATTTTAAAGATAATTAAAATTAAGAGATGAAGTTGAAATGCAGTGGGATAGGAAATTTGAGAAATATATGTAGTAATGGAGGAATAAGATAACTAGTTGATTTTATTGTAAGAGATTGGGAATTTAGGGCGATTAGTAATAATACTGATGCATTAAGAAGAAAATAAGTTGAGATAAAGAAATATGTAAAGAGAATATCATGGCTGAAATGGAAAACAGAGATATGATGTAAAATGATCCGGAAAACACTTTGTTCATAAAATATGTATGTTTGGGGGGGGGGGGGGAACAAAATTTTGTAATAAAAATTGATTTTAAAAAAAAGTTCAGTTCAGCACATACTGGTTATAATTGCAAAGCAAACTGGAAATACACATTCCAGCCTTAAGTTCTCCACTCTTGGCTAACAGGTTTTGATGGAGCAAGGGTGAAAAAGATGCACAACTCACTCTGACTGAGCAAAATGACAGTGCTCCAGGCTTCCTCTTACCATGGGCTCCATAATTGAACTCAACCACTCTTCAGACCTTCTACAACAGTGGTTTTCACTGGAAGTTGCGGTGTGCGGGCTTCAAATTCCACAATTTCTCAGCAGCCTGGGGAATTCTGGGAGTTGAAGTCCACTCATCTTAAAGTTGCCAAATGTGAAAAACATTGTTCTATATCAAGACTGGTTCATATAAAGCAGGGGTGTCAAATTCAATTTCATTGAGGGGCGCATCAGGGTTGAGTTTGACCTGGGGGGGGGGACATGGATGGGACAGGGTGGATGTGGCCTCTGCTAGCAAAAACGGAGCTCAGGGGGGCTGTGGGTGGCCCTCCCGAGGTCCATTTTCACTGGCAGAGGGCTGCAAGAGGCCATCACGGCTGAAAATGGAGCCTAGAAGGGCCGCGTGCAGTCCACACAAGCTCCATTTTTGCTGGCAGAGGTACCGTGGGCTGATCCTTCGCTGTTTCCAGGGCAGGCCCCCAGGCCAGATCTAAGCACTCCAAAGGTGAGATCCGGCCCCCGAGCCTTGAATTTGACACCGCTGATATAGAGCAAAGTGAGCAACCTGTTACCTGACAGCTGCTCAGGGATTTTCGGAGGGAATAGTGGGAAGACGGGCTGTTTTATTTTAAAATAATATATTGCATAATAAACTGGCATAAATCCATTTGCATAATGAGAGGGAAATCTGCATTTTTAGTTTATGTTGGCTGGGTTCTCAGCAACCTGTTATATTTTAGTATCTTTACTGCCAATTCTCAGTTATCCTTTTGGTCGAAAGTTTGCAAGAAATTTAAAAAAAAATGCCCAGCAGTCATTGGCAGTGAATCTTTCTTTCAGTTTATTGTCTATTTGCTCTAACACCTATGTGTTGCTAGAAGATAAGAAACCGATTCAAATCATGGGTTTTTCCCTACAGGTAGTCAAAGTTACGACTACAACGGAGCCCAAAATTTCTGTGCTAAGCAAGACAGTTAATAAGTGAGTTTAATATACAGATGTCCAGCAGGTGGCAGCAGCACCTTAAGCTTAGCTGTTTACCCATCTTTCTTCATATTTCTACTCATGGCTGAAAAATGAGCCCCACAGTCATTTTAATGGGGCATCTGCTTAAAGCAATTACCTCATTTTTCTCACCCTGCAAAAGTCTTGATCAAAGGCGGGCTGTTTTAATGAACTGGAGTGAAATTCTGGGTCCCTGCAAATTCTTAAAGAGCTTCCCCTGAATCATTTTCAAAGTGCAAAAGACCTCATGACTTCTACATTTATCTTAATAATTCCGAATGAAATCAAATCAGTAGGAAAATTTCAGTAAACAAGGACTTCTGCTCAATCCTGGCAGTAGGGATTTAGCTCAAAGGATGCAGGATACTTACATTTCTCCGTTTTATCGCTTCCCTTAGCAAGTCAACAACATCCTCCCCTTCGCAATTGGTTGCCTTGAAACCTTTTGTCCACCCAACAAGAGCTCCCTGGAAAGTGAAAGTAGTGAAACAAAAAGGACAATTAAAAAGTGTTTACTGAAGAGAGAGAAGAGTTGGATCACCCAAACGCAAAACTGGCTTTACATTTTTAGGAAAGACTCGATGCAAATTACATTTTCTTTGCTGGCTGGAGAATTCTGGGAGTTGAAGTCCACAAGTCTTAAAGTTGCCAAGTTTGAAGACCTCTGCCTTACTCAAATGAAAATCAAACAAGAATGCCTGTTACTTTCATGCCCTGAGCAGTGGTTTCACACAGGCTCTCCTAACGCTGGTGCTCAAGGTCTTTTAAAGAATTCTTCATTGGCCAAGTGGGATTGGACACACAAGGAATTTGTCTTCGGTGCATAAGCTCTCAACGTACATAAAAATACATCAAAAATCATAAGATACAACAGTGATAGTCATAGGATACTAAATAAGCAATCAAAATCATACTAGGAAACTAAATAAAACAATATACATCATAAAGATACAAGCAACATGGTTATAGTCATTAGTGGGAGGAGACAGGTAATAGGAAGGATGAGAAGAATAATAGTGATACAGTCTTAGAAAATAGTTTAACAGTGTTGTAGGAATTAGTTGTTTAGCTGAGTGATGGCACGCGGGAAAAACTGTTGTTGTATCTAGTTGTTCTGGTGTGCATTGCTCTAGTCCCGTGATGGCGAACCTATGGCACGCGTGCCACAGGAGCTCACGGAGCCATATCTGAGGGCACGCAAAGCGTTGCCCTATGTCAGCTCCAGCGCACATTTGCGTGCTGGCCAGATGATTTTCGGCTTTCTGGAGGGTGGGGGGAGGTCGTTTTCACCTTCCCCAGGCTTCTGGAAAGCCTCCATAGCCTGTGGATGGCGAAAAACAGACCCAACGGCCCAACTGGAAGTTTGTTTCCAAACTTCCGGTTGGGCCGTTGGGCCGTTTTTCACCTTCCCCAGGTTTCAGGAAAGCCTCCAGAGCCTGTGGATGGCGAGTGCACCCATTTGGAACCCAAGCAAAAGAAGGTTCGCCATCACAGCTCTAGTCTATAACGTCGTTTTGAGGGTAGAAGTTGAAACAATTTATGTCCAGGATGTGAGGGGTCTGTAGATATTTAAGACTCTGCTACAGATAACCGAACAGGAATGGAAGCACAAAATCTATTAAAAAGCATGTTCTTGTGCAACATTGAGCACTGATTAAAACCACATTAAGAGTAGAAGCCAATCAAGGTGGAAAATCCCAGCCTTCTCACCTTATCAATACTTGTTTGCCTGCAGGGGAAAGAAAAAGTAAAACCAAGGGGGAGCCGGGCACCTTTTATTCCCATGTATTCCAAAAAGTCCGCAATGCATTGGACAATGTGATCAAATAACTGAAAGGGGAAAAAATAATAGTAATTAAATGCAGCATTTAATACCAGTGTTTTAAATACATGTGTGGATCAGCAAGGAGAATTGTTCACAGTCCTGTTAGACTGGAATCGAATATAAGTCCCAGGAATAAATAGTTAAGAATTAACATTTACCTCCTCTCCTGTTCCTTGCATAATTTCCAGAGGAATTGCAAATATTTTATTGTATATCCGAACTGATTTGTTTCTTCCACTTCTAATTTTGACAAGCAAAACTCTGAAATTTGTTCCTCCAAGATCAAGAGCCAAGTATTTTCCCTTTTCTGCAAAAGAAAAATCAATATTTACTAAAATCCTTCTCAATTGCGTAGAATGTTCCTGTTGTGGCCCGCCAGTGGCCAGCGGAGCTGGCGGCAGACTTGGACAGTGAGGAGGTTGGGGAGGAACATGGGCTAGTCCTGGAGTCTGGGGAAGGCTCTGACCTGCCTCTGCGTCAGAGGCAGAGATGGGGCCAAGGCCGTCCAACAGTTATCAGCTACCTTCAGAGTCGGAGATAAGTGGGGCTGAAGAACAGCTGGAGCCTGTTCCCAATGTGCGCATGCACAGAGCTGTCAGGAGAAGGGAACAATTAAGGAACAGAAGTCGACTCGGGAGTAAAAGCACAAGGGGATGCTTTTACTATACTCCCATAGGAAATAAATAGCAGCGAAAGGGGAGTGGTGTTTGCAGGAGACAATTAGTTCATTTGTGTGAAGATTTGCTTAACTGGGAGACTCCTTGCCAAGTATTTCCTTATACAGCGTTGCATCAAGAAACTATCGGCCTGGCAACTCTCCAAGGACTGATAAGGTCTGTGTTTGCCATTCACCCTTGAAAGACTGTTTGCCGGGAATTTGCTGGATGTGAATGCTAGGAATTCACATTAGCCAAATAAAAAGGGGTTTCTCGGGACAAGGAGTCTGTTTCGTGATTTGGTGAAGCCTAGGTCAGAACAGTTCCTTGTCCAGCTTTTGCCTGTTTAAGATGTATTGAATTCTAGGCAAATTTGCTCTCAAGTAATTACCGCATTTTTCAGACTATAAGACGCACTGGAGTATAAGACTCACCTTAGTTTTGGGGGAGGAAAATAAGAAAAAAGCTGATTGGCGGGTGGGTCAGCCTCCCGGAATAACCCTAATCAGCTGTTCCCAGAGGTGAATTTTAGCAACAGGTTCATTGGTTGTGAACTCTGCGCCTTGCTTTTTTTTCTACCTCTGAAACCTCCATTTCAGAGGCTTTTTTTCTGAAGCTCCGTTTCAGAGGCTTTTTTCAGCCTCTGAAACCTCTGTTTGAGAGGCTGGGCAGGGCTACATTCGGAGTATAAGACGCACCCAGATTTTCACCCTCTGTTTTGGGGGGGAAAGGTGTGTCTTATACTCCCCAAAATACGGTACATTCAGATGTAGGTAATTCATATTGAGACATACAGGTAATCCCCGCCTTACGACCACAATTGAGCCCAACATTTTCATTGCCAAGCAACACAGTTGTTAAGTAAATTTTGCCCCATTCTGCAAACTTTCTTGCCTCGGTTATTAAGTGAATCACTTCAGCTGCTAAATTAGTAAAACAGTTGTTAAGTGAATCTGGCTTCCCCATTGACTTTTCTTGTCAGAAGGTTTCAAAACGGGATCACATGACCCCGGAATACTGCAACTGTGATAAGTACATGCCAGTTGCCAAGTATCCGAATTTTGATCATGTGATCATAGCAATGCTGCAATGATTGTAAGTGTGTAAATGGTCGTCACTTTTTTCAGTGCCGTTGTAACTTTGAACAGTCACTAAATGAATGGTTGTAAGTCAAGGACTACCTGTAGTTCCGAGTACGCAGTTGACCAATCCTTGACCGATCTCCAGATTTTTCCAGAAAGCTAAAGTTTAGGGTATATTAGAAACACCTAAACATTTTATGCATGTTTAATAGTGTTTTAGCACATCTAGACCAAATATACTTCATCTTTTTTATGCAAAATGCTGGGTCAAACTCCACTTATCACTTACATATTTTAATATCCAGGGGAAAAACGACTGAAATCAAAAATTATTTTTTTTGAACTTGCATCACCAGAAAGATCAGCAGAAATTTAGATTCACAGCATTTTGAGAATGCTATATATGTACAATCCACCTTCCCTAAAACTGTCTGTTGTGGCCTGTCGGCTGCCGGCCCCTTCAACAGCCAAATCAGATGAGGAGGAGGCGTGGGAGTCAGGGTCAGCATCAAGACAACCTGAGAGCTCCGAGGGGGAAGAGGGAATGGAACTGGCAGAGAGAGAGAGACAGAGGCGGAGCCTGGGCCGTCCGTCAGCCCTCAGATGGAGAGTCAACAGCCCCCAGGTCTGGAGGTGGCTGATGAGGAAGAGGAGGAACAGCTGGGTCCAGTGCCTGACACATGGGTGCACAGAAGAGGAGAGCAGTGGAAATCTGTGGGCTGGTACTTGGGACGAAAGAGCCACCGCTGCTAGCGAAGCCCCACCCTAGCTCTGGAGATAAAAGGCAGGGGGCAGAGATGAATAGATGTAGAAGACAACAATTCATCTCCCTGTCGGACAGATTTATTAGCCTGTGTTGAGAGAGAAACATTTTTGCCGGGGCTGCTGGAGCTCCTAATAAAGGAATCATTGATTTAAATACAGAGGGATTGTAGTGTTTGGGGAGCCGGGTCAGACACTGTTAGAACAGAGAGATACAGACATTATACTATGTCATGCCCCTGTGTATCAGATTTTTCATAACTTCTATCCTCCCCCCGACATTTTTGAACACCCATCCCTCTTTATGGACACACTTGGCATGTGGTAGGCTGCCTAGAAGATAGTTAATCAGTTATTATTAATAGCTCCTGGTTTTATGGCTTTTCTTTTCAGATTTTTGTAAATCCCCTTGAGCTCCCCAAAGTGGGCAGCCTACACAGCTGCGAAAGAAATGAGGAAGTACCTGTGCCATCCGGAGTGCCGCAAACAAACGTTGGCAGCATTTTCACAGTGGCTGTGGGGTGGGTTTCTTTCTTCAGGCCGTACTCCAGTTCTGTCCTCATTTTGTTTCTTACCTCAATGAGATTCTCTCGGGTTAATTTGAAAAGGGCCAAGACCTCATTAATCTGCTTCCGCTGAGACAGCAGCCTGTATGCCACGGCGGTGACCATGGCAGCCCCTTTCCCGCTTCCGCTCTCCGAAAGCAGAAATCGGACATCACAATTGGGCACCAGCCGCCGGACGACCTTATGGAGACGCTTGGCGTACCTACAAGGAAGACCGAGGAGATGACAGCAGTTGTGCCAAATTTACACCTTGTGATGCAACCATTGCATAACACCAGCAGCTAACACCATTCACAGATGTCGGGTATTTATGTTAACAATGTAACAACGGTGTCACAATAACACAGTTCCTTCTGGTTAGTTGGGACAGAAGGCCCTGCCCTCCCTACATTGTTCTGCAACAGCACGACCCCTGAAGCAGCAAATCCACAATTTGGGGATTCTCCAGGACCCGCTGCTCTCCCAGCTTCAGCCGATGCGCCAGTTGTAGCACTTAACTGGGGTGGGGGAATTTTGGTTCAATGACTCATACCCTTGTCCCCATCCACTCCAGCTTCTGCAACGTGCTTTAACATGAGGCTGCCTTAGAAGATCACTTGAAGGCTATAGTTGTTTCAGAGCTCAGTGGCCCATATGATGCAGGGGTGAAATCCTCCCGGTTCGCCCTGGCCCGTCCTTCGGCGTATAGCCGATGGAACTGGTGGCGGTCGCGGCGCGGAGCTTCTCCCGCCCGCTTTCCCGGCCCGGCTGAACGCCGCCATTCGGGTTATTTTTCCCTCTGTGCATGCGCGCGCATGCACAGAGGGAAAAATAACCCGAATGATTGTGGTCAGCCGGGCCGGGAAAGTGGTGATTGTGTTCAGCCGGGCCGGGAAAGCGGGCAGGAGAAGCTCCGCGCCGCGACCGCCGCCAGTTCCATCGGCTATACGCCGAAGGACTGGCCCGGGCGAACCGGGAGGATTTCACCCCTGATATGATGGCCTCTGTTAGCAAAAATCCATGGCATCATTACTGTGGGCCCTACACTGGCTGCCAATTGTTTGGGGCACCATTTAAACTGCTGATGTTAGCCGAGAAAGCCCTACATGGCCTGACAATTCATTAGCTGCAGGGTCACATTCTCCTGTTGGAGTAGTAGGCCCAGCCAGTTTGATCTACCTAGAAGAAGCTATAGGGAGGTGAGGGGAGCCAGATGACCCTTTCTGGTGTCTGAGACCAGGGGTGGGCTGCTGGGGGTTCACAGGGGTTCGGGAGAACCTCTAGCTAAGATTCTGTGTAGTTTGGAGAACCCCCAAATCCCACTCCTGGCTGGTCCCGGTCACCCCGCCCCTCCCCTCCCAGGAGTCCTCACACCAGAGATGGGTTCCTACTGGTTCTAACCGGTTCTTTAGAACCGTTAGTAAACCGGTAGTAAATCATAGGCAGCGCCATCTTGTTTTTTGCTTCTGCGCATGCACAGCTTTTTTGTGCTGCGCATGCCTGCGTGAAGCGCCTGCGCAGCACACAACGTGAACGCGCCCGCATGGCGCGTCCTTGAGCGAACCGGCAGTAAAGCAATCCGGAACCCACCCCTGCACATGCCACCTATTTTTCAAGAACTGTGGAATCCACCCGATATGAAAAAGGGCTTCTGCCAGAGCTTCTGCCCACCGAAATTTACGTAAATCTGGATTTGGCTGAAAGTAAGTGCTTTTGCTGTGTCAGAATTATGCTTCATTTAACACTACTTTCTGCCTCAGTAGACAAATACTAATCAGCTGAGCAAATTAAACACAATTTGCTCTTGTTTTGATCTATTACTTGGTAACCAAAGACAAAGAACATTTCCAGACCACTAGGCTATTTGATTCCAAAGCCTTCACAATGCATCTTAAATTACAATTGGGTTGAGTTTCATCACTTTTTTAGACCTAAACTGATAGCAAAAACTATAGCCATAGGCAAGTCTGTACGCTATTTTTGTAGACAGAGAGTGTAGGCATCAACATTCAAGCCTCTCTCTTGATGTCTCCAATCTAGCCAATATATTTTAATGCAAGATCACATGAAGTGTTAATACCACTTTACAATGTCTTGGTAAGGCCACGCTTGGAATACTGCATTCAGTTTTTGTTGCCACGATGTAAAAAAGGTGTGGAGACTCTAGAAAGAGTGCAGAGAAGAGCAACAACGATGATTAGGGGACTGGAGGCTAAAACATATGAAGAACGGTTGCAGGAACTGGGTATGTCTAGTTTAATGAAAAGAAGGACTAGGGGAGACATGATAGCAGTGTTCCAATATCTCAGGGGCTGCCACAAAGAAGAGGGAGTCAGGCTATTCTCCAAAGCACCTGAGGGCAGGACAAGAAGCAATGGGTGGAAACTAATCAAGGAGAGAAGCAGCTTAGAACTAAGGAGAAATTTCCTGACAGTTAGAACAATTAATCAGTGGAACAGCTTGCCTCCAGAAGTTGTGAATGCTCCAACACTGGAAGTTTTTAAGAAGATGTTGGATAACCATTTGTCTGAAGTGATGTAGGGTTTCCTGCCTAGGCAGGGGGTTGGACTAGAAGACCTTCACGGTCCCTTCCAACTCTGTTATTCTATTCTATTCTATTCTATTCTATTCTGTTCTGTTCTGTTCTGTTCTGTTCTGTTCTGTTCTGTTCTGTTCTATTCTATTCTATATAAAATAAACTTTTTGGGGGGTAAGCAAAATGCATAAAGTAAGGAGAGCAAGCCAAGGAAAATGTGACATATGATAAGAAAAGAAAGTATCATCCTATCTAGATCAGTATTTTTCAAACTTGTTTAGGGTGACTCGCTCCCTCCTTGCTAAAGGGGGGAGCGAGGAACACTTACAAGGCAGAGCTGAGGAATTCGCAGAGTTTCTGTCGGATAAAGTCGCTCAGATCCGGTCGAACCTGGACTCTGGCTGGGCAGAGTCCATGAAGTTGACAGGGGCAAGTCTTAGTCCACCGTTATGGAAAGAGTTTGGGCCTGTTTCTCCCGAGGATGTGGACAGAGCTGTGGGGGCGATGGGTACCTCCACCTGTTTATTGGACCCGTGCCCCTCCTGGTTGGTTTCAGCCAGCAGGGAGGTGGCACGCGGCTGGATCCAGGCGGTGGTCACTGCTTCTTTTAGGGAGGGATCCGTACCGCAGTCGTTAAAAGCTGCGGTGGTGAGACGCCTCCTGAAGAAGCCTTCCCTGGATCCAGCTGACTTGAAGAACTATCGTCCGGTCTCCAACTTACCTTTTTTAGGGAAAGTTGTGGAGAAGGTGGTGGTTACTCAGCTTCTGCAACTTCTGCATGAAACAGATCATCTAGATCCCTATCAGTCGGGTTTCAGGCGCGGCTACAGTACAGAAACAGCCTTGGTCGCTCTGATGGATGATCTCTGGCGGGCCCGGGATGGGGGGAATTCCTCCATCCTGGTGCTACTTGACCTCTCAGCGGCTTTCGATACCATCGACCATGGTATCCTTCTGCATCGTCTCGGCGAGTTGGGAGTGGGAGGCACCGTTTTGCGGTGGTTCTCCTCTTATCTCGCCGATAGGATGCAGTCGGTGTTAACAGGAGGGCAGAGATCGTCCCCTAGGCCCCTGTTATGTGGGGTGCTTCAGGGGTCGGTTCTCTCGCCCATCCTGTTTAACATTTACATGAAACCTCTGGGGGAGATCATCCGCAGACATGGGGTGTGTTTTCACCAGTACGCTGATGACACCCAGCTGTACATCACCACCCCGTCTGAATTCAGTGAGGCAGTTGATGTAATGTGCCGGTGCCTGGACGACGTTAGGATCTGGATGGGGAGGAACAGACTCAGACTCAATTCCGACAAAACTGAGTGGCTTTGGATATTGCCTCCTAAGGACTATGACAACTGTCCCTCCTTGGCTTTCGAGGGAGCGAAACTGACCTCCTCGGATCAGGCCCGCAACTTGGGGGTCCTCCTAGATCCACAGCTAAAATTGGATCATCATCTTTCTGCTGTGGCTAGGGGGGCCTTTGCACAGGTTCACCTGGTGCACCAGTTGCGGCCATACTTGGAGAAGGAGGCTCTACTCACGGTCACTCATGCCCTTGTCACCTCCCGTTTGGACTACTGCAATGTGCTCTACATGGGGCTACCCTTGAAGAGTATCCGGAGACTTCAGTTGGTGCAAAATGTGGCTGCGCATGCTGTGGTGGATGTGCCAAGGTACACCCACGTGACACCTATACTCCGCCAGCTGCATTGGTTGCCCATCGGTCTCCGGGTCCAATTCAAGGTGTTGATCACCATCTTTAAAGCCCTTCATGGCTTAGGACCAGGTTATCTCCGGGACCGCATTCTGATTCACACTTCCCTTCGACCGGTTAGGGCCCACAGAGTTGGCCTCCTCCAGGTCCCGTCGGCCAAGCAATGCCGGCTGGCGGGCCCTAGGGGGAGAGCCTTCTCTGTGGCGGGTCTCGCGCTCTGGAACCAACTTCCCCCAGAGACCCGAACTATCCCCACCCTGCTGGCCTTCCGAAAAGCCGTTAAGACATGGCTTTTCCTGCAGGCTGGGGGTAGAGCTTAATCCACTCGAGCTCACCCCCAAGTATGTATGGTTGCTGAATGGTTGTTGGATGATTTTAATACTGTGTTTTTTAATTTTTATATTTGTTTTTAAGTAATATTTATAAATTGGTTATTCTTGTATTCTCTCTGTTGTACGCCGTCCTGAGTCCTTCGGGAGTTGGGCGGCATATAAGAAAACCAAATAAATAAATAAATAAATAAATAAACTTAGCAAAAAGAATAAAAGATTGTGAATAGAATAGAATAGAATAGAATAGAATAGAATAGAATAGAATAGAATAGAATAGAATAGAATAGAATAGAATAGAATAGAATAGTTGGAAGTTGTGTAGGTCATCTAGTTCAGGAGTCTCCAACCTTGGTCACTTTAAGACTTGTGGACTTTAACTCCCAGAGTTCCTCAGCCAGCAAAGCTGGCTGAGGAATTCTGGGACTTGAAGTCCACAAGTCTTAAAGTGGCCAAGTTTGGAGACCCCTGATTCTAGTCCAACTAAATAATACACGGGCAAACAATAGCTACAAACTCAAGGTAAACCATTCCAAACTCGATTGCAGAAAATACGACTTCAGCAACAGAGAGGTCAACGCCTGGAATGCTCTACCAGACTCCGTTGTTACAGCCTCAAACCTCCACAGCTTCAATCTTAAACTGTCTCCCGTGGACCTCACCCCATTCCTAAGAGGTCCGTAAAGGGGGCGTGCATAAGCGCACCAGTGTGCCTACCGTCCCTGTCCTACTATCCCCTTTTATTTGTACTCATTTCCTGTGTTCATGTTTATACTTATACCTGTTATCTTGTATATGTTTGACAAACTAAATAAAATAAAAATAAAATAAAACTTGGATGGACTTCAACTCTCAGAATTCCCCAGCTAGCATTCTGGGAGTTGATACCCACCCATCTTAAAATTGCCAAATTTGAAAAAAGACCAATCTAAATGTACCAATACCATTTACCATGTCTCTCCTTGGCTTCTGATTCTTGCAAGCCATCTTCACCTCCACCAGACCTACATACTGCTTTACTGCCATCTCTGTCCTGAAGGAGATCTTGGTTGGTACCACTACATCTGCCTATCTTTAAACACATGTGCATATCATTAGACTGAAGCGCAGCACGCAGTTCAGCCATCCAATAGATCCTCTGACTCACTGGAAGAAGGAAGCATTGTCCACGGTTCTCCTGCTCCACACTCTTAACATCCGACTTACTGTGGATGGGTCTTGTACAGAGTCCCATCAATTCCAACCGTGGTTCGGAGCCTCGCCAGTTTCTTATTTTCACGAAGCTGCGTCAGTATTGCTGCCAGGGCCGTGGCGCAGAGGTTGGCCGAACGAAATGAAACAATTGTGCAAACGTGCTGGACAGCAATGCAGTCTTCTTCGGAGGGATCCAGGCCCAGTTCCCTCAGAATGTCTTTCGTGTTTCTCAGGCCTTCTTTATTCCTGGTGCCCAGCCAAGAAATTAGGAAAATGGCATTTCAGTTACAGTACGGGATAAAGTGACTTCTTAAAAGTTGAGGATGCAGTCTGTGAATTACAAATTATGCTGCAGGAGGGACCTTTCAGAATGCTGTTTGATCATACATTCATAGCTGCCTTGATTATTTTACAGAGAGACAGAGACAGAGACAGAGAGAGGGGGGAGGGAGGGAGGGAGGAAGGGAGGATCTTTGTAGAGAGTCCCAGAGATGACCTGGAGAATCAAAATGAAGACTTCTGTGAGGCTGCTATAGCAGCAGCTAAAGTTGAAGAGACAATTACCGTATTTTTCGGAGTATAAGATGCACCTTTTTCCTCCCTAAAAGAGGCTGAAAATTTGGGTGCGTCATACTCTGAATGTAGCTTTTTCGAAGCTTTTTTTTTTTTTGAGCCCTAACGAGGTACTAACAATCTTCTCAGCTCTTACAGGCTTGCAGGCTTTTTCATTGTTACTCTCTCCGAAGAATGTTTTTTCCAGCCCTAAGTCTTTTCAGGCTTTTTTTCATTGCTACTCGCTCCGAATAAGGTTTTTTTTTAAGCCCTAACCAGGGGATAAAATAATGTGCTGAAGCTGACCAGACTAAGGACGCTAGTCAGATGAATACCTGGTAAGCAGATTTTTTTTTCTTTATTTTCCTCCCCAAAAACTAAGGTGCGTCTTATACTCCGAAAAATACGGTATGCTATTCTCAAATCAGTGTCAACCGGGTCTATTTGCCACGTTATAGAACAGAAACGGTGTTTTACAGATAGTCTTCCTTTTACAACCACAACTGAGCCCAAAATTTATGTTCCTACGAGAGACTGTTATTGCATGAATTTGGCCTACAATTATTAAGTGAATCACCGCAGTTGTTAAGTTAGCAACCCGGTTCTTAAGTTAATTCGGCTTCCCCATTCACTTTGCTTGTCAGATGGTCGCAAACATGACTCCAGGACCCTGCAACCGTCATAAATATGAGTCAGTTGCCAAGCATCTGAATGTTGATCACGTGACCATGGGGACGGTCATAAGTTTGAAAAACAGCCATAAGTCATTTTTTTCCAGTGCCGTTGCAACTTCAAACAGTCACTAAATGAATTGTTGTAAATTGAGGACTATCTGTATTATTTTTTCTATTTTGCATGAATATCCAAGTCAACAACTGACACATCCCCCGCCCCCCCCCCCCAAAATCTCACAAATGCCTCCCTTACTTTCTGCCAGGAAAAATCCAAATATTAAGTCAATTAATTAATTATTGGTTTCTTTAAAAACCCTTACCTGCTATTCTTGCATAAAGATATCTTGCCTGTGGCTCTAATGATAGGATCGAAGCCCGAGCCTGCTGCTTAAAGCAGCCAACTCACTTTGGACCATGTATTTCAGGGGTCCCCAAACTTGGCAACTTTAAGACTTATGGACTTCAACATAGCTGGCTGGAGAATTCTGGGAGTTGAAGTCCACAAGTCTTAAAGTTGCCACGTTTGAAGATCTCTGGTGTATTTAGTTAACTTTCAAGATACGGAAATATTTCCAGGAAAATAACTGTGTTAATCTATGAAAGCACAACTTGCTTTGTTTTTTAGAACAAATATAATTTCACATGCTTACGCTTTCAGCTTTTAAGGGAACGAAGACTAAAAAAAAATATTGTAGACTCAAACCTCTTACTTTTCCATAGCGGCCACGTATCTTGTCTCAATCTTGCCCTTAGTACAGAGCGCTGTGGATAACTTCCCATTGAAAAGCAAGCCTTTTCTTGCCATTTTTAAAAGGATAAGCCTGACCAGTTCTCCCAGATATAATCCACTAATCATCTTCTCAAACCTATATTCAAACAGAGAACAGTCAAATGTTAGATATCTCTGTCGAGAGGTGTCAAAAAAGTTAAAATGGTGGCGCTCCAAACCCCATTTCATGTTCAAGTGACCTTCAATTAAAATCTCCCATCACAACAGATGACGAATTTCATTTCACCCAATGAAAGTTTTCTTTTCAAAAGCATATTTATTTATTTCTATTTATTTCTACGCTCTTATAGGCCGCCCAATCCCGTAGGACTCAGGACGGCGTACAACAACAACATATGTTTTAAAATACATACATCTGATGTTTTGGAATTATTTCAGGGATGGTATTTTTGCACTCTGGATAAATAATCTGCCAAATGTCTGAAATGTTTCAGTTCATGGTCAGTTTACCTCAATGTTTCTCAACCGTCACAACTTTAAGATGTGTGGACTTCAACTCCCAGAATGGCTGACTGGCCAGGGAATTTGTGGAGTCCACACATCTTAAGGTTGCCAAGGCTGAGAAAAAAACTAGTTTACTTTATGCACATCACTATTCACGTTTGTCTGAAGGTTTTTAAGCCATCAATTTGTAATGTATCTGAACCAAAAGCCAGTAGAGATGTCTTTAAAAGGCCTTTGGAATATAGGACTTACCAGTGGTGAAATCCAATTTTTTTTATTACCGGTTCTGTGAGCGTGGCTTGGTGGGTGTGGTGTGGCTTGGTGGGCGTGGCAGGGGAAGGATACTGCAAAATCCCCATTCCCACCCCACTCCAGGGGGAAGGATATTGCAAAATCTCCATTCCCACAACACTCTGGGCCCAGCCAGAGGTGGTATTTGCCGGTTCTCCGAACTACTCAAAATTTCCGCTACTGGTTCTCCAGAACCTGTCAGAACCTGCTGGATTTCACCCCTGGGACTTACCAAAGGTATTTGGACTGCAGCTCTCTCCAGTCCTCTTATATAGCACATCGACTAATTACACCAATTCTTAGAGCTAAACTCAGAGTTACTGTGTGGTAAGAAGAGAGGCTAATAAATTTTACAAACAAACAAACAAACAAACAAACAAACAAACAAACTTATTCAGTGTAATTTCTGTTCCAATGTATGTCTTAATTCAGTGTTTCTCCACAATGGCAATTTTAAGATATATGGACTTCAATTCCCAGAATTTCCTCAGTCAGCATGCTAGCTGGAGGATTCTGGGAGTTGAAGTTTACACATTTTAAAGTTGTCAAGGTTGAGAAGCATTAGCCTCATTGGCTACCTTAGTAGAAGGAAACCTTACAACAGCCTGACAAATCCACTTACAATTGTTTTCCAGGATTTATAGACCCTGAATCAATCTCCTTGTCAAACTCTGTCCTGATGTCTTCCAGAGATGCATCATCTCCAAAGGCTCCCCATTCAGTGTTAATGCACATCCTGCCTTCATCCCCTTCTACTAGATCAATATTGCTCATCTCTTCCATGTAGCAAGCGTTGGTGCCTGTTCCTGTTCAGCGATCACATTTTGAAAGATGAAAAAAAAACACAGAGAGAGATGAATAAACACTCCCACACCTCAATCTAAAAATGCTTTTCAAAACTACATGCACGAAGTACCCAATAACGAGATTACTGGGTGAGGCACAGCTTGAAACAAATTTACAATTCTGGAATATAGAATAACAGAGTTGGAAGGGTCCTTGGAGGTCTTCTAGCCCAACCCTTTGCTCAAGCGAAAGACCCTATAGCAGTGATGGTGAACCTATGGCACGCGTGCCACAGGTGGCACGCGGAGCCATATCTGCCGGCACACGAGCCGTTGCCCTAGCTTAGCTCCAATGCGCATGTGCACGCCGGCCAGCTGATTTTCGGCTCATGCGGAGGCTCTGGGAGGGCGTTTTTGGCTTCCAGAGGGCCTCCAGAGGGCGGGAGAGGGCATTTTCGCCCTCCCCAGGTTCCAGGGAAGCCTACTGGAGCCACCGGAAGTCAAGAAATGGGCCATTTCTGGCCTCCAGAGGGCTTCCGGGGAGGCGGGGGAGGCCGTTTTCGCCCTCCCCAGGCATTGAATGATGGGTGTGGGCACTCGCGCATGTGCGATAGCATGCACACACACGCTTTCAGCACCCGAGGAAAAAAAGGTTCGCCATCACTGCCCTATAGTATTCTGGACAAATGACTATCCAATCTCTTCTTTAAAACCTCTAGTTTATTGTGGACCCATAAGTTCTGGAGGCAAGTTGTTCCATTGATTAATTGTTCTCACTGTAAGGAAATTTCTCCTTAGTTTTAAGTTGGATCTCTCTTGGACAAGTTTCCATCCGTTGCTTCTTGTCCTGCCTTCAGATGCCTTGGACAATAAATTGACCCCCCTTTCCCCTGTGACAGCCCCTCAAATACTGAAAGACATCTATCATGTCATGCTTAATCCTCTCTTCAATAGGCTAGACATACCGAGTTCCTTTAACCATTCATCATATAGTTTAGCCTCCAGTCCCCTATTCCACTTTGTTGGTCTTCTCTGCACTCTTTCTAGAGTCTCGATATCTTTTTTGTATTGTGGTGGACAAAACTGGAGACAGTATTCCAAGGTTGCTCTTACCAAAGCAGTATAAAGTGGTACTAACATTTTATGTGATCTTGATACTATCCCTCTGTTGATGAGCCTAGAATCGCATTGGCTATTTTGGCAGCTGCAGCACACTGCTGGCTCATATTTAAGAGGTTGACCACTAGGACTCCTAGATCCTCTTCACAGTTTCTGCTGTTGAGGCAGGTACCACCTATTCTATGCCTATGCATTTGGGGTTTTTTTGCCCAGGTATAAAACCTTACTTTTATCACCACTGAGTTTCATTTTGTTGGAGAGGGGTCAGTGGGGGGTTGCTACCGGTTCGTCCTGGTTTGGGCGAACTGGTAGCGGCGATGGGAGGCTCCGCCCACCCACCTGGATGTCATCATGGACGATCTGTGCATGCGCGCGCACACACATCTCCAAACCGGTAGCAAACGTAAGTGAAACCCATTACTGATAGGGGTGCAGTGTTCAAGTTTGTCAAGATTCCAGCAAGATACCAGTACAGGTAGTTACGTAAGTAGGGTCAACTTACCACCCTAATTGAACTTGAAATTATGGTTATAAGTCATGCTGGTTGTTAAACAGGTTATCATGTGGCCAATTTCACAACACTTTTTTTCTGATGCAAACCCATCACAAAAAGCAAACCCATGGTCTACAATGGGTGTTTTTTGCCAGAAATCAGAAATAAATGCCATTTTTCAGCTCCCCCCAAAAAAGTGTGTTGTGGTCATGTGACTTTGGGGCCTTTGCAGAGCCCCCAAAATGTGGGCAGCCATCATAACTTTGAATGTTGGTAGTAAATACTTTTTTGGGGGGGATCCATTGTAACTTCAAACAGTAGCTAAGCAACCGGTTGTAAATCAAGGACTATCTTTATTCAAAGAGCCATATAAAACCTCAATTAACCGAGATTAGTTATTTTCATCAAAACAATGATAAACTAAATGTATTAGCCAAAACAATGATAAAATAAATGTATTAGCCTAGAGCAAAACGCGGAGATGGAATTATTAAAAGAATTTTTAAAAGATATCTATAATTTATTCAAATTAAACTTAAACTTCTGGAACATAAGTCTTAACATCAGCTAGCTTGACCCCATCTTCTTACTAAAAGAATATAAACTTACCAATAATGACACCAACTTCACATCGCTGGTCATCATATCCACAGGTCATCATTGTTCCCACTGTGTCATTAACCAATGCCAAAACTTCTATATCAATGTCCTAATGGCACAAATACAACAGAGTCTCCAATGGTTTTCAACAATAATTTTTTTTAAGTAAGTAAGATCTATTCATGCCATCACACAAGTTTGCTTTATACAATCAGTATCAAAGGTGGGTTCCTCCCGGTTCGGACCGGTTTGCCGGTACCGGTAGCGACCCGCTGGTGATGTCACAATGACGTCATGGAACCAGTTCGGTCGGTGCCGGTCCATGGGTGCCGCCATCTTTTGGGGGGGCGAATTTATTTTTTTCTTCTGCACATGCGCAAAAGTTGAGTTTTTGGCACTACGCATGCGTCGCCATCCTGTTTTTGGCTTTTTTTAAAAAATTGGATTTTTTTGGCACTGTGCATGCGAGCGCCCACGAGGCGCAACCACGCAGCATGGGAGGAAGCGAACCGGCAGCGACCCACCCCTGATCAGTATTGTTGTATTATTGGACCGAGCTGCAGGGTCATTGGTATTTCCAGAACATTGGTCACTGGTAACTGCAGATAACCATAGGTCAGGAATTTCAACAATGGCAAAAAAAGTCAAATGATCAGGCTTATATTACAAATAAATTACTGTCCATAAATAAATCAAAGAATAGGAGAAACCATCTCGTAAATACCATTAAAACTCTGGTGTCTGTATCCTTTAGGTGAAATAGACCATCATCGGACAATAATTTTTGAACCAAAGTATACAAATGGGCTGACTTACAGAACTGTATATGAAATCTGGGACTCACAACATCCGTGGAACTGAAATTTGGCAAATTGTATAAACCATTTTTTGACATAAAAATTATCATAAAGTATTTTATGATATAATACAAAATGTCATAAAACATTTCCTATGGTCAACTCCAGATGTTTGGTTGTGCTATACAGTTCAATGTGGGCTACTTCCAAGGCAGATATATTTTTGAATATCTCCTTGAATTTTTAAGAACTTTTAAGTATATCAGAAGCTCTGTTTGCGTGAAAGCATTGAGGAATCTGGTAAGGAAATATCTCTGGAAAGATGACACAAGGGACCTGTTAGGTCTCTGACCATAACTAATATTGGATAGGACAATATATGTTTAGCTTTTAACAGAAGTGTGTCTGTTTAGCTGAGGTGTTGCAGACTGCCACAAGAGGGAGCTAGAGTTCACAGCTTATTTCTCTGGGAGTCCCTCTCTGTTTGTCTTTGGCCTCTGCTACTCAGTGTGTGTTCTCTGCTTCTCATTAGAGCAAGGCCTAGAGTATGTATGCTCTGCATTTCTCTCTGTGTTGTAGTTATGTATTATAGCTAAAATGTATTTGTACTGGATAATACTTGGATTGTTATTATGACTATTAAGTGTATGACTTTGGACTGTTTATAGGAACATGCTATTTCTTAAAGTAAACTTTAATTCAAGTTAGTGTATCTGTGTGTGGCTGAGTACTTATTCACAACTGATCTCAATCTAAACGTTTCTGTATGCACAACCTTGGTAACACAAGGAATACTCTGCTAATACATTAACAGGACCACAGGTTGTCTAGTTTTGAAATAATGAACGGGACAATTTGTGTGTGTGTCAGATTCAGTATGCAGATCCACAGAAGTCTGGTAGTATCTTTTCCAACATACCTATTTTATTAAAAAGCATTAGCTTATGTCTGTTAATAAAATTCAGAACCGGTGTTAGCAGAATCCTGGTTGTTTTGCCACTGTAGACCAACAAAGCTCTCCTCCTACTCAGCAGGCATATCAACAAACAATATACACACTGCAGCTGAAACACAGGTTATTTAGAAAACGTATCGGGTTTAACTTGCCTTGTGCTTCCTGAGGGCTTTGCAGAGGTTGTTCACCACATCCGTCTGTTGTACCCCTCGGACTTTAAAATGTTTTGTCCATGAAAGAAGAACCCCCTACCAAAAGAGCAATAATTAATGATAATAAATTAGACTACGTTGATGTAAATCCATTAATGTTTGTGACTGGTGACTCAGCAAAAGTGACCGGATAAAATCATAATTTTTATCACTCGATAAAAGAAGGACTTTTGGTGACATAATAGCAATATTCCAGTATTTGAGAGGCTGCCACAAAGCACCAGGAGGCAAACAAGAAACAATGGATGGAAACTAACAAAGGCGAGAAGCAACCTGGAATTGAGGAGAAACTTCCTAACAGTGAAGACAATTAACCAGTGGAACAGCTTTCCTTCAGAAATTGTGGGTGCTTCACAGGGGTGGGTTTCTCTTACCTTCCCTACTGGTTCGGAAATGCACGCATGCATTACATCCAGGTACTGACCCTCTGTGCATGCGCAGAAGTCTTTGTGCATGCGCAGAGGGTTCGTTGCCAGCTGCTTTTAAGCAGCGGCGACAGGGAACCGGTTCGAGGGCATGACAAGCGGGCCATCACTACCAGTTCGGCGAACACGGCCAAATTTCCGCCACCGGCTCGCGCGAACTGGTCCGAACCGGTAGCAACCCACCACTGGTGCTTCATCACTGGAAGTTTTTAAGAAGAGACTGGACAGCCACCAAATGGCTTTGCCTCAAGCATCATTCAGTTCTTTTCAGACAGGGGTATGGATGGCACAGATCCTTATCCTCTCATTTTCAGCCCATTTTCAGGTTGTTTAAAAGCAAGGTACCAGACTAGATTAGACTGAAAAACTAATTGATATTGATATTGATACTGCTAATTCAGCAGTTCAGCTGTTCAAATCTCACCGGCTCAAGGTTGACTCAGCCTTCCATCCTTCTGAGGTGGGTAAAATGAGGACCCAGATTGTTGGGGGCAATATGCTGAACTCTGTAAACCGCTTAGAGAGGGCTGTAAAGCACTATGAAGCGGTATATAAGTCTAAGTGCTATTGCTATTGCTATATATCATACTGTTACATTAGCTTGCACACTTTAAAGCAGAATTCTGGGAGTTGAAGTCCACACATCATCAAGTTGTCAGAGTTGAGAAACACTGCTTAAAATTATTTGGGACAGTAAGTAATTTATTACCAATAATTTACCAACCATCCTAGATAATAATTTTACTCTGCTTATAGTGCGACACACAGGGTTGCACCTACCTCCTCCAATTTTTTCTGCTTACAGGGAAAAGAAAAGGTAAAACCAAGAGGCAATTTCTTATATTTTATGTCCTTTGTCTCCATAAAGTCTGCAAGGCAGTCGGCCACATATTGAAACAGCTGGAAAGGAACAAAAACTAAATATTATTTTAATGGGCCAATAATACTACATGGTGATTAATACAAAATGGTTTTTGCATTTCCTTCCACATAAAAGATTCTAGGCAGCTCACACTGAAGAAGAGGCAAAAACAATATCATCAATTTTCTATATACCGTAGTTAATTCCTTTTCTTAAGCATGTAAGCGAAAGTTGAAACCCTTGCATTCAGCTAAACTATATCTTCCTACACCAGTGTAACTGATTTTTTTACCATTTCAATAAAAATTAATATTTATTCTCAAAATCAACCTCCAGATATTTGGGGCTGTAATCTTTCAGAATTTGTAGCCATCAGGAATTCTGCGAAGTGCAATGGTAATATAGGTTTATATTACCTATAGGAAAATCTATGTGTCAGATCTGCCCCGGTCAGATCCCTTAGGAAAGAAAGACCCTCGACTCCATTTGGGTCAGGGGCGGGTTCCTAATTTTTTTACTACCACTCTGTGGGTGTGGCTTATTTTGTGAGTGTGGCTTGCCAGCCATGTGACCGGTTAGGCGTGGCTTCTCGGACTGCTGAAGGGAGGGGAACTGAGATAGGTCCTGCCGCCCATTCCCTCTCCCCTCAGCAGCTCGAGAAGCCTCGAACGTGCGAAAAAGCCTGGGATCATCACCGCACATTCGTGGCTTCTCGGACTGCTGAAGGGAGGGAATGGAGATAGCTCCTGCTGCCCATTCTTTCAGCATCTCACGCGCTCCCTGAGCCATCCTCCCCTGCTTGGACTCACTGTGGGGTAGGAAGGAAGCGCATGAGCAGTGCCGGAAACTCGGCTTCTGGGCATGCGTGTAAGAAATTTTTTTAAAAAATTAATTTTTTTTAATGGTGGTGCCCAGGCACTGGCAACCGACCGCACCGGTACTGTGACGTCACCAGCGGGCCGCTACCGGTGCTATAGAGTGGACCGCACTGGTAGGAACCCACCACTGATTTGGGTGAAAGTTAGGTTCTTTTACTAAAGGTTGCCGGTTGCAGTAAAGTCAGGCTAGAACTAAGATTCCTGCGCAAAAGTTTACAAATTTTTCCCCTCATCCCAGCTCTCCCCCCATGACCAATCATAGGTGTTTTGAGAATCACCGATATGTTTGGGACAATCCACATTCCATTCTCATGTTGTGTGGCCTTGACTACTGGAACAAACTGGTTCTGTGCTTCCCTGATCTTTGTCAAGGTCCCCTCCCTATTTCCTATCATATCCCCATACATGTTTATTGCTCATTTGTGTGTCCCCCTTGCCCCCTCCCCCCTAGCTTTTGATGGCAGGATGCTGGCAAGGCACCAATCAGAAGATGGCAGAACTGACACTATGTTTGGTATGTATCTTCCTTATATAAGCTCTCCAACTAGAGAGAAAGAGTTGCTAACTGACATCAGACCATCCTCCCACAAGCAATGTTTTTCAATCTCAGCCCCTTTAAGATGTGGGAAATTCTTGGAGCTGAAGTCCATACATCATAAAGTATGGACTACTGTAATGCGCTCTACATGGGGCTACCCTTTAAGAGTATTCGGAGACTTCAACTGGTGCAAAATGCGGCTGCGCGTGCTGTGGTGGGTGTTTCAAGATACACCCACCACAGTAACACCCATACTCCGCCAGTTGCATTGGTTGCCCATTGGTCTCCGGGTACAATTCAAGGTGTTGATCATCATCTTTAAAGCCCTACATGGCTTGGGACCAGGTTACCTCCGGGACCGCATTCTACCTCATACTTCCCTGCGACCTGTCAGGTCCCACAGAGTGGGTCTCCTCCAGGTCCCGTCAACCAAACAATGTTGGCTGGCGGGGCCTAGGGGGAGAGCCTTCTCTGTGGGGGCCCCTGCTCTCTGGAACCAACTGCCCCCAGAGATACGAATTGTCCCCACCTTGCTGGCCTTCTGAAAAGCCGTGAAGACATGGCTCTTCCTGCAGGCGGGGCTTTGAAACAGCTTCATCTTGGTCTCCCCCATGTATGTAAGATTTTGTATGCTTTTTTAAAATGCATTTTAAATTGTTTTAAATTATATTGTTTAGTGGTTCTTCAAATGTTGTACGCCGCCCTGAGTCCCCAGGGAGAAGGGCGGCATATAAGAATCCTAAATAAAATAAATAAATAAAATAAAGGGGCTGAGACTGATCATAGAGGAGGGGTGTCAAACTCACATCGTCACAGCAGTGTTATGTGACGTATCGGGACTTTTTTCCGCTTCGCTAAACTGGGCGTGGGCGTGGCCAGCACGTGACGCATCCGGCCCACGGGCCAGGAGTTTGACAGCCCTGTCCTAGAGGTTTCATGACTCTGCTATCCAGGGGAGAGTTTGATAAAATTAATCTGTAAAACCACAAGAATATATCTGACAGTGGGATTCCTGCTCTCAAGAATATTACTCAACCTAGAATTCACAGATTTAGGAAGTCAATTTGCAGATACCTATCATCCACTGAGTTGAATGCAGCAACTCCTGTTGAAAGTCCCAGAATTTGCAATGAGTAAACAGGAAGTGTTATAAGATGCAGAGTTCATTTCAGGGGTGAAATCCTCCCGGTTCGCCCGGGCCAGTCCTTCGGCGTATAGCCGATGGAACTGGCGGCGGTCGCGGCGCGGAGCTTCTCCTGCCCGCTTTCCCGGCCCGGCTGACCACAATCATTCGGGTTATTTTTCCCTCTGTGCATGCGCGCGCATGCACAGAGGGAAAAATAACCCGAATGGCGGCGTTCAGCCGGGCCGGGAAAGCGGGCGGGAGAAGCTCCGCGCCGCAACCGCCACCAGTTCCATCGGCTATACGCCGAAGGACGGGCCAGGGCGAACCGGGAGGATTTCACCCCTGGTTCATTTATGCCTTGCCTCAAAAATCCATAAGAGCAGATCCCAAAAGAATACAAATCTCAAAGCAATATGGTACTTACATCTGTTCCACTTCCCTGTATGATTTCTTTAGGTGTTGGGTAGAACTGACTCTCCATTTGTACAGGTTGTTTTCCTTCTTCAGCTACTTTAACGTGTAGGACTTTAAATTTGGAACCACCCAGGTCCAAAGCTAGGAATTCTCCTTTTTCTGTAATGGAAATAATAGTGAGTAATAATTAATTCTTCTATAAATCCTTGCCGAATGATGCTTCATGAGCCTCAAATTTTTTTAAAAAATATAGAGATTGGATAGGGCTCAGTGGTGGGGAGGGAAAACATTTCCCTCCCCCACCCCACCCCCACCCCCAATGGTGCTAATGTCAGGCTGTCAGCTCATGAAGCTTGCATAGGTGAGATGCAGCCATGACAGATACAATGAGAATGTGGTAGTGATGCAGTGATGTCAACAGAACAGGGTTGGGCCCAGGGGCGGGTTGCTCACTTACCTTGCTACTGGTGTGCTGCGTGCACATCACCATGCTTTGTGCGCGCGTGCACGTGTTTTGTGCACCCCCTTGTGCGATTTCACTTCCACGCATGCATGGAAGCAAAATCGCGCCGAAATCTTGTGAGGGGACGCGTGCGTGCTTGATTTTGGTGATTATTTGCTTCCGTGCATGCGCGGAAGCGAAATCTCGCTGAAATCTCACGCATGTGCGCATCCCCTTGCAAGATTTCGGTGCGATTTTGCTTCCACGCATGCGCAGAAGCAAAAACCACCGAAAAATTCATAAAAAAGGATGGTGGCTCCTAGGCACTGGCAACCGACCGCATCGGGTCTGTAGCCTCTTGATGACATCACCAGCCCACCGCTACCAGTGCGATAGAGTGGACCGCACCGGTAGGAACCCACCACTGGTTGAGCCTGAATTTTTGGGGTTGAGCTTGATTATTCTAAAGTAAGTGTGTTAAGTACTATATTTTTTGGAGTATAAGACGCACCGAAGTATAAGAGGCACCTTAGTTTTGGGGAAGGAAAAAAAGGAAAAAAGGCCTCTGCCTCCAAGCAATTTGCCAAACAGCAAACAGCAAACAGCACAGATGATATACACTGTTTGCTGTGTATTTCTGTGCATGTGTGTCTGACCCATAGAAATAGCAAAGAATAGGAGAAATGTACATTATGGCAGTATATTAATCCCAGAAAGTTTTCTTAAATGTAATCACACTAAGTCCTCCAAATTATTTAAATAGATCTACTCCAAACATGACTAAGTCAGGGTTTAATTCAGCTGCCTTATTTTAATACTACTTAATACGAAAAAAGGACATTTCAGATTATACTTGTACAGATCTTTAAAATTGATGTGGCTTTCTGGAAGGCTTTCTGCTATTTAAAAGAAGATACAATAGCACTGGGCCTCTTCAGAGCAAGCATTTATTTTAAAAAGCTTCTTCATTTTGTTAAGTTGTCTAGAACAATAATAAAACAGTCTTTAAAAAATAAGTCTTATAATTTGAACACTCTACAAACATTTAACAAAATAACATATTAACAGAATCTGCCTCTACCTAGGATAGAACTCACAACCTCCTGACTGTGAAGCAAGAGCTCTACCTCTAGGCTACAGTAACTGTAGCTTACTTTCTTGCAATTTCAGCAGTGTAATATTGCCAGCAGTTTATCTCCCAGCATTTTGTCTCATTACAGCCACTGTAGTTAGTTTCATTTTACCAGTGGCTTGCAAGCCTGTCAGCTGTAGGTCGGGAGGCAGATAATCTTTTATTGTGCTAATAAGGCTTCTGTTTCTGTTCTGTTTGCTGCAAAGAGGTAAATTGCTGGCAGGCAGAGGTCAAAGGGTGGGGGTGGCTGGGTGGGGCTACATTCGGTGTATAAGACGCACCCAAATTTTCACCCTCTTTTTGAGGGTAAAAGGGTGCGTCTTATACTCCGAAAAATACAGTATATCAGAATTTTAGAGCTTGTTTAAAGCTTTTTTTTCTAAAACAGCAAAAAATACCGTATTTTTCGGAGTATAAGATGCAGCGTTTCCCCCCCTAAAAGAGGGTGAAAATCTGGGTGTGTGTTATACACCGAATGTAGCCCCGCCCAGCCTCTAAAATGGAGCTTTCGGAGGCTGAAAACAGCCTCTCAAATGGAGCTTTACAAGGCTGAAAAAGCAGCCTCTCAAATGGAGCTTTGCAAGGCTAATATACCTGTTCCAGGCTATTTGCTAAGGATGCTAGCCAGATGGATGCTGGTAGGCAGAATTTTTTTTTCTTATTTTGCTCCCCAAAAACTAAGGTGCGTCTTATACTCCGGTGCGTCTTACAATCCGAAAAATACGGTAATTGTGTACTACCAAAAATGTGCTGCCAGATTTTGCCAGTGTAATCTGGAAAGGCTCTAAGAACCACAAAAATGAAGTTGGAGCTACCTGCAACTTAAAGATTCCTGCCTATTGGGACGCCTGGGACATTGCGACCATTCTGAATACAGGCCAGTTGCCAAGCACCCAATTTTTTTTTAAATTTTTATTAAAAAGTTTTTTATTTATAAAACAGATAAAAGAACAAAGAGACAAAACATACAATAAACGTAAAGAACAAGTACATGACGAATCGTAATCCAGTATACATATTTACATTCCGCTAATTTATACATCGTTATTTATCTTAAATTGCAAAGAATAAGTTATAGTTTTTCTTTTCATCTCCACCATTTTAATTTTTAATCTTGGTTCTCCTTTCTCCCCACCACTGATATAATTTGTTCCAGGTTTCAATGTATTCTGTTTCATCTTTTCCCTTCATTTCTAACGTTAACCTATCCATTTCAGCACATGTTAATATTTTGCGTAAAATTTCTTCTTCTGTGGGTATATTTTGTTTTTTCCAATTTTGAGCAAAAGTTAACCTTGCGGCAGTCAATATATGTAACATTAAGTATATTACGTTTTTGTCATATTTATCTAATGTTATCCCTAATAAAAAGAGTTCTGGTTTGAGGTCCAATTTTATTTTTAATATTTCTTCCAGCCATTGTTTGATTGTTGTCCAGAATTCTCGGCCAAGCACCCAAATTTTGATCACATGACTGGGGATGCTGTAACAGTAATAAGTGCAACGACCAATCATAACTTATAACTGCCATTGTAACTTTGAATGGTCGCTAATTGAAAGATTGTATGTTGGGGAGTACCTGTTGGATCAAAAGAAAGGCCTTACCTGAGCCATCGGGAAGTGACCTCACAAAAGTTGGTAGCATTTTTACTGCAGCTGTTGGATTGGTATATCTTCCTAGACCTTTCACCATCTCTGCTTGGAAGCGAGTCATCACATCATGTAAGATATCATCAGAAAGGCGCATCTTGTACAGGTACCGATCAACCTTGGAACAAAATATACCAGCTACACATTAGTGTTTTTTCTCTCTCCCTCCCTCTCTCTAACTTTTGTAGGAAATATACCCATGTGTATTTCAGGGGTGGGTTCCGCTTTTCGTCGCTGCCGATTCGCTGAGTGCGCGCTTCGCTGCACGCACATGTGTGCGCAGTTCAGAGGGAATAGAACTTCCGCGTTGCAAACTAGGCTAGGAGCACGGAAAACAGCTGTGGAGCGGCAATTCAATCTGCAGCCCCTGATCAGCTGGGCTTCGGAAGCAGAGATAAAGGTCAGTATAACCCAAGGGCAGGTGGGCCCACTTTCACGGATACAGAGAACCGGTTCTCTTTCGGCTTGGAGTCAGCACTACCGGTTCTAAAGAACTGGTCCGAACCGGCAGCAAGCCACAACTGGTGTGTTTGTGGGAGTGAATATGTAATTCTAGATAAATGAACACAATGTAAGAAAAATGGAACACCTTCCAACTTTTGGGAAGATGGAAAATGCCTTCAAGTGAATCAGAACATCAATGAGAAAAATCTTCTGGGAGGCAAACTCTTCTATTCCCACCCTGAAATCATTGCCCCCTCCCCCCTTGAAAACATCAAAAATGCCCTCAAATCGTGCTGCTAATTTTGGGTACCAAAATTAATACATTTTGACACTGTAATTTCAGGGCCCTGGAGGCATTACAAGTGGGAAAGAACTTGCCTACTTTTAATTCTGAGAAAGAAAGGGGGGGAAAAACAACAACCAGCCACTTCATTTATGTCATCTGTGGCAGTTGCTTTGTTTTGCTTTTCTTTTTCCTTCTATTTGTAACAGCTCAGGCAGAGTTGGCCCAAAGCCCTTTGCAGCTGGAAAGTAAAGTCCAGATAAAAGCGGAAAGCACACCATGTGGAGATGCTAAGTCTGGACTGGGAGAAGAACTTTCCTTCAGGTTTGGTGGCAAGGCAGCATCTTTCATGATGTGTGAGGGCATGTGAGGGCAGGGCGCTTGCTTAGGCTATAAAGCAGGGTTCCCCAAACTTGGCAACTTTAAGACTTGTGGACTTCAACTCCCAGAATTCTCCAGCCAGCACAGTTGTTGCCAAGTTTGAAGACCTCTGCTATAAAGTATGGAGGCAAAGCTTTTGCAAGTCCCAGCATCTTCTGCTTGGAATTCTCTACCTAACCAAAGAGTGATCTCTAAAAAGGAGCAAAGTCTATTGTCAGGCAGGAATTTATAATGCTTGGTCTTCTAGAATTTGCATACTTATTCTGGGCTACCCATCAAGGAATTTGTTTGGTTCTGTCTTATTGAGGGAGTACAATCGCTGCAAGTTTATGTGCCAGAGTGGGGAAACTGTAGCCCTCCAGATGTTGTGGGTCAAATATTTCCCACAACTCCAGCATTCCTATCTTTTTTGGTTTCATGCACACACTGACTCAGAGTCACCTCCCATACCTCCTACCTATAAGGTGGGAAGAAGCTGATACAATACACTTGAAACACAACTATCTCTGTAATCACAAAGCTAACACTTGTATTGTCTTTTTGCAGAGAGAGCCTTCAACCCTTCGACCCTTTCTGGAAACTCAGATTAAGGAAACGTGATGTGAGCACATTTTCATGCCTTCCATTTCCAGTTTGAATAATAACGGAAACCTGGGAAAGTAAACCTTTAAAATAAAGCTGTTCTTATCACCAATCATAGATGTTTTGAGACATTAGCACTGAAAAAATGACCTGTTTTCACACTTATGACCATTGCAGAATCCCTAAGATCATGTGATCAAAATCCAGATGCTTAGCAACTGACTGGTATTTATGATGGTTGCAGTGTCCCGAAGTCATGTGATGACCTTTTGTGACCTTCAAACAAGCCAAGTCAATAGGGAAGCCAAATTCACTTAACAAGCATGTTACTAACTTAACAACTGCAGTGATTCACTTAAACACTGTGGCAAGAAAAGTCGTAAAATGGGGCAAAAACTCATTTAACACATCTCAGCAATAGACATTTTGGCTCAATGTGGATCTAAGTCAAGGACCGCCTGTATTTTAAAACATAGACATATAAATTCACAATGTTTGCCTTGATGGCTGCATGTATTTCAGGAGAATTGTACTTTCTAAGAGAAAGCATGCAAACAATGAGAAAGTACTGTATATTATTACCTTTCATCACACAGCCAGCCAGATGTTTAGACTGTATTTGGCATTTTTATCCTTCTATCAAGTCCTTTGAATACAGAATAAGAGTTGGAAGAGACCTTGGAAGTCTTCTAGTCCAACTTCCTGCTCAAGCAGGAGACCCTATACCCGTGATGGTGGACCTATGGCACATGTGCCACAGGTGGCACGCGGAGCCATATCTGAGGGCACGCGAGGCGTTGCCCTGTCAGCTTTCCTGAAGCCTGGGGAGGGTGAAAAACGGCCCAACGGCCCAACCGGAAGTTCATTTCTGAACTTCCGGTTGGGCCGTTAGGTCCATTTTTCACCATCCACAGGCTCCGGAGGCTTTCCTGAAGCCTGGGGAAGGTGAAAACGACCTCCCCCCGCCCTCTGGAAGGCTGAAAATCAGCTGGAATCCTTTTTCTGCCATCCACAGGCTCCTGAGGCTTCAGTGAGCCCTGTGCGCATGCGTGGGGGGGCAGCGCACAGAGGAGGGCATTGCATTATGGGTGTGGGCACACACGCGCGTGCTATTGCGCGCATGCGTGCCCTTTTGGCACCCAAGCAAAAAAATGTTCGCCATCACTGCCCTATACCAGTCCAGATAAGGGGCTGTCCAGTCTCTTCTTAAAAGGTTCCAGTGCTGGAACACCCACAACTTCTCAAGGCAAGCCATTTCACTGTTAGGAAATTTCTCCTTAGTTCTAGGTTGCTTCTCTCCTTTGTTAGTTTCCATTCATTGTTTCTTATCTTGCCTTCTGGTGCTTTGGAAAATAGGTTGATCACCCTCTTCTTTGGGGCAGCCCCTCCAATATTGAAAGACTGCTACCATGTCACCCCTAGTCCTTCTTTTCACTAGACAAACCCAATTCCTGCAAATGTTCTTCACATGTTTAGCCTCCAGCCTCCTAATCATCTTTGTTGCTCTTTTCTGCAGTTTCCAGAGTCTCAACATTTTTTTAATAATACGGTCCAGGGGTGGGCTTCAAAAGTTTCAGCAAGGGGTTCTCTGCCCGGTTGCTGGGTGGGTGTGGCCATGGTGGGCATGGCCTAGTCGGCCTCCTGCACCACAGCAGGGGGGGCGTTTTTGCCTTCCCCGGGCTCCGGAGGTTTTCCTCGAGCCTCCGGGATGGTGAAAACGGCCTAGGGAGGCCCTCTGGAGGCTGGAAACGGGCCCGTTTCTGGCCTTCCTGAACTTCCCGAACTCCTGCGAATCCCCAGCAGCCCACCCCTGACGGTGACCAAAACTGGATGCAGTATTCCAGGTGTGATCTTACTAAGACTTTATGAAATGGTACTAATACTTCACGTGCTCTTGATTCTATCTCTCTGTGAATGCAATCCTAGATTGCATTGGCTTTTTTGGCTCTTGCAAGGACCCAGGATAGGCAGATGTTGTTGTCTGATGGTATTAAATATATTGTTGCAGGATATAAGCTATTCCAACTAAAGCTGCCTTTTGCAACTGACGGATGGTAATTTTGTCAACGTCAATAGAGTTCGTGTGATGCTTCAGATATTCCGGGCAGAGCCATCTTCAATTCACTGTTTCTTCCCTGGAAAAAACATCTGCATGCTCTCCTGTATTGCAGGGACTTCACAAGCATTACCTCATTATAATCTTTATAAGATAGTGGTATCAAATCTATGCCGCCCTCCCCCATCCCCCTTGCAAAGCAGATAATGAGACGATCTGAGAAAGAATAATAAAAAGGCCACCGAGTGATTTCATGGATGACCAAAGGTTCAAACCAAAAAGTTCCTGACATAGCTTTGCTTAGCTATTGCATGACAAACCAGCTATCTCTAAATTAAAAAAGAAAAATCATTGATTTGGGGGCTTCTGTTTTCAGAAACGTCTGTTTTTAGAAACGATGAAGAGAGATCTTTGTTCTCCACTAATCAAGGAGATTACCAGCTATGTATAGTGAGTTTTTAAGCAGCTTGTAGTTTTTGTTAGCAATGCTCATAATATGCAATACTTAAAACTTTCTACACGTAGCAGTTTACACATTAGCTACAGGCTTGTAGTTTTTGTTAGCCGTGCTCATAGTATGCAATACTTAAACTTTGTACACATAGCAGAGTTTACACATTACCCATAGACTTGTGAATTGGCCTGTTGATTTCCCCAGAACAAAAGCTTAAGACTGCAATCTTGGATTTATCCTTAATCCTCTTTGTCCTCCTGAAGTAAGTTTTGTGAAGGAGTGGTTTTTAAAGACAAAATTGAAATGGCAGCAGAGACAAATCCACTAGAAAATCTTATCTAATCCCAAGAGCAAATAATGGAGAGAAGTGGTTCTAACTTTTATAATAGGGATTTGGAAGGGGGAGAAGGTAGAGCTGGCTATCTTGGAGTATAAGAATGTGGCTAAGTAACAAAAATTACAATAAGACTACTAATAACAATGAGCTGAGGCGGCAAGCAAAACCTGCTGGGAAATAAGTCAAGATTTAGGCGTGTGTGTCTACATATGGATTTTTCTCCAGAAAGCAAATTGTGTTTTTCAGAATTAAGAGGATTCCAGTTAGAGCCATGATGAAATTGAAGGTGGGGGTCTAATTCTTTATCCACACATCACTTTCACGGATTAAAATTAACTACAGAAGAAAAACACTTCCAGAAGTGGTACAAAATATCTAGGTTTCCAAATAATATACTGTAAATGGTTTGTTCTGTAAAATAAAGAGTAGGCTTCAGGTTTCATGTATGTATTGCATGTGTCATTCTGTCAAACTTTACAAAATCCTGGAAAGAATTTGGAAGAGAATCAACTCGGACATCTTCATAAACTTTATTGGGCTCAAAGAAGAAGACGACCTGGCTTACACATTATAGAAAACACTGGACCCAACAATGACCTTTTGTTGCTCATTGTTATGAATGACAAGCTTCATTATGCTTCTACAGCAGCATCTTTGTTCTCCAGTGGTTAATACTACTGGGAAAGGGCATTTGTGTAATTTCTCTTCAGTGTGAGTAGCCATCTTTGGAACAAAGCAAATTCTGCACAGGGGAGGAAAGAATTGAAATATCTTAAATTGTCCTAGAATTAATTTGCACGTCTAAGTTATTAATCTTAATAAATAAACTTCTGTATGACTAACTGATGATGTTTGAACTACCAATGTATTCAGGCTAAAAAGAAAAGATGCTAAAATGAAGGCTCCTTCTAAATTGTTAGATAGGGTGAATGGAAGAGACTGGACTCAGGCGTTGGTGACAACAGCTCTTTATTCAGCAACTATGTACAATCCAGCAGCCGGCTTCTCTGACAGCTTCGCCTTTTATAGGGAGCTGTCCAGAGGTGGGTTTCTGCCAGTTTGGACTGGTTTTATAGAACTGGTAGCGGGAATTTCCCCCCGCTCACCGAACCGGCAGCGATGGCCTGCTGGACACGTCCCCAAACCGGTCCTTTGGCTTAAAATCCATCCACCGGAGCCAAATTTATGCAAAAATAATGCTCTGCGCATGCGCAAAGCCTCCTGCGCATGCGCAGACCAGTTTAACCCAGGAGCAAAGCATGCACTTCTGGCGTGACCCCAAACCAGTAGGGAAGGTAAGTAGAACCCACCCCTGGAGCTGTTAGACGGCTCCTCCAATCAGGTTGGTTTATTTTCCCACCGGAAAGGCGGACCTGATTGACACCTTTTAACTGATTCTGAATATTTAACATAAATATCTGAGCTAGATTCATATGGTACACATGATATAGTTTTGGGACAGGATAAAATCTTAGATGGGCTGTGGAAAGAGCAATGACCCATACTTGCTTGGAGGTTTTAGCTCCACACCTGGAAAGCAATAGGTTGGGAATATTGCTTTATCATATTCTGCATTTTGGTTTTAGATCTTAGAGACAGTGTTGAATGTCCTCTAATAACTCTGGGGAAGTACAAATCGGCATACTATGGAAAGTAAAATTACAATAGTGATTCCCAATTACCACAGCTGCTGGCAGTTGAGTTAATAAAATTGTCCCCCAGAGCAGGGGTCCCCAATTTCCGATCCTCAGATCCATGGCCCATGGGGAATTAAACCACACAAGCGGGCGAGTGCACAAAGCTCCATTTGCGCATGTGTGGGATTAGGTTGTGCGCATAAAACCATCCCCTCCCCCAGTGGTGGGTTACTACTGGTTCGCACCGGTTCTGCGAACTGGTAACGGTGGCGGCAGGAGGCTCCGGCCACCCACCCAGACGTCATCAAAAATGCTCTGTGCATGTGCAGAAGCATTACATGTGCGCAAAGCGTGCACATCTGCGCACTCCCATTCCCGAGCCAGTAGCAAAGGTAAGTGGAACCCACTACTGCCCTTCCCCCAGCCGCCGGTGATCCGTGGAACCGGGAATGTTGGGGACCACTGCCTTAGAGAACCCATCTTAAGTTCACCTACGTAGGAGGAGGCCCAAAAGATATTTTCTTCTAGTGGACCTTCTCAAACATGGAGCCAAGAGCTAGACCAGGGGTGTCAAACTCGCGGCGTCATGTCATCACATGATGTATCGCAACTTTTCCCCACTTCGCTAAACCAGGGTTGGGCGTGGCCAGCATGTGGTGCATCTGGCCCGTGGGCCGCAAATTTAGACAAACAGGTGGACTACCTGATCTCACTGAATCTATCTTTTTAAACCACTTATTAATGTAATCCGTTTCCTCTTTCAGTTGTTGTGAGTATTGTGGGCTATTTCTTAAGTATGCAGGTATTTCCTAAATATCCTGGTTGAAGTCCATGAATGTATGTTTCAAGAACATAAGGAAAACCTGCTAGGTCAGGGCAAGATTTATCTTACTTTGTTTCTCACAGTGGCCATTATAAGCTTCTGGGGGTGTTCAATAGCAGAAGATCAAGATATAGTCCTCTGCTGCCACCACTCTCCATATCTGGTATGCGCAGGTATGTTGTCCCCACTTGTTGGCAACGTTGAGTCACAACTTCAAGTCACAAGACTAGCAGCTCAGGGGCGTGGCAGGCCTGGGTCGTTGCCAGTTCTAGTGACCCAGGCCGCCAAATTTATTTGTATTTATTTATTTATTTTGTCAAGTACGTATTGCTAATATACATAGATATAACATTGTTTATATACATAAGATGGGTACTGATAAGAGGGAATTACTACCAGTTCTTTAGAACCGGTCCGAACCGGGAGGAACCCACCTCTGGCCTGAGCCCTTAAGAATGCTCAGGTGGATACCATCAGAACCAAGCGCTACCGGGGGTATAGTAGAAAAACCCAGAAATCATGATTAATTAAAAATTAAGTGCATAAGTGATCAAAGCTACTGACTAGCAAAGCTAACTGCACTGGGGGGGGGGAGGAACCTTTGGTGAAGAGCTCTTCCCCCCCCCCAACTAATTGGTTTACTCATTTTTCTTGGTGGTAAAATTGCTTCATTTCAGTGCTTCCTTTATGAAGGTTGGAAGTCTGCACAACAAACTTCTCATGGTTGTGGGAATTCCTTCCAGATGATGGCAGCAAGATTTACAAGATATAGGGTGGGGGAAGGGCAGGCAGAGGAGCAGAACAGACGGAGGAAGTCACAGATTGGAATAACACTCGGCTCCATCCAATTGCCCCAACTCTACCCCTAATTATGGGATTACAGGGTCGTAAATAGGGAGTTTAGAACTTTCCCCCCATTGAATAAAAGTATAGGGCAGTGATGGCGAACCTTTTTTGGTTCGCGTGCCAAAAGGGGGGGGGATGTGGGGGATCACGTGTGTGCGTGCCCACACTCATAATTCCATGCACCCCCGCACATGCACGCATGACCCCCCCTGCTCCCAGCATGCAATGGCACGCCCATTTTTCGCCCTCCCCAGGCTCCAGAGCCTTTCTAGGAGCCTGGGGAGGGCGAAAACGGCCTTCCCCACCCCCTCTGGAGGCTGGAAACAGCCTGTTTCCCGACTCCCAGTGGGCCCAGAAGGCCCGAAAATCAGCCGGCTGGTGCACACATGCACGCCGGACCTGAGCTCGTGTGCCCACCGATATGGCTCCGCGTGCCACTTGTGGCACCCGTACCATAGGTTCGCCATCACGGGTATAGGGCATTTGATGAAAGGGCCTCCAGTTTTATTGCTGTAACACTTAGCTATGGAAAGAGATTTGTTGGTGTGTCCTAATTTAATTTATTTTCATCTCAGGTAACGATTCATTTAAATATAAGACTGAAAACATTACACCGATTGATGAAGATGTGAGAAGTAATCCATAGGAACTGAACTCTCCTGTCCCACATTTTTTTTAAAAAAAATATTTATTGCACAAAACATTGGGGACAGTTCTATCACAGCTTCAGGACAACTGCTGCTGCTGTTTGGCTGTATTTTGCTTCTGGATAAAATGGATAAAATAAGTTTCAGCCGAGAGTAAGAGCATATATTTTAATGTGGCTTTACGAGTGGCACACTAAATTTGGTGTGCGTAGCTTAAGGCTCACCTTGTTTCATAAGTAACAGAAGAAGTAAGCAAATATGAGTGTGCCCTGTCAGGTTACTAAATCATCTTCTACACCAGGGAATCTTTTTAGTTGATAAATTATGCACAACTTGGGTTTTTTAAAAGCACATATACATTGCAATTCTTAGTTTAGTTTATTTATTCAAGTTGTAAGCCACCCAGAGTGGCAGTGAGGCTGGGTGGATTATAAAGTTGATAAATGAAAGTTATTATATACAGGGCTGTACAATTTTTTAAAAAATGACTCCCTCTCTCCCTCTTTCTACTCGCATTGATTAGCAACAGGTTCACTCAGACCGCAGCATTCCCGTTTTGCCCCAAAGAGTCAACACAACCAGATCTTACCTTTTTGATCTGATCTTCTTTCAGCTTTGTGAAATAAAAGGCCACAAGATGCACCGCAAGCATGTTTGCTAGTAGTTCGGTGTTGACAGCAAGTTTCCTGAGACCAAAGCGGGAATCGATATGCTGAGAAGCCAGCAGGATCCTACCACCCAGCCATTTCTCGGAGGAGTCTCCGGAGCAGAAGAGCTGAAGTAAAGCCAATCCTTCTGCATGGTTCAATGATTAAGCTTCCAGCGCCTTTCGCTGCTCCCCTCCCACCCCTGAGTACTGTATAATGCTGAGCAGATGGCAAACTGCCAAGAGGCAAGAAAAAAAAGAATGATTAGTTGCTGGCCCAACTTGGCAATGTTTTACTTTAGAACAATCCCAGTTGCTATGAGATATCCCTCGCTTCACCCAAACCCAGCATGAATTTCCTTAGGGTGGCACACGTCCAGCTGTCGAGTTTTTCATCCAACTGCAATGAAAACAAGCCACCTCAATGGGTATTATTGAATCTGAAACATTGGGGGTGGGGGAAGAGAAATCTTGAGAATGTAGGACCCTTGTTATATTCAATTCTCTTCATTTGCCTTCCCTCTAGCACTGTAAAATTGGCTAGATTGGAGATGTTCCCTCACATCTTTGCATTGTTTTGTTGGGTCCCCCCCCCCGATGGATCTTAATGATTAGCCACCATCTCTGCTGAGAAAATAGATTTCCCAGGAAGTTTGAGAAGTGAAATAACACAAGGATTAATTATGTGAATGCAGGCTTTGAGGCCCTTTTGAACTTAAGGGGACATAAAACTGGTTAAGGGTGCCTGGTCAGGTTTCCTCAAACTGATATGTTGCACAACATCCCTCATCCCAAGCCAGCATGGGGACCAGCACAAGGCTTTTAAAGTTGGGATTAGCTACAAAACAAAGCCAAAAACAAAGCCACATTAGTAAGGTGACCAGATTTTTTTTTTAAAGCGGGACACCATTGACGGGGGGCGGGCCCGCCTGGACGCCGCCATTTGAGTTTTGCCCTCTGCGCATGCGCAGAACGCTGCGCATGCGCAGAGGGCAAAAGAACGCAAATGTCGGCGTCCAGGTGGGGGGGGAGGCGGGAGGCCTTTCCTCGCCTCCCGCCTCCCCTTCGGGAGCCGGCAGTGGCTTGGGCTGGCTGGCTGGCAAGCGAGCGAGCGGGGCTGGCTTGGGAAGGGGAGCAGCCCGGAGATGGTGTTCCAACCCAGTGTCTCTTGGCTCTCCTGCTCCCCCTCCGCTAGCGCTGGGCTGCTGGAGTGACAGGGGGAGAAAGGAGATCTGGAGGTGGTGGCGGATCACAACAACCCCACCGGCAGCTCCAGGCAGAGAGAGAGAGAGAGAAGCAAGCGAGCAAGTCACTCCGCCGCGTGCGCTCATGACTTGCTCGCTCGCTTCTCTCTCTCTCTCTCTGCCTGGAGCTGCCGCTGGGGTTGTTGTGATCCGCCGCTGCCTCCTGATCTTCTTTCTCCCCCTGTCACTCCAGCAGCCCAGCGCTGGCGGAGGGGGAGCAGGAGAGCCAAGACTCTTGCGGCATAGAGCAACCGGCATCACTAAACCCGCACCTCACAGAGGGGCGGCCCAGGCTCCCTCGGGCTGGGCCGCCTTCGACGAGGTTCCCGGGGAGATTTCTCCCCGAATCCCAGACAGTGGTGGATCGGAGAGTCGCCTCACTCACCCCTTTTACAGAGAGGAACTCGAGGAGCGGAAAAACCAGGTGCCGGTCCAAGAAATGCGCGATCCGGTTGGTCAGATTGTATTCTGCTATCTTGGACAGGCGGCTGAGGAAAAGGCGGGTCCAACACACGCCGCCGCCAGCACGCCTAACCTCAAGTGCACATGCGCTTCAGGGCGGGCCCGACTGATCTCTAAGCGGATGGGTTCAGCTGGGCGGTTCTTCAGCGGTCAGCATGAGTTACGCATGCGCATAGGGCACGCTTCTCTTTTACGTCATGCTTCTCCATTGAAAACTTCAGCCCTAAGATAAGGTGACCAGACGTTTCTTTTCAAAATGGCATTCTTTCCAAAAAAGCGTGACTTTTGGGAAACAATGCGGGACGCGGGACACATGCTTGAAAAGCATGTCTGTCCCGCCAAAAGCGGGACGTCTGGTCACCTTACGGTCTTTGAAATCAGACATGGCCATCATCTAAGCAAGCATTATTAAAACTGTGATCATGTCTTTACCAAGAGGTTTTTGGGGTGTCTGTTTGCAGAAAGGGTTTAAAAAGTCGAGGTGGAAACTGTATAATTGAAGTCCCCATCTCATTTTTGTACCTGCCCCTGGGCAACACATGCATTAAAGAGGCAAGGCTTTGATCACACAAACATGGTTGTCATCTTGATTTCTTGAACTCCACTATTCAGATGACATAATAACAACAATAACAACAACAAAAACAACAACAGAGTTGGAAGGGACCTTGGAGATCTTCTAGTCCAACCCCTGCTTAGGCAGGAAACCCTACATCTCTTCAGACAAATGGTTATCCAACATCTTCTTAAAAACTTCCAGTGTTGGAGCATTCACAACTTCTGGAGGCAAGCTGTTCCACTGATTAATTGTTCTAACTGTCAGGAAATTTCTTCTTAGTTCTAAGTTGCTTCTCTTCTTGATTAGTTTCCACTCATTGCTTCTTGTTCTACCTACATATACTGTACATACATACATACATGTATACATACAAATACACTGTATTTGTATGTATTCACATATGTATTTCCCCCCAAAATAATCCCTTTGGATAGAGAAAACTACAAACAGTTAAGGACATAGATGTTGCTTTCCATTGTTTTAGATCAGTTTTCCAACACTGACATTTAAGATGTGTGGACTTCAATTCCACAGCCAACATGGAGAAGTCCAAACATCTTAAAGTTGGCAAGGTTGAAAAACATTGTTCTAGACCAGGGCTGTCAAACTCCCGGCCCATGAGCCGGATGCGCCACGTGCTGGCCACGCTCACACCTGGTTTAGGGGGCGGGAAGTCCCGATTTGTCACGTGACATTGCCATGACGATGTGAGTTTGACACCCCTGTTCTAGACATAAGCAAGTCAGGGCAAACAATGCTTCCCAATTAAGCATTCCAGTGACTTAAGAGGAAGTCCTACTCCAGGAGACTCCAGACGTCTCGTGATAGCTGAGTCCAAGTACAAAAGTTGTGCAAAGTAATCTCAACATTCCCTCAGAGTGACATTTGGCTCAGCCGACAAATAATTTCAGTTTGTTCTCTGCTTTCTTTCTTCATGTGGAGGGCCCCTGCAGACAAGAGATTCATTGTCCACCAGCGACCTCAATATTCCCATCACTGGGCAACAGTAGTACACCACCATGCCAATCAAACATGCTTCTCTTTGTTCTTATGGCCTCTGGAAAAAAGCAGTAGGGTGCCCAGGTTCCTAAATATGCCATCCTTGTGGGGTGAGCTGAGTCAAGACTCACAACTGGATATACAAGAAGACGCAATGGCAGCACACTCTCTAAAAACATACTACTGTTATCAGAATTGCAGAAATTAATCCCCAAGCAGTGTTTTTCTCCAAGTTGGCAACCTTGCCAAACAGAGCAGCTATTTGCAAGCCTCCCAATATTATAAATACCGTAGCAGATTCTTTCAGCCGGGAGTTAATTTTAGTAGTAGTCTTCCCTAAGAGCCCTTTCGCTAACAGAGATTAGAATAAATGTATATCCTATAAATTTCAGACAAGCAAAAAGAATGAACTCTTCGGTTGGTCTGACCAATTTCTTGGCTTGCTATACAAAAGTTCCAGTTGCATTTGCCACATTCCACCCTCTTCCACTGAACATAAATTCAAAACCTGCCTCTGATGTGATAATCCCTCATACTACTGAATCCTAACAAACAGAAAAGAAGTAACTCCAGATTTTTTTAAAAAACAAGGGAATTAACACAGTAGTGCACCCAATTCAATTATGGCCCATGAAATGGGCACTCTTCCTTGAGTCTAATATCAGTGCTTCTCAAATAGTGGGGTGAGGCCCCCTGCGGGGGTGCAGAGCGATGCCAGGGGGGCACATGACCCCGGGGAACGTGCTTTTTTTTGCCACAGGGAGTAGGGGTTTTTTGCACCGAACAATAGCACACAGCACAGAGCAGGAGATATGAAGTGCAGATAACAAACCCTTAAGAGACACTATGGAAAAATATTTAACAGGGATGAAAAGAAAGGAGGAGAGAGACGGAGATAATGAGACAAACATAAGTCTCCTGAAAGCTAAGACGAGGAAATATGGTGAAGCGTATGTAGTGCTTGGCTTCATTGTGACTATGGTGGGAGACGAAGAAAGACCGGTATGTTTACTGTGTCTAAAAATGTTGGCAGTGGACAGCATGAAGCCAAATAAATTAAGGTGTCACTTAAACACATTACACCCCAATCACGCTGATAAGCCGCTTGAGTTTTTTCAGCGAAAACGTGTCGAATATTACAAACAATCGTCAGGGTGGAGAGTTGGGGGCGCGTGAAATGTTTACTTCTTCCTAGGGGGGGCGTAACAGAAAATAATTGAGAAGCACTGCCCTAGAGTAACAAAGTACTTTCCCTTAACTTCAGCATTTTGGTGGATCTACTACCATTTTGCAACTACACTAATAGTAGGCCTGCCATGGGCGGGTTGCAAAAATTCAGATAGATGGCAGCAAAGAGTCGTGTGTCTCTCTGCTTCTAGTGGCCAGCAGGTTTATAAATGGTGTTCCTAGGTCAGATGAAAGTCAAGCTAGAACTTCAGGATTAATTTTGCAAGGAAAGAAGGGAAGTTGAGGGGGGGGGAACAGACACACGTCATATTCTTTACTTCACAGTTGTTTTGCTCTCACCACAACAAAAAGGAAGAAACATTGATGCATAAGGCAACCAAAGGTAGCAACAGCTCAAAAGGTGTTTGCATTTTACTCCAATTTGAAACTCGCTGGGAGTTGTTGCAGGAGTTTCTCCACTAGGACTGTTAGATAAGAATTACTCTCATCAGAGGCGAAATAGATCTTTTCCCTGGAACTCTGACATTATAAAAAGGAAACCGCAGTTTAAAATGCTAAAGTAGAAAATATTTATTTCGGTACAAAATAATGAATCACATCTTGGCTATAAAACAGGTCTTGCTCCTTACAGAAGCTGAAGAAAAAGGAAGGAACAAAGAAAGGAATGTACACATGCGTACTAGGAACATATTAATCACGTGCTCAGGAATAAACCATTGTATTTGATAGGGATGCATCTCCCCTGCATATACATATAACAGACAATATAAAATCACTGCCTGACAAGGACAAATGTCATTACTGATTTTTTTTGGGGTGGGTGGGGGAACTGTCTTGGTATCCAAGGTGGGAGACTGACCTGTTTTTACGGAGTTGGACTTGTAAATACTGCTTGATGGTATCATTGTCAAAATCATAGCATTTTGTCCAATAGATGTGAATCTCCTTGTTTCTCAATGAGCCACAGCACTGTCCGGAAACCCTCTGCCGTATCGAGTCCTGTCCACTTCCTGTCCTGTCCACTTCCTTGCTCCCAGGCATAGACAGTTAGTAGCTCAAGGGCATACTTTGGGGGGAAATGACTTTTCCTGCACCTGTGTTACACAGAAAAGCAGTTTAAATAAAACTCACTGCAGTATTTGAATGAGAAAGCCCAACGAAAGACACTCTATCTTTGACTACCTTATAAATAATTAGTACTGTTTTAAGGCAGATACACTGAAACAGCTTTGTGGGGGTTGCCCCATTTTATGACTTTTCTCACCACATTTGTTAAGTGAATCACTGCAGTTGTGAAATTAGTAACACGGTTGTTAAGTGAATCTGGCTTCCCCATTGACTTTACTTGTCAGAAGGTCGCAAAAGGGGATCACGTGATCCAGGGACATTGCACCCGTCTTAAATGTGAGTCAATTGTCAAGTTCTATTCTAGTGTGGTTCTTATTGTAAGCAGTTTTTTCTCAACCTCTACAACTTTATGCTGTTCAACTCCCAGAATTCCCCCCAGCCAGCATTCTATGGGGCTGGGTTTCAATTGTTTTTAACAGACATCCAGTACTGGATTTTAAACAGAATTTCAAGCAATTTTCCCATCACGTGACCTTGAATAATCATGGAAGCCAAACAGAATCCGTCCATCAGCCAGAGAAGCGCCTGGGGATTTCAGAACTGTCGGCTAATCTGAAAACTGTCAGAAAACATCCTAGAAGAAAAGTAATGGTAACAATAACAGAAGGAGTTTGCTACTGCATTCTTCCATCCTGGACTAGCCTACAGCTTTGGGATTACCTGGTGGTCTCTCATCCAATTATTGAAACACCCCAACTTTGCTTTTCAATTTCACCCGAGGGCTGCTGTGATGATTCATCAAAGTGCACAAAAATTGTTTACACGTAGCCCCCAACTTACAACAGTTCATTTAGTGACCGCTCAAAGTTACGTCACTGAAAAAAGTGATTTATTATCAATTTTCATACTTATGACTGTTGTAGCATCCCCATGGTCATGTGATCGAAATTCAGAAACTTGGCAATTGGCTCATATTTATGACGGTCACGGTGTCCCGGGGTCACATGATCCCCTCTTGCGACCTTCTAAAGCAAACTCAATGGGGAAGCCAGATTCACTTAACGACCATGTTATTAATTTCACAACTGCAGTGATTCACTTAACAACTGCAACAAGGAAGGTCGCTTAACACATGTCTCATTTAACGACAAAAATTTTGGGCTCAATTGTGGTCGTAATTCGAGGACTGCCCCCAAAGCATTGAGGTGGGACTGGGGGTGTTTCCTAAGAAAGACTGACTCAACAACCCTCCTACAAACTCTTACTCGTGGGAAACTTCCATAAATTGGGATCCTGAATCAATTCTCCAGGCAACAGACATCTTTGTACCAGTGTTTTACCACGCGGATGAGGCTCTTCAGCTTGGTGGGTCGGTCAACTATGAAATCCTTTTGCAGCTCCGTGAAGCAGGGAGAGAACTCACCACTCCGGCCATAGTTGATAAGATTGAGGTATATCTGAGGGTTTGGCATGGAGTCGTCATATTGGCCCGTCAAGAGAAAATTCAGCTAGGCCTCCAAAGCCCTTTTGAAATTGTACACCAAACTGTGTGGACAGAGAATCTTACCCAATTTCTCCAGTGGAAAAAGAAGACCCTTCAACTGCTACGGAAAGGCAGGTCTAAGAGTGAGCTCCATTGCTCCTCTGGGAAAGAGATCCTCTGCTGGGACTGCAGGGAAACTGAGGAAACCAGGTGGTGCAAAGCACACCAACACTCACAACCCCATCAAAAAGACAGAAAAAATGGTGCCCAGAAATGAAATTTTTTTTCAAGTTAAATGCAAAAATGGATGCTAGGGAAAAAACGTGTGATGCCGAAAAAATGGTCAGAAAAATGGTCAGAAAAAATGGTGCCCAGAAGTGAAATTTTTGTTTTCAAGTAAAATGCAAAAACGGATGCTAGGACGTGAATCAGGGTGGAATTCCATACTTAAAAATGGTATTGCTTGCTGTTTTTAAAAATTAAGTGTTTTTGGTCCCTGGGGAAAAAACGTGTGATGCCGGGGTCAGAAAAAATGGTGCCCAGAAGTGAAATTTTTTTTCAAGTCAAATGCAAAAACGGATGCTAGTACGTGAATCAGGGTGGAATTCCATACTTAAAAATGGTATTGCTTGCTGTTTTTAAAAATTGAGTGTTTTTGGTCCCTGGGGAAAAAACGCGTGATGCCGGGGTCAGAAAAAATGGTGCCCAGAAGTGAATTTTTTTTTCAAGTTAAATGCAAAAACGGATACTAGGACGTCAATCAGGGTGGAATTCCATACTTAAAAATGGTATTGCTTGCTGTTTTTAAAAGTTGAGTGTTTTTGGTCCCTGGGGAAAAAACGCGTGATGCCGGGGTCAGAAAAAATGGTGCCCAGAAGTGAAAATTTTTTTTCAAGTCAAATGCAAAAATGGATGCTAGGACGTGAATCAGGGTGGAATTCCATACTTAAAAATGGTATTGCTTGCTGTTTTTAAAAATTGAGTGTTTTTGGTCCCTGGGGAAAAACGTGTGATGCCGGGGTCAGAAAAAATCATGCCCAGAAGTGAAAAAAAAAATTTCAAGTCAAATGCAAAAACGGATGCTAGGACGTGAATCAGGGTGGAATTCCATACTTAAAAATGGTATTGCTTGCTGTTTTTAAAAATTAAGTGTCTTTGGTCCCTGGGGAAAAAACGTGTGATGCCGGGGTCAGAAAAAATGGTGCCCAGAAGTGAAATTTTTTTTTCAAGTCAAATGCAAAAACGGATGCTAGTACGTGAATCAGGGTGGAATTCCATACTTAAAAATGGTATTGCTTGCTGTTTTTAAAAATTGAGTGTTTTTGGTCCCTGGGGAAAAAACGCGTGATGCCGGGGTCAGAAAAAATGGTGCCCAGAAGTGAATTTTTTTTTCAAGTTAAATGCAAAAACGGATACTAGGACGTCAATCAGGGTGGAATTCCATACTTAAAAATGGTATTGCTTGCTGTTTTTAAAAGTTGAGTGTTTTTGGTCCCTGGGGAAAAAACGCGTGATGCCGGGGTCAGAAAAAATGGTGCCCAGAAGTGAAAATTTTTTTTTCAAGTCAAATGCAAAAATGGATGCTAGGACGTGAATCAGGGTGGAATTCCATACTTAAAAATGGTATTGCTTGCTGTTTTTAAAAATTGAGTGTTTTTGGTCCCTGGGGAAAAACGTGTGATGCCGGGGTCAGAAAAAATCATGCCCAGAAGTGAAAAAAAAATTTTCAAGTCAAATGCAAAAATGGATGCTAGGATGTGAATCAGGGTGGAATTCCATACTTAAAAATGGTATTGCTTGCTGTTTTTAAAAATTGAGTGTTTTTGGTCCCTGGGCAAAAAAACGCGTGATGCCGGGGTCAGAAAAAATGGTGCCCAGAAGTGAAAATTTTTTTTCAAGTCAAATGCAAAAACGGATGCTAGGACGTGAATCAGGGTGGAATTCCATACTTAAAAATGGTATTGCTTGCTGTTTTTAAAAATTGAGTGTTTTTGGTCCCTGGGGAAAAAACGCGTGATGCCGGGGTCAGAAAAAATGGTGCCCAGAAGTGAAAAAATTTTTTCAAGTCAAAAGCAAAAACGGATACGAGGACATTAATCAGGGTGGAATTCCATACTTAAAAATGGTATTGCTTGCTGTTTTTAAAAATTGAGTGTTTTTGGTCCCTGGGGAAAAAACGCGTGATGCCGGGGTCAGAAAAAATGGTGCACAGAAGTGAAAAAAAAATTTTCAAGTCAAATGGAAAAACGGATGCTAGGACGTGAATCAGGGTGGAATTCCATACTTAAAAATGGTATTACTTGCTGTTTTTAAAAATTGAGTGTTTTTGGTCCCTGGGGGAAAAACGCGTGATGCCGGGGTCAGAAAAAATGGTGCCCAGAAGTGAAAAAAAATTTTTCAAGTCAAATGCAAAAATGGATGCTGGGACGTGAATCAGGGTGGAATTCCATACTTAAAAATGGTATTGCTTGCTGTTTTTAAAAATTGAGTGTTTTTGGTCCCTGGGGGAAAAACGCGTGATGCCGGGGTCAGAAAAAATGGTGCCCAGAAGTGAAAAAAATTTTTTCAAGTCAAATGGAAAAACGGATGCTAGGACGTGAATCAGGGTGGAATTCCATACTTAAAAATGGTATTGCTTGCTGTTTTTAAAAATTGAGTGTTTTTGGTCCCTGGGGAAAAAACGCGTGATGCCGGGGTCAGAAAAAATGGTGCCCAGAAGTGAAAAAAAATTTTTCAAGTCAAATGCAAAAACGGATGCTAGGACGTGAATCAGGGTGGAATTCCATACTTAAAAATGGTATTGCTTGCTGTTTTTAAAAATTGAGTGTTTTTGGTCCCTGGGGAAAAAACGCGTGATGCCGGGGTCAGAAAAACTGGTGCCCAGAAGTGAAAATTTTTTTTTAAAGTCAAATGCAAAAACGGATGCTAGGACATGAATGAGGGTGGAATTCCATACTTAAAAATGGTATTGCTTGCTGTTTTTAAAAATTGAGTGTTTTTGCTCCCTGGGCAAGAAAATGCGTGATGCCTGGGTCAGAAAAAATGGTGCCCAGAAGTGAAAAAATTTTTTTCAAGTCAAATGGAAAAACGGATGCTAGGACGTGAATCAGGGTGGAATTCCATACTTAAAAATGGTATTGCTTGCTGTTTTTAAAAATTGAGTGTTTTTGGTCCCTGGGGAAAAAACGCGTGATGGTCAGAAAAAATGGTGCCCAGAAGTGAAAAAACAATTTTCAAGTCAAATGGAAAAACGGATGCTAGGACATTAATCAGGGTGGAATTCCATACTTAAAAATGGTATTGCTTGCTGTTTTTAAAAATTGAGTGTTTTTGGTCCCTGGGGAAAAAACGCGTGATGCTGGGGTCAGAAAAAATGGTGCCCAGAAGTGAAAAAAATTTTTTCAAGTCAAATGGAAAAATGGATGCTAGGACATTAATCAGGGGGGAATTCCATACTTAAAAATGGTATTGCTTGCTGTTTTTAAAAATTGAGTGTTTTTGGTCCCTGGGGAAAAAAAGCGTGATGCTCGGGTCAGAAAAAATGGTGCCCAGAAGTGAAAAAATTTTTTCAAGTCAAATGCAAGAACGGATGCTAGGACGTGAATCAGGGTGGAATTCCATACTTAAAAATGGTATTGCTTGCTGTTTTTAAAAATTGAGTGTTTTTGGTCCCTGGGGAAAAAACGCGTGATGCCGGGGTCAGAAAAAATGGTGCCCAGAAGTGAATTTTTTTTTCAAGTTAAATGCAAAAACGGATGCTAGGACATGAATCAGGGTGGAATTCCATACTTAAAAATTGTATTGCTTGCTGTTTTTAAAAGTTGAGTGTTTTTGGTCCCTGGGGAAAAAACGCGTGATGCCGGGGTCAGAAAAAATGGTGCCCAGAAGTGAAATTTTTTTTTCAAGTCAAATGCAAAAATGGATGCTAGGACATGAATCAGGGTGGAATTCCATACTTAAAAATGATATTACTTGCTTTTTAAAAAATTGAGTGTTTTTGGTCCCTGAGAAAAAAACGCGTGATGCCGGGGTCAGAAAAAATGGTGCCCAGAAGTGAATTTTTTCTCCAAGTTAAATGCAAAAACGGATGCTAGGACGTGAATCAGGGTGGAATTCCATACTTAAAAATGGTATTGCTTGCTGTTTTTAAAAATTGAGTGTTTTTGGTCCCTGGGGAAAAAACGCGTGATGCCGGGGTCAGAAAAAATGGTGCCCAGAAGTGAATTTTTTTTTCAAGTTAAATGCAAAAACGGATGCTAGGACATGAATCAGGGTGGAATTCCATACTTAAAAATTGTATTGCTTGCTGTTTTTAAAAGTTGAGTGTTTTTGGTCCCTGGGGAAAAAACGCGTGATGCCGGAGTCAGAAAAAATGGTGCCCAGAAGTGAAAATTTTTTTTCAAGTTAAATGCAAAAACGGATGCTAGGACGTGAATCAGGGTGGAATTCCATACTTAAAAATTGTATTGCTTGCTGTTTTTAAAAGTTGAGTGTTTTTGGTCCCTGGGGAAAAAACGCGTGATGCCGGGGTCAGAAAAAATGGTGCCCAGAAGTGAAATTTTTTTTTTCAAGTCAAATGCAAAAATGGATGCTAGGACATGAATCAGGGTGGAATTCCATACTTAAAAATGATATTACTTGCTTTTTAAAAAATTGAGTGTTTTTGGTCCCTGAGAAAAAAACGCGTGATGCCGGGGTCAGAAAAAATAGTGCCCAGAAGTGAAAAAAAAAATTCAAGTCAAATGCAAAAACGGATGCTAGGACATGAATCAGGGTGGAATTCCATAGTTAAAAATGGTATTGCTTGCTGTTTTTAAAAATTGAGTGTTTTTGGTCCCTGTGCAAAAAACCGCGTAATGCTGGGGTCAGAAAAAATGGTGCCCAGAAGTGAATTTTTTTTCCAAGTTAAATGCAAAAACGGATGCTAGGACGTGAATCAGGGTGGAATTCCATACTTAAAAATGGTATTGCTTGCTTTTTTAAAAAATTGAGTGTTTTTGGTGCCTGGGGAAAAAAACGCGTGATGCCAGGGTCAGAAAAAATGGTGCCCAGAAGTGAAAAAAAATTTTTCAAGTCAAATGCAAAAATGGATGCTAGGACATGAATCAGGGTGGAATTCCTTACTTAAAAATTGTATTACTTGCTTTTTGAAAAAATTGAGTGTTTTTGGTCCCTGGGGAAAAAACGCGTGATGCCGGGGTCAGAAAAAATGGTGCCCAGAAGTGAAAAAAATTTTTCAAGTCAAATGCAAAAACGGATGCTAGGACATGAATCAGAGTGGAATTCCATACTTAAAAATGGTATTGCTTGCTGTTTTAAAAAATTGAGTGTTTTTGGTCCGTGGGGAAAAAACGCGTGATGCCGGGGTCAGAAAAAATGGTGCCCAGAAGTGAAAATTTTTTTTTCAAGTCAAATGCAAAAATGGATGCTAGAACGTGAATCAGGGTGGAATTCCATACGTAAAAATGGTATTGCTTGCTGTTTTTAAAAATTGAGTGTTTTTGGTCCCTGGGGAAAAAACGCATGATGCCGGGGTCAGAAAAAATGGTGCCCAGAAGTGAAAAATAATTTTTCAAGTCAAATGCAAAAACGGATGCTAGGACAGGAATCAGGGTGGAATTCCATACTTAAAAATGGTATTGCTTGCTGTTTTTAAAAATTGAGTGTTTTTGCTCCCTGGGCAAGAAAATGCGTGATGCCGGGGTCAGAAAAAATGGTGCCCAGAAGTGAAAATTTTTTTTTCAGGTCAAATGCAAAAACAGATGCTAAGACGTGTATCAGGGTGGAATTCCATACTTAAAAATGGTATTTCTTGCTGTTTTTAAAAATTGAGTGTTTTTGGTCCCTGGGCAAAAAACGCGTGATGCCGGGGTCAGAAAAAATGGTGCCCAGAAATGAATTTTTTTTTCAAGTCAAATGCAAAAATAGATGCTAGGACGTGAATCAGGGTGGAATTCCATACTTAAAAATTGTATTACTTGCTTTTTTAAAAAATTGAGTGTTTTTGGTCCCTGGGGAAAAAACGTGTGATGCCGGGGTCAGAAAAAATGGTGCCCAGAAGTGAATTTTTTTTCTAAGTTAAATGCAAAAACGGATGCTAGGACGTGAATCAGGGTGGAATTCCATACTTAAAAATGGTATTGCTTGCTGTTTTTAAAAATTGAGTGTTTTTGGTCCCTGGGGAAAAAACGCGTGATGCAGGGGTCAGAAAAAATGGTGCCCAGAAGTGAAATTTTTTTTTTCAAGTCAAATGCAAAAACGGATGCTAGGACGTGAATCAGGGTGGAATTCCATACTTAAAAATGGTATTGCTTGCTGTTTTTAAAAATTGAGTGTTTTTGGTCCCTGGGGAAAAAACGCGTGATGCCGGGGTCAGAAAAAATGGTGCCCAGAAGTGAAAAAAATTTTTTCAAGTCAAATGCAAAAACGGATGCTAGGACGTGAATCAGGGTGGAATTCCATACTTAAAAATGGTATTTCTTGCTGTTTTTAAAAATTGAGTGTTTTTGGTCCCTGGGCAAAAAACGTGTGATGCCGGGGTCAGAAAAAATGGTGCCCAAAAGTGAAAATTTTTTTTTCAAGTCAAATGCAAAGATGGATGCTAGGACGTGAATCAGGGTGGAATTCCATACTTAAAAATGGTATTGCTTGCTGTTTTTAAAAATTGAGTGTTTTTGGTCCCTGGGGAAAAAACGCGTGATGCCGGGGTCAGAAAAAATGGTACCCAGAAGTGAAAAAAAAATTTTCAAGTCAAATGCAAAAATGGATGCTGGGATGTGAATCAGGGTGGAATTCCATACTTAAAAATGGTATTGCTTGCTGTTTTTAAAAAGTGAGTGTTTTTGGTCCCTGGCAAAAAAGGCGTGATGCCGGGGTCAGAAAAAATGGTGCCTAGAAGTGAAAAAAAATTTTTCAAGTCAAATGCAAAAACGGATGCTAGGACATAAATCAGGGTGGAATTCCATACTTAAAAATGGTATTACTTGCTGTTTTTAAAAATTGAGTGTTTTTGGTCCCTGGGCAAAAAAACGCGTGATGCCGGGGTCAGAAAAAATGGTGGCCAGAAGTGAAATTTTTTTTCACGTTAAATGCAAAAACGGATGCTAGGACGTGAATGAGGGTGGAATTCCATACTTAAAAATGGTATTGCTTGCTGTTTTAAAAAATTGAGTGTTTTTGGTCCCTGGGGAAAAAACGCGTGATGCCGGGGTCAGAAAAAATGGTACCCAGAAGTGAAAAAAAATTTTTCAAGTCAAATGCAAAAATGGATGCTAGGATGTGAATCAGGGTGGAATTCCATACTTAAAAATGGTATTGCTTGCTGTTTTTAAAAATTGAGTGTTTTTGGTCCCTGGGCAAAAAACGCCGGGGTCAGAAAAAATGGTGCCCAGAAGTGAATTTTTTTTCCAAGTTAAATGCAAAAACAGATGCTAGGACGTGAATCAGGGTGGAATTCCATACTTAAAAATGGTATTGCTTGCTGTTTTTAAAAATTGAGTGTTTTTGGTCCCTGGGGAAAAAACGCGTGATGCATGTGTCAGAAAAAATGGTGCCCAGAAGTGAAAAATTTTTTTTCAAGTCAAATGCAAAAACGGATGCTAGGACGTGAATCAGGGTGGAATTCCATACTTAAAAATGGTATTGCTTGCTGTTTTTAAAAATTGAGTGTTTTTGGTCCCTGGGGAAAAAACGCGTGATGCCGGGGTCAGAAAAAATGGTGCCCAGAAGTATAAAAAAAATTTTCAAGTCAAATGCAAAAACGGATGCTAGGATGTGAATCAGGGTGGAATTCCATACTTAAAAATGGTATTGCTTGCTGTTTTTAAAAATTGAGTGTTTTTGGTCCCTGGGGAAAAAACGCGTGATGCCGGGGTCAGAAAAAATGGTGCCCAGAAGTGAAAAACATTTTTTCAAGTCAAATGCAAAAACGGATGCTAGGACGTGAATCAGGGTGGAATTCCATACTTAAAAATGGTATTTCTTGCTGTTTTTAAAAATTGAGTGTTTTTGGTCCCTGGGCAAAAAACGTGTGATGCCGGGGTCAGAAAAAATGGTGCCCAGAAGTGAAATTTTTTTTTTCAAGTCAAATGCAAAGATGGATGCTAGGACGTGAATCAGGGTGGAATTCCATACTTAAAAATGGTATTCCTTGCTGTTTTTAAAAATTGAGTGTTTTTGGTCCCTGGGGAAAAAACGCGTGATGCCGGGGTCAGAAAAAATGGTACCCAGAAGTGAAAAAATTTTTTCAAGTCAAATGGAAAAACAGATGCTAGGACATGAATCAGGGTGGAATTCCATAGTTAAAAATGGTATTGCTTGCTGTTTTTAAAAATTGAGTGTTTTTGGTCCCTGGGGAAAAAACGCGTGATGCCGGGGTCAGAAAAAATGGTGCCCAGAAGTATAAAAAAAATTTTCAAGTCAAATGCAAAAACGGATGCTAGGATGTGAATCAGGGTGGAATTCCATACTTAAAAATGGTATTGCTTGCTGTTTTTAAAGATTGAGTGTTTTTGGTCCCTGGGGAAAAAACGCGTGATGCCGGGGTCAGAAAAAATGGTGCCCAGAATTGAAATTTTTTTTTCAAGTGAAATTCAAAAACGGATGCTAGGACATGAATCAGGGTGGAATTCCATACTTAAAAATGGTATTGCTTGCTGTTTTTAAAAATTGAGTGTTTTTGGTCCCTGGGGAAAAAACGCGTGATGCAGGGGTCAGAAAAAATGGTGCCCAGAAGTGAAAAATTTTTTTTCAAGTCAAATGCAAAAACGGATGCTAGGACGTGAATCAGGGTGGAATTCCATACTTAAAAATGGTATTGCTTGCTGTTTTTAAAAATTGAGTGTTTTTGGTCCCTGGGGAAAAAACGCGTGATGCCGGGGTCAGAAAAAATGGTGCCCAGAAGTATAAAAAAATTTTTCAAGTCAAATGCAAAAACGGATGCTAGGATGTGAATCAGGGTGGAATTCCATACTTAAAAATGGTATTGCTTGCTGTTTTTAAAAATTGAGTGTTTTTGGTCCCTGGGGAAAAAACGCGTGATGCCGGGGTCAGAAAAAATGGTGCCCAGAAGTGAAAATTTTTTTTTCAAGTCAAATGCAAAGATGGATGTTGGACGTGAATCAGGGTGGAATTCCATACTTAAAAATGGTATTCCTTGCTGTTTTTAAAAATTGAGTGTTTTTGGTCCCTGGGGAAAAAACGCGTGATGCCGGGGTCAGAAAAAATGGTACCCAGAAGTGAAAAAAAATTTTTCAAGTCAAATGCAAAAATGGATGCTGGGATGTGAATCAGGGTGGAATTCCATACTTAAAAATGGTATTTCTTGCTGTTTTTAAAAATTGAGTGTTTTTGGTCCCTGGGCAAAAAACGTGTGATGCCGGGGTCAGAAAAAATGGTGCCCAGAAGTGAAAAAATTTTTTCAAGTCAAATGTAAAAACAGATGCTAGGATGTGAATCAGGGTGGAATTCCATACTTAAAAATGGTATTGCTTGCTGTTTTTAAAAATTGAGTGTTTTTGGTCCCTGGGGAAAAAACGCGTGATGCCGGAGTCAGAAAAAATGGTGCCCAGAAGTGAATTTTTTTTCAAGTCAAATGCAAAAACGGATGCTAGGACGTGAATCAGGGTGGAATTCCATACTTAAAAATGGTATTTCTTGCTGTTTTGAAAAATTGAGTGTTTTTGGTCCCTGGGCAAAAAACGTGTGATGCCGGGGTCAGAAAAAATGGTGCCCAGAAGTGAAAATTTTTTTTTCAAGTCAAATGCAAAGATGGATGCCAGGACGTGAATCAGGGTGGAATTCCATACTTAAAAATGGTATTGCTTGCTGTTTTTAAAAATTGAGTGTTTTTGGTCCCTGGGGAAAAAACGCGTGATGCCGGGGTCAGAAAAAATGGTACCCAGAAGTGAAAAAAAAATTTTCAAGTCAAATGCAAAAATGGATGCTGGGATGTGAATCAGGGTGGAATTCCATACTTAAAAATGGTATTGCTTGCTGTTTTTAAAAAGTGAGTGTTTTTGGTCCCTGGGCAAAAAAGGCGTGATGCCGGGGTCAGAAAAAATGGTGCCTAGAAGTGAAAAAAATTTTTTCAAGTCAAATGCAAAAACGGATGCTAGGACATAAATCAGGGTGGAATTCCATACTTAAAAATGGTATTACTTGCTGTTTTTAAAAATTGAGTGTTTTTGGTCCCTGGGCAAAAAAACGCGTGATGCCGGGGTCAGAAAAAATGGTGGCCAGAAGTGAAATTTTTTTTCACGTTAAATGCAAAAACGGATGCTAGGACGTGAATGAGGGTGGAATTCCATACTTAAATATGGTATTGCTTGCTGTTTTAAAAAATTGAGTGTTTTTGGTCCCTGGGGAAAAAACGCGTGATGCCGGGGTCAGAAAAAATGGTACCCAGAAGTGAAAAAAAATTTTTCAAGTCAAATGCAAAAATGGATGCTAGGATGTGAATCAGGGTGGAATTCCATACTTAAAAATGGTATTGCTTGCTGTTTTTAAAAATTGAGTGTTTTTGGTCCCTGGGCAAAAAACGCCGGGGTCAGAAAAAATGGTGCCCAGAAGTGAATTTTTTTTCCAAGTTAAATGCAAAAACAGATGCTAGGACGTGAATCAGGGTGGAATTCCATACTTAAAAATGGTATTGCTTGCTGTTTTTAAAAATTGAGTGTTTTTGGTCCCTGGGGAAAAAACGCGTGATGCATGTGTCAGAAAAAATGGTGCCCAGAAGTGAAAAATTTTTTTTCAAGTCAAATGCAAAAACGGATGCTAGGACGTGAATCAGGGTGGAATTCCATACTTAAAAATGGTATTGCTTGCTGTTTTTAAAAATTGAGTGTTTTTGGTCCCTGGGGAAAAAACGCGTGATGCCGGGGTCAGAAAAAATGGTGCCCAGAAGTATAAAAAAAATTTTCAAGTCAAATGCAAAAACGGATGCTAGGATGTGAATCAGGGTGGAATTCCATACTTAAAAATGGTATTGCTTGCTGTTTTTAAAAATTGAGTGTTTTTGGTCCCTGGGGAAAAAACGCGTGATGCCGGGGTCAGAAAAAATGGTGCCCAGAAGTGAAAAACATTTTTTCAAGTCAAATGCAAAAACGGATGCTAGGACGTGAATCAGGGTGGAATTCCATACTTAAAAATGGTATTTCTTGCTGTTTTTAAAAATTGAGTGTTTTTGGTCCCTGGGCAAAAAACGTGTGATGCCGGGGTCAGAAAAAATGGTGCCCAGAAGTGAAATTTTTTTTTTCAAGTCAAATGCAAAGATGGATGCTAGGACGTGAATCAGGGTGGAATTCCATACTTAAAAATGGTATTCCTTGCTGTTTTTAAAAATTGAGTGTTTTTGGTCCCTGGGGAAAAAACGCGTGATGCCGGGGTCAGAAAAAATGGTACCCAGAAGTGAAAAAATTTTTTCAAGTCAAATGGAAAAACAGATGCTAGGACATGAATCAGGGTGGAATTCCATAGTTAAAAATGGTATTGCTTGCTGTTTTTAAAAATTGAGTGTTTTTGGTCCCTGGGGAAAAAACGCGTGATGCCGGGGTCAGAAAAAATGGTGCCCAGAAGTATAAAAAAAATTTTCAAGTCAAATGCAAAAACGGATGCTAGGATGTGAATCAGGGTGGAATTCCATACTTAAAAATGGTATTGCTTGCTGTTTTTAAAGATTGAGTGTTTTTGGTCCCTGGGGAAAAAACGCGTGATGCCGGGGTCAGAAAAAATGGTGCCCAGAATTGAAATTTTTTTTTCAAGTGAAATTCAAAAACGGATGCTAGGACATGAATCAGGGTGGAATTCCATACTTAAAAATGGTATTGCTTGCTGTTTTTAAAAATTGAGTGTTTTTGGTCCCTGGGGAAAAAACGCGTGATGCAGGGGTCAGAAAAAATGGTGCCCAGAAGTGAAAAATTTTTTTTCAAGTCAAATGCAAAAACGGATGCTAGGACGTGAATCAGGGTGGAATTCCATACTTAAAAATGGTATTGCTTGCTGTTTTTAAAAATTGAGTGTTTTTGGTCCCTGGGGAAAAAACGCGTGATGCCGGGGTCAGAAAAAATGGTGCCCAGAAGTATAAAAAAATTTTTCAAGTCAAATGCAAAAACGGATGCTAGGATGTGAATCAGGGTGGAATTCCATACTTAAAAATGGTATTGCTTGCTGTTTTTAAAAATTGAGTGTTTTTGGTCCCTGGGGAAAAAACGCGTGATGCCGGGGTCAGAAAAAATGGTGCCCAGAAGTGAAAATTTTTTTTTCAAGTCAAATGCAAAGATGGATGTTGGACGTGAATCAGGGTGGAATTCCATACTTAAAAATGGTATTCCTTGCTGTTTTTAAAAATTGAGTGTTTTTGGTCCCTGGGGAAAAAACGCGTGATGCCGGGGTCAGAAAAAATGGTACCCAGAAGTGAAAAAAAATTTTTCAAGTCAAATGCAAAAATGGATGCTGGGATGTGAATCAGGGTGGAATTCCATACTTAAAAATGGTATTTCTTGCTGTTTTTAAAAATTGAGTGTTTTTGGTCCCTGGGCAAAAAACGTGTGATGCCGGGGTCAGAAAAAATGGTGCCCAGAAGTGAAAAAATTTTTTCAAGTCAAATGTAAAAACAGATGCTAGGATGTGAATCAGGGTGGAATTCCATACTTAAAAATGGTATTGCTTGCTGTTTTTAAAAATTGAGTGTTTTTGGTCCCTGGGGAAAAAACGCGTGATGCCGGAGTCAGAAAAAATGGTGCCCAGAAGTGAATTTTTTTTCAAGTCAAATGCAAAAACGGATGCTAGGACGTGAATCAGGGTGGAATTCCATACTTAAAAATGGTATTTCTTGCTGTTTTGAAAAATTGAGTGTTTTTGGTCCCTGGGCAAAAAACGTGTGATGCCGGGGTCAGAAAAAATGGTGCCCAGAAGTGAAAATTTTTTTTTCAAGTCAAATGCAAAGATGGATGCCAGGACGTGAATCAGGGTGGAATTCCATACTTAAAAATGGTATTGCTTGCTGTTTTTAAAAATTGAGTGTTTTTGGTCCCTGGGGAAAAAACGCGTGATGCCGGGGTCAGAAAAAATGGTACCCAGAAGTGAAAAAAAAATTTTCAAGTCAAATGCAAAAATGGATGCTGGGATGTGAATCAGGGTGGAATTCCATACTTAAAAATGGTATTGCTTGCTGTTTTTAAAAAGTGAGTGTTTTTGGTCCCTGGGCAAAAAAGGCGTGATGCCGGGGTCAGAAAAAATGGTGCCTAGAAGTGAACAAAATTTTTTCAAGTCAAATGCAAAAACGGATGCTAGGACATAAATCAGGGTGGAATTCCATACTTAAAAATGGTATTACTTGCTGTTTTTAAAAATTGAGTGTTTTTGGTCCCTGGGCAAAAAAACGCGTGATGCCGGGGTCAGAAAAAATGGTGGCCAGAAGTGAAATTTTTTTTCACGTTAAATGCAAAAACGGATGCTAGGACGTGAATGAGGGTGGAATTCCATACTTAAAAATGGTATTGCTTGCTGTTTTAAAAAATTGAGTGTTTTTGGTCCCTGGGGAAAAAACGCGTGATGCCGGGGTCAGAAAAAATGGTACCCAGAAGTGAAAAAAAATTTTTCAAGTCAAATGCAAAAATGGATGCTAGGATGTGAATCAGGGTGGAATTCCATACTTAAAAATGGTATTGCTTGCTGTTTTTAAAAATTGAGTGTTTTTGGTCCCTGGGCAAAAAACGCCGGGGTCAGAAAAAATGGTGCCCAGAAGTGAATTTTTTTTCCAAGTTAAATGCAAAAACAGATGCTAGGACGTGAATCAGGGTGGAATTCCATACTTAAAAATGGTATTGCTTGCTGTTTTTAAAAATTGAGTGTTTTTGGTCCCTGGGGAAAAAACGCGTGATGCATGTGTCAGAAAAAATGGTGCCCAGAAGTGAAAAATTTTTTTTCAAGTCAAATGCAAAAACGGATGCTAGGACGTGAATCAGGGTGGAATTCCATACTTAAAAATGGTATTGCTTGCTGTTTTTAAAAATTGAGTGTTTTTGGTCCCTGGGGAAAAAACGCGTGATGCCGGGGTCAGAAAAAATGGTGCCCAGAAGTATAAAAAAAATTTTCAAGTCAAATGCAAAAACGGATGCTAGGATGTGAATCAGGGTGGAATTCCATACTTAAAAATGGTATTGCTTGCTGTTTTTAAAAATTGAGTGTTTTTGGTCCCTGGGGAAAAAACGCGTGATGCCGGGGTCAGAAAAAATGGTGCCCAGAAGTGAAAAACATTTTTTCAAGTCAAATGCAAAAACGGATGCTAGGACGTGAATCAGGGTGGAATTCCATACTTAAAAATGGTATTTCTTGCTGTTTTTAAAAATTGAGTGTTTTTGGTCCCTGGGCAAAAAACGTGTGATGCCGGGGTCAGAAAAAATGGTGCCCAGAAGTGAAATTTTTTTTTTCAAGTCAAATGCAAAGATGGATGCTAGGACGTGAATCAGGGTGGAATTCCATACTTAAAAATGGTATTCCTTGCTGTTTTTAAAAATTGAGTGTTTTTGGTCCCTGGGGAAAAAACGCGTGATGCCGGGGTCAGAAAAAATGGTACCCAGAAGTGAAAAAATTTTTTCAAGTCAAATGGAAAAACAGATGCTAGGACATGAATCAGGGTGGAATTCCATAGTTAAAAATGGTATTGCTTGCTGTTTTTAAAAATTGAGTGTTTTTGGTCCCTGGGGAAAAAACGCGTGATGCCGGGGTCAGAAAAAATGGTGCCCAGAAGTATAAAAAAAATTTTCAAGTCAAATGCAAAAACGGATGCTAGGATGTGAATCAGGGTGGAATTCCATACTTAAAAATGGTATTGCTTGCTGTTTTTAAAGATTGAGTGTTTTTGGTCCCTGGGGAAAAAACGCGTGATGCCGGGGTCAGAAAAAATGGTGCCCAGAATTGAAATTTTTTTTTCAAGTGAAATTCAAAAACGGATGCTAGGACATGAATCAGGGTGGAATTCCATACTTAAAAATGGTATTGCTTGCTGTTTTTAAAAATTGAGTGTTTTTGGTCCCTGGGGAAAAAACGCGTGATGCAGGGGTCAGAAAAAATGGTGCCCAGAAGTGAAAAAATTTTTTTCAAGTCAAATGCAAAAACGGATGCTAGGACGTGAATCAGGGTGGAATTCCATACTTAAAAATGGTATTGCTTGCTGTTTTTAAAAATTGAGTGTTTTTGGTCCCTGGGGAAAAAACGCGTGATGCCGGGGTCAGAAAAAATGGTGCCCAGAAGTATAAAAAAATTTTTCAAGTCAAATGCAAAAACGGATGCTAGGATGTGAATCAGGGTGGAATTCCATACTTAAAAATGGTATTGCTTGCTGTTTTTAAAAATTGAGTGTTTTTGGTCCCTGGGGAAAAAACGCGTGATGCCGGGGTCAGAAAAAATGGTGCCCAGAAGTGAAAATTTTTTTTTCAAGTCAAATGCAAAGATGGATGTTGGACGTGAATCAGGGTGGAATTCCATACTTAAAAATGGTATTCCTTGCTGTTTTTAAAAATTGAGTGTTTTTGGTCCCTGGGGAAAAAACGCGTGATGCCGGGGTCAGAAAAAATGGTACCCAGAAGTGAAAAAAAATTTTTCAAGTCAAATGCAAAAATGGATGCTGGGATGTGAATCAGGGTGGAATTCCATACTTAAAAATGGTATTTCTTGCTGTTTTTAAAAATTGAGTGTTTTTGGTCCCTGGGCAAAAAACGTGTGATGCCGGGGTCAGAAAAAATGGTGCCCAGAAGTGAAAAAATTTTTTCAAGTCAAATGTAAAAACAGATGCTAGGATGTGAATCAGGGTGGAATTCCATACTTAAAAATGGTATTGCTTGCTGTTTTTAAAAATTGAGTGTTTTTGGTCCCTGGGGAAAAAACGCGTGATGCCGGAGTCATAAAAAATGGTGCCCAGAAGTGAATTTTTTTTCAAGTCAAATGCAAAAACGGATGCTAGGACGTGAATCAGGGTGGAATTCCATACTTAAAAATGGTATTTCTTGCTGTTTTGAAAAATTGAGTGTTTTTGGTCCCTGGGCAAAAAACGTGTGATGCCGGGGTCAGAAAAAATGGTGCCCAGAAGTGAAAATTTTTTTTTCAAGTCAAATGCAAAGATGGATGCCAGGACGTGAATCAGGGTGGAATTCCATACTTAAAAATGGTATTGCTTGCTGTTTTTAAAAATTGAGTGTTTTTGGTCCCTGGGGAAAAAACGCGTGATGCCGGGGTCAGAAAAAATGGTACCCAGAAGTGAAAAAAAATTTTTCAAGTCAAATGCAAAAATGGATGCTGGGATGTGAATCAGGGTGGAATTCCATACTTAAAAATGGTATTTCTTGCTGTTTTTAAAAATTGAGTGTTTTTGGTCCCTGGGCAAAAAACGTGTGATGCCGGGGTCAGAAAAAATGGTGCCCAGAAGTGAAAAAAATTTTTCAAGTCAAATGGAAAAACAGATGCTAGGATGTGAATCAGGGTGGAATTCCATACTTAAAAATGGTATTGCTTGCTGTTTTTAAAAATTGAGTGTTTTTGGTCCCTGGGGAAAAAACGCGTGATGCCGGAGTCAGAAAAAATGGTGCCCAGAAGTGAATTTTTTTTCAAGTCAAATGCAAAAACGGATGCTAGGACGTGAATCAGGGTGGAATTCCATACTTAAAAATGGTATTTCTTGCTGTTTTGAAAAATTGAGTGTTTTTGGTCCCTGGGCAAAAAACGTGTGATGCCGGGGTCAGAAAAAATGGTGCCCAGAAGTGAAAATTTTTTTTTCAAGTCAAATGCAAAGATGGATGCTAGGACGTGAATCAGGGTGGAATTCCATACTTAAAAATGGTATTGCTTGCTGTTTTTAAAAATTGAGTGTTTTTGGTCCCTGGGGAAAAAACGCGTGATGCCGGGGTCAGAAAAAATGGTACCCAGAAGTGAAAAAAAATTTTTCAAGTCAAATGGAAAAACAGATGCTAGGATGTGAATCAGGGTGGAATTCCGTACTTAAAAATGGTATTGCTTGCTGTTTTTAAAAATTGAGTGTTTTTGGTCCCTGGGGGAAAAACGCGTGATGCCGGGGTCAGAAAAAATGGTGCCCAGAAGTGAATTTTTTTTCAAGTTAAATGCAAAAACGGATGCTAGGACGTGAATCAGGGTGGAATTCCATACTTAAAAATTGTATTGCTTGCTGTTTTTAAAAGTTGAGTGTTTTTGGTCCCTGGGGAAAAAAATGCGTGATGCCAGGGTCAGAAAAAATGGTGCCCAGAAGAGAAAAAAATTTTTCAAGTCAAATGCAAAAATGGATGCTAGGATGTGAATCAGGGTGGAATTCCATACTTAAAAATGGTATTGCTTGCTGTTTTAAAAAATTGAGTGTTTTTGGTCCGTGGGGAAAAAATGCGTGATGCCAGGGTCAGAAAAAATGGTGCCCAGAAGTGAAAATTTTTTTTCAAGTCAAATGCAAAAATGGATGCTAGAACGTGAATCAGGGTGGAATTCCCTACGTAAAAATGGTATTTCTTGCTGTTTTTAAAAATTGAGTGTTTTTGGTCCCTGGGGAAAAAACGCATGATGCCGGGGTCAGAAAAAATGGTGCCCAGAAGTGAAAAATAATTTTTCAAGTCAAATGCAAAAACGGATGCTAGGACAGTAATCAGGGTGGAATTCCATACTTAAAAATGGTATTGCTTGCTGTTTTTAAAAATTGAGTGTTTTTGCTCCCTGGGCAAGAAAATGCGTGATGCCGGGGTCAGAAAAAATGGTGCCCAGAAGTGAAAAAATTTTTTTCAAGTCAAATGCAAAAACAGATGCTAAGACGTGAATCAGGGTGGAATTCCATACTTAAAAATTGTATTACTTGCTTTTTTAAAAAATTGAGTGTTTTTGGTCCCTGGGCAAAAAAGGCGTGATGCAGGGGTCAGAAAAAATGGTGCCCAGAAGTGAATTTTTTTTCCAAGTTAAATGCAAAAACGGATGCTAGGACGTGAATCAGGGTGGAATTCCATACTTAAAAATGGTATTGCTTGCTGTTTTTAAAAATTGAGTGTTTTTGGTCCCTGGGGAAAAAACGCGTGATGCAGGGGTCAGAAAAAATGGTGCCCAGAAGTGAAAATTTTTTTTTCAAGTCAAATGCAAAAACGGATGCTAGGACATGAATCAGGGTGGAATTCCATAGTTAAAAATGGTATTGCTTGCTGTTTTTAAAAATTGAGTGTTTTTGGTCCCTGGGGAAAAAACGCGTGATGCCGGGGTCAGAAAAAATGGTGCCCAGAAGTATAAAAAAAATTTTCAAGTCAAATGCAAAAATGGATGCTAGGATGTGAATCAGGGTGGAATTCCATACTTAAAAATGGTATTGCTTGCTGTTTTTAAAGATTGAGTGTTTTTGGTCCCTGGGGAAAAAACGCGTGATGCCGGGGTCAGAAAAAATGGTGCCCAGAAGTGAAAAAAAATTTTTCAAGTCAAATGCAAAGATGGATGTTGGACGTGAATCAGGGTGGAATTCCATACTTAAAAATGGTATTGCTTGCTGTTTTTAAAAATTGAGTGTTTTTGGTCCCTGGGCAAAAAACGTGTGATGCCGGGGTCAGAAAAAATGGTGCCCAGAAGTGAAAATTTTTTTTTCAAGTCAAATGCAAAGATGGATGCTAGGACGTGAATCAGGGTGGAATTCCATACTTAAAAATGGTATTGCTTGCTGTTTTTAAAAATTGAGTGTTTTTGGTCCCTGGGCAAAAAACCGCGTAATGCTGGGGTCAGAAAAAATGGTGCCCAGAAGTGAATTTTTTTTTCCAAGTTACATGCAAAAACGGATGCTAGGACGTGAATCAGGGTGGAATTCCATACTTAAAAATGGTATTGCTTGCTTTTTTAAAAAATTGAGTGTTTTTGGTCCCTGGGGAAAAAAACGCGTGATGCCAGGGTCAGAAAAAATGGTGCCCAGAAGAGAAAAAAAAATTTTCAAGTCAAATGCAAAAATGGATGCTAGGACGTGAATCAGGGTGGAATTCCATACTTAAAAATGGTATTGCTTGCTGTTTTAAAAAATTGAGTGTTTTTGGTCCGTGGGGAAAAAACGCGTGATGCCGGGGTCAGAAAAAATGGTGCCCAGAAATGATTTTTTTTTCAAGTCAAATGCAAAAATAGATGCTAGGACGTGAATGAGGGTGGAATTCCATACTTAAAAATTGTATTACTTGCTTTTTTAAAAAATTGAGTGTTTTTGGTCCCTGGGGAAAAAACGCGTGATGCCGGGGTCAGAAAAAATGGTGCCCAGTAGTGAATTTTTTTTCCAAGTTAAATGCAAAAATGGATGCTAGGACATGAATCAGGGTGGAATTCCATACTTAAAAATGGTATTGCTTGCTGTTTTTAAAAATTGAGTGTTTTTGGTCCCTGGGGAAAAAACGCGTGATGCAGGGGTCAGAAAAAATGGTGCCCAGAAGTGAAAATTTTTTTTTCAAGTCAAATGCAAAAACGGATGCTAGGATGTGAATCAGGGTGGAATTCCATACTTAAAAATGGTATTGCTTGCTGTTTTTAAAAATTGAGTGTTTTTGCTCCCTGGGCAAGAAAATGCGTGATGCCTGGGTCAGAAAAAATGGTGCCCAGAAGTGAAAAAAAATTTTTCAAGTCAAATGCAAAAACGGATGCTAGGACGTGAATCAGGGTGGAATTTCATACTTAAAAATGGTATTGCTTGCTGTTTTTAAAAATTGAGTGTTTTTGGTCCCTGGGGAAAAAACGCGTGATGGTCAGAAAAAATGGTGCCCAGAAGTGAAAAAACAATTTTCAAGTCAAATGGAAAAACGGATGCTAGGACATGAATCAGGGTGGAATTCCATACTTAAAAATGGTATTGCTTGCTGTTTTTAAAAATTGAGTGTTTTTGGTCCCTGGGGAAAAAACGCGTGATGCCGGGGTCAGAAAAAATGGTGCCCAGAAGTGAAAAAAAATTTTCAAGTCAAATGCAAGAATGGATGCTAGGACATTAATTAGGGTGGAATTCCATACTTTAAAATGGTATTGCTTGCTGTTTTTAAAAATTGAGTGTTTTTGGTCCCTGGGCAAAAAAACGTGTGATGCCCGGGTCAGAAAAAATGGTGCCCAGAAGTGAAAAAATTTTTTCAAGTCAAATGCAAGAACGGATGCTAGGACATTAATTAGGGTGGAATTCCATACTTTAAAATGGTATTGCTTGCTTTTTAAAAAAATTGAGTGTTTTTGGTGCCTGGGCAAAAAAACTTGTGATGCTGGGGTCAGAAAAAATGGTGCCCAGAAGTGAAAATTTTTTTTTCAAGTCAAATGCAAAGATGGATGCTAGGACGTGAATCAGGGTGGAATTCCATACTTAAAAATGGTATTGCTTGCTGTTTTTAAAAATTGAGTGTTTTTGGTCCCTGGGCAAAAAACCGCGTAATGCTGGGGTCAGAAAAAATGGTGCCCAGAAGTGAATTTTTTTTTCCAAGTTACATGCAAAAACGGATGCTAGGACGTGAATCAGGGTGGAATTCCATACTTAAAAATGGTATTGCTTGCTTTTTTAAAAAATTGAGTGTTTTTGGTCCCTGGGGAAAAAAACGCGTGATGCCAGGGTCAGAAAAAATGGTGCCCAGAAGAGAAAAAAAAATTTTCAAGTCAAATGCAAAAATGGATGCTAGGATGTGAATCAGGGTGGAATTCCATACTTAAAAATGGTATTGCTTGCTGTTTTTAAAAATTGAGTGTTTTTGGTCCCTGGGCAAAAAAACGCTTGATGCCGGGGTCAGAAAAAATGGTGCCCAGAAGTGAAAAAAAAATTTTCAAGTCAAATGCAAAAATGGATGCTAGGACGTGAATCAGGGTGGAATTCCATACTTAAAAATGGTATTGCTTGCTGTTTTAAAAAATTGAGTGTTTTTGGTCCGTGGGGAAAAAACGCGTGATGCCGGGGTCAGAAAAAATGGTGCCCAGAAATGATTTTTTTTTCAAGTCAAATGCAAAAATAGATGCTAGGACGTGAATGAGGGTGGAATTCCATACTTAAAAATTGTATTACTTGCTTTTTTAAAAAATTGAGTGTTTTTGGTCCCTGGGGAAAAAACGCGTGATGCCGGGGTCAGAAAAAATGGTGCCCAGTAGTGAATTTTTTTTCCAAGTTAAATGCAAAAATGGATGCTAGGACATGAATCAGGGTGGAATTCCATACTTAAAAATGGTATTGCTTGCTGTTTTTAAAAATTGAGTGTTTTTGGTCCCTGGGGAAAAAACGCGTGATGCAGGGGTCAGAAAAAATGGTGCCCAGAAGTGAAAATTTTTTTTTCAAGTCAAATGCAAAAACGGATGCTAGGATGTGAATCAGGGTGGAATTCCATACTTAAAAATGGTATTGCTTGCTGTTTTTAAAAATTGAGTGTTTTTGCTCCCTGGGCAAGAAAATGCGTGATGCCTGGGTCAGAAAAAATGGTGCCCAGAAGTGAAAAAAAATTTTTCAAGTCAAATGCAAAAACGGATGCTAGGACGTGAATCAGGGTGGAATTTCATACTTAAAAATGGTATTGCTTGCTGTTTTTAAAAATTGAGTGTTTTTGGTCCCTGGGGAAAAAACGCGTGATGGTCAGAAAAAATGGTGCCCAGAAGTGAAAAAAAATTTTCAAGTCAAATGGAAAAACGGATGCTAGGACATGAATCAGGGTGGAATTCCATACTTAAAAATGGTATTGCTTGCTGTTTTTAAAAATTGAGTGTTTTTGGTCCCTGGGGAAAAAACGCGTGATGCCGGGGTCAGAAAAAATGGTGCCCAGAAGTGAAAAAATTTTTTCAAGTCAAATGCAAAAACGGATGCTAGGACATTAATCAAGGTGGAATTCCATACTTAAAAATGGTATTGCTTGCTGTTTTTAAAAATTGAGTGTTTTTGGTCCCTGGCAAAAAAGGCGTGATGCCGGGGTCAGAAAAAATGGTGCCCAGAAGTGAAAAAAAATTTTCAAGTCAAATGCAAGAATGGATGCTAGGACATTAATTAGGGTGGAATTCCATACTTTAAAATGGTATTGCTTGCTGTTTTTAAAAATTGAGTGTTTTTGGTCCCTGGGCAAAAAAACGTGTGATGCCCGGGTCAGAAAAAATGGTGCCCAGAAGTGAAAAAATTTTTTCAAGTCAAATGCAAGAACGGATGCTAGGACATTAATTAGGGTGGAATTCCATACTTTAAAATGGTATTGCTTGCTTTTTAAAAAAATTGAGTGTTTTTGGTGCCTGGGCAAAAAAACTTGTGATGCTGGGGTCAGAAAAAATGGTGCCCAGAAGTGAAAAAAATTTTTTCAACTCAAATGCAAAAACGGATGCTAGGACGTGAATCAGGGTGGAATTCCATACTTAAAAATGGTATTGCTTGCTGTTTTTAAAAATTGAGTGTTTTTGGTCCCTGGGCAAAAAAACGCGTGATGCCGGGGTCAGAAAAAATGGTGCCCAGAAGTGAAAAAAAAATTTCAAGTCAAAAGCAAAAACGGATACCAGGACATTAATCAGGGTGGAATTCCATACTTAAAAATGGTATTGCTTGCTGTTTTTAAAAATTGAGTGTTTTTGGTCCCTGGGGAAAAAACGTGTGATGCCGGGGTCAGAAAAAATGGTGCACAGAAGTGAAAAAAAATTTTTCAAGTCAAATGGAAAAACGGATGCTAGGACGTGAATCAGGGTGGACTTCCATACTTAAAAATGGTATTGCTTGCTGTTTTTAAAAATTGAGTGTTTTTGGTCCCTGGGGAAAAAACGCGTGATGCCGGGGTCAGAAAAAATGGTGCCCAGAAGTGAAAAAATTTTTTTCAAGTAAAATGGAAAAACGGATGCTAGGACGTGAATCAGGGTGGAATTCCATACTTAAAAATGGTATTGCTTGCTGTTTTTAAAAATTGAGTGTTTTTGGTCCCTGGGGAAAAAACGCGTGATGCCGGGGTCAGAAAAAATGGTGCACAGAAGTGAAAAAAAAATTTTCAAGTCAAATGGAAAAACGGATGCTAGGACGTGAATCAGGGTGGAATTCCATACTTAAAAATGGTATTGCTTGCTGTTTTTTAAAATTGAGTGTTTTTGGTCCCTGGGGAAAAAACGCGTGATGCCGGGGTTAGAAAAAATGGTGCACAGAAGTGAAAAAAAATTTTTCAAGTCAAATGCAAAAATGTATGCTAGGACGTGAATCAGGGTGGAATTCCATACTTAAAAATGGTATCGCTTGCTGTTTTTAAAAATTGAGTGTTTTTGGTCCCTGGGGGAAAAACGCGTGATGCCGGGGTCAGAAAAAATGGTGCCCAGAAGTGAAAAAATTTTTTTCAAGTAAAATGGAAAAACGGATGCTAGGACGTGAATCAGGGTGGAATTCCATACTTAAAAATGGTATTGCTTGCTGTTTTTAAAAATTGAGTGTTTTTGGTCCCTGGGGAAAAAACGCGTGATGCCGGGGTCAGAAAAAATGGTGCCCAGAAGTGAAAAAAAATTTTTCAAGTCAAATGGAAAAACGGATGCTAGGACGTGAATCAGGGTGGAATTCCATACTTAAAAATGGTATTGCTTGCTGTTTTTAAAAATTGAGTGTTTTTGGTCCCTGGGGAAAAAACGCGTGATGCCGGGGTCAGAAAAAATGGTGCCCAGAAGTGAAAAAAAAATTTTCAAGTCAAATGCAAAAACGGATGCTAGGATATGAATCAGGGTGGAATTCCATACTTAAAAATGGTATTGCTTGCTGTTTTTAAAAATTGAGTGTTTTTGGTCCCTGGGGAAAAATCGCGTGATGCCGTGGTCAGAAAAAATGGTGCCCAGAAGTGAAAAAAAAATTACAAGTCAAAAGCAAAAACGGATGCTAGGACGTGAATCAGGGTGGAATTCCATACTTAAAAATGGTATTGCTTGCTGTTTTTAAAAATTGAGTGTTTTTGGTCCCTGGGGAAAAAACGCGTGATGCCGGGGTCAGAAAAAATGGTGCCCAGAAGTGAAAAAAAATTTTCAAGTCAAATGCAAAAACGGATGCTAGGATGTGAATCAGGGTGGAATTCCATACTTAAAAATGGTATTGCTTGCTGTTTTTAAAAATTGAGTGTTTTTGGTCCCTGGGGAAAAAACGCGTGATGCCGGGGTCAGAAAAAATGGTGCCCAGAAGTGAAAATTTTTTTTTCAAGTCAAATGCAAAGATGGATGTTGGACGTGAATCAGGGTGGAATTCCATACTTAAAAATGGTATTCCTTGCTGTTTTTAAAAATTGAGTGTTTTTGGTCCCTGGGGAAAAAACGCGTGATGCCGGGGTCAGAAAAAATGGTACCCAGAAGTGAAAAAAAATTTTTCAAGTCAAATGCAAAAATGGATGCTGGGATGTGAATCAGGGTGGAATTCCATACTTAAAAATGGTATTTCTTGCTGTTTTTAAAAATTGAGTGTTTTTGGTCCCTGGGCAAAAAACGTGTGATGCCGGGGTCAGAAAAAATGGTGCCCAGAAGTGAAAAAATTTTTTCAAGTCAAATGGAAAAACAGATGCTAGGATGTGAATCAGGGTGGAATTCCATACTTAAAAATGGTATTGCTTGCTGTTTTTAAAAATTGAGTGTTTTTGGTCCCTGGGGAAAAAACGCGTGATGCCGGAGTCAGAAAAAATGGTGCCCAGAAGTGAATTTTTTTTCAAGTCAAATGCAAAAACGGATGCTAGGACGTGAATCAGGGTGGAATTCCATACTTAAAAATGGTATTTCTTGCTGTTTTGAAAAATTGAGTGTTTTTGGTCCCTGGGCAAAAAACGTGTGATGCCGGGGTCAGAAAAAATGGTGCCCAGAAGTGAAAATTTTTTTTTCAAGTCAAATGCAAAGATGGATGCTAGGACGTGAATCAGGGTGGAATTCCATACTTAAAAATGGTATTGCTTGCTGTTTTTAAAAATTGAGTGTTTTTGGTCCCTGGGGAAAAAACGCGTGATGCCGGGGTCAGAAAAAATGGTACCCAGAAGTGAAAAAAAATTTTTCAAGTCAAATGCAAAAATGGATGCTGGGATGTGAATCAGGGTGGAATTCCATACTTAAAAATGGTATTTCTTGCTGTTTTTAAAAATTGAGTGTTTTTGGTCCCTGGGCAAAAAACGTGTGATGCCGGGGTCAGAAAAAATGGTGCCCAGAAGTGAAAAAATTTTTTCAAGTCAAATGGAAAAACAGATGCTAGGATGTGAATCAGGGTGGAATTCCATACTTAAAAATGGTATTGCTTGCTGTTTTTAAAAATTGAGTGTTTTTGGTCCCTGGGCAAAAAACGTATGATGCCGGGGTCAGAAAAAATGGTGCCCAGAAGTGAAAAAATTTTTTCAAGTCAAATGCAAAAATGGATGCTGGGATGTGAATCAGGGTGGAATTCCATACTTAAAAATGGTATTTCTTGCTGTTTTGAAAAATTGAGTGTTTTTGGTCCCTGGGCAAAAAACGTATGATGCCGGGGTCAGAAAAAATGGTACCCAGAAGTGAAAAAAATTTTTTCAAGTCAAATGCAAAAATGGATGCTGGGATGTGAATCAGGGTGGAATTCCATACTTAAAAATGGTATTTCTTGCTGTTTTTAAAAATTGAGTGTTTTTGGTCCCTGGGCAAAAAACGTATGATGCCGGGGTCAGAAAAAATGGTGCCCAGAAGTGAAAAAATTTTTTCAAGTCAAATGGAAAAACAGATGCTAGGATGTGAATCAGGGTGGAATTCCATACTTAAAAATGGTATTGCTTGCTGTTTTTAAAAATTGAGTGTTTTTGGTCCCTGGGGAAAAAACGCGTGATGCCAGGGTCAGAAAAAATGGTGCCCAGAAGTGAATTTTTTTTCAAGTTAAATGCAAAAACGGATGCTAGGACGTGAATCAGGGTGGAATTCCATACTTAAAAATTGTATTGCTTGCTGTTTTTAAAAGTTGAGTGTTTTTGGTCCCTGGGGAAAAAAATGCGTGATGCCAGGGTCAGAAAAAATGGTGCCCAGAAGAGAAAAAAAATTTTCAAGTCAAATGCAAAAATGGATGCTAGGATGTGAATCAGGGTGGAATTCCATACTTAAAAATGGTATTGCTTGCTGTTTTAAAAAATTGAGTGTTTTTGGTCCGTGGGGAAAAAACGCGTGATGCCTGGGTCAGAAAAAATGGTGCCCAGAAGTGAAAATTTTTTTTCAAGTCAAATGCAAAAATGGATGCTAGAACGTGAATCAGGGTGGAATTCCATACGTAAAAATGGTATTTCTTGCTGTTTTTAAAAATTGAGTGTTTTTGGTCCCTGGGGAAAAAACGCATGATGCCGGGGTCAGAAAAAATGGTGCCCAGAAGTGAAAAAAAAATTTCAAGTCAAAAGCAAAAACGGATACCAGGACATTAATCAGGGTGGAATTCCATACTTAAAAATGGTATTGCTTGCTGTTTTTAAAAATTGAGTGTTTTTGGTCCCTGGGGAAAAAACGCGTGATGCCGGGGTCAGAAAAAATGGTGCACAGAAGTGAAAAAAAAATTTTCAAGTCAAATGGAAAAACGGATGCTAGGACGTGAATCAGGGTGGAATTCCATACTTAAAAATGGTATTGCTTGCTGTTTTTTAAAATTGAGTGTTTTTGGTCCCTGGGGAAAAAACGCGTGATGCCGGGGTTAGAAAAAATGGTGCACAGAAGTGAAAAAAAATTTTTCAAGTCAAATGCAAAAATGTATGCTAGGACGTGAATCAGGGTGGAATTCCATACTTAAAAATGGTATCGCTTGCTGTTTTTAAAAATTGAGTGTTTTTGGTCCCTGGGGGAAAAACGCGTGATGCCGGGGTCAGAAAAAATGGTGCCCAGAAGTGAAAAAAAAATTTTCAAGTCAATTGCAAAAACGGATGCTAGGATATGAATCAGGGTGGAATTCCATACTTAAAAATGGTATTTCTTGCTGTTTTTAAAAATTGAGTGTTTTTGGTCCCTGGGCAAAAAACGTATGATGCCGGGGTCAGAAAAAATGGTGCCCAGAAGTGAAAAAATTTTTTCAAGTCAAATGCAAAAATGGATGCTGGGATGTGAATCAGGGTGGAATTCCATACTTAAAAATGGTATTTCTTGCTGTTTTGAAAAATTGAGTGTTTTTGGTCCCTGGGGAAAAAACGTATGATGCCGGGGTCAGAAAAAATGGTACCCAGAAGTGAAAAAAATTTTTTCAAGTCAAATGCAAAAATGGATGCTGGGATGTGAATCAGGGTGGAATTCCATACTTAAAAATGGTATTTCTTGCTGTTTTTAAAAATTGAGTGTTTTTGGTCCCTGGGCAAAAAACGTATGATGCCGGGGTCAGAAAAAATGGTGCCCAGAAGTGAAAAAATTTTTTCAAGTCAAATGGAAAAACAGATGCTAGGATGTGAATCAGGGTGGAATTCCATACTTAAAAATGGTATTGCTTGCTGTTTTTAAAAATTGAGTGTTTTTGGTCCCTGGGGAAAAAACGCGTGATGCCAGGGTCAGAAAAAATGGTGCCCAGAAGTGAATTTTTTTTCAAGTTAAATGCAAAAACGGATGCTAGGACGTGAATCAGGGTGGAATTCCATACTTAAAAATTGTATTGCTTGCTGTTTTTAAAAGTTGAGTGTTTTTGGTCCCTGGGGAAAAAAATGCGTGATGCCAGGGTCAGAAAAAATGGTGCCCAGAAGAGAAAAAAAATTTTCAAGTCAAATGCAAAAATGGATGCTAGGATGTGAATCAGGGTGGAATTCCATACTTAAAAATGGTATTGCTTGCTGTTTTAAAAAATTGAGTGTTTTTGGTCCGTGGGGAAAAAACGCGTGATGCCTGGGTCAGAAAAAATGGTGCCCAGAAGTGAAAATTTTTTTTCAAGTCAAATGCAAAAATGGATGCTAGAACGTGAATCAGGGTGGAATTCCATACGTAAAAATGGTATTTCTTGCTGTTTTTAAAAATTGAGTGTTTTTGGTCCCTGGGGAAAAAACGCATGATGCCGGGGTCAGAAAAAATGGTGCCCAGAAGTGAAAAAAAAATTTCAAGTCAAAAGCAAAAACGGATACCAGGACATTAATCAGGGTGGAATTCCATACTTAAAAATGGTATTGCTTGCTGTTTTTAAAAATTGAGTGTTTTTGGTCCCTGGGGAAAAAACGCGTGATGCCGGGGTCAGAAAAAATGGTGCACAGAAGTGAAAAAAAAATTTTCAAGTCAAATGGAAAAACGGATGCTAGGACGTGAATCAGGGTGGAATTCCATACTTAAAAATGGTATTGCTTGCTGTTTTTTAAAATTGAGTGTTTTTGGTCCCTGGGGAAAAAACGCGTGATGCCGGGGTTAGAAAAAATGGTGCACAGAAGTGAAAAAAAATTTTTCAAGTCAAATGCAAAAATGTATGCTAGGACGTGAATCAGGGTGGAATTCCATACTTAAAAATGGTATCGCTTGCTGTTTTTAAAAATTGAGTGTTTTTGGTCCCTGGGGGAAAAACGCGTGATGCCGGGGTCAGAAAAAATGGTGCCCAGAAGTGAAAAAAAAATTTTCAAGTCAATTGCAAAAACGGATGCTAGGATATGAATCAGGGTGGAATTCCATACTTAAAAATGGTATTGCTTGCTGTTTTTAAAAATTGAGTGTTTTTGGTCCCTGGGGAAAAATCCCGTGATGCCGTGGTCAGAAAAAATGGTGCCCAGAAGTGAAAAAAATTTTTCAAGTCAAATGCAAGAACGGATGCTAGGACGTGAATCAGGGTGGAATTCCATACTTAAAAATGGTATTGCTTGCTGTTTTTAAAAATTGAGTGTTTTTGGTCCCTGGGCAAAAAAACGCGTGATGCCCGGGTCAGAAAAAATGGTGCCCAGAAGTGAAAAAAAAATTTCAAGTCAAAAGCAAAAATGGATGCTAGGACGTGAATCAGGGTGGAATTCCATACTTAAAAATGGTATTGCTTGCTGTTTTTAAAAATTGAGTGTTTTTGGTCCCTGGGGAAAAAACGCGTGATGCCGGGGTCAGAAAAAATGGTGCACAGAAGTGAAAAAAAATTTTCAAGTCAAATGCAAAAACGGATGCTAGGATGTGAATCAGGGTGGAATTCCATACTTAAAAATGGTATTGCTTGCTGTTTTTAAAAATTGAGTGTTTTTGGTCCCTGGGGAAAAAACGCGTGATGCCGGGGTCAGAAAAAATGGTGCCCAGAAGTGAAAATTTTTTTTTCAAGTCAAATGCAAAGATGGATGTTGGACGTGAATCAGGGTGGAATTCCATACTTAAAAATGGTATTTCTTGCTGTTTTTAAAAATTGAGTGTTTTTGGTCCCTGGGCAAAAAACGTATGATGCCGGGGTCAGAAAAAATGGTGCCCAGAAGTGAAAAAATTTTTTCAAGTCAAATGGAAAAACAGATGCTAGGATGTGAATCAGGGTGGAATTCCATACTTAAAAATGGTATTGCTTGCTGTTTTTAAAAATTGAGTGTTTTTGGTCCCTGGGGAAAAAACGCGTGATGCCGGGGTCAGAAAAAATGGTGCCCAGAAGTGAATTTTTTTTCAAGTTAAATGCAAAAACGGATGCTAGGACGTGAATCAGGGTGGAATTCCATACTTAAAAATTGTATTGCTTGCTGTTTTTAAAAGTTGAGTGTTTTTGGTCCCTGGGGAAAAAAATGCGTGATGCCAGGGTCAGAAAAAATGGTGCCCAGAAGAGAAAAAAAATTTTCAAGTCAAATGCAAAAATGGATGCTAGGATGTGAATCAGGGTGGAATTCCATACTTAAAAATGGTATTGCTTGCTGTTTTAAAAAATTGAGTGTTTTTGGTCCGTGGGGAAAAAACGCGTGATGCCTGGGTCAGAAAAAATGGTGCCCAGAAGTGAAAATTTTTTTCCAAGTCAAATGCAAAAATGGATGCTAGAACGTGAATCAGGGTGGAATTCCATACGTAAAAATGGTATTTCTTGCTGTTTTTAAAAATTGAGTGTTTTTGGTCCCTGGGGAAAAAACGCATGATGCCGGGGTCAGAAAAAATGGTGCCCAGAAGTGAAAAAAAAATTTCAAGTCAAAAGCAAAAACGGATACCAGGACATTAATCAGGGTGGAATTCCATACTTAAAAATGGTATTGCTTGCTGTTTTTAAAAATTGAGTGTTTTTGGTCCCTGGGGAAAAAACGCGTGATGCCGGGGTCAGAAAAAATGGTGCACAGAAGTGAAAAAAAAATTTTCAAGTCAAATGGAAAAACGGATGCTAGGACGTGAATCAGGGTGGAATTCCATACTTAAAAATGGTATTGCTTGCTGTTTTTTAAAATTGAGTGTTTTTGGTCCCTGGGGAAAAAACGCGTGATGCCGGGGTTAGAAAAAATGGTGCACAGAAGTGAAAAAAAATTTTTCAAGTCAAATGCAAAAATGTATGCTAGGACGTGAATCAGGGTGGAATTCCATACTTAAAAATGGTATCGCTTGCTGTTTTTAAAAATTGAGTGTTTTTGGTCCCTGGGGGAAAAACGCGTGATGCCAGGGTCAGAAAAAATGGTGCCCAGAAGTGAAAAAAAATTTTTCAAGTCAATTGCAAAAACGGATGCTAGGATATGAATCAGGGTGGAATTCCATACTTAAAAATGGTATTGCTTGCTGTTTTTAAAAATTGAGTGTTTTTGGTCCCTGGGGAAAAATCGCGTGATGCCGTGGTCAGAAAAAATGGTGCCCAGAAGTGAAAAAAATTTTTCAAGTCAAATGCAAGAACGGATGCTAGGACGTGAATCAGGGTGGAATTCCATACTTAAAAATGGTATTGCTTGCTGTTTTTAAAAATTGAGTGTTTTTGGTCCCTGGGCAAAAAAACGCGTGATGCCCGGGTCAGAAAAAATGGTGCCCAGAAGTGAAAAAAAAATTTCAAGTCAAAAGCAAAAACGGATGCTAGGACGTGAATCAGGGTGGAATTCCATACTTAAAAATGGTATTGCTTGCTGTTTTTAAAAATTGAGTGTTTTTGGTCCCTGGGGAAAAAACGCGTGATGCCGGGGTCAGAAAAAATGGTGCACAGAAGTGAAAAAAAATTTTCAAGTCAAATGCAAAAACGGATGCTAGGATGTGAATCAGGGTGGAATTCCATACTTAAAAATGGTATTGCTTGCTGTTTTTAAAAATTGAGTGTTTTTGGTCCCTGGGGAAAAAACGCGTGATGCCGGGGTCAGAAAAAATGGTGCCCAGAAGTGAAAATTTTTTTTTCAAGTCAAATGCAAAGATGGATGTTGGACGTGAATCAGGGTGGAATTCCATACTTAAAAATGGTATTTCTTGCTGTTTTTAAAAATTGAGTGTTTTTGGTCCCTGGGGAAAAAACGTGTGATGCCGGGGTCAGAAAAAATGGTGCCCAGAAGTGAAAAAAATTTTTCAAGTCAAATGGAAAAACAGATGCTAGGATGTGAATCAGGGTGGAATTCCATACTTAAAAATGGTATTGCTTGCTGTTTTTAAAAATTGCGTGTTTTTGGTCCCTGGGGAAAAAACGCGTGATGCCGGAGTCAGAAAAAATGGTGCCCAGAAGTGAATTTTTTTTCAAGTCAAATGCAAAAACGGATGCTAGGACGTGAATCAGGGTGGAATTCCATACTTAAAAATGGTATTTCTTGCTGTTTTGAAAAATTGAGTGTTTTTGGTCCCTGGGCAAAAAACGTGTGATGCCGGGGTCAGAAAAAATGGTGCCCAGAAGTGAAAATTTTTTTTTCAAGTCAAATGCAAAGATGGATGCTAGGACGTGAATCAGGGTGGAATTCCATACTTAAAAATGGTATTGCTTGCTGTTTTTAAAAATTGAGTGTTTTTGGTCCCTGGGGAAAAAACGCGTGATGCCGGGGTCAGAAAAAATGGTACCCAGAAGTGAAAAAAAAATTTTCAAGTCAAATGCAAAAATGGATGCTGGGATGTGAATCAGGGTGGAATTCCATACTTAAAAATGGTATTTCTTGCTGTTTTTAAAAATTGAGTGTTTTTGGTCCCTGGGCAAAAAACGTGTGATGCCGGGGTCAGAAAAAATGGTGCCCAGAAGTGAAAAAATTTTTTCAAGTCAAATGGAAAAACAGATGCTAGGATGTGAATCAGGGTGGAATTCCATACTTAAAAATGGTATTGCTTGCTGTTTTTAAAAATTGAGTGTTTTTGGTCCCTGGGGAAAAAACGCATGATGCCGGAGTCAGAAAAAATGGTGCCCAGAAGTGAATTTTTTTTCAAGTCAAATGCAAAAACGGATGCTAGGACGTGAATCAGGGTGGAATTCCATACTTAAAAATGGTATTTCTTGCTGTTTTGAAAAATTGAGTGTTTTTGGTCCCTGGGCAAAAAACGTATGATGCCGGGGTCAGAAAAAATGGTACCCAGAAGTGAAAAAAATTTTTTCAAGTCAAATGCAAAAATGGATGCTGGGATGTGAATCAGGGTGGAATTCCATACTTAAAAATGGTATTTCTTGCTGTTTTTAAAAATTGAGTGTTTTTGGTCCCTGGGCAAAAAACGTATGATGCCGGGGTCAGAAAAAATGGTGCCCAGAAGTGAAAAAATTTTTTCAAGTCAAATGGAAAAACAGATGCTAGGATGTGAATCAGGGTGGAATTCCATACTTAAAAATGGTATTGCTTGCTGTTTTTAAAAATTGAGTGTTTTTGGTCCCTGGGGAAAAAACGCGTGATGCCAGGGTCAGAAAAAATGGTGCCCAGAAGTGAATTTTTTTTCAAGTTAAATGCAAAAACGGATGCTAGGACGTGAATCAGGGTGGAATTCCATACTTAAAAATTGTATTGCTTGCTGTTTTTAAAAGTTGAGTGTTTTTGGTCCCTGGGGAAAAAAATGCGTGATGCCAGGGTCAGAAAAAATGGTGCCCAGAAGAGAAAAAAAATTTTCAAGTCAAATGCAAAAATGGATGCTAGGATGTGAATCAGGGTGGAATTCCATACTTAAAAATGGTATTGCTTGCTGTTTTAAAAAATTGAGTGTTTTTGGTCCGTGGGGAAAAAACGCGTGATGCCTGGGTCAGAAAAAATGGTGCCCAGAAGTGAAAATTTTTTTTCAAGTCAAATGCAAAAATGGATGCTAGAACGTGAATCAGGGTGGAATTCCATACGTAAAAATGGTATTTCTTGCTGTTTTTAAAAATTGAGTGTTTTTGGTCCCTGGGCAAAAAACGTATGATGCCGGGGTCAGAAAAAATGGTGCCCAGAAGTGAAAAAATTTTTTCAAGTCAAATGCAAAAATGGATGCTGGGATGTGAATCAGGGTGGAATTCCATACTTAAAAATGGTATTTCTTGCTGTTTTGAAAAATTGAGTGTTTTTGGTCCCTGGGCAAAAAACGTATGATGCCGGGGTCAGAAAAAATGGTACCCAGAAGTGAAAAAAATTTTTTCAAGTCAAATGCAAAAATGGATGCTGGGATGTGAATCAGGGTGGAATTCCATACTTAAAAATGGTATTTCTTGCTGTTTTTAAAAATTGAGTGTTTTTGGTCCCTGGGCAAAAAACGTATGATGCCGGGGTCAGAAAAAATGGTGCCCAGAAGTGAAAAAATTTTTTCAAGTCAAATGGAAAAACAGATGCTAGGATGTGAATCAGGGTGGAATTCCATACTTAAAAATGGTATTGCTTGCTGTTTTTAAAAATTGAGTGTTTTTGGTCCCTGGGGAAAAAACGCGTGATGCCAGGGTCAGAAAAAATGGTGCCCAGAAGTGAATTTTTTTTCAAGTTAAATGCAAAAACGGATGCTAGGACGTGAATCAGGGTGGAATTCCATACTTAAAAATTGTATTGCTTGCTGTTTTTAAAAGTTGAGTGTTTTTGGTCCCTGGGGAAAAAAATGCGTGATGCCAGGGTCAGAAAAAATGGTGCCCAGAAGAGAAAAAAAATTTTCAAGTCAAATGCAAAAATGGATGCTAGGATGTGAATCAGGGTGGAATTCCATACTTAAAAATGGTATTGCTTGCTGTTTTAAAAAATTGAGTGTTTTTGGTCCGTGGGGAAAAAACGCGTGATGCCTGGGTCAGAAAAAATGGTGCCCAGAAGTGAAAATTTTTTTTCAAGTCAAATGCAAAAATGGATGCTAGAACGTGAATCAGGGTGGAATTCCATACGTAAAAATGGTATTTCTTGCTGTTTTTAAAAATTGAGTGTTTTTGGTCCCTGGGGAAAAAACGCATGATGCCGGGGTCAGAAAAAATGGTGCCCAGAAGTGAAAAAAAAATTTCAAGTCAAAAGCAAAAACGGATACCAGGACATTAATCAGGGTGGAATTCCATACTTAAAAATGGTATTGCTTGCTGTTTTTAAAAATTGAGTGTTTTTGGTCCCTGGGGAAAAAACGCGTGATGCCGGGGTCAGAAAAAATGGTGCACAGAAGTGAAAAAAAAATTTTCAAGTCAAATGGAAAAACGGATGCTAGGACGTGAATCAGGGTGGAATTCCATACTTAAAAATGGTATTGCTTGCTGTTTTTTAAAATTGAGTGTTTTTGGTCCCTGGGGAAAAAACGCGTGATGCCGGGGTTAGAAAAAATGGTGCACAGAAGTGAAAAAAAATTTTTCAAGTCAAATGCAAAAATGTAGGCTAGGACGTGAATCAGGGTGGAATTCCATACTTAAAAATGGTATCGCTTGCTGTTTTTAAAAATTGAGTGTTTTTGGTCCCTGGGGGAAAAACGCGTGATGCCGGGGTCAGAAAAAATGGTGCCCAGAAGTGAAAAAAAAAATTTCAAGTCAATTGCAAAAACGGATGCTAGGATATGAATCAGGGTGGAATTCCATACTTAAAAATGGTATTGCTTGCTGTTTTTAAAAATTGAGTGTTTTTGGTCCCTGGGGAAAAATCGCGTGATGCCGTGGTCAGAAAAAATGGTGCCCAGAAGTGAAAAAAATTTTTCAAGTCAAATGCAAGAACGGATGCTAGGACGTGAATCAGGGTGGAATTCCATACTTAAAAATGGTATTGCTTGCTGTTTTTAAAAATTGAGTGTTTTTGGTCCCTGGGCAAAAAAACGCGTGATGCCCGGGTCAGAAAAAATGGTGCCCAGAAGTGAAAAAAAAATTTCAAGTCAAAAGCAAAAACGGATGCTAGGACGTGAATCAGGGTGGAATTCCATACTTAAAAATGGTATTGCTTGCTGTTTTTAAAAATTGAGTGTTTTTGGTCCCTGGGGAAAAAACGCGTGATGCCGGGGTCAGAAAAAATGGTGCACAGAAGTGAAAAAAAATTTTCAAGTCAAATGCAAAAACGGATGCTAGGATGTGAATCAGGGTGGAATTCCATACTTAAAAATGGTATTGCTTGCTGTTTTTAAAAATTGAGTGTTTTTGGTCCCTGGGGAAAAAACGCGTGATGCCGGGGTCAGAAAAAATGGTGCCAAGAAGTGAAAATTTTTTTTTCAAGTCAAATGCAAAGATGGATGTTGGACGTGAATCAGGGTGGAATTCCATACTTAAAAATGGTATTTCTTGCTGTTTTTAAAAATTGAGTGTTTTTGGTCCCTGGGGAAAAAACGTGTGATGCCGGGGTCAGAAAAAATGGTGCCCAGAAGTGAAAAAAATTTTTCAAGTCAAATGGAAAAACAGATGCTAGGATGTGAATCAGGGTGGAATTCCATACTTAAAAATGGTATTGCTTGCTGTTTTTAAAAATTGCGTGTTTTTGGTCCCTGGGGAAAAAACGCGTGATGCCGGAGTCAGAAAAAATGGTGCCCAGAAGTGAATTTTTTTTCAAGTCAAATGCAAAAACGGATGCTAGGACGTGAATCAGGGTGGAATTCCATACTTAAAAATGGTATTTCTTGCTGTTTTGAAAAATTGAGTGTTTTTGGTCCCTGGGCAAAAAACGTGTGATGCCGGGGTCAGAAAAAATGGTGCCCAGAAGTGAAAATTTTTTTTTCAAGTCAAATGCAAAGATGGATGCTAGGACGTGAATCAGGGTGGAATTCCATACTTAAAAATGGTATTGCTTGCTGTTTTTAAAAATTGAGTGTTTTTGGTCCCTGGGGAAAAAACGCGTGATGCCGGGGTCAGAAAAAATGGTACCCAGAAGTGAAAAAAAATTTTTCAAGTCAAATGCAAAAATGGATGCTGGGATGTGAATCAGGGTGGAATTCCATACTTAAAAATGGTATTTCTTGCTGTTTTTAAAAATTGAGTGTTTTTGGTCCCTGGGCAAAAAACGTATGATGCCGGGGTCAGAAAAAATGGTACCCAGAAGTGAAAAAAATTTTTTCAAGTCAAATGCAAAAATGGATGCTGGGATGTGAATCAGGGTGGAATTCCATACTTAAAAATGGTATTGCTTGCTGTTTTTAAAAATTGAGTGTTTTTGGTCCCTGGGGAAAAAACGCGTGATGCCGGGGTCAGAAAAAATGGTGCCCAGAAGTGAAAAAATTTTTTTCAAGTAAAATGGAAAAACGGATGCTAGGACGTGAATCAGGGTGGAATTCCATACTTAAAAATGGTATTGCTTGCTGTTTTTAAAAATTGAGTGTTTTTGGTCCCTGGGGAAAAAACGCGTGATGCCGGGGTCAGAAAAAATGGTGCACAGAAGTGAAAAAAAAATTTTCAAGTCAAATGGAAAAACGGATGCTAGGACGTGAATCAGGGTGGAATTCCATACTTAAAAATGGTATTGCTTGCTGTTTTTTAAAATTGAGTGTTTTTGGTCCCTGGGGAAAAAACGCGTGATGCCGGGGTTAGAAAAAATGGTGCACAGAAGTGAAAAAAAATTTTTCAAGTCAAATGCAAAAATGTATGCTAGGACGTGAATCAGGGTGGAATTCCATACTTAAAAATGGTATCGCTTGCTGTTTTTAAAAATTGAGTGTTTTTGGTCCCTGGGGGAAAAACGCGTGATGCCGGGGTCAGAAAAAATGGTGCCCAGAAGTGAAAAAATTTTTTTCAAGTAAAATGGAAAAACGGATGCTAGGACGTGAATCAGGGTGGAATTCCATACTTAAAAATGGTATTGCTTGCTGTTTTTAAAAATTGAGTGTTTTTGGTCCCTGGGGAAAAAACGCGTGATGCCGGGGTCAGAAAAAATGGTGCCCAGAAGTGAAAAAAAATTTTTCAAGTCAAATGGAAAAACGGATGCTAGGACGTGAATCAGGGTGGAATTCCATACTTAAAAATGGTATTGCTTGCTGTTTTTAAAAATTGAGTGTTTTTGGTCCCTGGGGAAAAAACGCGTGATGCCGGGGTCAGAAAAAATGGTGCCCAGAAGTGAAAAAAAAATTTTCAAGTCAAATGCAAAAACGGATGCTAGGATATGAATCAGGGTGGAATTCCATACTTAAAAATGGTATTGCTTGCTGTTTTTAAAAATTGAGTGTTTTTGGTCCCTGGGGAAAAATCGCGTGATGCCGTGGTCAGAAAAAATGGTGCCCAGAAGTGAAAAAAAAATTACAAGTCAAAAGCAAAAACGGATGCTAGGACGTGAATCAGGGTGGAATTCCATACTTAAAAATGGTATTGCTTGCTGTTTTTAAAAATTGAGTGTTTTTGGTCCCTGGGGAAAAAACGCGTGATGCCGGGGTCAGAAAAAATGGTGCCCAGAAGTGAAAAAAAATTTTCAAGTCAAATGCAAAAACGGATGCTAGGATGTGAATCAGGGTGGAATTCCATACTTAAAAATGGTATTGCTTGCTGTTTTTAAAAATTGAGTGTTTTTGGTCCCTGGGGAAAAAACGCGTGATGCCGGGGTCAGAAAAAATGGTGCCCAGAAGTGAAAATTTTTTTTTCAAGTCAAATGCAAAGATGGATGTTGGACGTGAATCAGGGTGGAATTCCATACTTAAAAATGGTATTCCTTGCTGTTTTTAAAAATTGAGTGTTTTTGGTCCCTGGGGAAAAAACGCGTGATGCCGGGGTCAGAAAAAATGGTACCCAGAAGTGAAAAAAAATTTTTCAAGTCAAATGCAAAAATGGATGCTGGGATGTGAATCAGGGTGGAATTCCATACTTAAAAATGGTATTTCTTGCTGTTTTTAAAAATTGAGTGTTTTTGGTCCCTGGGCAAAAAACGTGTGATGCCGGGGTCAGAAAAAATGGTGCCCAGAAGTGAAAAAATTTTTTCAAGTCAAATGGAAAAACAGATGCTAGGATGTGAATCAGGGTGGAATTCCATACTTAAAAATGGTATTGCTTGCTGTTTTTAAAAATTGAGTGTTTTTGGTCCCTGGGGAAAAAACGCGTGATGCCGGAGTCAGAAAAAATGGTGCCCAGAAGTGAATTTTTTTTCAAGTCAAATGCAAAAACGGATGCTAGGACGTGAATCAGGGTGGAATTCCATACTTAAAAATGGTATTTCTTGCTGTTTTGAAAAATTGAGTGTTTTTGGTCCCTGGGCAAAAAACGTGTGATGCCGGGGTCAGAAAAAATGGTGCCCAGAAGTGAAAATTTTTTTTTCAAGTCAAATGCAAAGATGGATGCTAGGACGTGAATCAGGGTGGAATTCCATACTTAAAAATGGTATTGCTTGCTGTTTTTAAAAATTGAGTGTTTTTGGTCCCTGGGGAAAAAACGCGTGATGCCGGGGTCAGAAAAAATGGTACCCAGAAGTGAAAAAAAATTTTTCAAGTCAAATGCAAAAATGGATGCTGGGATGTGAATCAGGGTGGAATTCCATACTTAAAAATGGTATTTCTTGCTGTTTTTAAAAATTGAGTGTTTTTGGTCCCTGGGCAAAAAACGTGTGATGCCGGGGTCAGAAAAAATGGTGCCCAGAAGTGAAAAAATTTTTTCAAGTCAAATGGAAAAACAGATGCTAGGATGTGAATCAGGGTGGAATTCCATACTTAAAAATGGTATTGCTTGCTGTTTTTAAAAATTGAGTGTTTTTGGTCCCTGGGCAAAAAACGTATGATGCCGGGGTCAGAAAAAATGGTGCCCAGAAGTGAAAAAATTTTTTCAAGTCAAATGCAAAAATGGATGCTGGGATGTGAATCAGGGTGGAATTCCATACTTAAAAATGGTATTTCTTGCTGTTTTGAAAAATTGAGTGTTTTTGGTCCCTGGGCAAAAAACGTATGATGCCGGGGTCAGAAAAAATGGTACCCAGAAGTGAAAAAAATTTTTTCAAGTCAAATGCAAAAATGGATGCTGGGATGTGAATCAGGGTGGAATTCCATACTTAAAAATGGTATTTCTTGCTGTTTTTAAAAATTGAGTGTTTTTGGTCCCTGGGCAAAAAACGTATGATGCCGGGGTCAGAAAAAATGGTGCCCAGAAGTGAAAAAATTTTTTCAAGTCAAATGGAAAAACAGATGCTAGGATGTGAATCAGGGTGGAATTCCATACTTAAAAATGGTATTGCTTGCTGTTTTTAAAAATTGAGTGTTTTTGGTCCCTGGGGAAAAAACGCGTGATGCCAGGGTCAGAAAAAATGGTGCCCAGAAGTGAATTTTTTTTCAAGTTAAATGCAAAAACGGATGCTAGGACGTGAATCAGGGTGGAATTCCATACTTAAAAATTGTATTGCTTGCTGTTTTTAAAAGTTGAGTGTTTTTGGTCCCTGGGGAAAAAAATGCGTGATGCCAGGGTCAGAAAAAATGGTGCCCAGAAGAGAAAAAAAATTTTCAAGTCAAATGCAAAAATGGATGCTAGGATGTGAATCAGGGTGGAATTCCATACTTAAAAATGGTATTGCTTGCTGTTTTAAAAAATTGAGTGTTTTTGGTCCGTGGGGAAAAAACGCGTGATGCCTGGGTCAGAAAAAATGGTGCCCAGAAGTGAAAATTTTTTTTCAAGTCAAATGCAAAAATGGATGCTAGAACGTGAATCAGGGTGGAATTCCATACGTAAAAATGGTATTTCTTGCTGTTTTTAAAAATTGAGTGTTTTTGGTCCCTGGGGAAAAAACGCATGATGCCGGGGTCAGAAAAAATGGTGCCCAGAAGTGAAAAAAAAATTTCAAGTCAAAAGCAAAAACGGATACCAGGACATTAATCAGGGTGGAATTCCATACTTAAAAATGGTATTGCTTGCTGTTTTTAAAAATTGAGTGTTTTTGGTCCCTGGGGAAAAAACGCGTGATGCCGGGGTCAGAAAAAATGGTGCACAGAAGTGAAAAAAAAATTTTCAAGTCAAATGGAAAAACGGATGCTAGGACGTGAATCAGGGTGGAATTCCATACTTAAAAATGGTATTGCTTGCTGTTTTTTAAAATTGAGTGTTTTTGGTCCCTGGGGAAAAAACGCGTGATGCCGGGGTTAGAAAAAATGGTGCACAGAAGTGAAAAAAAATTTTTCAAGTCAAATGCAAAAATGTATGCTAGGACGTGAATCAGGGTGGAATTCCATACTTAAAAATGGTATCGCTTGCTGTTTTTAAAAATTGAGTGTTTTTGGTCCCTGGGGGAAAAACGCGTGATGCCGGGGTCAGAAAAAATGGTGCCCAGAAGTGAAAAAAAAATTTTCAAGTCAATTGCAAAAACGGATGCTAGGATATGAATCAGGGTGGAATTCCATACTTAAAAATGGTATTTCTTGCTGTTTTTAAAAATTGAGTGTTTTTGGTCCCTGGGCAAAAAACGTATGATGCCGGGGTCAGAAAAAATGGTGCCCAGAAGTGAAAAAATTTTTTCAAGTCAAATGCAAAAATGGATGCTGGGATGTGAATCAGGGTGGAATTCCATACTTAAAAATGGTATTTCTTGCTGTTTTGAAAAATTGAGTGTTTTTGGTCCCTGGGGAAAAAACGTATGATGCCGGGGTCAGAAAAAATGGTACCCAGAAGTGAAAAAAATTTTTTCAAGTCAAATGCAAAAATGGATGCTGGGATGTGAATCAGGGTGGAATTCCATACTTAAAAATGGTATTTCTTGCTGTTTTTAAAAATTGAGTGTTTTTGGTCCCTGGGCAAAAAACGTATGATGCCGGGGTCAGAAAAAATGGTGCCCAGAAGTGAAAAAATTTTTTCAAGTCAAATGGAAAAACAGATGCTAGGATGTGAATCAGGGTGGAATTCCATACTTAAAAATGGTATTGCTTGCTGTTTTTAAAAATTGAGTGTTTTTGGTCCCTGGGGAAAAAACGCGTGATGCCAGGGTCAGAAAAAATGGTGCCCAGAAGTGAATTTTTTTTCAAGTTAAATGCAAAAACGGATGCTAGGACGTGAATCAGGGTGGAATTCCATACTTAAAAATTGTATTGCTTGCTGTTTTTAAAAGTTGAGTGTTTTTGGTCCCTGGGGAAAAAAATGCGTGATGCCAGGGTCAGAAAAAATGGTGCCCAGAAGAGAAAAAAAATTTTCAAGTCAAATGCAAAAATGGATGCTAGGATGTGAATCAGGGTGGAATTCCATACTTAAAAATGGTATTGCTTGCTGTTTTAAAAAATTGAGTGTTTTTGGTCCGTGGGGAAAAAACGCGTGATGCCTGGGTCAGAAAAAATGGTGCCCAGAAGTGAAAATTTTTTTTCAAGTCAAATGCAAAAATGGATGCTAGAACGTGAATCAGGGTGGAATTCCATACGTAAAAATGGTATTTCTTGCTGTTTTTAAAAATTGAGTGTTTTTGGTCCCTGGGGAAAAAACGCATGATGCCGGGGTCAGAAAAAATGGTGCCCAGAAGTGAAAAAAAAATTTCAAGTCAAAAGCAAAAACGGATACCAGGACATTAATCAGGGTGGAATTCCATACTTAAAAATGGTATTGCTTGCTGTTTTTAAAAATTGAGTGTTTTTGGTCCCTGGGGAAAAAACGCGTGATGCCGGGGTCAGAAAAAATGGTGCACAGAAGTGAAAAAAAAATTTTCAAGTCAAATGGAAAAACGGATGCTAGGACGTGAATCAGGGTGGAATTCCATACTTAAAAATGGTATTGCTTGCTGTTTTTTAAAATTGAGTGTTTTTGGTCCCTGGGGAAAAAACGCGTGATGCCGGGGTTAGAAAAAATGGTGCACAGAAGTGAAAAAAAATTTTTCAAGTCAAATGCAAAAATGTATGCTAGGACGTGAATCAGGGTGGAATTCCATACTTAAAAATGGTATCGCTTGCTGTTTTTAAAAATTGAGTGTTTTTGGTCCCTGGGGGAAAAACGCGTGATGCCGGGGTCAGAAAAAATGGTGCCCAGAAGTGAAAAAAAAATTTTCAAGTCAATTGCAAAAACGGATGCTAGGATATGAATCAGGGTGGAATTCCATACTTAAAAATGGTATTGCTTGCTGTTTTTAAAAATTGAGTGTTTTTGGTCCCTGGGGAAAAATCCCGTGATGCCGTGGTCAGAAAAAATGGTGCCCAGAAGTGAAAAAAATTTTTCAAGTCAAATGCAAGAACGGATGCTAGGACGTGAATCAGGGTGGAATTCCATACTTAAAAATGGTATTGCTTGCTGTTTTTAAAAATTGAGTGTTTTTGGTCCCTGGGCAAAAAAACGCGTGATGCCCGGGTCAGAAAAAATGGTGCCCAGAAGTGAAAAAAAAATTTCAAGTCAAAAGCAAAAATGGATGCTAGGACGTGAATCAGGGTGGAATTCCATACTTAAAAATGGTATTGCTTGCTGTTTTTAAAAATTGAGTGTTTTTGGTCCCTGGGGAAAAAACGCGTGATGCCGGGGTCAGAAAAAATGGTGCACAGAAGTGAAAAAAAATTTTCAAGTCAAATGCAAAAACGGATGCTAGGATGTGAATCAGGGTGGAATTCCATACTTAAAAATGGTATTGCTTGCTGTTTTTAAAAATTGAGTGTTTTTGGTCCCTGGGGAAAAAACGCGTGATGCCGGGGTCAGAAAAAATGGTGCCCAGAAGTGAAAATTTTTTTTTCAAGTCAAATGCAAAGATGGATGTTGGACGTGAATCAGGGTGGAATTCCATACTTAAAAATGGTATTTCTTGCTGTTTTTAAAAATTGAGTGTTTTTGGTCCCTGGGCAAAAAACGTATGATGCCGGGGTCAGAAAAAATGGTGCCCAGAAGTGAAAAAATTTTTTCAAGTCAAATGGAAAAACAGATGCTAGGATGTGAATCAGGGTGGAATTCCATACTTAAAAATGGTATTGCTTGCTGTTTTTAAAAATTGAGTGTTTTTGGTCCCTGGGGAAAAAACGCGTGATGCCGGGGTCAGAAAAAATGGTGCCCAGAAGTGAATTTTTTTTCAAGTTAAATGCAAAAACGGATGCTAGGACGTGAATCAGGGTGGAATTCCATACTTAAAAATTGTATTGCTTGCTGTTTTTAAAAGTTGAGTGTTTTTGGTCCCTGGGGAAAAAAATGCGTGATGCCAGGGTCAGAAAAAATGGTGCCCAGAAGAGAAAAAAAATTTTCAAGTCAAATGCAAAAATGGATGCTAGGATGTGAATCAGGGTGGAATTCCATACTTAAAAATGGTATTGCTTGCTGTTTTAAAAAATTGAGTGTTTTTGGTCCGTGGGGAAAAAACGCGTGATGCCTGGGTCAGAAAAAATGGTGCCCAGAAGTGAAAATTTTTTTCCAAGTCAAATGCAAAAATGGATGCTAGAACGTGAATCAGGGTGGAATTCCATACGTAAAAATGGTATTTCTTGCTGTTTTTAAAAATTGAGTGTTTTTGGTCCCTGGGGAAAAAACGCATGATGCCGGGGTCAGAAAAAATGGTGCCCAGAAGTGAAAAAAAAATTTCAAGTCAAAAGCAAAAACGGATACCAGGACATTAATCAGGGTGGAATTCCATACTTAAAAATGGTATTGCTTGCTGTTTTTAAAAATTGAGTGTTTTTGGTCCCTGGGGAAAAAACGCGTGATGCCGGGGTCAGAAAAAATGGTGCACAGAAGTGAAAAAAAAATTTTCAAGTCAAATGGAAAAACGGATGCTAGGACGTGAATCAGGGTGGAATTCCATACTTAAAAATGGTATTGCTTGCTGTTTTTTAAAATTGAGTGTTTTTGGTCCCTGGGGAAAAAACGCGTGATGCCGGGGTTAGAAAAAATGGTGCACAGAAGTGAAAAAAAATTTTTCAAGTCAAATGCAAAAATGTATGCTAGGACGTGAATCAGGGTGGAATTCCATACTTAAAAATGGTATCGCTTGCTGTTTTTAAAAATTGAGTGTTTTTGGTCCCTGGGGGAAAAACGCGTGATGCCAGGGTCAGAAAAAATGGTGCCCAGAAGTGAAAAAAAATTTTTCAAGTCAATTGCAAAAACGGATGCTAGGATATGAATCAGGGTGGAATTCCATACTTAAAAATGGTATTGCTTGCTGTTTTTAAAAATTGAGTGTTTTTGGTCCCTGGGGAAAAATCGCGTGATGCCGTGGTCAGAAAAAATGGTGCCCAGAAGTGAAAAAAATTTTTCAAGTCAAATGCAAGAACGGATGCTAGGACGTGAATCAGGGTGGAATTCCATACTTAAAAATGGTATTGCTTGCTGTTTTTAAAAATTGAGTGTTTTTGGTCCCTGGGCAAAAAAACGCGTGATGCCCGGGTCAGAAAAAATGGTGCCCAGAAGTGAAAAAAAAATTTCAAGTCAAAAGCAAAAACGGATGCTAGGACGTGAATCAGGGTGGAATTCCATACTTAAAAATGGTATTGCTTGCTGTTTTTAAAAATTGAGTGTTTTTGGTCCCTGGGGAAAAAACGCGTGATGCCGGGGTCAGAAAAAATGGTGCACAGAAGTGAAAAAAAATTTTCAAGTCAAATGCAAAAACGGATGCTAGGATGTGAATCAGGGTGGAATTCCATACTTAAAAATGGTATTGCTTGCTGTTTTTAAAAATTGAGTGTTTTTGGTCCCTGGGGAAAAAACGCGTGATGCCGGGGTCAGAAAAAATGGTGCCCAGAAGTGAAAATTTTTTTTTCAAGTCAAATGCAAAGATGGATGTTGGACGTGAATCAGGGTGGAATTCCATACTTAAAAATGGTATTTCTTGCTGTTTTTAAAAATTGAGTGTTTTTGGTCCCTGGGGAAAAAACGTGTGATGCCGGGGTCAGAAAAAATGGTGCCCAGAAGTGAAAAAAATTTTTCAAGTCAAATGGAAAAACAGATGCTAGGATGTGAATCAGGGTGGAATTCCATACTTAAAAATGGTATTGCTTGCTGTTTTTAAAAATTGCGTGTTTTTGGTCCCTGGGGAAAAAACGCGTGATGCCGGAGTCAGAAAAAATGGTGCCCAGAAGTGAATTTTTTTTCAAGTCAAATGCAAAAACGGATGCTAGGACGTGAATCAGGGTGGAATTCCATACTTAAAAATGGTATTTCTTGCTGTTTTGAAAAATTGAGTGTTTTTGGTCCCTGGGCAAAAAACGTGTGATGCCGGGGTCAGAAAAAATGGTGCCCAGAAGTGAAAATTTTTTTTTCAAGTCAAATGCAAAGATGGATGCTAGGACGTGAATCAGGGTGGAATTCCATACTTAAAAATGGTATTGCTTGCTGTTTTTAAAAATTGAGTGTTTTTGGTCCCTGGGGAAAAAACGCGTGATGCCGGGGTCAGAAAAAATGGTACCCAGAAGTGAAAAAAAAATTTTCAAGTCAAATGCAAAAATGGATGCTGGGATGTGAATCAGGGTGGAATTCCATACTTAAAAATGGTATTTCTTGCTGTTTTTAAAAATTGAGTGTTTTTGGTCCCTGGGCAAAAAACGTGTGATGCCGGGGTCAGAAAAAATGGTGCCCAGAAGTGAAAAAATTTTTTCAAGTCAAATGGAAAAACAGATGCTAGGATGTGAATCAGGGTGGAATTCCATACTTAAAAATGGTATTGCTTGCTGTTTTTAAAAATTGAGTGTTTTTGGTCCCTGGGGAAAAAACGCATGATGCCGGAGTCAGAAAAAATGGTGCCCAGAAGTGAATTTTTTTTCAAGTCAAATGCAAAAACGGATGCTAGGACGTGAATCAGGGTGGAATTCCATACTTAAAAATGGTATTTCTTGCTGTTTTGAAAAATTGAGTGTTTTTGGTCCCTGGGCAAAAAACGTATGATGCCGGGGTCAGAAAAAATGGTACCCAGAAGTGAAAAAAATTTTTTCAAGTCAAATGCAAAAATGGATGCTGGGATGTGAATCAGGGTGGAATTCCATACTTAAAAATGGTATTTCTTGCTGTTTTTAAAAATTGAGTGTTTTTGGTCCCTGGGCAAAAAACGTATGATGCCGGGGTCAGAAAAAATGGTGCCCAGAAGTGAAAAAATTTTTTCAAGTCAAATGGAAAAACAGATGCTAGGATGTGAATCAGGGTGGAATTCCATACTTAAAAATGGTATTGCTTGCTGTTTTTAAAAATTGAGTGTTTTTGGTCCCTGGGGAAAAAACGCGTGATGCCAGGGTCAGAAAAAATGGTGCCCAGAAGTGAATTTTTTTTCAAGTTAAATGCAAAAACGGATGCTAGGACGTGAATCAGGGTGGAATTCCATACTTAAAAATTGTATTGCTTGCTGTTTTTAAAAGTTGAGTGTTTTTGGTCCCTGGGGAAAAAAATGCGTGATGCCAGGGTCAGAAAAAATGGTGCCCAGAAGAGAAAAAAAATTTTCAAGTCAAATGCAAAAATGGATGCTAGGATGTGAATCAGGGTGGAATTCCATACTTAAAAATGGTATTGCTTGCTGTTTTAAAAAATTGAGTGTTTTTGGTCCGTGGGGAAAAAACGCGTGATGCCTGGGTCAGAAAAAATGGTGCCCAGAAGTGAAAATTTTTTTTCAAGTCAAATGCAAAAATGGATGCTAGAACGTGAATCAGGGTGGAATTCCATACGTAAAAATGGTATTTCTTGCTGTTTTTAAAAATTGAGTGTTTTTGGTCCCTGGGCAAAAAACGTATGATGCCGGGGTCAGAAAAAATGGTGCCCAGAAGTGAAAAAATTTTTTCAAGTCAAATGCAAAAATGGATGCTGGGATGTGAATCAGGGTGGAATTCCATACTTAAAAATGGTATTTCTTGCTGTTTTGAAAAATTGAGTGTTTTTGGTCCCTGGGCAAAAAACGTATGATGCCGGGGTCAGAAAAAATGGTACCCAGAAGTGAAAAAAATTTTTTCAAGTCAAATGCAAAAATGGATGCTGGGATGTGAATCAGGGTGGAATTCCATACTTAAAAATGGTATTTCTTGCTGTTTTTAAAAATTGAGTGTTTTTGGTCCCTGGGCAAAAAACGTATGATGCCGGGGTCAGAAAAAATGGTGCCCAGAAGTGAAAAAATTTTTTCAAGTCAAATGGAAAAACAGATGCTAGGATGTGAATCAGGGTGGAATTCCATACTTAAAAATGGTATTGCTTGCTGTTTTTAAAAATTGAGTGTTTTTGGTCCCTGGGGAAAAAACGCGTGATGCCAGGGTCAGAAAAAATGGTGCCCAGAAGTGAATTTTTTTTCAAGTTAAATGCAAAAACGGATGCTAGGACGTGAATCAGGGTGGAATTCCATACTTAAAAATTGTATTGCTTGCTGTTTTTAAAAGTTGAGTGTTTTTGGTCCCTGGGGAAAAAAATGCGTGATGCCAGGGTCAGAAAAAATGGTGCCCAGAAGAGAAAAAAAATTTTCAAGTCAAATGCAAAAATGGATGCTAGGATGTGAATCAGGGTGGAATTCCATACTTAAAAATGGTATTGCTTGCTGTTTTAAAAAATTGAGTGTTTTTGGTCCGTGGGGAAAAAACGCGTGATGCCTGGGTCAGAAAAAATGGTGCCCAGAAGTGAAAATTTTTTTTCAAGTCAAATGCAAAAATGGATGCTAGAACGTGAATCAGGGTGGAATTCCATACGTAAAAATGGTATTTCTTGCTGTTTTTAAAAATTGAGTGTTTTTGGTCCCTGGGGAAAAAACGCATGATGCCGGGGTCAGAAAAAATGGTGCCCAGAAGTGAAAAAAAAATTTCAAGTCAAAAGCAAAAACGGATACCAGGACATTAATCAGGGTGGAATTCCATACTTAAAAATGGTATTGCTTGCTGTTTTTAAAAATTGAGTGTTTTTGGTCCCTGGGGAAAAAACGCGTGATGCCGGGGTCAGAAAAAATGGTGCACAGAAGTGAAAAAAAAATTTTCAAGTCAAATGGAAAAACGGATGCTAGGACGTGAATCAGGGTGGAATTCCATACTTAAAAATGGTATTGCTTGCTGTTTTTTAAAATTGAGTGTTTTTGGTCCCTGGGGAAAAAACGCGTGATGCCGGGGTTAGAAAAAATGGTGCACAGAAGTGAAAAAAAATTTTTCAAGTCAAATGCAAAAATGTAGGCTAGGACGTGAATCAGGGTGGAATTCCATACTTAAAAATGGTATCGCTTGCTGTTTTTAAAAATTGAGTGTTTTTGGTCCCTGGGGGAAAAACGCGTGATGCCGGGGTCAGAAAAAATGGTGCCCAGAAGTGAAAAAAAAAATTTCAAGTCAATTGCAAAAACGGATGCTAGGATATGAATCAGGGTGGAATTCCATACTTAAAAATGGTATTGCTTGCTGTTTTTAAAAATTGAGTGTTTTTGGTCCCTGGGGAAAAATCGCGTGATGCCGTGGTCAGAAAAAATGGTGCCCAGAAGTGAAAAAAATTTTTCAAGTCAAATGCAAGAACGGATGCTAGGACGTGAATCAGGGTGGAATTCCATACTTAAAAATGGTATTGCTTGCTGTTTTTAAAAATTGAGTGTTTTTGGTCCCTGGGCAAAAAAACGCGTGATGCCCGGGTCAGAAAAAATGGTGCCCAGAAGTGAAAAAAAAATTTCAAGTCAAAAGCAAAAACGGATGCTAGGACGTGAATCAGGGTGGAATTCCATACTTAAAAATGGTATTGCTTGCTGTTTTTAAAAATTGAGTGTTTTTGGTCCCTGGGGAAAAAACGCGTGATGCCGGGGTCAGAAAAAATGGTGCACAGAAGTGAAAAAAAATTTTCAAGTCAAATGCAAAAACGGATGCTAGGATGTGAATCAGGGTGGAATTCCATACTTAAAAATGGTATTGCTTGCTGTTTTTAAAAATTGAGTGTTTTTGGTCCCTGGGGAAAAAACGCGTGATGCCGGGGTCAGAAAAAATGGTGCCAAGAAGTGAAAATTTTTTTTTCAAGTCAAATGCAAAGATGGATGTTGGACGTGAATCAGGGTGGAATTCCATACTTAAAAATGGTATTTCTTGCTGTTTTTAAAAATTGAGTGTTTTTGGTCCCTGGGGAAAAAACGTGTGATGCCGGGGTCAGAAAAAATGGTGCCCAGAAGTGAAAAAAATTTTTCAAGTCAAATGGAAAAACAGATGCTAGGATGTGAATCAGGGTGGAATTCCATACTTAAAAATGGTATTGCTTGCTGTTTTTAAAAATTGCGTGTTTTTGGTCCCTGGGGAAAAAACGCGTGATGCCGGAGTCAGAAAAAATGGTGCCCAGAAGTGAATTTTTTTTCAAGTCAAATGCAAAAACGGATGCTAGGACGTGAATCAGGGTGGAATTCCATACTTAAAAATGGTATTTCTTGCTGTTTTGAAAAATTGAGTGTTTTTGGTCCCTGGGCAAAAAACGTGTGATGCCGGGGTCAGAAAAAATGGTGCCCAGAAGTGAAAATTTTTTTTTCAAGTCAAATGCAAAGATGGATGCTAGGACGTGAATCAGGGTGGAATTCCATACTTAAAAATGGTATTGCTTGCTGTTTTTAAAAATTGAGTGTTTTTGGTCCCTGGGGAAAAAACGCGTGATGCCGGGGTCAGAAAAAATGGTACCCAGAAGTGAAAAAAAATTTTTCAAGTCAAATGCAAAAATGGATGCTGGGATGTGAATCAGGGTGGAATTCCATACTTAAAAATGGTATTTCTTGCTGTTTTTAAAAATTGAGTGTTTTTGGTCCCTGGGCAAAAAACGTGTGATGCCGGGGTCAGAAAAAATGGTGCCCAGAAGTGAAAAAATTTTTTCAAGTCAAATGGAAAAACAGATGCTAGGATGTGAATCAGGGTGGAATTCCATACTTAAAAATGGTATTGCTTGCTGTTTTTAAAAATTGAGTGTTTTTGGTCCCTGGGGAAAAAACGCATGATGCCGGAGTCAGAAAAAATGGTGCCCAGAAGTGAATTTTTTTTCAAGTCAAATGCAAAAACGGATGCTAGGACGTGAATCAGGGTGGAATTCCATACTTAAAAATGGTATTTCTTGCTGTTTTGAAAAATTGAGTGTTTTTGGTCCCTGGGCAAAAAACGTGTGATGCCGGGGTCAGAAAAAATGGTGCCCAGAAGTGAAAATTTTTTTTTCAAGTCAAATGCAAAGATGGATGCTAGGACGTGAATCAGGGTGGAATTCCATACTTAAAAATGGTATTGCTTGCTGTTTTTAAAAATTGAGTGTTTTTGGTCCCTGGGGAAAAAACGCGTGATGCCGGGGTCAGAAAAAATGGTACCCAGAAGTGAAAAAAATTTTTTCAAGTCAAATGCAAAAATGGATGCTGGGATGTGAATCAGGGTGGAATTCCATACTTAAAAATGGTATTTCTTGCTGTTTTTAAAAATTGAGTGTTTTTGGTCCCTGGGCAAAAAACGTATGATGCCGGGGTCAGAAAAAATGGTGCCCAGAAGTGAAAAAATTTTTTCAAGTCAAATGGAAAAACAGATGCTAGGATGTGAATCAGGGTGGAATTCCATACTTAAAAATGGTATTGCTTGCTGTTTTTAAAAATTGAGTGTTTTTGGTCCCTGGGGAAAAAACGCGTGATGCCGGGGTCAGAAAAAATGGTGCCCAGAAGTGAATTTTTTTTCAAGTTAAATGCAAAAACGGATGCTAGGACGTGAATCAGGGTGGAATTCCATACTTAAAAATTGTATTGCTTGCTGTTTTTAAAAGTTGAGTGTTTTTGGTCCCTGGGGAAAAAAATGCGTGATGCCAGGGTCAGAAAAAATGGTGCCCAGAAGTGAAAATTTTTTTTCAAGTCAAATGCAAAAATGGATGCTAGAACGTGAATCAGGGTGGAATTCCATACGTAAAAATGGTATTTCTTGCTGTTTTTAAAAATTGAGTGTTTTTGGTCCCTGGGGAAAAAACGCATGATGCCGGGGTCAGAAAAAATGGTGCCCAGAAGTGAAAAATAATTTTTCAAGTCAAATGCAAAAACGGATGCTAGGACAGTAATCAGGGTGGAATTCCATACTTAAAAATGGTATTGCTTGCTGTTTTTAAAAATTGAGTGTTTTTGCTCCCTGGGCAAGAAAATGCGTGATGCCGGGGTCAGAAAAAATGGTGCCCAGAAGTGAAAAATTTTTTTTCAAGTCAAATGCAAAAACAGATGCTAAGACGTGAATCAGGGTGGAATTCCATACTTAAAAATTGTATTACTTGCTTTTTTAAAAAATTGAGTGTTTTTGGTCCCTGGGCAAAAAAGGCGTGATGCAGGGGTCAGAAAAAATGGTGCCCAGAAGTGAATTTTTTTTCCAAGTTAAATGCAAAAACGGATGCTAGGACGTGAATCAGGGTGGAATTCCATACTTAAAAATGGTATTGCTTGCTGTTTTTAAAAATTGAGTGTTTTTGGTCCCTGGGGAAAAAACGCGTGATGCAGGGGTCAGAAAAAATGGTGCCCAGAAGTGAAAATTTTTTTTTCAAGTCAAATGCAAAAACGGATGCTAGGACATGAATCAGGGTGGAATTCCATAGTTAAAAATGGTATTGCTTGCTGTTTTTAAAAATTGAGTGTTTTTGGTCCCTGGGGAAAAAACGCGTGATGCCGGGGTCAGAAAAAATGGTGCCCAGAAGTATAAAAAAAATTTTCAAGTCAAATGCAAAAATGGATGCTAGGATGTGAATCAGGGTGGAATTCCATACTTAAAAATGGTATTGCTTGCTGTTTTTAAAGATTGAGTGTTTTTGGTCCCTGGGGAAAAAACGCGTGATGCCGGGGTCAGAAAAAATGGTGCCCAGAAGTGAAAAAAATTTTTTCAAGTCAAATGCAAAAACGGATGCTAGGACGTGAATCAGGGTGGAATTCCATACTTAAAAATGGTATTGCTTGCTGTTTTTAAAAATTGAGTGTTTTTGGTCCCTGGGCAAAAAACGTGTGATGCCGGGGTCAGAAAAAATGGTGCCCAGAAGTGAAAATTTTTTTTCCAAGTTACATGCAAAAACGGATGCTAGGACGTGAATCAGGGTGGAATTCCATACTTAAAAATGGTATTGCTTGCTTTTTTAAAAAATTGAGTGTTTTTGGTGCCTGGGGAAAAAAACGCGTGATGCCAGGGTCAGAAAAAATGGTGCCCAGAAGAGAAAAAAAAATTTTCAAGTCAAATGCAAAAATGGATGCTAGGATGTGAATCAGGGTGGAATTCCATACTTAAAAATGGTATTGCTTGCTGTTTTTAAAAATTGAGTGTTTTTGGTCCCTGGGCAAAAAAACGCTTGATGCCGGGGTCAGAAAAAATGGTGCCCAGAAGTGAAAAAAATTTTTTCAAGTCAAATGCAAAAATGGATGCTAGGACGTGAATCAGGGTGGAATTCCATACTTAAAAATGGTATTGCTTGCTGTTTTAAAAAATTGAGTGTTTTTGGTCCGTGGGGAAAAAACGCGTGATGCCGGGGTCAGAAAAAATGGTGCCCAGAAGTGAAAATTTTTTTTCAAGTCAAATGCAAAAATGGATGCTAGAACGTGAATCAGGGTGGAATTCCATACGTAAAAATGGTATTTCTTGCTGTTTTTAAAAATTGAGTGTTTTTGGTCCCTGGGGAAAAAACGCATGATGCCGGGGTCAGAAAAAATGGTGCCCAGAAGTGAAAAATAATTTTTCAAGTCAAATGCAAAAACGGATGCTAGGTCAGTAATCAGGGTGGAATTCCATACTTAAAAATGGTATTTCTTGCTGTTTTTAAAAATTGAGTGTTTTTGGTCCCTGGGCAAAAAACGCGTGATGCCGGGGTAAGAAAAAATGGTGCCCAGAAATGATTTTTTTTTCAAGTCAAATGCAAAAATAGATGCTAGGACGTGAATGAGGGTGGAATTCCATACTTAAAAATTGTATTACTTGCTTTTTTAAAAAATTGAGTGTTTTTGGTCCCTGGGGAAAAAACGCGTGATGCCGGGGTCAGAAAAAATGGTGCCCAGTAGTGAATTTTTTTTCCAAGTTAAATGCAAAAATGGATGCTAGGACATGAATCAGGGTGGAATTCCATACTTAAAAATGGTATTGCTTGCTGTTTTTAAAAATTGAGTGTTTTTGGTCCCTGGGGAAAAAACGCGTGATGCCTGGGTCAGAAAAAATGGTGCCCAGAAGTGAAAATTTTTTTTTCAAGTCAAATGCAAAAACGGATGCTAGGATGTGAATCAGGGTGGAATTCCATACTTAAAAATGGTATTGCTTGCTGTTTTTAAAAATTGAGTGTTTTTGCTCCCTGGGCAAGAAAATGCGTGATGCCTGGGTCAGAAAAAATGGTGCCCAGAAGTGAATTTTTTTTCAAGTCAAATGCAAAAACGGATGCTAGGATGTGAATCAGGGTGGAATTCCATACTTAAAAATGGTATTGCTTGCTGTTTTTAAAGATTGAGTGTTTTTGGTCCCTGGGGAAAAAACGCGTGATGCCGGGGTCAGAAAAAATGGTGCCCAGAAGTGAAAAAAATTTTTTCAAGTCAAATGCAAAAACGGATGCTAGGACGTGAATCAGGGTGGAATTCCATACTTAAAAATGGTATTGCTTGCTGTTTTTAAAAATTGAGTGTTTTTGGTCCCTGGGCAAAAAACGTGTGATGCCGGGGTCAGAAAAAATGGTGCCCAGAAGTGAAAATTTTTTTTCCAAGTTACATGCAAAAACGGATGCTAGGACGTGAATCAGGGTGGAATTCCATACTTAAAAATGGTATTGCTTGCTTTTTTAAAAAATTGAGTGTTTTTGGTGCCTGGGGAAAAAAACGCGTGATGCCAGGGTCAGAAAAAATGGTGCCCAGAAGAGAAAAAAAAATTTTCAAGTCAAATGCAAAAATGGATGCTAGGATGTGAATCAGGGTGGAATTCCATACTTAAAAATGGTATTGCTTGCTGTTTTTAAAAATTGAGTGTTTTTGGTCCCTGGGCAAAAAAACGCTTGATGCCGGGGTCAGAAAAAATGGTGCCCAGAAGTGAAAAAAATTTTTTCAAGTCAAATGCAAAAATGGATGCTAGGACGTGAATCAGGGTGGAATTCCATACTTAAAAATGGTATTGCTTGCTGTTTTAAAAAATTGAGTGTTTTTGGTCCGTGGGGAAAAAACGCGTGATGCCGGGGTCAGAAAAAATGGTGCCCAGAAGTGAAAATTTTTTTTCAAGTCAAATGCAAAAATGGATGCTAGAACGTGAATCAGGGTGGAATTCCATACGTAAAAATGGTATTTCTTGCTGTTTTTAAAAATTGAGTGTTTTTGGTCCCTGGGGAAAAAACGCATGATGCCGGGGTCAGAAAAAATGGTGCCCAGAAGTGAAAAATAATTTTTCAAGTCAAATGCAAAAACGGATGCTAGGTCAGTAATCAGGGTGGAATTCCATACTTAAAAATGGTATTTCTTGCTGTTTTTAAAAATTGAGTGTTTTTGGTCCCTGGGCAAAAAACGCGTGATGCCGGGGTAAGAAAAAATGGTGCCCAGAAATGATTTTTTTTTCAAGTCAAATGCAAAAATAGATGCTAGGACGTGAATGAGGGTGGAATTCCATACTTAAAAATTGTATTACTTGCTTTTTTAAAAAATTGAGTGTTTTTGGTCCCTGGGGAAAAAACGCGTGATGCCGGGGTCAGAAAAAATGGTGCCCAGTAGTGAATTTTTTTTCCAAGTTAAATGCAAAAATGGATGCTAGGACATGAATCAGGGTGGAATTCCATACTTAAAAATGGTATTGCTTGCTGTTTTTAAAAATTGAGTGTTTTTGGTCCCTGGGGAAAAAACGCGTGATGCAGGGGTCAGAAAAAATGGTGCCCAGAAGTGAAAATTTTTTTTTCAAGTCAAATGCAAAAACGGATGCTAGGATGTGAATCAGGGTGGAATTCCATACTTAAAAATGGTATTGCTTGCTGTTTTTAAAAATTGAGTGTTTTTGCTCCCTGGGCAAGAAAATGCGTGATGCCTGGGTCAGAAAAAATGGTGCCCAGAAGTGAAAAAAAATTTTTCAAGTCAAATGCAAAAACGGATGCTAGGACGTGAATCAGGGTGGAATTCCATACTTAAAAATGGTATTGCTTGCTGTTTTTAAAAATTGAGTGTTTTTGGTCCCTGGGGAAAAAACGCGTGATGGTCAGAAAAAATGGTGCCCAGAAGTGAAAAAACAATTTTCAAGTCAAATGGAAAAACGGATGCTAGGACATGAATCAGGGTGGAATTCCATACTTAAAAATGGTATTGCTTGCTGTTTTTAAAAATTGAGTGTTTTTGGTCCCTGGGGAAAAAACGCGTGATGCCGGGGTCAGAAAAAATGGTGCCCAGAAGTGAAAAAAATTTTTCAAGTCAAATGCAAAAACGGATGCTAGGACATTAATCAAGGTGGAATTCCATACTTAAAAATGGTATTGCTTGCTGTTTTTAAAAATTGAGTGTTTTTGGTCCCTGGCAAAAAAGGCGTGATGCCGGGGTCAGAAAAAATGGTGCCCAGAAGTGAAAAAAAATTTTCAAGTCAAATGCAAGAATGGATGCTAGGACATTAATTAGGGTGGAATTCCATACTTTAAAATGGTATTGCTTGCTGTTTTTAAAAATTGAGTGTTTTTGGTCCCTGGGCAAAAAAACGTGTGATGCCCGGGTCAGAAAAAATGGTGCCCAGAAGTGAAAAAATTTTTTCAAGTCAAATGCAAGAACGGATGCTAGGACATTAATTAGGGTGGAATTCTATACTTTAAAATGGTATTGCTTGCTTTTTAAAAAAATTGAGTGTTTTTGGTGCCTGGGCAAAAAAACTTGTGATGCTGGGGTCAGAAAAAATGGTGCCCAGAAGTGAAAAAAATTTTTTCAACTCAAATGCAAAAACGGATGCTAGGACGTGAATCAGGGTGGAATTCCATACTTAAAAATGGTATTGCTTGCTGTTTTTAAAAATTGAGTGTTTTTGGTCCCTGGGGAAAAAACGCGTGATGCCGGGGTCAGAAAAAATGGTGCCCAGAAGTGAAAAAAAATTTTTCAAGTAAAATGGAAAAACGGATGCTAGGACGTGAATCAGGGTGGAATTCCATACTTAAAAATGGTATTGCTTGCTGTTTTTAAAAATTGAGTGTTTTTGGTCCCTGGGGAAAAAACGCGTGATGCCGGGGTCAGAAAAAATGGTGCACAGAAGTGAAAAAAAAATTTTCAAGTCAAATGGAAAAACGGATGCTAGGACGTGAATCAGGGTGGAATTCCATACTTAAAAATGGTATTGCTTGCTGTTTTTTAAAATTGAGTGTTTTTGGTCCCTGGGGAAAAAACGCGTGATGCCGGGGTTAGAAAAAATGGTGCACAGAAGTGAAAAAAAATTTTTCAAGTCAAATGCAAAAATGTATGCTAGGACGTGAATCAGGGTGGAATTCCATACTTAAAAATGGTATCGCTTGCTGTTTTTAAAAATTGAGTGTTTTTGGTCCCTGGGGGAAAAACGCGTGATGCCGGGGTCAGAAAAAATGGTGCCCAGAAGTGAAAAAATTTTTTTCAAGTAAAATGGAAAAACGGATGCTAGGACGTGAATCAGGGTGGAATTCCATACTTAAAAATGGTATTGCTTGCTGTTTTTAAAAATTGAGTGTTTTTGGTCCCTGGGGAAAAAACGCGTGATGCCGGGGTCAGAAAAAATGGTGCCCAGAAGTGAAAAAAAATTTTTCAAGTCAAATGGAAAAATGGATGCTAGGACGTGAATCAGGGTGGAATTCCATACTTAAAAATGGTATTGCTTGCTGTTTTTAAAAATTGAGTGTTTTTGGTCCCTGGGGAAAAAACGCGTGATGCCGGGGTCAGAAAAAATGGTGCCCAGAAGTGAAAAAAAAATTTTCAAGTCAAATGCAAAAACGGATGCTAGGATGTGAATCAGGGTGGAATTCCATACTTAAAAATGGTATTGCTTGCTGTTTTTAAAAATTGAGTGTTTTTGGTCCCTGGGGAAAAAACGCGTGATGCCGGGGTCAGAAAAAATGGTGCCCAGAAGTGAAAATTTTTTTTTCAAGTCAAATGCAAAGATGGATGTTGGACGTGAATCAGGGTGGAATTCCATACTTAAAAATGGTATTTCTTGCTGTTTTTAAAAATTGAGTGTTTTTGGTCCCTGGGGAAAAAACGTGTGATGCCGGGGTCAGAAAAAATGGTGCCCAGAAGTGAAAAAATTTTTTCAAGTCAAATGGAAAAACAGATGCTAGGATGTGAATCAGGGTGGAATTCCATACTTAAAAATGGTATTGCTTGCTGTTTTTAAAAATTGCGTGTTTTTGGTCCCTGGGGAAAAAACGCGTGATGCCGGAGTCAGAAAAAATGGTGCCCAGAAGTGAATTTTTTTTCAAGTCAAATGCAAAAACGGATGCTAGGACGTGAATCAGGGTGGAATTCCATACTTAAAAATGGTATTTCTTGCTGTTTTGAAAAATTGAGTGTTTTTGGTCCCTGGGCAAAAAACGTGTGATGCCGGGGTCAGAAAAAATGGTGCCCAGAAGTGAAAATTTTTTTTTCAAGTCAAATGCAAAGATGGATGCTAGGACGTGAATCAGGGTGGAATTCCATACTTAAAAATGGTATTGCTTGCTGTTTTTAAAAATTGAGTGTTTTTGGTCCCTGGGGAAAAAACGCGTGATGCCGGGGTCAGAAAAAATGGTACCCAGAAGTGAAAAAAAATTTTTCAAGTCAAATGCAAAAATGGATGCTGGGATGTGAATCAGGGTGGAATTCCATACTTAAAAATGGTATTTCTTGCTGTTTTTAAAAATTGAGTGTTTTTGGTCCCTGGGCAAAAAACGTGTGATGCCGGGGTCAGAAAAAATGGTGCCCAGAAGTGAAAAAAATTTTTCAAGTCAAATGGAAAAACAGATGCTAGGATGTGAATCAGGGTGGAATTCCATACTTAAAAATGGTATTGCTTGCTGTTTTTAAAAATTGAGTGTTTTTGGTCCCTGGGGAAAAAACGCATGATGCCGGAGTCAGAAAAAATGGTGCCCAGAAGTGAATTTTTTTTCAAGTCAAATGCAAAAACGGATGCTAGGACGTGAATCAGGGTGGAATTCCATACTTAAAAATGGTATTTCTTGCTGTTTTGAAAAATTGAGTGTTTTTGGTCCCTGGGCAAAAAACGTGTGATGCCGGGGTCAGAAAAAATGGTGCCCAGAAGTGAAAATTTTTTTTTCAAGTCAAATGCAAAGATGGATGCTAGGACGTGAATCAGGGTGGAATTCCATACTTAAAAATGGTATTGCTTGCTGTTTTTAAAAATTGAGTGTTTTTGGTCCCTGGGCAAAAAAGGCGTGATGCAGGGGTCAGAAAAAATGGTGCCCAGAAGTGAATTTTTTTTCCAAGTTAAATGCAAAAACGGATGCTAGGACGTGAATCAGGGTGGAATTCCATACTTAAAAATGGTATTGCTTGCTGTTTTTAAAAATTGAGTGTTTTTGGTCCCTGGGGAAAAAACGCGTGATGCAGGGGTCAGAAAAAATGGTGCCCAGAAGTGAAAATTTTTTTTTCAAGTCAAATGCAAAAACGGATGCTAGGACATGAATCAGGGTGGAATTCCATAGTTAAAAATGGTATTGCTTGCTGTTTTTAAAAATTGAGTGTTTTTGGTCCCTGGGGAAAAAACGCGTGATGCCGGGGTCAGAAAAAATGGTGCCCAGAAGTATAAAAAAAATTTTCAAGTCAAATGCAAAAATGGATGCTAGGATGTGAATCAGGGTGGAATTCCATACTTAAAAATGGTATTGCTTGCTGTTTTTAAAGATTGAGTGTTTTTGGTCCCTGGGGAAAAAACGCGTGATGCCGGGGTCAGAAAAAATGGTGCCCAGAAGTGAAAAAAATTTTTTCAAGTCAAATGCAAAAACGGATGCTAGGACGTGAATCAGGGTGGAATTCCATACTTAAAAATGGTATTGCTTGCTGTTTTTAAAAATTGAGTGTTTTTGGTCCCTGGGCAAAAAACGTGTGATGCCGGGGTCAGAAAAAATGGTGCCCAGAAGTGAAATTTTTTTTTCCAAGTTACATGCAAAAACGGATGCTAGGACGTGAATCAGGGTGGAATTCCATACTTAAAAATGGTATTGCTTGCTTTTTTAAAAAATTGAGTGTTTTTGGTGCCTGGGGAAAAAAACGCGTGATGCCAGGGTCAGAAAAAATGGTGCCCAGAAGAGAAAAAAAAAATTTCAAGTCAAATGCAAAAATGGATGCTAGGATGTGAATCAGGGTGGAATTCCATACTTAAAAATGGTATTGCTTGCTGTTTTTAAAAATTGAGTGTTTTTGGTCCCTGGGCAAAAAAACGCTTGATGCCGGGGTCAGAAAAAATGGTGCCCAGAAGTGAAAAAAAATTTTTCAAGTCAAATGCAAAAATGGATGCTAGGACGTGAATCAGGGTGGAATTCCATACTTAAAAATGGTATTGCTTGCTGTTTTAAAAAATTGAGTGTTTTTGGTCCGTGGGGAAAAAACGCGTGATGCCGGGGTCAGAAAAAATGGTGCCCAGAAGTGAAAATTTTTTTTCAAGTCAAATGCAAAAATGGATGCTAGAACGTGAATCAGGGTGGAATTCCATACGTAAAAATGGTATTTCTTGCTGTTTTTAAAAATTGAGTGTTTTTGGTCCCTGGGGAAAAAACGCGTGATGCCGGGGTCAGAAAAAATGGTGCCCAGAAGTGAAAAATAATTTTTCAAGTCAAATGCAAAAACGGATGCTAGGTCAGTAATCAGGGTGGAATTCCATACTTAAAAATGGTATTTCTTGCTGTTTTTAAAAATTGAGTGTTTTTGGTCTCTGGGCAAAAAACGCGTGATGCCGGGGTAAGAAAAAATGGTGCCCAGAAATGATTTTTTTTTCAAGTCAAATGCAAAAATAGATGCTAGGACGTGAATGAGGGTGGAATTCCATACTTAAAAATTGTATTACTTGCTTTTTTAAAAAATTGAGTGTTTTTGGTCCCTGGGGAAAAAACGCGTGATGCCGGGGTCAGAAAAAATGGTGCCCAGTAGTGAATTTTTTTTCCAAGTTAAATGCAAAAATGGATGCTAGGACATGAATCAGGGTGGAATTCCATACTTAAAAATGGTATTGCTTGCTGTTTTTAAAAATTGAGTGTTTTTGGTCCCTGGGGAAAAAACGCGTGATGCAGGGGTCAGAAAAAATGGTGCCCAGAAGTGAAAATTTTTTTTTCAAGTCAAATGCAAAAACGGATGCTAGGATGTGAATCAGGGTGGAATTCCATACTTAAAAATGGTATTGCTTGCTGTTTTTAAAAATTGAGTGTTTTTGCTCCCTGGGCAAGAAAATGCGTGATGCCTGGGTCAGAAAAAATGGTGCCCAGAAGTGAAAAAAAATTTTTCAAGTCAAATGCAAAAACGGATGCTAGGACGTGAATCAGGGTGGAATTCCATACTTAAAAATGGTATTGCTTGCTGTTTTTAAAAATTGAGTGTTTTTGGTCCCTGGGGAAAAAACGCGTGATGGTCAGAAAAAATGGTGCCCAGAAGTGAAAAAACAATTTTCAAGTCAAATGGAAAAACGGATGCTAGGACATGAATCAGGGTGGAATTCCATACTTAAAAATGGTATTGCTTGCTGTTTTTAAAAATTGAGTGTTTTTGGTCCCTGGGGAAAAAACGCGTGATGCCGGGGTCAGAAAAAATGGTGCCCAGAAGTGAAAAAATTTTTTCAAGTCAAATGCAAAAACGGATGCTAGGACATTAATCAAGGTGGAATTCCATACTTAAAAATGGTATTGCTTGCTGTTTTTAAAAATTGAGTGTTTTTGGTCCCTGGCAAAAAAGGCGTGATGCCGGGGTCAGAAAAAATGGTGCCCAGAAGTGAAAAAAAATTTTCAAGTCAAATGCAAGAATGGATGCTAGGACATTAATTAGGGTGGAATTCCATACTTTAAAATGGTATTGCTTGCTGTTTTTAAAAATTGAGTGTTTTTGGTCCCTGGGCAAAAAAACGTGTGATGCCCGGGTCAGAAAAAATGGTGCCCAGAAGTGAAAAAATTTTTTCAAGTCAAATGCAAGAACGGATGCTAGGACATTAATTAGGGTGGAATTCCATACTTTAAAATGGTATTGCTTGCTGTTTTTAAAAATTGAGTGTTTTTGGTCCCTGGGCAAAAAAACGTGTGATGCCCGGGTCAGAAAAAATGGTGCCCAGAAGTGAAAAAATTTTTTCAAGTCAAATGCAAGAACGGATGCTAGGACATTAATTAGGGTGGAATTCTATACTTTAAAATGGTATTGCTTGCTTTTTAAAAAAATTGAGTGTTTTTGGTGCCTGGGCAAAAAAACTTGTGATGCTGGGGTCAGAAAAAATGGTGCCCAGAAGTGAAAAAATTTTTTTCAACTCAAATGCAAAAACGGATGCTAGGACGTGAATCAGGGTGGAATTCCATACTTAAAAATGGTATTGCTTGCTGTTTTTAAAAATTGAGTGTTTTTGGTCCCTGGGCAAAAAAACGCGTGATGCCGGGGTCAGAAAAAATGGTGCCCAGAAGTGAAAAAAAAATTTCAAGTCAAAAGCAAAAACGGATACCAGGACATTAATCAGGGTGGAATTCCATACTTAAAAATGGTATTGCTTGCTGTTTTTAAAAATTGAGTGTTTTTGGTCCCTGGGGAAAAAACGCGTGATGCCGGGGTCAGAAAAAATGGTGCACAGAAGTGAAAAAAAAATTTTCAAGTCAAATGGAAAAACGGATGCTAGGACGTGAATCAGGGTGGACTTCCATACTTAAAAATGGTATTGCTTGCTGTTTTTAAAAATTGAGTGTTTTTGGTCCCTGGGGAAAAAACGCGTGATGCCGGGGTCAGAAAAAATGGTGCCCAGAAGTGAAAAAAATTTTTTCAAGTAAAATGGAAAAACGGATGCTAGGACGTGAATCAGGGTGGAATTCCATACTTAAAAATGGTATTGCTTGCTGTTTTTAAAAATTGAGTGTTTTTGGTCCCTGGGGAAAAAACGCGTGATGCCGGGGTCAGAAAAAATGGTGCACAGAAGTGAAAAAAAAATTTTCAAGTCAAATGGAAAAACGGATGCTAGGACGTGAATCAGGGTGGAATTCCATACTTAAAAATGGTATTGCTTGCTGTTTTTTAAAATTGAGTGTTTTTGGTCCCTGGGGAAAAAACGCGTGATGCCGGGGTTAGAAAAAATGGTGCACAGAAGTGAAAAAAAATTTTTCAAGTCAAATGCAAAAATGTATGCTAGGACGTGAATCAGGGTGGAATTCCATACTTAAAAATGGTATCGCTTGCTGTTTTTAAAAATTGAGTGTTTTTGGTCCCTGGGGGAAAAACGCGTGATGCCGGGGTCAGAAAAAATGGTGCCCAGAAGTGAAAAAATTTTTTTCAAGTAAAATGGAAAAACGGATGCTAGGACGTGAATCAGGGTGGAATTCCATACTTAAAAATGGTATTGCTTGCTGTTTTTAAAAATTGAGTGTTTTTGGTCCCTGGGGAAAAAACGCGTGATGCCGGGGTCAGAAAAAATGGTGCCCAGAAGTGAAAAAAAATTTTTCAAGTCAAATGGAAAAACGGATGCTAGGACGTGAATCAGGGTGGAATTCCATACTTAAAAATGGTATTGCTTGCTGTTTTTAAAAATTGAGTGTTTTTGGTCCCTGGGGAAAAAACGCGTGATGCCGGGGTCAGAAAAAATGGTGCCCAGAAGTGAAAAAAAAATTTTCAAGTCAAATGCAAAAACGGATGCTAGGATGTGAATCAGGGTGGAATTCCATACTTAAAAATGGTATTGCTTGCTGTTTTTAAAAATTGAGTGTTTTTGGTCCCTGGGGAAAAAACGCGTGATGCCGGGGTCAGAAAAAATGGTGCCCAGAAGTGAAAATTTTTTTTTCAAGTCAAATGCAAAGATGGATGTTGGACGTGAATCAGGGTGGAATTCCATACTTAAAAATGGTATTTCTTGCTGTTTTTAAAAATTGAGTGTTTTTGGTCCCTGGGGAAAAAACGTGTGATGCCGGGGTCAGAAAAAATGGTGCCCAGAAGTGAAAAAAATTTTTCAAGTCAAATGGAAAAACAGATGCTAGGATGTGAATCAGGGTGGAATTCCATACTTAAAAATGGTATTGCTTGCTGTTTTTAAAAATTGCGTGTTTTTGGTCCCTGGGGAAAAAACGCGTGATGCCGGAGTCAGAAAAAATGGTGCCCAGAAGTGAATTTTTTTTCAAGTCAAATGCAAAAACGGATGCTAGGACGTGAATCAGGGTGGAATTCCATACTTAAAAATGGTATTTCTTGCTGTTTTGAAAAATTGAGTGTTTTTGGTCCCTGGGCAAAAAACGTGTGATGCCGGGGTCAGAAAAAATGGTGCCCAGAAGTGAAAATTTTTTTTTCAAGTCAAATGCAAAGATGGATGCTAGGACGTGAATCAGGGTGGAATTCCATACTTAAAAATGGTATTGCTTGCTGTTTTTAAAAATTGAGTGTTTTTGGTCCCTGGGGAAAAAACGCGTGATGCCGGGGTCAGAAAAAATGGTACCCAGAAGTGAAAAAAAATTTTTCAAGTCAAATGCAAAAATGGATGCTGGGATGTGAATCAGGGTGGAATTCCATACTTAAAAATGGTATTTCTTGTTGTTTTTAAAAATTGAGTGTTTTTGGTCCCTGGGCAAAAAACGTGTGATGCCGGGGTCAGAAAAAATGGTGCCCAGAAGTGAAAAAATTTTTTCAAGTCAAATGGAAAAACAGATGCTAGGATGTGAATCAGGGTGGAATTCCATACTTAAAAATGGTATTGCTTGCTGTTTTTAAAAATTGAGTGTTTTTGGTCCCTGGGGAAAAAACGCATGATGCCGGAGTCAGAAAAAATGGTGCCCAGAAGTGAATTTTTTTTCAAGTCAAATGCAAAAACGGATGCTAGGACGTGAATCAGGGTGGAATTCCATACTTAAAAATGGTATTTCTTGCTGTTTTGAAAAATTGAGTGTTTTTGGTCCCTGGGCAAAAAACGTGTGATGCCGGGGTCAGAAAAAATGGTGCCCAGAAGTGAAAATTTTTTTTTCAAGTCAAATGCAAAGATGGATGCTAGGACGTGAATCAGGGTGGAATTCCATACTTAAAAATGGTATTGCTTGCTGTTTTTAAAAATTGAGTGTTTTTGGTCCCTGGGGAAAAAACGCGTGATGCCGGGGTCAGAAAAAATGGTACCCAGAAGTGAAAAAAATTTTTTCAAGTCAAATGCAAAAATGGATGCTGGGATGTGAATCAGGGTGGAATTCCATACTTAAAAATGGTATTTCTTGCTGTTTTTAAAAATTGAGTGTTTTTGGTCCCTGGGCAAAAAACGTATGATGCCGGGGTCAGAAAAAATGGTGCCCAGAAGTGAAAAAATTTTTTCAAGTCAAATGGAAAAACAGATGCTAGGATGTGAATCAGGGTGGAATTCCATACTTAAAAATGGTATTGCTTGCTGTTTTTAAAAATTGAGTGTTTTTGGTCCCTGGGGAAAAAACGCGTGATGCCGGGGTCAGAAAAAATGGTGCCCAGAAGTGAATTTTTTTTCAAGTTAAATGCAAAAACGGATGCTAGGACGTGAATCAGGGTGGAATTCCATACTTAAAAATTGTATTGCTTGCTGTTTTTAAAAGTTGAGTGTTTTTGGTCCCTGGGGAAAAAAATGCGTGATGCCAGGGTCAGAAAAAATGGTGCCCAGAAGTGAAAATTTTTTTTCAAGTCAAATGCAAAAATGGATGCTAGAACGTGAATCAGGGTGGAATTCCATACGTAAAAATGGTATTTCTTGCTGTTTTTAAAAATTGAGTGTTTTTGGTCCCTGGGGAAAAAACGCATGATGCCGGGGTCAGAAAAAATGGTGCCCAGAAGTGAAAAATAATTTTTCAAGTCAAATGCAAAAACGGATGCTAGGACAGTAATCAGGGTGGAATTCCATACTTAAAAATGGTATTGCTTGCTGTTTTTAAAAATTGAGTGTTTTTGCTCCCTGGGCAAGAAAATGCGTGATTCCGGGGTCAGAAAAAATGGTGCCCAGAAGTGAAAAATTTTTTTTCAAGTCAAATGCAAAAACAGATGCTAAGACGTGAATCAGGGTGGAATTCCATACTTAAAAATTGTATTACTTGCTTTTTTAAAAAATTGAGTGTTTTTGGTCCCTGGGCAAAAAAGGCGTGATGCAGGGGTCAGAAAAAATGGTGCCCAGAAGTGAATTTTTTTTCCAAGTTAAATGCAAAAACGGATGCTAGGACGTGAATCAGGGTGGAATTCCATACTTAAAAATGGTATTGCTTGCTGTTTTTAAAAATTGAGTGTTTTTGGTCCCTGGGGAAAAAACGCGTGATGCAGGGGTCAGAAAAAATGGTGCCCAGAAGTGAAAATTTTTTTTTCAAGTCAAATGCAAAAACGGATGCTAGGACATGAATCAGGGTGGAATTCCATAGTTAAAAATGGTATTGCTTGCTGTTTTTAAAAATTGAGTGTTTTTGGTCCCTGGGGAAAAAACGCGTGATGCCGGGGTCAGAAAAAATGGTGCCCAGAAGTATAAAAAAAATTTTCAAGTCAAATGCAAAAATGGATGCTAGGATGTGAATCAGGGTGGAATTCCATACTTAAAAATGGTATTGCTTGCTGTTTTTAAAGATTGAGTGTTTTTGGTCCCTGGGGAAAAAACGCGTGATGCCGGGGTCAGAAAAAATGGTGCCCAGAAGTGAAAAAAATTTTTTCAAGTCAAATGCAAAAACGGATGCTAGGACGTGAATCAGGGTGGAATTCCATACTTAAAAATGGTATTGCTTGCTGTTTTTAAAAATTGAGTGTTTTTGGTCCCTGGGCAAAAAACGTGTGATGCCGGGGTCAGAAAAAATGGTGCCCAGAAGTGAAAATTTTTTTTCCAAGTTACATGCAAAAACGGATGCTAGGACGTGAATCAGGGTGGAATTCCATACTTAAAAATGGTATTGCTTGCTTTTTTAAAAAATTGAGTGTTTTTGGTGCCTGGGGAAAAAAACGCGTGATGCCAGGGTCAGAAAAAATGGTGCCCAGAAGAGAAAAAAAAATGTTCAAGTCAAATGCAAAAACAGATGCTAGGATGTGAATCAGGGTGGAATTCCATACTTAAAAATGGTATTGCTTGCTGTTTTTAAAAATTGAGTGTTTTTGGTCCCTGGGCAAAAAAACGTGTGATGCCGGGGTCAGAAAAAATGGTGCCCAGAAGTGAAAAAAAATTTTTCAAGTCAAATGCAAAAATGGATGCTAGGACGTGAATCAGGGTGGAATTCCATACTTAAAAATGGTATTGCTTGCTGTTTTAAAAAATTGAGTGTTTTTGGTCCGTGGGGAAAAAACGCGTGATGCCGGGGTCAGAAAAAATGGTGCCCAGAAGTGAAAATTTTTTTTCAAGTCAAATGCAAAAATGGATGCTAGAACGTGAATCAGGGTGGAATTCCATACGTAAAAATGGTATTTCTTGCTGTTTTTAAAAATTGAGTGTTTTTGGTCCCTGGGGAAAAAACGCATGATGCCGGGGTCAGAAAAAATGGTGCCCAGAAGTGAAAAATAATTTTTCAAGTCAAATGCAAAAACGGATGCTAGGTCAGTAATCAGGGTGGAATTCCATACTTAAAAATGGTATTTCTTGCTGTTTTTAAAAATTGAGTGTTTTTGGTCCCTGGGCAAAAAACGCGTGATGCCGGGGTAAGAAAAAATGGTGCCCAGAAATGATTTTTTTTTCAAGTCAAATGCAAAAATAGATGCTAGGACGTGAATGAGGGTGGAATTCCATACTTAAAAATTGTATTACTTGCTTTTTTAAAAAATTGAGTGTTTTTGGTCCCTGGGGAAAAAACGCGTGATGCCGGGGTCAGAAAAAATGGTGCCCAGTAGTGAATTTTTTTTCCAAGTTAAATGCAAAAATGGATGCTAGGACATGAATCAGGGTGGAATTCCATACTTAAAAATGGTATTGCTTGCTGTTTTTAAAAATTGAGTGTTTTTGGTCCCTGGGGAAAAAACGCGTGATGCAGGGGTCAGAAAAAATGGTGCCCAGAAGTGAAAATTTTTTTTTCAAGTCAAATGCAAAAACGGATGCTAGGATGTGAATCAGGGTGGAATTCCATACTTAAAAATGGTATTGCTTGCTGTTTTTAAAAATTGAGTGTTTTTGCTCCCTGGGCAAGAAAATGCGTGATGCCTGGGTCAGAAAAAATGGTGCCCAGAAGTGAAAAAAAATTTTTCAAGTCAAATGCAAAAACGGATGCTAGGACGTGAATCAGGGTGGAATTCCATACTTAAAAATGGTATTGCTTGCTGTTTTTAAAAATTGAGTGTTTTTGGTCCCTGGGGAAAAAACGCGTGATGGTCAGAAAAAATGGTGCCCAGAAGTGAAAAAACAATTTTCAAGTCAAATGGAGAAACGGATGCTAGGACATGAATCAGGGTGGAATTCCATACTTAAAAATGGTATTGCTTGCTGTTTTTAAAAATTGAGTGTTTTTGGTCCCTGGGGAAAAAACGCGTGATGCCGGGGTCAGAAAAAATGGTGCCCAGAAGTGAAAAAATTTTTTCAAGTCAAATGCAAAAACGGATGCTAGGACATTAATCAAGGTGGAATTCCATACTTAAAAATGGTATTGCTTGCTGTTTTTAAAAATTGAGTGTTTTTGGTCCCTGGCAAAAAAGGCGTGATGCCGGGGTCAGAAAAAATGGTGCCCAGAAGTGAAAAAAAATTTTCAAGTCAAATGCAAGAATGGATGCTAGGACATTAATTAGGGTGGAATTCCATACTTTAAAATGGTATTGCTTGCTGTTTTTAAAAATTGAGTGTTTTTGGTCCCTGGGCAAAAAAACGTGTGATGCCCGGGTCAGAAAAAATGGTGCCCAGAAGTGAAAAAATTTTTTCAAGTCAAATGCAAGAACGGATGCTAGGACATTAATTAGGGTGGAATTCTATACTTTAAAATGGTATTGCTTGCTTTTTAAAAAAATTGAGTGTTTTTGGTGCCTGGGCAAAAAAACTTGTGATGCTGGGGTCAGAAAAAATGGTGCCCAGAAGTGAAAAAAATTTTTTCAACTCAAATGCAAAAACGGATGCTAGGACGTGAATCAGGGTGGAATTCCATACTTAAAAATGGTATTGCTTGCTGTTTTTAAAAATTGAGTGTTTTTGGTCCCTGGGCAAAAAAACGCGTGATGCCGGGGTCAGAAAAAATGGTGCCCAGAAGTGAAAAAAAAATTTCAAGTCAAAAGCAAAAACGGATACCAGGACATTAATCAGGGTGGAATTCCATACTTAAAAATGGTATTGCTTGCTGTTTTTAAAAATTGAGTGTTTTTGGTCCCTGGGGAAAAAACGCGTGATGCCGGGGTCAGAAAAAATGGTGCACAGAAGTGAAAAAAAAATTTTCAAGTCAAATGGAAAAACGGATGCTAGGACGTGAATCAGGGTGGACTTCCATACTTAAAAATGGTATTGCTTGCTGTTTTTAAAAATTGAGTGTTTTTGGTCCCTGGGGAAAAAACGCGTGATGCCGGGGTCAGAAAAAATGGTGCCCAGAAGTGAAAAAAAATTTTTCAAGTAAAATGGAAAAACGGATGCTAGGACGTGAATCAGGGTGGAATTCCATACTTAAAAATGGTATTGCTTGCTGTTTTTAAAAATTGAGTGTTTTTGGTCCCTGGGGAAAAAACGCGTGATGCCGGGGTCAGAAAAAATGGTGCACAGAAGTGAAAAAAAAATTTTCAAGTCAAATGGAAAAACAGATGCTAGGACGTGAATCAGGGTGGAATTCCATACTTAAAAATGGTATTGCTTGCTGTTTTTTAAAATTGAGTGTTTTTGGTCCCTGGGGAAAAAACGCGTGATGCCGGGGTTAGAAAAAATGGTGCACAGAAGTGAAAAAAAATTTTTCAAGTCAAATGCAAAAATGTATGCTAGGACGTGAATCAGGGTGGAATTCCATACTTAAAAATGGTATCGCTTGCTGTTTTTAAAAATTGAGTGTTTTTGGTCCCTGGGGGAAAAACGCGTGATGCCGGGGTCAGAAAAAATGGTGCCCAGAAGTGAAAAAAATTTTTTCAAGTAAAATGGAAAAACGGATGCAAGGACGTGAATCAGGGTGGAATTCCATACTTAAAAATGGTATTGCTTGCTGTTTTTAAAAATTGAGTGTTTTTGGTCCCTGGGGAAAAAACGCGTGATGCCGGGGTCAGAAAAAATGGTGCCCAGAAGTGAAAAAAAATTTTTCAAGTCAAATGGAAAAACGGATGCTAGGACGTGAATCAGGGTGGAATTCCATACTTAAAAATGGTATTGCTTGCTGTTTTTAAAAATTGAGTGTTTTTGGTCCCTGGGGAAAAAAACGCGTGATGCCGGGGTCAGAAAAAATGGTGCCCAGAAGTGAAAAAAAAATTTTCAAGTCAAATGCAAAAACGGATGCTAGGATATGAATCAGGGTGGAATTCCATACTTAAAAATGGTATTGCTTGCTGTTTTTAAAAATTGAGTGTTTTTGGTCCCTGGGGAAAAATCGCGTGATGCCGTGGTCAGAAAAAATGGTGCCCAGAAGTGAAAAAATTTTTTCAAGTCAAATGCAAGAACGGATGCTAGGACGTGAATCAGGGTGGAATTCCATACTTAAAAATGGTATTGCTTGCTGTTTTTAAAAATTGAGTGTTTTTGGTCCCTGGGCAAAAAAACGCGTGATGCCCGGGTCAGAAAAAATGGTGCCCAGAAGTGAAAAAAAAATTTCAAGTCAAAAGCAAAAACGGATGCTAGGACGTGAATCAGGGTGGAATTCCATACTTAAAAATGGTATTGCTTGCTGTTTTTAAAAATTGAGTGTTTTTGGTCCCTGGGGAAAAAACGCGTGATGCCGGGGTCAGAAAAAATGGTGCCCAGAAGTGAAAAAAAATTTTCAAGTCAAATGCAAAAACGGATGCTAGGATGTGAATCAGGGTGGAATTCCATACTTAAAAATGGTATTGCTTGCTGTTTTTAAAAATTGAGTGTTTTTGGTCCCTGGGGAAAAAACGCGTGATGCCGGGGTCAGAAAAAATGGTGCCCAGAAGTGAAAATTTTTTTTTCTCCATAGTGGGTGGCGCTAGCCTCCAAGATTGGGATGACCTCATCCATCAGCCAATCAGGACTGAGTCTGACCTCATATAAAAGCTGTCACTGTGCCATAATCCCCCTCTTTCGACTCAGTCCTAGGCCTAGGATTGTTTCTCCCCAGTTTTTCGCAGTTTAATATCACCTTCTCAGATCAACTTCCAGATCTACTATCAACTGAATTGTTAAATGTGAGTGACTCCCCACCTGCCCTTTCCATCAGGGGTGTTGGGAATTCCAGGACAGGCTTCGGCCTGGTCCACGGCCTACACTCCACCTTACGTGGTTGGCTGTCTTGCTCACATTGCGGCCTGGCGATCCTGTATCTACCATCTGCCACAGAAGCCCGGCGCTTGAGTGGCCAGCAGCCAGGGTGGCCTTCTGACCACTTCCGCAAGAGAGAGGCCTATTTTGGGCGATATTAACGCAGAAGCTTCGCGCTTGAGCGGCCTTGGCCTCTCTCTTTCTCTCTCCTTGCCGCCCCCTTCATTGGGCCTTCTCTGGGACAATCGGACCCCTGGGGGCGTGCTAGAGTGAGGGCGAGCGTTGGCGGTCCACTCGGCAGGCACACCGGCCTGCGTGACCGCCCCTCCTCACTGGGGACTGCCCGTGCCCGGCCGGACCTTCGTGGCCTTAATTTGGCCGGCGGGCCTGTCCACGGCCTCGATTTAGGCCTCCTTGGGTGCCGGGCGGCCTCTTCGGCAGCACTTCGGCTGCGAGACCGCCCCCTGACTGGCTACATTTCCCGCGCGGCGGAGCGCCTCACCCGCCCCTCAGCTGTTGCCAGCCATCGCGATCGGCCTCTATTGCGCAGCCGCAGCTTCCCAACGATCGGAGCCTCACAGACGAGGCCGCGGCTCTCCAGGCATTTCGCGCAGCCGCAGTTCGGCCTGCTGACGTCACCGGGGATTCCCCGGTGACGCCTTTTTTGCCTTCAGCTGGTGTGCGCTCGGAGTGGACCCCTTTGCCTCGCCGCTTCTCCGCAAAGACCGAGGCCTCAGATCGAGGGACTGCGGCGAGCCCCGGCCGTCTTGCAGCTCTTCCAGCAGGCCACCAGCAGACACCAGCCAGAGGCCTCCAGCAGGCACCAGCCTCCAGCCCACGGCACTCGGGCTTCATCCTTGTGCTCCGTGCCGTAAAAGCGCACGTGCAGCACCAACGAGGAAGCTGGCCTCCAAGGGTATGGCGGACAAGGCTACCTCGGGCAGGAATAAGCCCAGGCAGCACAAAGACAAGGAGGGTGGGGCTGAGAAAACCCCTGCCCCTCGGTCGGGCCATAGGGACCGCTCCCCCTTAAGGGAAAAGGCCAAGGCCTCCACAAAGGACACACAGGCAAGCAAGGACAAGACTCGCAAGTCTTCTAGCCTCCCTGTACCGCCCCCTGCTGCCTCCAGCCCGCCAGCGCACCATGAGCCCTCTGGCCTTGCCCAGAGGGACCGGCGCTCATCTGGCACTCTCTCCCTGGATTCTCCAGACCTGTGCCTAGAGGAAGGTGACATTTGGGAGGACCCCAGACCCACTTGCAGTGCTATGCAGGCGCAACCACCTACCTCTGCGCGGTCACAACTGTATACCCCGGAGGTGCAGGCCTTGATCCAGGCGGCCATTGCTCAAGGCATCGAGGCCGGAATGAGGCACGTCGCTGCCGCTGCACCGGCTACGCCGCCCGCCCAGCCAGCCCACCACCGCCCTCCAATCGCCCCTCCCGCCGACCAGGCTCCGCTGATCGCCGACGCTGACCAGGGGTCCCCCTTGTCGCTCCATGGACAGGAGGACCAGGTGCAGGACCTGGAACTTTCGGAGGATGAAGATCTTGCACCAGAGGCCCCAGTAGTAACTGGGCTCTTCAACCCTTCCTTATTCAAGTCCCTGCTCCACAAGGCCAGGGCCACGGCCAAATTTTCCTCCAAGGACCAGGCGCCCGCCGGGGACGAACCTGAGGACCCTCTTTTTGAGGAAACCACCTCGCAGGTGGAGGTGGTGCCAGCTCCCAAACTATTTGTGGAGTCGGTGCTCAAGCAATGGGCCTCCCCGACGGCCGGAGTCACTCCTTCTGCAGCGGACAAGCGGTTCTTTAATGTCTCCACCGCTCTGGCCCAATACCTGCCAGTTCCCCCGGTGGACCCGGCCATTAAGGCTCTGTACTCTCCCGCACAGATGCCTGGGGACTCTGAGGAGTTGCTCCGCCCAGAGGACAGACGCACGGAACAAGCCTTGCTTAAAACACACCAAGCGGCCGCTTGGGCCCTCAAGGCTTCGGCAACGGCTTCGTTTTTTTGTCGGACATCCATTCGGTGGCTCAAGGCTCTGCAGGAGCACCTGCCTCCCTCTGACGTCCGTGCGAGGCGAGATATTAACAAGCTTATCGCCGCCTCGCAGTTCACCTCGGACGCAACGCTCCAGGCCACTCGGTTTGCTGCCAGGGCCATGGGAACTTCGGTGGTGGCGCGCAGAATGCACTGGCTGAGAAGCTGGCCCGCAGACTGCCGTCACAAGTGGCGGCTTGCTGGAGCCCCAGTGGCTAACAAGTCACTCTTCGGTGAGGCCCTCGATCCCTACCTAATCGAGACTAAGGACAAACGCAAGGTCTTGCCAAACTCCACGAGGAAGGCTCAGACCAAGCCCCAGACCCCTGCCCCGGCGTTCCCCAGACGCCAATACAGGGCGCCTTCCTATAATCAAAACCGGTCGCGGAACTCGCCCCGTCAGACTCAGGGTCAGGATAGGGCCAGTTCCAACCAACAATCCAAGCGCCCTTTTCGGAAGGCAGGTGGTCGCCCCTACCGCCGCTACAAGTAGTGGACCCAGCTTCTCCCATTGGGGGTCGCCTGCGTTTTTTCGCTAGGCGGTGGGAGGAGATTACTACGGACGCTTGGGTTCGCGAGACCCTAACACTCGGACTCGCCTTAGATCTCCTCTCCACCACCACCCCGACTCCTTCATGAGGTGCTCCCAGTCCTCCAACCCGCAGAAAAGGGCCCTGATGCTTGAAGCCATCCAGCATCTGCTGGAGATTGAGGCCATCCAGCGGGTCCCGGAGGACCAGCGGGGGCACGGATTCTATTCCAACTTGTTCCTCGTGGAGAAGTCGTCGGGTGGGTGGAGAGCGGTCTTGGATCTCAAGCGCCTGAATAAATTCTTGGTGTACAAGAAATTTAAGATGCATACTCTACAGTCCATATTGGACGGCATCCGTAAGGGTGACTTTATGTGCTCTATCGACCTCACTGAGGCATATTTGCATGTCCCAATTCGGCCTTCCCACCAAAAGTTCCTGCGGTTCTCATATGACAACGAACACTATCAGTATTCGGCCCTTCCATTCGGCCTCTCCTTGGCACCCAGGGTCTTTACAAAGATCCTGGCCGCCCTTGCAGCTCACTTGAGGGCGGTGCCGATTCGAATACAGTGTTACCTCGACGACATCTTAATTCAGTCGTCTTCCCTGGCCCGGGCAGAGCTGGACCTGCAGACCACCATGGACGTTCTGCAATACCATGGCTTCTCCCTCAACCTGGAGAAGAGCCACTTGACTTCCTCCACTCGTATCACTCACTTGGGGGCCATTGTGGACTCTCTGGAGTGCAGGGTGTATCTGTCGGAGGAAAGACAACTCAGTCTTTCTTCTCTGACCCAACAGGTTCTTGGACAGGGACGGGTTCCGCTGAACCTCCTGTCCTCCCTGTTGGGAAAGATGATATCCGCTATACATATAACACCTTGGGCACAACTGCACTCCAGAGACCTACAATGGTTTCTTTTGCCGTTTCAGCAGGCGAACAAGTCCAACTCATCGGCCAAAGTCCAGCTTCCGACGGCGGTCCGGCGGTCTCTGCATTGGTGGCGGTCCCCGGCGATCAGCAAGGGCTCCAGCTTCCTCGAGCCTCACCGGGTGACGGTGACATCAGATGCCAGCCTCTACGGGTGGGGCGCTCACACATCGTCCCACGTGGCACAGGGCACCTGGACCGCAGCGGAGTCAACGGCCAGCATCAACCTCCTGGAGCTACGAGCGGCGTCCCTGGGCCTCCGGCAATTCCAGCATCTCCTGACCGGACAACACGTCCTCCTGTTGACGGACAACGTGACCACCAAAGCTCACGTCAACAGGCAAGGTGGGACTGTCTCGCGCCGCCTGCTCTCCGAGGCCAAGGAATTGGGCCTCTGGGCGGAACGGCACCTCCTCTCGCTCCGGGCGGAGCACATCTCGGGGGTGTCGAACCGCACAGCGGACTGGCTCAGCCGCCACGACGTCGACACGGCAGAGTGGGCCCTGCACCCAGACATTTTTCGGGAGCTGACTGCCCGGTTTGGCAACCCGGTGGTCGACCTCTTTGCGACCCCGCTGAATGCCAAACTCCCTCGCTTCATCACGCGGTACCGGACACCCGGCGCGATGGACACGGACGCCCTCCGTTGCCCGTGGCCACGGGGCCTACTCTACGCATTTCCGCCCCTTCCACTCATTCCCCGAGTTATCCGGAAGATGCTGGACGAGCAGGCGGAGCTGATCCTGTTGGCCCCCCATTGGCCGCGCCGGGCCTGGTTTGCGGATCTCAAATCACTCTCGACCGGCCCGTCCTGGAGGATCCCGCAGACCGCATCGTCACTCTCCCAGGGGTCAGTTCAGCACCCGGATCCGCAGTGGCTCCAACTGACCGCCTGGCGCTTGAGCGGCGCACCCTGACTCTGCGCGGCGTCCCCGAGAGCATCGTCTGTACTCTCCTCTCTTCACGCCGGGCCTCCACCATGCGCATCTACAACTCCACCTGGCGGACGTTTCACGATTGGTGTGTCGGCGCCGGCTTTAACCCGGTCGACCTTTCCGTCATACAGGTCCTCCAATTTCTGCAAGCGGGCCTCAACAAAGGTCTCTCGCCCAGCACCTTACGGCGGCAGGTGGCGGCGCTGTCAACGGTCCTGTCCTGCCACTCTTCTGCGCCGTTGTCAACGCATCCCTTGATCGTCCGCTTCTTGAAGGCGGCGGTCATTATTTCGCCTCCAGTGGTACATAGGTACCCCACCTGGGACCTGCAGAAGGTTCTTTTGGCACTGACCGAGGCCCCCTACGAGCCCCTCCGGACAGTCTCGCTGCAGCACCTTACGCATAAGGTTGCCTTTTTGGTAGCGATTACTTCAGCCCGGAGAATATCCGAACTGGCAGCCCTATCCGTCCGGGACGATCTCTGTATCTTTCATCCGGACCGGGTGGTGCTTCGCCTTGACCCCACATTTCTGCCCAAGGTCAATACATACTTCCACAGGGCGCAGGAAGTGGTTCTTCCTTCCTTCTACTCCCCGCCTACGACGCCGACCGAGCGTAAATGGCACGCTGTCGATGTCCGGCGGGCGGTCAAAATCTACAATGTCCGTACGGCGGCATTCCGCCGCTCGGAATCCTTGTTCGTGGGATTCCACGCCTCGTCCATGGGTTGCAAGGCATCAGCGGCGATGATCGGTCGCTGGATACGTGCAGTCATCGTGGACATTTACCGACAACAGGACCTGCTCGTCCGCCACGTCTCACGGCGCACTCGACGCGCAGCGCCGCCACCACGGCAGCTTGGACTACTAATGCCTCCTTGGAGGAACTCTGCCGGGCGGCGACGTGGTCTTCCCCGTTGCCCTTTATCAGACATTATAAAGTAGACTCCTTTGCCTCGGCTGAGGCCGACTTTGGGCGCAGGGTCTTGCAGACCATTGGGTCGCCTGACGGGGTCTCAAACTATGGTGACAACCCTCCCTAGGGGAGGATACGGCTTTGGTATGTCCCAATCTTGGAGGCTAGCGCCACCCACTATGGAGAAAGGGCATTGTTACTTACCTGAACGCCCATTCTCGTAGGGTGGCGCTAGCCTCCAAGTCCCTCCCTATTGGGTTTTGTACTTACTGAAGGTGTGCGTGGGGATAAACTATGGGTCTGACCTACTCCTTCATCTCAAGAGGGGGATTATGGCACAGTGACAGCTTTTATATGAGGTCAGACTCAGTCCTGATTGGCTGATGGATGAGGTCATCCCAATCTTGGAGGCTAGCGCCACCCTACGAGAATGGGCGTTCAGGTAAGTAACAACGCCCTTTCAAGTTTTTTGTTTTTCAAGTCAAATGCAAAAACGGATGCTAGGACGTGAATCAGGGTGGAATTCCATACTTAAAAATGGTATTGCTTGCTGTTTTTAAAAATTGAGTGTTTTTGGTCCCTGGGCAAAAAAACGCGTGATGCCCGGGTCAGAAAAAATGGTGCCCAGAAGTGAAAAAAAGATTTCAAGTCAAAAGCAAAAACGGATACCAGGACATGAATCAGGGTGGAATTCCATACTTAAAAACGGTATTGCTTGCTGTTTTTAAAAATTGAGTGTTTTTGGTCCCTGGGGAAAAAACGCGTGATGCCGGGGTCAGAAAAAATGGTGCCCAGAAGTGAAAAAAAATTTTTCAAGTAAAATGGAAAAACGGATGCTAGGACGTGAATCAGGGTGGAATTCCATACTTAAAAATGGTATTGCTTGCTGTTTTTAAAAATTGAGTGTTTTTGGTCCCTGGGGAAAAAACGCGTGATGCCGGGGTCAGAAAAAATGGTGCCCAGAAGTGAAAAAAAAATTTTCAACTCAAATGCAAAAACGGATGCTAGGACGTGAATCAGGGTGGAATTCCATACTTAAAAATGGTATTGCTTGCTGTTTTTAAAAATTGAGTGTTTTTGGTCCCTGGGGAAAAAACGCGTGATGCCGGGGTCAGAAAAAATGGTGCACAGAAGCGAAAAAAAAATTTTCAAGTCAAATGCAAAAATGGATGCTAGGACGTGAATCAGGGTGGAATTCCATACTTAAAAATGGTATTGCTTGCTGTTTTTAAAAATTGAGTGTTTTTGGTCCCTGGGGGAAAAACGCGTGATGCCGGGGTCAGAAAAAATGGTGCCCAGAAGTGAAAAATTTTTTTTCAAGTAAAATGGAAAAACAGATGCTAGGACGTGAATCAGGGTGGAATTCCATACTTAAAAATGGTATTGCTTGCTGTTTTTAAAAATTGAGTGTTTTTGGTCCCTGGGGAAAAAACGCGTGATGCCGGGGTCAGAAAAAATGGTGCACAGAAGTGAAAAAAAATTTTTCAAGTCAAATGCAAAAATGGATGCTAGGACGTGAATCAGGGTGGATTTCCATACTTAAAAATGGTATTGCTTGCTGTTTTTAAAAATTGAGTGTTTTTGGTCCCTGGGGAAAAAACGCGTGATGCCGGGGTCAGAAAAAATGGTGCACAGAAGTGAAAAAAAATTTTTCAAGTCAAATGCAAAAATGGATGCTAGGACATTAATTAGGGTGGAATTCCATACTTTAAAATGGTATTGCTTGCTTTTTTAAAAAATTGAGTGTTTTTGGTGCCTGGGCAAAAAAACTTGTGATGCCGGGGTCAGAAAAAATGCTGCCCAGAAGTGAAAAAAATTTTTCAAGTCAAATGCAAAAATGGATGCTGGGATGTGAATCAGGCTGGAATTCCATACATAAAAATGGTATTGTTTGCTGTTTTTAAAAATTGAGTGTTTTTGGTCCCTGGGGAAAAAACGCGTGATGCCGGGGTCAGAAAAAATGGTGCCCAGAAGTGAAAATTTTTTTTTCAGGTCAAATGCAAAAACAGATGCTAAGACGTGAATCAGGGTGGAATTCCATACTTAAAAATGGTATTTCTTGCTGTTTTTAAAAATTGAGTGTTTTTGGTCCCTGGGAAAAAACTCGTGATGCCGGGGTCAGAAAAAATGGTGCCCAGAAATGAAATTTTTTTTCAAGTCAAATGCAAAAATAGATGCTAGGACGTGAATCAGGGTGGAATTCCATACTTAAAAATGGTATTGCTTGCTGTTTTTAAAAATTGAGTGTTTTTGGTCCCTAGGGAAAAAACGCGTGATGCCGGGGTCAGAAAAAATGGTGCCCAGAAGTATAAAAAAAATTTTCAAGTCAAATGCAAAAATGGATGCTAGGATGTGAGTCAGGGTGGAATTCCATACTTAAAAATGGTATTGCTTGCTGTTTTTAAAAATTGAGTGTTTTTGGTCCCTGGGGAAAAAACGCGTGATGCCGGGGTCAGAAAAAATGGTGCACAGAAGTGAAAAAAAAAATTTCAAGTCAAATGCAAAAACAGATGCTAGGACGTGAATCAGGGTGGAATTCCATACTTAAAAATGGTATTTCTTGCTGTTTTTAAAAATTGAGTGTTTTTGGTCCCTGGGCAAAAAATGCGTGATGCCGGGGTCAGAAAAAATGGTGCACAGAAGTGAAAAAAAATTTTTCAAGTCAAATGCAAAAATGGATGCTAGGACGTGAATCAGGGTGGATTTCCATACTTAAAAATGGTATTGCTTGCTGTTTTTAAAAATTGAGTGTTTTTGGTCCCTGGGGGAAAAACGCGTGATGCCGGGGTCAGAAAAAATGGTGCCCAGAAGTGAAAAAAATTTTTTCAAGTCAAATGGAAAAACGGATGCTAGGACGTGAATCAGGGTGGAATTCCATACTTAAAAATGGTATTGCTTGCTGTTTTTAAAAATTGAGTGTTTTTGGTCCCTGGGGAAAAAACGTGTGATGCGGGGTCAGAAAAAATGGTGCCCAGAAGTGAAAAAAAATTTTTCAAGTCAAATGCAAAAACGGATGCTGGGATGTGAATCAGGCTGGAATTCCTTACTTAAAAATGGTATTGCTTGCTGTTTTTAAAAATTGAGTGTTTTTGGTCCCTGGGGAAAAAACGCGTGATGCCGGGGTCAGAAAAAATGCTGCCCAGAAGTGAAAAAAATTTTTCAAGTCAAATGCAAAAATGGATGCTGGGATGTGAATCAGGCTGGAATTCCATACATAAAAATGGTATTGTTTGCTGTTTTTAAAAATTGAGTGTTTTTGGTCCCTGGGGAAAAAACGCGTGATGCCGGGGTCAGAAAAAATGGTGCCCAGAAGTGAAAATTTTTTTTTCAGGTCAAATGCAAAAACAGATGCTAAGACGTGAATCAGGGTGGAATTCCATACTTAAAAATGGTATTTCTTGCTGTTTTTAAAAATTGAGTGTTTTTGGTCCCTGGGAAAAAACTCGTGATGCCGGGGTCAGAAAAAATGGTGCCCAGAAATGAAATTTTTTTTCAAGTCAAATGCAAAAATAGATGCTAGGACGTGAATCAGGGTGGAATTCCATACTTAAAAATTGTATTACTTGCTTTTTTAAAAAATTGAGTGTTTTTGGTCCCTGGGGAAAAAACGCGTGATGCCGGGGTCAGAAAAAATGGTGCCCAGAAGTGAATTTTTTTTCCAAGTTAAATGCAAAAACGGATGCTAGGACGTGAATCAGGGTGGAATTCCATACTTAAAAATGGTATTGCTTGCTGTTTTTAAAAATTGAGTGTTTTTGGTCCCTAGGGAAAAAACGCGTGATGCAGGGGTCAGAAAAAATGGTGCCCAGAAGTGAAAATTTTTTTTTCAAGTCAAATGCAAAAACGGATGCTAGGACGTGAATCAGGGTGGAATTCCATACTTAAAAATGGTATTGCTTGCTGTTTTTAAAAATTGAGTGTTTTTGGTCCCTGGGGAAAAAACGCGTGATGCCGGGGTCAGAAAAAATGGTGCCCAGAAGTATAAAAAATTTTTTCAAGTCAAATGCAAAAATGGATGCTAGGATGTGAGTCAGGGTGGAATTCCATACTTAAAAATGGTATTGCTTGCTGTTTTTAAAAATTGAGTGTTTTTGGTCCCTGGGGAAAAAACGCGTGATGCCGGGGTCAGAAAAAATGGTGCACAGAAGTGAAAAAAAAAATTTCAAGTCAAATGCAAAAACAGATGCTAGGACGTGAATCAGGGTGGAATTCCATACTTAAAAATGGTATTTCTTGCTGTTTTTAAAAATTGAGTGTTTTTGGTCCCTGGGCAAAAAACGTGTGATGCCGGGGTCAGAAAAAATGGTGCCCAGAAGTGAAAAATTTTTTTTCAAGTCAAATGCAAAGATGGATGCTAGGACGTGAATCAGCGTGGAATTCCATACTTAAAAATGGTATTGCTTGCTGTTTTTAAAAATTGAGTGTTTTTGGTCCCTGGGGAAAAAACGCGTGATGCCGGGGGTCAGAAAAAATGGTGCCAAGAAGTGAAAAAAAATTTTTCAAGTCAAATGCAAAAACGGATGCTAGGACGTGAATCAGGGTGGAATTCCATACTTAAAAATGGTGTTGCTTGCTGTTTTTAAAAATTGAGTGTTTTTGGTCCCTGGGGAAAAGACGCGTGATGCCGGGGTCAGAAAAAATGGTGCCCAGAAGTGAAATTTTTTTTTTCAAGTCAAATGCAAAAACGGATGCTAGGACTTGAATCAGGGTGGAATTCCATACTTAAAAATGGTATTACTTGCTGTTTTTAAAAATTGAGTGTTTTTCGTCCCTGGGGAAAAGACGCGTGATGCCGGGGTCAGAAAAAATGGTGCCCAGAAGTGAAAAAAATTTTTCAAGTCAAATGCAAAAACGGATGCTAGGACATTAATCAGGGTGGAATTCCATACATAAAAATGGTATTGTTTGCTGTTTTTAAAAATTGAGTGTTTTTGGTCGGTGGGGAAAAAACGCGTGATGCAGGGGTCAGAAAAAATGGTGCCCAGAAGTGAAAAATTTTTTTTCTGGTCAAATGCAAAAACAGATGCTAGGACGTGAATCAGGGTGGAATTCCATACTTAAAAATGGTATTGCTTGCTGTTTTTTAAAATTGAGTGTTTTTGGTCCCTGTGCAAAAAACCGCGTGATGCTGGGGTCAGAAAAAATGGTGCCCAGAAGTGAAAAAAAATTTTCAAGTCAAATGCAAAAACGGATGCTGGGATGTGAATCAGGGTGGAATTCCTTACTTAAAAATGGTATTGCTTGCTGTTTTTAAAAATTGAGTGGTTTTGGTCCCTGGGGAAAAAACGCGTGATGCCGGGGTCAGAAAAAATGGTGCCCAGAAGTGAAATTTTTTTTTCAAGTTAAATGCAAAAATGGATGCTAGGACATGAATCAGGGTGGAATTCCATAGTTAAAAATGGTATTGCTTGCTGTTTTTAAAAATTGAGTGTTTTTGGTCCCTGGGGAAAAAAACGCGTGATGCCGGGGTCAGAAAAAATGGTGCCCAGAAGTGAAAAAAAAATTTTCAAGTCAAATGGAAAAACAGATGCTAGGACGTGAATCAGGGTGGAATTCCATACTTAAAAATGGTATTGCTTGCTGTTTTTAAAAATTGAGTGTTTTTGGTCTCTGGGGAAAAAACGCGTGATGCCGGGGTCAGAAAAAATGGTGCCCAGAAGTGAAAAATTTTTTTCAAGTCAAATGCAAAAATGGATGCTAGGACGTGAATCAGGGTGGAATTCCATACTTAAAAATGGTATTGCTTGCTGTTTTTAAATATTGAGTGGTTTTGGTCCCTGGGGAAAAAACGCGTGATGCCAGGGTCAGAAAAAATGGTGCCCAGAAGTGAAAAAAAATTTTCAAGTCAAATGGAAAAACAAATGCTAGGACGTGAATCAGGGTGGAATTCCATGCTTAAAAATGGTATTGCTTGCTGTTTTTAAAAATTGAGTGTTTTTGGTCCCTGGGGAAAAAACGCGTGATGCCGGGGTCAGAAAAAATGGTGCCCAGAAGTGAAAAAAAATTTTTCAAGTCAAATGGAAAAACAGATGCTACGACGTGAATCAGGGTGGAATTCCATACTTAAAAATGGTATTGCTTGCTGTTTTTAAAAATTGAGTGTTTTTGGTCTCTGGGGAAAAAACGCGTGATGCCAGGGTCAGAAAAAATGGTGCCCAGAAGTGAAAAAAATTTTTTCAAGTCAAATGGAAAAACAGATGCTAGGACGTGAATCAGGGTGGAATTCCATGCTTAAAAATGGTATTGCTTGCTGTTTTTAAAAATTGAGTGATTTTGGTCCCTGGGGAAAAAACGCGTGATACTGGGGTCAGAAAAAATGGTGCCCAGAAGTGAAAAAAAATTTTCAAGTCAAATGCAAAAACGGATGCTAGGACATTAATCAGGGTGGAATTCCATACATGAAAATGGTATTGTTTGCTGTTTTTAAAAATTGAGTGTATTTGGTCGGTGGGGAAAAAACGCGTGATGCAGGGGTCAGAAAAAATGGTGCCCAGAAGTGAAAAATTTTTTTTCTGGTCAAATGCAAAAACAGATGCTAGGACGTGAATCAGGGTGGAATTCCATACTTAAAAATGGTATTGCTTGCTGTTTTTTAAAATTGAGTGTTTTTGGTCCCTGTGCAAAAAACCGCGTGATGCTGGGGTCAGAAAAAATGGTGCCCAGAAGTGAAAAAAAATTTTCAAGTCAAATGCAAAAACGGATGCTGGGATGTGAATCAGGGTGGAATTCCTTACTTAAAAATGGTATTGCTTGCTGTTTTTAAAAATTGAGTGTTTTTGGTCCCTGGGGAAAAAACGCGTGATGCCGGGGTCAGAAAAAATGGTGCCCAGAAGTGAAAATTTTTTTGTCAGGTCAAATGCAAAAACAGATGCTAAGACGTGAATCAGGGTGGAATTCCATACTTAAAAATGGTATTGCTTGCTTTTTTAAAAAATTGAGTGTTTTTGGTCCCTGGGGAAAAAACGCGTGATGCCGGGGTCAGAAAAAATGGTGCCCAGAAGTGAACAAAAATTTTTTCAAGTCAAATGCAAAAACGGATGCTAGGATGTGAATCAGGGTGGAATTCCATACTTAAAAATGGTATTGCTTGCTGTTTTTAAAAATTGAGTGGTTTTGGTCCCTGGGGAAAAAACGCGTGATGCCGGGGTCAGAAAAAATGGTGCCCAGAAGTGAAATTTTTTTTTCAAGTTAAATGCAAAAATGGATGCTAGGACATGAATCAGGGTGGAATTCCATACTTAAAAATGGTATTGCTTGCTGTTTTTAAAAATTGAGTGTTTTTGGTCCTTGGGGAAAAAAACGCGTGATGCCGGGGTCAGAAAAAATGGTGCCCAGAAGTGAAAAAATTTTTTCAAGTCAAATGCAAAAACGGATGCTAGGACGTGAATCAGGGTGGAATTCCATACTTAAAAATGGTATTGCTTGCTGTTTTTAAAAATTGAGTGGTTTTGGTCCCTGGGGAAAAAACGCGTGATGCCAGGGTCAGAAAAAATGGTGCCCAGAAGTGAAAAAAAATTTTTCAAGTCAAATGGAAAAACAGATGCTAGGACGTGAATCAGGGTGGAATTCCATGCTTAAAAATGGTATTGCTTGCTGTTTTTAAAAATTGAGTGTTTTTGGTCCCTGGGGAAAAAACGCGTGATGCTGGGGTCAGAAAAAATGGTGCCCAGAAGTGAAAAAAAATTTTCAAGTCAAATGCAAAAACGGATGCTGGGATGTGAATCAGGGTGGAATTCCATACATAAAAATGGTATTGCTTGCTGTTTTTAAAAATTGAGTGTTTTTGGTCCCTGTGCAAAAAACCGCGTGATGCTGGGGTCAGAAAAAATGGTGCCCAGAAGTGAAAAAAATTTTTCAAGTCAAATGCAAAAACGGATGCTGGGATGTGAATCAGGGTGGAATTCCTTACTTAAAAATGGTATTGCTTGCTGTTTTTAAAAATTGAGTGTTTTTGGTCCCTGGGGAAAAAACGCGTGATGCCGGGGTCAGAAAAAATGGTGCCCAGAAGTGAAATTTTTTTTTTCAGGTCAAATGCAAAAACAGATGCTAAGACGTGAATCAGGGTGGAATTCCATACTTAAAAATTGTATTACTTGCTTTTTTAAAAAATTGAGTGTTTTTGGTCCCTGGGGAAAAAACGCGTGATGCCGGGGTCAGAAAAAATGGTGCCCAGAAGTGAATTTTTTTTCCAAGTTAAATGCAAAAACGGATGCTAGGACGTGAATCAGGGTGGAATTCCATACTTTAAAATGGTATTGCTTGCTGTTTTTAAAAATTGAGTGTTTTTGGTCCCTGGGGAAAAAACGTGTGATGCCGGGGTCAGAAAAAATGGTGCCCAGAAGTGAAAAAAATTTTTCAAGTCAAATGCAAAAACGGATGCTAGGACATTAATCAGGGTGGAATTCCATACTTAAAAATGGTATTGCTTGCTGTTTTTAAAAATTGAGTGTTTTTGGTCCCTGGGGAAAAAAACGTGTGATGCCGGGGTCAGAAAAAATGGTGCCCAGAAGTGAAAAAAAATTTTTCAAGTCAAATGGAAAAACAGATGCTAGGACGTGAATCAGGGTGGAATTCCATACTTAAAAATGGTATTGCTTGCTGTTTTTAAAAATTGAGTGTTTTTGGTCTCTGGGGAAAAAACGCGTGATGCCGGGGTCAGAAAAAATGGTGCCCAGAAGTGAAAAAAATTTTTCAAGTCAAATGCAAAAACGGATGCTAGGACGTGAATCAGGGTGGAATTCCATACTTAAAAATGGTATTGCTTGCTGTTTTTAAAAATTGAGTGTTTTTGGTCCCTGGGGAAAAAACGCGTGATGCTGGGGTCAGAAAAAATGGTGCCCAGAAGTGAAAAAAATTTTTCAAGTCAAATGCAAAAACGGATGCTAGGACATTAATCAGGGTGGAATTCCATACATAAAAATGGTATTGTTTGCTGTTTTTAAAAATTGAGTGTTTTTGGTCAGTGGGGAAAAAACGCATGATGCCAGGGTCAGAAAAAATGATGTCCAGAAGTGAAAATTTTTTTTTCTGGTCAAATGCAAAAACAGATGCTAGGACGTGAATCAGGGTGGAATTCCATACTTAAAAATGGTATTGCTTGCTGTTTTTTAAAATTGAGTGTTTTTGGTCCCTGTGCAAAAAACCGCGTGATGCTGGGGTCAGAAAAAATGGTGCCCAGAAGTGAAAAAAAATTTTCAAGTCAAATGCAAAAACGGATGCTGGGATGTGAATCAGGGTGGAATTCCTTACTTAAAAATGGTATTGCTTGCTGTTTTTAAAAATTGAGTGTTTTTGGTCCCTGGGGAAAAAACGCGTGATGCCGGGGTCAGAAAAAATGGTGCCCAGAAGTGAAAATTTTTTTTTCAGGTCAAATGCAAAAACAGATGCTAAGACGTGAATCAGGGTGGAATTCCATACTTAAAAATTGTATTACTTGCTTTTTTAAAAAATTGAGTGTTTTTGGTCCCTGGGGAAAAAACGCGTGATGCCGGGGTCAGAAAAAATGGTGCCCAGAAGTGAAAAAAATTTTTCAAGTCAAATGCAAAAACGGATGCTAGGACATTAATCAGGGTGGAATTCCATACTTAAAAATGGTATTGCTTGCTGTTTTTTGTAAATTGAGTGTTTTTGGTCCCTGGGCAAAAAAGGCGTGATGCCGGGGTCAGAAAAAATGGTGCCCAGAAGTGAAAAAAAAAATTTCAAGTCAAATGGAAAAACAGATGCTAGGACGTCAATCAGGGTGGAATTCCATACTTAAAAATGGTATTGCTTGCTGTTTTTAAAAATTGAGTGTTTTTGGTCCCTGGGGAAAAAATGCGTGATGCTGGGGTCAGAAAAAATGGTGCCCAGAATAAAAAAAAATTTTTCAAGTCAAATGCAAAAATGGATGCTGGGATGTGAATCAGGGTGGAATTCCATACGTAAAAATGGTATTTCTTGCTGTTTTTAAAAATTGAGTGTTTTTGCTCCCTGGGCAAGAAAATGCGTGATGCCGGGGTCAGAAAAAATGGTGCCCAGAAGTGAAAAAAAAATTTTCAAGTCAAATGCAAAAACAGATGCTAGGACGTGAATCAGGGTGGAATTCCATGCTTAAAAATGGTATTGCTTGCTGTTTTTAAAAATTGAGTGTTTTTGGTCCCTGGGGAAAAAACGCGTGATGCCGGGGTCAGAAAAAATGGTGCCCAGAAGTGAAAAAAATTTTTCAAGTCAAATGCAAAAACGGATGCTAGGACGTGAATCAGGGTGGAATTCCATACTTAAAAATGGTATTGCTTGCTGTTTTTAAAAATTGAGTGGTTTTGGTCCCTGGGGAAAAAACGCGTGATGCCAGGGTCAGAAAAAATGGTGCCCAGAAGTGAAAAAAATTTTTTCAAGTCAAATGGAAAAACAGATGCTAGGACGTGAATCAGGGTGGAATTCCATACTTAAAAATGGTATTGCTTGCTGTTTTTAAAAATTGAGTGTTTTTGGTCCCTGGGGAAAAAATGCGTGATGCTGGGGTCAGAAAAAATGGTGCCCAGAATAAAAAAAAAATTTTCAAGTCAAATGCAAAAATGGATGCTGGGATGTGAATCAGGGTGGAATTCCATACGTAAAAATGGTATTTCTTGCTGTTTTTAAAAATTGAGTGTTTTTGCTCCCTGGGGAAAAAACGCGTGATGCCGGGGTCAGAAAAAATGGTGCCCAGAAGTGAAAAAAAAAATTTCAAGTCAAATGCAAAAACGGATGCTAGGACATGAATCAGGGTGGAATTCCATACTTAAAAATGGTATTGCTTGCTGTTTTTAAAAATTGAGTGTTTTTGGTCCCTGGGGAAAAAATGCGTGATGCTGGGGTCAGAAAAAATGGTGCCCAGAAGTGAAAAAATTTTTTCAAGTCAAATGCAAAAACGGATGCTAGGACATTAATCAGGGTGGAATTCCATACTTAAAAATGGTATTGCTTGCTGTTTTTAAAAATTGAGTGTTTTTGGTCCCTGGGCAAAAAAGGCGTGATGCCGGGGTCAGAAAAAATGGTGCCCAGAAGTGAAAAAAAAAATTTCAAGTCAAATGGAAAAACAGATGCTAGGACGTCAATCAGGGTGGAATTCCATACTTAAAAATGGTATTGCTTGCTGTTTTTAAAAATTGAGTGGTTTTGGTCCCTGGGGAAAAAATGCGTGATGCCGGGGTCAGAAAAAATGGTGCCCAGAAGTGAAAAAAAAATTTTCAACTCAAATGCAAAAACGGATGCTAGGACGTGAATCAGGGTGGAATTCCATACTTAAAAATGGTATTGCTTGCTGTTTTTAAAAATTGAGTGTTTTTGGTCCCTGGGGAAAAAACGCGTGATGCCGGGGTCAGAAAAAATGGTGCACAGAAGTGAAAAAAAAATTTTCAAGTCAAATGCAAAAATGGATGCTAGGACATGAATCAGGGTGGAATTCCATACTTAAAAATGGTATTGCTTGCTGTTTTTAAAAATTGAGTGTTTTTGGTCCCTGGGGGAAAAACGCGTGATGCCTGGGTCAGAAAAAATGGTGCCCAGAAGTGAAAAAAAAATTTTTCAAGTCAAATGCAAAAACGGATGCTAGGACGTGAATCAGGGTGGAATTCCATACTTAAAAATGGTATTGCTTGCTGTTTTTAAAAATTGAGTGTTTTTGGTCCCTGGGGAAAAAACGCGTGATGCTGGGGTCAGAAAAAATGGTGCCCAGAAGTGAAAAAAATTTTTCAAGTCAAATGCAAAAACGGATGCTAGGACATTAATCAGGGTGGAATTCCATACATAAAAATGGTATTGTTTGCTGTTTTTAAAAATTGAGTGTTTTTGGTCAGTGGGGAAAAAACGCATGATGCCAGGGTCAGAAAAAATGGTGCCCAGAAGTGAAAATTTTTTTTTTCTGGTCAAATGCAAAAACAGATGCTAGGACGTGAATCAGGGTGGAATTCCATACTTAAAAATGGTATTGCTTGCTGTTTTTTAAAATTGAGTGTTTTTGGTCCCTGTGCAAAAAACCGCGTGATGCTGGGGTCAGAAAAAATGGTGCCCAGAAGTGAAAAAAATTTTTCAAGTCAAATGCAAAAACGGATGCTGGGATGTGAATCAGGGTGGAATTCCTTACTTAAAAATGGTATTGCTTGCTGTTTTTAAAAATTGAGTGTTTTTGGTCCCTGGGGAAAAAACGCGTGATGCCGGGGTCAGAAAAAATGGTGCCCAGAAGTGAAAATTTTTTTTTCAGGTCAAATGCAAAAACAGATGCTAAGACGTGAATCAGGGTGGAATTCCATACTTAAAAATTGTATTACTTGCTTTTTTAAAAAATTGAGTGTTTTTGGTCCCTGGGGAAAAAACGCGTGATGCCGGGGTCAGAAAAAATGGTGCCCAGAAGTGAATTTTTTTTCCAAGTTAAATGCAAAAACGGATGCTAGGACGTGAATCAGGGTGGAATTCCATACTTAAAAATGGTATTGCTTGCTGTTTTTAAAAATTGAGTGTTTTTGGTCGGTGGGCAAAAAAGGCGTGATGCCGGGGTCAGAAAAAATGGTGCCCAGAAGTGAAAAAAAAAAATTCAAGTCAAATGGAAAAACAGATGCTAGGACGTCAATCAGGGTGGAATTCCATACTTAAAAATGGTATTGCTTGCTGTTTTTAAAAATTGAGTGTTTTTGGTCCCTGGGGAAAAAATGCGTGATGCTGGGGTCAGAAAAAATGGTGCCCAGAAGTGAAAAAATTTTTTCAAGTCAAATGCAAAAACGGATGCTAGGACATTAATCAGGGTGGAATTCCATACTTAAAAATGGTATTGCTTGCTGTTTTTAAAAATTGAGTGTTTTTGGTCCCTGGGCAAAAAAGGCGTGATGCCGGGGTCAGAAAAAATGGTGCCCAGAAGTGAAAAAAAAAATTTCAAGTCAAATGGAAAAACAGATGCTAGGACGTCAATCAGGGTGGAATTCCATACTTAAAAATGGTATTGCTTGCTGTTTTTAAAAATTGAGTGGTTTTGGTCCCTGGGGAAAAAATGCGTGATGCTGGGGTCAGAAAAAATGGTGCCCAGAATAAAAAAAAATTTTTCAAGTCAAATGCAAAAATGGATGCTGGGATGTGAATCAGGGTGGAATTACATACTTAAAAATGGTGTTGCTTGCTGTTTTTAAAAACCGAGCCTTTTTGGTTCCTGAGGATCCCCAAATGTGTCTCAAACTGGAAGGGAATGTTTTGGCTCACCAGTCCTCCTCCTCCACATTCATAGCCTGCCTACGTTAATGCACGAGCACAGGTGAGTTGATAGGGTGTTTTTTCAGGAGAAAGTCTGCACTGTTCCTGATTCCATCTGTGCTCAAAGCAGACCCCCACGCATGATGATGGAAATGCCATGGCACCCCCGGGTGGAGGAGGCCTTCCAGTCCCTGAGCGAGCGGTGAGGGCGAATCACACTGGAGGAGTCCAGAGCGCTCAGAGAGAAGGCTCTCCCAGTCCCTGAGGATCCCCAAATGAGTCTCAAACTGGAAAGGATCCTTTTAGATTACCTCCCTGCCTACTTTACGCATTTGGTGTATGGAATGTCACATGTGGCCAATGATGCAATACGTGAAATAAGTGAGCCTAGAGAGATGCACTGTTCCTGAGGCCATCGTGACTTACAGCAGACACCCACGCATGATGGTGGAAATGGCATGGTGCCCCTTGTGGAGGAGGCCTTCCAGTCCCTGAGCAAGCAGTGAGGGTGAATCACACTGGAAGGATCCAGAATGCTCAGAGAAAAGGCTCTCCCAGTCCCTGAGGATCCCCAATGAGTCTCAAACTGGAAGGATCTTTTTGGCTCACCAGTCCTGCTCCTTCACATTCTTAGAAATAAATTCAGTAGCAGCCAAATCTGTTAGAACCCAAAGTAAACCTGGTGGCGTACTTTAATACAAGTTATTGCCATCTCAATAAATTAATCTGTACTCTTTTGCTAGGGTGAGGCATTAAGTCCTGGAACTGGTAAATAACTCTGTGTGGCCCTTTTTAATTCTAGAGAAATCTTTCGATGACAGCTGTGGTTTCTTTTACACCTCACCTTTTTTTAAAATCAAAAATGTCATTTTAAATGAGTGAACCGATTGCATGCACCTCATTAGAGGAGGTGACCTTCACTTAGATTTCAGATCACCTGAACAAACTTCAAAGGGCTTATAGATGTTACTATAGAGAGCCTATGGGAACCTTCCATGAATGAAATGCTAATCTCAGAAATGTGAGGGTTAGCATTTTAGTTCTTAAAAAGGACTGGAATACAAAGCTTTCATTTTATATTTCCCAACTGCACAACCCACGTTTTCTTGTCAGAAATCCAAAGCAGACAGATACCTTTAAAAGCTGTTAATGTCGCAAAACCACTACCCTAAGATTGCTCCTGAAAGTGGAAGTTCTCTCAATTGTAATTGATGAGTAGAGCTGCCTTCACATCCTCATTTTATATACATATACATATTCATATATATATATTCATACACACACACACACACACACACACACACACACACACACACACACACACACACACACACACACATATATATATATACATACAGATACATACATACATACACACACAGTAAAACATGCATATCATGCTTAAAATATTCTAATTTTTTTCTGGATTTAAATGCATTCATACTAAAAACATTTGATAAAGATCATAAAAATGTTTTTGTTTCGAACTTACATACTGAGTTGACTTTGAAAGTGTTTTTAAAAGGCAGAGGTCTTTATTAGGTATAATTATGTTACCTCCCCCCCCCCCCCAAATATAATTGTTCATGTGGAGTTTAAAATGCTGATTTGTCTGCCAAAGTGCATATCAACCAAGTGGCCAGTCTACTAATCTGATTTCTGGGCAAGTTGTATATTAGCATTTAAAATGCTTTTATCTGCTGAACTATGTACTCTAAGGCAGTGGTCCCCAACCCCCGGTCCGCGGCCCGGTACCGGTCCGCAGAACAAATGGTACCGGGCCGCCCTGCTACTGCGTCTTTTGTGCAGCGGCGGCGGCGGGTCCTGCGACTTTTGCGAGTCCTGATAATAAGCGCAGGGACGGGACTCCTGCGTCTGCCGACGTGCCCCGGCCCAGCTGATCAGCGTGAGGGCGGGGCTTTTGTGCGCGGCTCATCAGTATTGAAAGTAACGTGTACAGGAGGGCCTATCTGCGGTGCAGCAGGTAAAGGGGACTTCAACACATAGCCACACAGTCCCGCAGAAGACATGTACAATATACCCGAGGGTCCAGCACCAATATGGCACATAGGATGTAATTTAAATACAATTAAATTAAAATTGTTTATATTTGAAATTGTTTTGATTTAATAATCAAAGCGACGCCGCAAACCTCCCCCCCCCCGTGGGCCGCGGAAAAATTATCAAACGTTGACTGGTCCACGGCAATAAAAAGGTTGGGGACCACTGCTCTAAGGAAGCAGTGGAATGATGAACTAAGCTCCATTGTTATGGAACAAGCCCAAGCATGACTCACTGCTAACCAGTCAACATTTAAGTGATATTTAGGCTCTTTTGACAAAATTTCCTAGCTGGAGTCTACACTGGGGTCTCCAACCTTGGCAACTTTAAGACTTGTGGACTTCAACTCCCAGAGTTCCACAGCCAGCAAGGTGGCTGAGGAACTCTGGGAGTTGAAGTCCACAAGTCTTAAAGTTGCCAAGGTTGGAGACCCTTGGTCTACATTAACTGAAATGCAGTTGTTCCAGCTATTACTGGTAGTCCTCTACTTACAACAGTTTGCTTAGTGAACGTTCAAAGTTACAACGGCACTGAAAAAAAGTGAATTATGCAATTGACAATTTCAGCATCCCAATGGCCATGGGATTTACATTCAGATGCTTCACAAATGACTCACATTTATGACGGTTGCAGTGTCCCATGGTCATATGATCCTCTTTTGCAACCTTCTGATAAGCGAAGTCACAACGGGGAAACCAGATTCACTTAACAACAGTATTACTAGTTTTAACAACTGAAGTGAGTCACTTAACAAATGTGGCAAGAAGAACCTTAGAAGGGGGCAAAACTCACTTAACAAATTTCTCACTTAGCAACATAAATTTTGGACTCAACTGTGGTCGTTGAGGACTACCTGTATTACGCCCACATTGCAATCCCTCAGTGGTTTGAGACCTGACTTCTCCTTTTCTCCTTATTATAGCTACGCTCTCTGATCTCTCATTTCCATTTCTAAGATGAACATTCCTTGCAGTTTTGTTGGCTTCTGTGAAGTTGCATTTATGAGGATGCCCAAAACTCACCAACCTCCCCCTATTCGTAGTGAGATTTTTAAAAATCTGTATAAGATCAGAACACAAATACTTAAGAAACTACTTTTTTTTTATTTAAGCAGAGGCATCACTTCATTTCTTTTTTTCTTTGCGTTTGGTTGACTCATTAACTTCAGGATGAGCATCCTGTTGAGCCAGCCATTCCTTCTCCAATTGTTTCAGCACTTCCTTGCTGAGGAGCCCCTGTTGTATTAGTCTTTCAGTCAGAGGACCCTTCAACGGGCCCGGGGTGCCCAGCTGCGCGTCCGTAGACTGTAAGCTCCTGGCTTTAGGTCCTCTTGCTCTGCGGGGGCTGGGGGCCATCTCTTTGTTTGTGGAAATCTCTGTCATTTCTGCATGCGGGAGCCTGTCGTCAATTCTGAGGCTCTCAACAGGAATACCCATTGCCTCAGAAGTGACTTGGGACGCTTTAATCAGTCTCGTAATATTCATCACTCCGATTTGTATGATGTCATCCAGTTTCTTCTGAATTGCCCTCACGTGACCAGCATCTGGGAACATGTCCATAAACCGGTAACTGTATTTTTTTTAAAAAAAAAAACACAAGCGTAGTCAACTTGAGAATGGGAATTCTTGGAAAATCCATTTCTCTATGGGTCTACAAATCCTTTATTAGGGGGCATCACCTGACAGAATTTAGTACCGGCCAAATTCCAAGGTTACAAAAATTTGTGGCAAATCCTGGGTCTGTAGCTCATTAATGCAAGCAACTGAATTTGCCCCCTCAAAAGTCTACAACAATAGGGTTGTGACATGCAATATTTTATTTGACAATTAAATTTTTTTAAAAAGCTTGAAGATTTAAATATTGTACAGGTATCATTTAGTGACGGACTCAGAGACCGTTTGCAATTACAATAGTGAAGAAAAAGTAATTTAATGACCAGTCCTTGCATTTGCAACCTTTACAAGTCTGTAAAGCAAAGGAAAGCTGATTAACTAGTCACAGTTTCACTTATTGACTACTTAAAGACCAAGTGGCCAGTTCCAGTGTGGTTGCTAAATGTATATCATTGGGGCAGATTCTCCCAACAGAAGACGATTTCTTAAGCTGGCCCCTTAAGAAAAGGGGGAGGGGAGAACCACTCTTCTGTTCCAATACCTCAGCCAGAGATAGAGATCAAGAACATCATGAACGGCTTCAAGGTGGACAAGGTCCTTGATGTTCTTGGGTGGGACCAGGGGCCAGTTAATATGCCGGCAGAGCCAATCAAACATCACAGGTTCATTCCTACTGAACTGCCGTGCAAACTGGAACACAGAAAGAGACGATTAGGCAAACAATATTTCCACAACAGCAATGCCCTCACATTGCCAAACACTCTCTGCAACAACTAAGTTCAAGGAGGAAAGCAATTCCTATAGTTTATAAGATTAACTTTTTTTACTAAGTTTGGCATTTATGTTCAAATAACAGGCAAAACATTTTACAGTTTTTCAAAGGATCAGCAAAATGCTTCCTTTCTCTTAGTACTTGGAAGAAAAAGAAAACGGTGAACATTCTAAACAGGGATGGGTTCTAATGTACCTCGCCGCTGGTTCGCTTCCTCCCGGGCCGTGTGGCTGTGCACGCATTGCGCGCTGCAGGGCCACAGTGTGCTTCTTGCGGGCGCGCGCGCATTTGCAGTACCAAAAATTCGCAAAAAAATCCAAAAAAAGGCAAAAACAAGATTGTGGTGCATGCGCAGCTTCTGTGCATGCGAACTCAGCTTCTGCGCATGTGCAGAAGAAAAAAAACAGCAAAAAAAATCCAAAAATAAAATAAAAAATAATTCAAAAAAAAAAAAAGATGGCGGCGTCCACGGACCGGCACCGACAGAACTGGCTCTGTGATGTCACCAGCGGTTTGCTACCGGTTCTATAGAACCGGTGCGAACCGGGAGGAACCCACCTCTGGTTCTAAAACAGGAAACAATTGTCCATCTTGCTTTTCTAGAAAGCTGCTGACAATTTCTTACGCTTCATGGAGCAGAAACTTTGCTCAAAATGTCAGTTGAGAGATCAAATCAGATATCTAATCTGCTAATCCTCATTAGCAGTTATAGTTGGCCTTTTAGTTGATGCAGTGGGATTGTCTTAGCCAACACTCAATTTCTGAGAAACTAAGCTGCGTCATATGATCATCCAGTAAGATCTTTCCCCATTAGGGCAAAAACAGTATTTGATCTCACACACACACATAGGCGAATATGCGAATCAACAAATTATGCTGGGTTGCGTTCTATTCTCAACTAAACAATCAAATCTATAAACATAAAACCAGAGACAGTGCAAGCTATTCATTACTCAGTCTGTTTCTATGGTTCTAATGAAATCTACAAAAGTTGTCCCTGACAAAGAAATTTTGCAGTTGCTGCTTAGGAAACTGAAGCAAAAAAAAAGAACATTTTGAAAAGACTTATTTAAACTGGTAAATAAGAGTAGGAAATCTCCTTGCTCTACCACACGGTTATGCTAGCGAGGTTATTGCCAGGGATAACTTGAGCCACTACAACAAAGTGCACACATACATCTACTATTTGGGCATACTGGGAGCTTAGATAGGCTCCTCCAGGGAAATATGCTAAAAAACGGAAAATATTAGAAAACAGATGCAAGTTACCTTTAAGAGTGAGGTGCACACAAAGGGCTCCTTTTGATTAATGGGAGCTGTGCAAAACACGTATCTTGCTCTCAAATGGAGTGGAATGTGTTGAATCATTTTGGCTAAAAATTTGAAGTTATCAATATTGCAGACAAAGTAGAGTCCATCAACTTGAGAGAGGCTCACAAAAATATCCTATTAAAGAAACAACATTTAATTAGACAAAATCCCAGCTCTGTAAAAAGCTTTCGAAGATTCATAGACCAGTAAACTTGAAACTCTCTTTTCCAACCCTTACCTCCTCACAAAATTATCAGAAACCTGGTTCTCTTACTTAGTGTCTTATAAAAATCTGGTCCTTCCAGTACACCAGGGGTGTCAAACTCAAGGCCTGGGGGCCGAATCTAGCCCGCGAGGTGCTTAGATCTCGCCCGCGGGGCTGCCTTGGAAACAGCAGGACCAGCCTACGGTGTCTCTGCCAGTGAAAACGGAGCTCGGGAGGTCTGCGGGCAGCCCTCCCCAGATCTGTTTTTGCTGGCAGAGGGTTGCAGGATACCATTGCAGCCGAAAATGGAGCTTGGGAGCCTGTTTTCACTGGCAGAGCGCTCGGGCCCCACAGGCGCCCCTCACACGAGTGACGTCGAGCTGGCCACGCCCACCCTGGCCCCCTGAGGTCAAACACAACCTTGATGCAGCCCTCAATGAAATCGAGTTTGACACCCCTGCTGTACACTTTTTAGTGTTTTCTTTCCTCTCCAAGTTTTTCCCATAGCAAATATGGTGGATGAAAAGGTGAGATCTGTACAATGGGTATAATTCCGGAGCCAGAATGCACAGATGCCGTGTAGTTAGCTACTGTGGGCAGGCTAAACTTAATAGAGGTTTATTGCTCATGAGAAGGAATGGCCAGTCTATTGACAAATGACAAGGAAAGCAATCATCCAGCCACTAGGCCACTAATACACGTGGACAAGCGGAGTAGATATTTTATTACACTGACCTTTATAGATCAGGTCAATAAGCAACAACCAATCCACCCATCTTCCCAAAACAGAAAGCAACACTGTGAGACCATAAGTAAAACTACAGTAAAATCTAATAATTATCACATTTCCTACAGATAGTTAACAAGCTCAAATAAAATGGATTCAGGGGGCCTGGAAATGCAACCAGGCATCTTCCCCATGGGAGCAATGTGGCAAAACATGGGTTAATGTATCAGGAATTGCCTCACTTCAGGGGCAACCCTTGGTTAAAATGGAAACCTCCGTAATTTCTCACAGGTGGTGGGAAGGCATTAAATCTTGCCAGCGTTAGGAGCTTCTGAATGTGGAAAGCCCTATTTGGCTTAGACATCTTGGAAAGAAAGGTGAATGAAAGTCCAACAGATGCAATGAAGACTCAGTGGGTATCCCACTCCCACCCTCACTTAAAATTTAGAGGAAAAATGAGGAAAATGTAACTCTGACCACAGTAAGAGTTTAATCCAGAAGAAAAAAAGGTGGTTCTATATAAAAAATAAATTCAGGACACACACAGCCTATCAAAATCTTACTGCATGTAATTTAGGGGAAAAAATTGCAAGAAAAAGTGATTTAGGGAGTTCTGGAGGCAATATGCGTAAGGTGGCAGGATTGTGTATGGCCTAAGGATCAACCATTCCTGACATACATCCACAGGTCACGAGTTATAATTGGCACTGGATCTGTGCGGCTGGCTTTTAGTTGTGTAACACAGTCCCGTGAATGAAGAATGAGTTATACAAAAGGAAGTTCCACTTTTCCTCCTGCAGCTCTCAAGAGTCCAAAAAGGAAAGTTGCAGTCACAACTTTAAGCTTTGCCATCAGCTGCAAAAACCAACATAAGTATAGTCCCGTTTTGGGAAGATTGCATGGATCTAAAATGACGTGAGCCTAAAACACCTAGCACAGGGGTCAGCAACCTTAAACACTCAAAAGAGCCATTTGGACCCGTTTCCCACAGAAAAGAAAACACCGGGAGCCACAAAACTCTTCCCGTGCCTATTTTCTGAGCAGCCACAAAACTAGCATATATAGTTGAATAAAGATTCTGTTTTCTTCTGAAACTTTTCTTTTCTTGGATTTATCCATGGTTGGCCAACCGGGGGTCGAAAAGCTTAATAAATTGTGCGTCGGTGGGTGCCACACATTGGCAGTTGTGACGCATATTTTGAGTGACAGGGAGCCGCAGCAGAGGGATGAAAGAGCCACATCCGGCTCCAGAGCCGCGGGTTGCTGACCCCTGACCTAGCACGTCCCAGCTTATGTAAAGCAGCATTCGAACAGCTGCCTGCTGTAAAGGTAAAGCTAAGAGGCTTTTCCATTCTTACAATGAGATTTGACAGAGTGGCTCCTGGAAGGTGATATGCAAACATCTCAATCTGCTCAGCTGTGGGGTGCAAGCCAGCAGCCTGGAGGGGGGAAAAAAAAGAAAGGGGGCGTCATTTTTCCACAATTTATGAAGTTTTTAGCATTTGTTGCATTAAAATGGCAACTGCAACACACATATAAAACCAGGCAGAGCTTCCATCGCATCAGTGTGGCCGCCATCTTGCCATTTTTGGCCAAACCTCATGCAACCCTGCAGCCTTGCAAGGATTACAAATTATGGGGCTGTTTTAAAGGCCTGAAGGATACCCCTGCTCCTCCTTTCTGTTTGGGATACTCCTTTCAAATACTCTGCGCATCTCTAGATAAAAAGCAGTCGTAATTTCCACAAGCGGAAATGTCCTTATTCTCAACGTGTTCTGCTGATGGAAGTTTTCCCATTTCATCTGCAAGTATTGCATCCCAATTCACATTGGTTGTCTCAAGTAACGTATTTTTCGGAGTATAAGACACACCTTAGTTTTTGGGGAGGAAAATAGGGGGGGGGGACTTCTGCCTACCAGGTATTCATCCGGCTAGTCCTTAGCCTGGTCAGCTTCAGCACATTAGTTCACTCGCTGGTTTTGAGGTTGGGGCTGGTTGGGGCTGTGCTTCTAAAGCACAGCTGATTGTTGGAGGGAGCAGCAATTAGAAAAGCAGGCAAAGCACGGAAGATCGCTTAGCTCGTGTTTGGGCTGGAAAACAGCTTCAAAAGCACAGCTGATCCTTGGAGGGAGCTCCAGTGACTAAAGCAGGCAAAGCGGGAAAGGGGTAAGAGAAGGCAGCAGCTATTCCGGGTAGCCATTTTGGGCACTGCACATCGAGCATTTAGAGACTGAAAATGCAACGCGCGGAGGCCAAAAAACAAGCCATTGTCAGTGGCAATCTCTGTAGCCAGGAAGAGGACGCGCGGAGGCCAAAGGATAGGGGCCGGCGAGTGGGCAGGGCTACATTCAGAGTATAAGATGCGCCCAAATTTTCAGCCTCTTTTAGATGGGAAAAAAGTGCGTCATACTCCAAAAAATATGGTACTTCCCTGAGCCTATTCAACCCACAATCCCAAGGAAATTATAGCACAGTAGCAGAATATCTATTTAGTGTTTACGGTAAGTCCTTTACTTACAGCTGGTTATTTAATAATCATTCAAAGTTATGACGGACTTTAAAAAAGCTACTCATCAAATGTCCCACTCAAGTCATCTAGCAAAGAAAGACCCCTGGCCATTTGTTTTGCCAAGAATATACTTTACTGAAGCTTAAATGGTTACAGAAGTAGCATAAGACGAATCTGAAGTTTTCCTGTGCAAATGGCACAAAGGAAAGTTCCCTCCCCCCCGCAGTCACCAGGTTATCTGCAAATGTCCAATCAGATGCTTGTATATTGTTCAGGAAACAGATGCTCGGTTCCCAGCTCTGCATATCATTAATGATCTTGACTGGCTGGAGCTTCTCACGAGGCTCAGCTGGGCTTCCATCCCCCTCTTCTTCCTTACATTCCAATCTCCCCCCCTCCCCTGCCATGCTAATGTCTGGGTGCCAGCTCATGAAGCTTGGATAGGTGACACTACTTACAACACTTCCTTGAAGTTACAACTGTTGCCCCCCTTCCCGATTGCATTTTGGGCACTTGACAACTGGCCTGCATTTATGACCAGTTGCAATATCCCCAGTCAATGATGTTTGGAGACTGAAACATATGAAGAACAGCTGCAGGATTTGGGTTTGGCTAGTCTAAATAAAAGAAGAATTAGGGGTGACATGATAGCAGTATTCCGGTATTGAAGGACTGCCACAAAGAAGAGGCGGTCAAGTTATTCTCCAAAGCACTTGAGGGCAGGACAAGAAACAATGGTTGGAAACTAATCAAGGAGAGAAGCAACCTGGAATTAAGGAGAAACTTCCTAACAGTGAAGTCAATTAACCAGTGGAATAGCTTGTCTCCAGAAATCGTAGGCACTCCATCACTGGATGTTTTTAAGAAGACTCTAGACAGTCACTTATCTGAAATACTATAGATTCTCCTGCTTGAGCAGGGGGCTGGACTAGAAGACCTCCAAGGTCCCTTCCAGCTCATTCATTCTACTCTAATCTCCCTGTGCTAAATATGATTACAAGTATGGACTGGCATACCTGGAGGGCACCAGGTGATAGAAGGCTATGGAAGAAAGTAATTCCTGGGCTTCTATGATTAACCTATACTGTGTGGCACATTCAGAGCAGGCTCATTATCCAAGAACTGTAAAACGAATTTAACAAGCTCAGACTGTTGATTAAAATACCTCTATAGGATCCACGGGCTCACTCAAGATCTTCTTTAGCAGAATGAGGTCATCTGCATACATCGTAGTAACCTCCCCTTCTTTAAATGCAGAACTAAATCGGCCAGCTCGCCCGGAAATTTGTAGCGCCTGAGAAGTGGTAATTTTATTCATTTCCTTTTCTCCTTTTTCATTGATTTGTGGTTTTATTAGGGAGTTGAAAATGATCCTTTTTATGCTCCTAGAATAAAGATGATGAGCACCGAAGTCACAAAAATTAATATATTTGCATTACAACAATGTGATTCTCCAAATATGATCCTAGCTAACGTAACTACCAACCAAAAATGTAAACTGTGAAAAGTTGCTAGAGGACGGCGAGCGAGGTAACAGAGCTCTGCACAATACTGAAGCCTCCGCAGGGTCATATGCAACGTAAAGGAAGCCCACCCACGTAAGGACATTACAATACCTATCTCACGGCTCTTGGCCTCCTCAGTTGGTGAAGAGGAGCCTCACAACTATCAAACTCTTCCTGGTTCTATCAATACTTTGGGTTCATTAAGAGATCATTTTTAGTTTATCTAGTGTACTTACAAATTGAGACCCATCCCAATTGCATCTGTAGCAACCATGATTTTACACGGATCATCCGGATCATTGAACTTCTTTGCCTGGGTAAGTTTTGTTCCTGAAACAATCAGAACAACAGACGAAGTCCCGAATTACAAAAAGGATCTGAATACTTACTTTTACTTAGATTTATAATATTTACTTTTCTAAAATTCCCTTCTGAAGCTGACATTTTAATTAGATGGTGGAAAAAATGCAGCATCCAAAACTGCATTAGGGCCAGCTCTGCTATGTGACTACAAAGTACGTCCCAGGATCACACCTTCTGCATTTGCACAAGAGATAGTATCTGTCTGGAGTGGTGTCGTTCACATACAAACATACATACATTTATGCATTACATGTTTCTAATAACTAAATGTTCTCAAATTATTGAATTTATAGTGGCTATACAACAAGCCACAAAGAACTTCCAGTTCATACCACTAATATCTCTGTAAGATGACCTCAAATTAAGAAAAATATTGCAATAAAAGAGAAGCTGGTCTGTTTGTCTGTGGAAGAGACAGCTGAGGAAAGAAAGTCATTTTCTAAGAACTTTTTCGAAAGAGGAAATGTTGCCACATGCCAATATACAGTAGGAAAATGTTTATACTGACAGGAACTTGAACTAAATGCGTTCTGGGGATATTTTCTAATTCTATTATCATTTTGGAGTAGCATGAAATAAAGATTTTTTTTTAGAGTGGTATATCCCTGGTGTTTCTCTTTTATATCTTACAAGGAGTCATTCTGCTATTTATACAAATCTCCATGAGAGAAAATTATGTCAACCCATTCAGAAAATACAATGCATACACAGTAATAGAAAAATTTATTAAAGAAGGAATTAAAACAAAAGGAATACACTGAGGTGCATATTATTATCTTCAAGTAGCTGCTGCCTAAATAAGGGGCAGTTAATTCAAGAATCAATAAATGAAACAAATAGTGATGTAAACACTATAAATTTCCAAGGAGAAATAAACAAAGAATACACCTAAACCAGAGGTCTTCAAACTTGGCAACTTTAAGACTTGTGGACTTCAACTCCCAGAATTCTCCAGCCAGCATAGCTGGCTGGAGAATTCTGGGAGTTGAAGTCCACAAGTCTTAAAGTTGCCAAGTTTGGGGATCCCTGACCTAAACTATCAGATGTAGAAATATTGAACAATTTAGTAATCAAATGTCAACCCTACTAATTCTACTTTTCAACAATAATTACAGTGAGAAGTATTTCCCACGTATAATTCACCCAAAGTATTTAGAATATGTACCAGGTGGAAGACTTCCATATATGACTGCACATTCCAAGCCCCGGAATTCAATTTGTCGACTCACTGAATAAATGTCATTCTTATTGAAGCAAACAATGCAGTCTCCAGGGTGAAGGTTATCCAGCGATTCAAGAGCTTTACTCAGAACCTTGATGGGAGTAAGCCTCTTGTATCTTTTCACCTATAAACATACAATATTATTTATAGCCATAACTAGAATACAATGATACTGAACAAAAGACACTGGTTACAGTCAAGGGTTTCTGAACGGGCAACAACCTCTGACCCTAAAAGGCTCTCAGTTTGATCTTGATCATAGGCTGTAAGAACAATTACTAAAAGTGAAGGACTCGTAACTAGCTCCTCATTTTAAGCAGGCCATATCTAGCAACACTTTTGTAACAAATGGAGCTGTTGACATCAAAGAGAACAAATATGGGAGACAAACAGGGACTGAACAATTGGTGAATGGCTTTTCTTAGTGGCTGGATAGGGAAGGAGACAGCATGTATTGGGGAAAATAAGTTGTATATTCACTAGAAATTACTTTCTGCTTCAGTCATTAATAAAAACTGCTACTTTGAGAACAAGGTTTCCCTTTGTAGGTTTCACTTCTAAGTGAATTTCAGAATTCAGAATTTTTTGGAGTGAGGTAACCTCAAAATCCTATAAATTAAATTACATTTCTAGATAGTGGCCAATATAGAGAAAATAAAATAAGAGTCTAAAACAGCAATAGCAATAGGACTTAGATTTGTATAGCGCTTTACAGTGCTTTACAGCCCTCTCTGAGGGACGCAGTGGCTCAGACGCTGAGCTTGTCGATCAGAAGGTGGGCAGTTCAGCGGTTCAATCCTTAGCGCCGCATAACAGAGTGAGCTCGTTAATTGTCCCAGCTTCTGCCAACCTAGCAGTTCGAAAGCACGTAAAAAATGCAAGTAGAAAAATAGGGACCACTTTGGTGGGAAGGTAACAGCGCTCCGTGCGCATTTGGCGTTTATTCATGCCGGCCACATGACCACGGAGACATCTTCGGACAGCGCTGGCTCCTTGGCTTAGAAACAGAGCTGAGCACCGCCCCTAGAGCTGGAAACGACTAGCACGCATGTGCGGGGACACCTTTACCTTACAGCCCTTTCTAAGCAGTTTAGTGAGTCTTCCTATTGCCCCCAACAATTTGGATCCCCATTTTACCAACCTCGGAAAGATGGAAGGCTGAGTCAACCTTAAGCCTGGTGAGATTTGAACTGCCAAATTGCAGTCAGCCAGCAGTCAGCAGAAGAAGCCTGCACCACTGTGGCTCAAAACAGGGGTGTCAAACTGGTGGCCCATGGGCCAGATGCATCATGCGCAAGCCCCGCCCACCCCGGCTCCGCAACGGCAAAAAACATCATGATACATCACGTGACACGATCGAGTTTGACACCTATGGTCTTTGCATATACAGTGAATATCACTGAGCAATTTAGCTTTAAGGATACAAATTGTTGGTGGAATGGATGACTTTTAATATACTTTATTTTATCTCTTAAGGAAAAGCAACTGGAAGTCTGCAAACTAAATTGGACAATATGAGGTTTCAAAGGTGTTGGAAGATCCTGAGCCACTTTTTTGCAACCCTAAGACTCCATTCTGTCCATAATTACTCAAAATCAGAAATATAATTACCATTACTTTGAGTGGGAAACACATGAAAACCATAGTATAAGCCAGAGGTCTTCAAACTTTGCAACTTTAAGACTTGTGGACTTCAATTTCCAGAATTCTCCAGCCAGCTGGCTGGAGAATTCTGGGAGTTGAAGTTCACAAGTCTTAAAGTTGCAAAGTTTGAAGACCCCTGGTATAAGCCCTACAGTAGAAGATATATTTTAGAAAAAAGGGAGAGACTGAAAACACTTAAAATGACCTCCCACCTCCAGGAAAAAGAATGACCCCTTCCCCCATTTCCATGCAGCTCCACCCACTGGGCCTCCTTTCTTATCCTGGACATACAGAGAGCAAAGCAGAACACCTACCTCAACCTCTTCCCCTGTAGTATACATGAGCTCTGTCACTAAGTTAATAGCAGCCTCTTCACCACAAACATGGATTTCTTTTGCACAGAGTCCTGAACAAAATAATGACATTGCAAGCATTACAAAATTATTTTCACAGAACAAAATGCTTTGTCTATAGTGGCGTTTCTTAACCTCAGCAATTTTAAGGCATGTGTGGACTCCAACTCTCAAAATTCCCCAGCCAGCCATTCTGTGGTGGAATGCAGTCCCAGGAGGAAGGGCTTTTCCCCAGGGGGCTAAAAGGCAGCGGAGCCTGGATTGTCTGCTAGGTAGGAAGAGGGATAAGATGGCCCCTCCCTAGCCATTCAGAGTATATCTATAGTTATGCAGATTAATTGCTTTAGTCTGGCAAAATTCTGTCGGTAGGCAAACAACAATAAAGAAACTACTCAGAAGTAATCCCAAAGATGCTTTTTCAAGAGGCAACTGGACGTTCTGAGCTGAAGAAGCTTCTTGGATGAGAAGCGAAACGTCTTCAAAGAAAAACCAGAAAGTCCAATTGCCTCTTGAAAAAGCACCTTTGGGACAACCATGATCTGGATGACTGAGAATCTTCATAGATACTCAGAAGTAACTCTATGCGTTCTTCTTGAGTTTTGGAACCTGACAAATTCTTAGAATATCTAAGGTATCCAAACCTGTGGGGTTTTTCCATGACTGAAAGTGTTGGCCAATGTACTCTGAACAAATCTGGAGATCTTGAGACTTGGGAAGATTGCTCTAAAACACTATGCTGCAAATTACATACAATATGGATTAAGATAACACCATTTGGTAATAATAAACTCTCCAAAGACATACCCAAGAGGGCTCGTGTCCAGGCCCAGCCTCTTGAAGGATCTTTAATCATCTGAATTTCATCAATCACAGCCACGTCATCTTAAAGAACAGCATGCAACAAGAGTCAATTTATTTATCTATCAAATTTAAAGGTTTATTATCATTCAATTACTGAGTCTGTCATCTGCAGCTTTATAACTGTCTGGTTTGGTTCTGCAACCCAACAAGACAGACAGACAGACAGACTTTAGAGGATAATCAGAACTGCAGAAAAAACAATTGCTACCAACCTGCCTTCCATTGAGGACCTGTATGCTGCACGAGTCAAAAAGAGGGCTGTGAAAATATTTACAGACCCCTCACATCCTGAACATAAACTGTTTCAACTCCTACCCTCAAAACGACTCTATAGAGCACTGCACACCAGAACAACTAGACATAAGAACAGTTTTTCCCCAAATGCCATCACTCTGCTAAACAAATAATTCCCTCAACACTGTCAAACTATTCACTAAATCTGCACTACTAATAATCTTCTCATTATTCCCATCACCCATCTCCTCCCACTAATGACTGTATGACTGTAACTTTGCTGCTTGTATCCTTACGATTTATATTGACTGGTTCCTAATATGATTTGATTGCTTATTTGTACCCTATGACTATCATTAAGTGTTGTACCTTATGATTTTTGACGAACGTATCTTTTCTTTTATGTACATTGAGAGCATATGCACCAAAGACAAATTCCTTGTGTGTCCAATCACACTTGGCCAATCAAAAATTCTATTCTATTCTATTCTATTCTATTCACTCTCACTACAGAAGTAAGAGGAATTTCCGTAATGAAGTATTTTAAATGGGCATCTGTTCATTTAAAAAATTATTTTGTGTTTTCTTTCCTGGCCAGTTTTGGGTACAAACATTACAAGCACTTCAAAACTAAACACGTTTGTTTTAAAAAGCATACATACAAGGTGCATTAACGCTGCACATCTCAATAGTGCAAGCCACATGGGCAGCTGCTCTCCCTTCAGGATCAATACAGACTCGTTCTTCTCCCGTAACCAGGTCACATGGTACATTCTGTGACATTAAAAAAACAAAACAAAATAAACATTTCCCTCAAGGATATAATACTGAAGATATAAACAATGCAGTCCAACAAAGCACTTGAAAGCGATAACAAAACCACAGATAATCCTCTCTTAACAACGATAATTGGGATTGAAATTTTCATCACTACGTGATGCAGTTGTGAAGTGTGACATCCAACTAGTGGTTTGCTTAGGGACAACAACACTGCTATCATTAAGCAAGGGCCTCCTTGCAAAGTCCCAGGAGGCTTGCAAGCAGGCCAATGGCACGTGTTAAGTGGTTACTACCGGATGGGGAAGGTGTGTGGATGGCTGGTGAGGGGTGAGTGCAGTGAGGCCAAAGGTGTGGGGGAGGGGGGCTTACCAGAGTGACTTACAACCTTCCTTGCCTGCTTCTCCATTGATTTTTTTGTGGCAAGGCAATAGGGAAGGTCGCAAATGACCTCAGGATGCAGCAACGTCCTAAGTGCGAACCAATTACCAAGCGCCCAGATTGGGATCACGTGATTGTATGGGTGCTGGGATGGCTGTAATTTTGAGATCCATCCATTGTAACTGTGAATGGTTGCTGAAAGAGTGGCTGTTATCTGAGGTCTACCTGTGGTCTTGTGACATAATGGATTCACGTAACCTGCAGTGGAATACTTCTACTATTAGAAAGCAGTGGAAGAAATCTCTTTTTCTCTGAAAATATGGTCCAGAAAGATTTGGATTCTTCCAGAGCAGACTTCTGAGAGGATTAGTAAATTATAGAAAAGAGTGAAGACAACTGTATCTTCCCCATTCCAGTGGTGAAAGCTTTCTAATGGTCAATGCAATTAGTTGAAATCCACTTTTTTTTTTTTTTGGCTATCTTTAGCGGACTCCAAATTAGGAATGGCTTTGAAAAATACTGCAACCTTAAAACCCACCCACTGTCCCTAAAAATTCTATGTTTTTTTTCACTCCACCTTATAAGCCGTTTTTGGACTCCAGACAGACACTGACTACACACATTTTTTAACCACCAACAATGTTCCATGTTAACGGCATGACTGCAACAAAGGCAATATCAGACGGAAATTCATTGACATACTGACAGCATCATTACTCTTTTGGAAGATTTCGTGAGCCAAGAGCTTTAAAGGACCACAATATACTCCGGATTCTGCTTTTAAATATCTCTGGATTGCATGATAGGTTTTCCCACTATTTGTAGGGCCAGCATGAAACACAATTTTTCTTTCAACGGCCCTGGCTTCCGGATACCTGGAACACATAAGTAGAAATGTAAAAATAAATCAAGCAATATGAATTTGTACTTAATCATCATTAAATGTGTAGCTTTGTAACACTTGGAGGATGATTTTTAATAGCAAGTTGGATTAGTCACCCGTAGGTGAAATGGGGTGGGGGAAATGGGGTTAAGAGAAAGAAAGGAGAAATCGAGGCTGTTCTCTTCCTCAATACCACTTTTGTGTCTTTTCTTTCATCTGGGATGGACACAGCCCTCCCCAGATCCTTTTTTGCTGCCCTGGAGTATAGATTGAGAGCCAAGATGCAACACCAAAGTGGTAACCATTTGACCAGGCAATTTTTCAGAGTTTACACTAGAAAACTTTAAGATTTTGTAAAGGTTTAATAAATTTATGTTTCTATTTTGAAACTGAAGGTTAAAATTCTATCCCAAATATCTCTTTTCTGGTGATGTCACAACACTACTATCACGTCTTCTGAATTTCTTTCCTAAGTACATGCTCTGCCCTCAAAAAAAGGAGAATTTTATTCTACTGTACGTTTCCCATGATTTCTCAAATACTATGTTTTTTTTTAAATGAAGACATCTTTGGTTGCGGGTCATCCTCACTATCATTCATTTAGGGACTGTTCAAAGTTACAATGGCACTGAAAAAAGGGACATATGGCCGTTTTTCACACTTACGACCATTGCAGTGTCCCTCCCAGCCCTGTGATCAAAATTCATGTATTTATGACAGCTGCAGTGTCCCAGGGTCATGTGATCACCTTTTGGCGACCTTCTGACAAGCAAGTCAATGGGGAACCCAGATGCACTTAACTACCATGTTACTAATTTAACAACTGCAATGATTCACTCAACAGTTCTGGCAAGAAAGGACATAAAATGGGGCAAATTTATCATTTATCAGTTGTCTTGCTTAGCAAAGAAATGCTAGGCTCAATTGTGGTCGTAACTCAAGGATTGCCTGTATTCTAAGTGCTTTATTTTCAGTACATTTTAGGGGGGAAAATACTTATGATTGTCAGCCATCATTATTTAGAATCTGAACTTGATTAAATTTCATTATTGCCACTGATTGCTAGGGCATTATGTTTTTCTGTTGTGTGATCCATTGGAAATATTTTAAGTGGAAAATATCTTCCATCAAAATTTACCAAATAAACTGAGTGCAAAAGTGGTAAACAAATTATGTACTCTTATTTATGAGTACTCTTATTTATTTATTTATTATAAGGGATGCGGTGGCTCAATGGCTAAGATGCTGAGCCTTGTCGATCAGGTCAGCAGTTCAGCGGTTCGAATTCCTAGGACCGCGTAACGGACTGAGCTCCCGTTACTTGTCCCAGCTTCTGCCAACCTAGCAATTCGAAAGCATGTAAAAATGAAAGTAGAAAAATAGGGACCACTTTGGTGGGAAGGTAACAGTGCTCCGTGCGCCTTCGGCATTGAGCCATGCCGGCCACATGACCACGGAGACGTCAGCGCTGGCTCTTCGGCTTAGAAACAGAGATGAGCACCGCCCCCTAGAGCCGGAAACGACAGGCACGCATGTGCGGGGGACCTTTACCTTTACCTATGAATATTTCTGTTTTAACAGTACAGGAAGCTGAACCAAGGCATTTCTGCACCAAAACTAAGCCAAAGTACTACAGTAAAAGAAACTGTCCAGAAGCCAGTTTTACTTGTCCAAATTTCCAAGTCTCTAAACTTTAACTAAAGCTAAGATAGCCAAACATATATTGCATGTATGCAATTATTTCAAATGAGACTCTGAACAGAGTATGCATCAGATATAAATTAATTTGCATATTGCACCAAATAACAGTATGTTGATTAACAGTGACAGGCCACACACCATATACTAAGCCATAAGCCAACCATGTCAGGTTAAGTGCAACATGTAAATCCAGACATAGACTGAAATCCTACACCCATTAATTTCAAGCACACCTAACTTAACTTAACTTAACTTAACTGAATTTAATTTAATTTAATAATTTAATAAAATTTAATAAAATTTAATAAAATTTAATAAAATTTAATAAAATTTAATAAAATTTAATTTAATGGATTTCTATGCCGCCCAACTCCCTGGGGACTCTGGGCGGCTCACAACATGTTAGATTCCATTACAAATATAAAATACAATGATTAAAAAATACAAAAGTTAAAAAGAGTATCTCATATTTACAAGCAAGGGGGGAGACCCATATTTAATCTAATTGGTCTCACTTTCACCTGAACAGAAGTTACTCCAAAATCAGCTGTATCCAGCATCAGAGAAGTCATATTATTGAAATGTCAAAATATATAAATGTTTAATATAAAGCTACATAATCTCAAGTCCAATAGCCAGCATTTCAAATAGGTAAAAAATCAGCTTGTAATTCCAGTAACATTAACACACTCCTATATGATATGTTTCAGTACAAATATAAATGATAATGATTACACAGTAGCTATAGGTGATTTAAAAATCTAACCAGTTTGGAGGCAATCTTAAATCACTGATTTTACGTAGATCATCCATACACTCCAGCATAGGAAAGATCTGTTTAGAGTGTTGCAAGAAAAATGGAAACAGATCATCAACGTGACCTGAGGGATAAAAGGGAAAAACATATATTTAAAAAATCACAAGCATGCCACATTCAAATGACATATTTAGGGTATTTGTAGTTTGCTACACAATTTCTGTCTGTATACAATTTTTCGCACCTCTAAAAATTAACTGGAAAGTATCTCCACATGACTATTAGAAAATATGGACTACTCCAAATTAAACATAACAAAACAAACAACAGAAGATAAACATTAGGGTTTAAGTAAGTTTAATCAGCCTTCTCTGGCTTTTAGTTTTTCTTCTAACTCTATAATTTCTGCTATAAAATTGTATTAATCACTGGCCAATATAATAGGTGTGATTCATTCATTCATGAACAGCTATGTATCTAATAGTATTTACTATTCAATTATATAAATAAGAGACTTTTTTAAAAAAGAGGATGCTTATGAAATGTTTTGATCTCCCAACACCAGTCATCTCCAACACGGGGCATCTAAGTGACCTGATAAATTTGGCGATGATAAAGGGGAAATGATCAGAGGCCATAAAATATATCTGAAGAGCAAAAGGTTGCAGAAGGTTCCATTATCCACTTACCTGCACCACAGCATATATCATTGAGAATAATGTGCAGATCAGGATTCAGAAAACTAGATTCTATAATGTACTTCCTAAAACTTATAAATACTTGATGAAAAAGACGAGCTATAAAGAAAAAAAAACCTAAGTTCAGTACTGCATGTAACATTCAAAATTCCTAAAATCTGAATCAAATCTTAACAAGAATATTTTAAAACACGTGTCAATGAAACTTAATTATGTAATTGTTTTTAACAGGACTAATCAAATGAATTTAGTTACTAACATTCTCTTCAAGACATTTCAAATCATATTAGAAACATGACAACCTAAACCTACATTTGTATTATAAGCAATATTCAAATATATTGTAATGCTGGTTACAAAAGACCAGCTTTAAAAGAAGGGTCTGCTTAAAAGAAATAGCAATAGCAATAGCACTTAGACTTACCGTATTTTTCGGAGTATAAGACGCACCTTTTTACCCTCAAAAAGAGAGTGAAAACTTGGGTGCGTCTTATACACCGAATGCAGCCCCACCCAGCCACCCCCACCCTTTGGCCTCTGCCTGCCAGCAATTTACCTTTTTGCAGCAAACAGGGCAAAGCACAAGAAGAGCACAAGAAGAGATAAACTGCCTCCCGATCTACAGCTGACAGGCTTGCAAGCCATGTGGTAAAATGAAACTAACTACGGTGGCTGTAATGTGACAAATTACTGGGAGATTAACTGCTGGCAATATTAGACTGCTAAAATGGAAAGGAGGCAAGCTATAGTTGCTATGGCTCAGAGCTAGAGCTCTTGCCTCACAATCAGGAGGTTGTGAGTTCTATCCTAGGTAGAGGCAGATTCTGTTAATATGTTATTTTGTTAAATGCTTGTAGAGTGTTCAAATTATTAGACTTATTTTTTAAAGACTGCTTTATTATTGTTCTGGACAACTTAACAAAATGAAGAAGCTTTTTAAAATAAATGCTTGCTCTTGTATCTTCTTTTAAATAGCAGAGAATACTTCCAGAAAGCCACATCAATTTTAAAGATCTGTAAAAGTATAATCTGAAATGTCTTGTTTTAGTATTAAGTATTAGTATTAAGTATTAGTATTAAAAGAAGGCAGCTGAGAAACCCTGATTTAGTCATGTTTGGAGTAGATCTATTTAAATCATTGAGAGGAGTTAGTGTGATTACATTTAAGAAAACTTTCTGGGATTAATATACTGCCATAATGTACATTTCTCCAATTCTTTGCCATTTCTATGGGTCAGGCACACATGCACAGAAATACACAGCAAACAGTGTATATCATCTGTACTGTTTGCTGTTTGGCAAATTGCTGGGAGGCAGAGGCCTTTTTTCCTTGTTTTCCTCCCCCCAAACTAAGGTGCGTCTTATACTCCGGTGCATCTTATACTCCGAAAAATACGGTATATACCACTTTACAGTGCTTAACAGCCCTCTCTAAGCAGTTTACAGCATATTGCCCCCAACAATCTGGGCCCTCATTTTACCCATCTCGGAGGGATGGAAGGCTGAGTCTGGTGAGATTTGAACTGCCAAATTGCAGGCAGCCGGCAGTCAGCAGAAGTAGCCTGCAGTACTGCATTCTAAGCACTGCGCCACCGTGGCTAAAAAAGGCTAACATATAGCTTCCATGAAACCAATTTGTAAATAAGAGCCGAACACCGAACAGGTCAAAACTTCATCCGCTCCATTTCAGTGACACAAATTACTCTCTTTGTTCTCAAAGAGGAAGGAATGACAATAAGAGTAGGCCCCAGTTGAAGAAAACAGTGCTTGCCCCAGCTTAGAATTTAATACCCAAAAACAGATCAAATCTAAACATGTGGTTTTCTAACAACTGAAAGAAATATCCAGCAACATTCATTCATCCCCAAGAATTACATACCATCCAGTCCATTTTCTGCTGCCAGTTTCTGAACTTCTCTTCTCTTGCAAAATTTATTTAATGTCTTCAATACTTCACCTAGAAGTCAGAACATAGATTGTGTCATGCTTACTGAATCAACAAACAATACATGGAAAGACTTTTCCTCAATAATTCTTAAGTATGTTATCTAGAAAGCTTTGGAAGAAAGCAGCTGTTGCACAAAAACTGCCTCAGTTCACACTAGTCACATTCAGTCCTGAAAGAAATTTGTCATTTCTGCTGCCTCCTCTTACAAAAAATTAGACAGAATCTAGCAAGTAAGTTTCTGTTATTGGACACCAAGGACGGTGGGGTGGTGATTTAAAACAAAATACTAAAGAAACCAGTAATAATGTTTTTCTCTCTTGTTCCAAACGGAACAAAGCAAAGCATTCTTCCATGTTATAATAAATATACATCGTGTTATATTAGTAACACAGATTTATACTAAGAAATGGCAGGAGTGACTAAACTCTTTCATGTTTAAACTATAATATGCAAATTCTCTCATTACAAATCCGTATTTGGAGTTAGGAATCTTTATTGAAACTTAATGGAGATATGCAGCATTTTGGATCCAAAGCAGAAAAGGGTACTTGGGAAAGACAAAGCCATGTACATCAAACCCATCAGCATCTTTTAAAGGAGCTCTGTCCTTTCTGGTCTCTCACAATAGCTTCATTTTCCCAAGAAAATAAATGTTTGAATTGAGCAAATGCCTTATAACCTGCTCTACCACATTGTCTTGCAAACACCTCTTTTCCTAAGGATCGCACGGTTAGGATATAAACTCAGAAAAAGATGCAAAGGGGGCATCTCTGGCACACAAGGTGAGCGAGTGTCCCATATTTGTTCTGAAACGCCTTTTTAACCCTTTGGATGCAAAGCACTAAACACGTCCTCCTTTAAGGATTACCAGCCCAATAGTCAAGTTGTCCTCACTTAACGACTTTGTTGTGTAGTTTGACAATGCTCAGGTAAGCCCCGGGTTTTCTGAGCACGTTCCTCAGAGAAGAGCCTCTGAAGCAGGGGTGAAATTCAGCAGGTTCTGACAGGTTCTGGAGAACTGGTAGCGGAAATTTTGAGTAGTTCGGAGAACCGGCAAATACCACCTCTGGCTGGCCCCAGAGTGGGGTGGGAAGGAGATTTTGCAGTATCCTTCCCCCAGGAGTGGGGAGAGAATGGAGATTTTGCAATATCCTTTTCCCAGGAGTGGGGTGGGAATGGAGATTTTGCAGTATCCTTCCCCCAGGAGTGGGGTGGGAATGCAGATGTTGCAATATCCTTTTCCCAGGAGTGGGAGGGAATGGGGATTTTGCAGTATCCTTCCCCTGCCACGCCCACAGAACCGGTAGGGAAAAATTTTGAATTTCACCCCTCCTCTGAAGCAATCCCCCGCCACCGCCACCGGCCCATCCCGTAGCCCAGCCTTTCCCAAGCACGTCTCCAAGCGAGCCAGGCTCAAGGACGGTCGAGCCTCAGTCAGCACCGGCCACCCATGACTGGCGTGGCTCCTCTCGATTATGCGGTCACGACCTGCCCAGCAACCCTTGGAGACGCCGGCTAGAGGAAAAGCGCGGGAAAACTCTTCCTCCTCCTCCTCGCGGCTTACTCTTATTCAGCGGGCTGGTCAGCTCGGCTCCCACGTCGACCTCCGGGGAGAAGGTTTGCGGGGACACTTGCAGAGGCACGAACAAGGACGTGTCGGGGCTTTTGACGCCCGAGTCCTCGTCGCCATTGGAGGAAGCGAAGAAGGCGATTCTCGCAGTGGCAGGGAGAGAAGACGCCCGGTTCAAGCCTCCGCCCCGGCTCCGGAGAGCCAGAGGGCATCCGCAGCGGAACTGGCCCGAGGGGAGCCGAGAAAGCAACCGCGCGCAGCCGGTCACAGACATGGAAGCAGCCCTTCGGACGCCGCACGCGAGGCCGCGCGCGGCTTTCGCGTCATTGCTAAGCGACGCGAGGATCCCGGGCTGTCTCTGGAAACGCCTGAATGGGAGAGAAGAAAACATAAGCTTTCTAGGCAAAGCTGATTTGAAAGAGGTTGTCGTCCAACCAACCGCGTATTTGCCCCGTCGCCTCTGTCTATCAACACTTTTGAACATCGCCGGTCTTAGTAAAGAAAACCCACCCATCCCCGGCAGGGCTGAGGACACCTAGCAAGGTCCTCTAGATCGCACCGGAAATGAGGGGCGGAAGGGGGTGGGAGTTGTAGTCCGAGGATGAGCTGAGGCTCGTATTGGCTGTACTGGAGGCTCGCAGTCGTTTGGATGGGGCACGGATGAGTGGAATCCCTGGGAGCCGCGGGGCGCAGGGAAAGGTAAGTCCTCCGCCCGAGGATCGTGTTCTCGCGATCGGGATCCCTTTTGACCACCAGGGTGTTCTTTGTCTCCCTCTCCGTAAAATTAAAGGTTCTAATGGCGTGTTGTGGCTTCAGGGATTCCAGCCTGAGTGTACTTATTTGCCCATCGCAAAAGAAATAATGAAATTATACTGTAATTATGAGTTGGCTTTTTTTTTGCAAGAATTTGGTAATTGTAAGATGATGGGGCGGATAGCATCCAGTCATTAGCAAGACATTGTTTCCTATGCATTTTATATGTGGTAGGTAAGGGATTAGTGACTGGTATGGCAGAGATGCAGGTCATTTTACAGATTAACAGAGTTGGAAGGGACCTTATAGGTCATCTAGTCCAACCCCCCCCCCCTCAAGCAGGAGACCTTACACCATTTCTGACAAATGGCTTAATGCTCCTTTTTGCTATGGGCACAGTTACCTTATCCAAGGCCACAGAGGAAGCCAAGGATTATTTTCAGACAATCAAGCTATGGACCCATCTTTCTCCTTTCTAGTGTACTGTCACTTCCTCTAATCACCAGTCATGTAGTGCATGACATGCTGAAGCAAGCAGGCTGCTGCAAAAACTGAGCATTTTCATCTTGGAAAAAAGATGAAATTCCCACTTTCTTTTCCACCATGCTCATTACTGAGATAGCCTCCAATATCTCTCTATTGGTAATTCACAGGGTGTCAATGTCAGGATAGGAAGCTGGTGACAGTGAAGGTCTTTTTGTTGTCATTGTCCTCGCCTGAAGTCGCCACAGAGATCCACGCAAAAGCCAGCAGAGGAAGAAGAACCTGCTTGTAAGTGAAGCTGTGACTTCCTGTTGAGTTCTGTTAATTCTGCCATTGTTACCGCAAAACACTCCGAAGTATCCCACAACTTAGAACTAGGTGCTGCATGCACTATGCTTCCAACTTAATGAAGCAATGACCTTTGTGGGCAAGTGTTGCATGCATTTTCTTGCTGATATTTGTGTATCTATTCAGGGTTACACAATGAGGGAAGGTTGTTCCCCTCTTCCTAATTCTGTGTCTTCTCATCCAACCACCTCTTTGGAAGACCCCAGGCCATCCACTTCTGCTATGGCACTAGAGGAACTGGATAGTCCCAGACGACATGGTAAGTCAGCATCTCAAAACCTCTGCCACTGGGGGCCACCAGACAGGCCATGTGCCAAATGCCTTAGAGATGTATGCTTTGCCCATTTTGCCTCTATCTAATGCAACGCTCCCTCTTGACCCAGTTTAAAGTGAATGTGGTACAATAAACGCCCATTATCTAGTGGGAATAATTTCATGTAGTCATCCAAAGTATTCATAATTGTATCTCAGATAGCTTTCACACTGTGCCACAGGGAAACTACAAAGGAAAGGAACGGAGACCAGAGATGCTTCAACAGTTCTGGCACCAACATCACAGCCAAAGGAAGGAAGTACCAGTATGGAGGCCTTTCGCCTTTCCCTGGAGGATCTCAGGGTAGCAGTCCTCCAGAACTGTAAGCCTGAAGCACTTTCAACTTTGTCTTATTCATGTACTCACTTGACATGGAAGCACAGGGTTTGCCTCTTGGGCCACGCTCCACAAAAATAGCTAGGAACAATATTCCCAGGTTTGTCCAAGCAGAGGGAAAGGTGCTTCAAGTCAAATGAATTGACCAATCAAAACCAAGATGAAAGCTCAGATTGAAATGAACTTGAAATCCAAGAGAGAAGTCATTTTACTGAACAACTTTATAGCTTCTTTAGATTCGTTCCGCGGGGAAAGGAGCTAGCAGCCTTCCCGGCTGTCCCCCACGCCCGCTTGCCTTCCGAGGTTGGCATCCAGCCCTGCCCGGCCAGTGGGTGGGTGGCCCTTGGTGGAGATGCAGCTGCTGCTGCTCTGGGCCTGAGAGGGGCGGTGGCGCTCTGGGATGGCAAGCGGATGTCCCGGTCTGCACATGCGGTCTCAGGGAGTGCGGCAGGATGCAGTTGGCGCGGAGCTGCAGGCACTTGCCTTTGGCTGCCACGGTGGGATTTTGCTGCTGTGCCTGGCGGGCCGAGGTAAGCACGGCGGCGGCCGAGGCTGCTTCGTCTCTCGCCCTCCCCTTCAAGCCTTGCCTCCTCCCCGGTGCCTTGCGCTGCTTCCTTATCCAACCTCTCCCGCTTGTCCTCTAACCACTAACCAGCGCTACTGCGGGAAGCCTCAGAGGACAAAACCGGGAGCGGGGCAGAGCCAAGGCCAAAAGAGGCTTCCCCCTTGCCCGCCAGCATCACTCCGGCTCGACCCAGCCAGGCAGCGGCCCTTGCTTTGACCCGCCGACGTGCCATCCTCCCAGGGCCGAGGATCTGGCGCTCTCCTCCAGCCCCCCTTCTTTCTCCTCGCATCGGGATAACCCTAACATTCCCCCAGCCCGCTGCAGCAGCAGCAGCGAAAGGCTGTGAGGGGGGCTGAAGGGGAGCGAACAATGACGGAGTACACACCCGTTCGCTCGCTCACTTGCTTTGCCGGGCCGCGCTGCAGGTGCCACGCTGCACTGAGCCACCCGGCAAAGCTTTGTTTGAGTGCAGGTCAATGGGGGGGGGGGGCGCCTCTGTGTCCTGTTCCCACTCTGTCTGGCTTCGGGGAGTACCTTTTTGTTCGGTTCTCTCCGCCAGATGATGCCCGAGGGTGAAGATGAGGGGGTTGCATTGGAAGCCCCCTCCGCCCCTAAAGGTCCTTCCTTCCTTCCTTTCAATTCCTTAAATTAGATTTTGGGGATGGTGGCGGGACATCTGGATTCCGTGCTGCTTACGCCTATTGCGGAGTGGAAGTGTGTGTGTGTGCGTGTGTGTAAAAACCTCACAATTTCTGAAACCCCCTTTTTTCCTCGTCGATCTGTTCCGGTGTTCAACTCTGATGCTGTTCTTCATTCCAGTTGGGGAAAGGGGCTGGTTGATGGTCACTCCCTTTTGTTTTGCGAGTGCCATGTCTAATTGTTCAGCTCGGGCTTTTATTTTATTTATTTATTTATTTTTATTTTTTTTGCATCTGGCTCGCTCAAATGGATTGTGGTGCTAAAAAAAAGGCAGCTAAATAGCTACATCATCTCTTCCCTCTCTCTCTCTCTCTCTCTCTCTCTCTCTCTCTCTCTCTCTCTCTCCCACGAGCGCGCGGGAGTTCCAGCCTGCCCGCCTGTCCTGCCACAAGGTGGATGGGTGGGTGGGTGAGTGAGTGGCTGGGAGGGGAGAATGATTGACAGCCAGCTGAGCGGGCAGAGAGCTCTGCCGCGCTGAACTGCCCGTGAGCGGCGCAGCAATGGTGTCTTGTTCGGGAAGCACCCGAGGTGCCGCTTGCAGCTGCCTTCCGAAGCCACGCCTCTCCCCGCATTGTTTTGAGGCTCAGTCAGGGAGTCAGTCCATCTTGCTAGAACCATAAATGGAGCAGTGTTTGTTTGGCGTGGCTGCCATGACCTCACATCAAACCATGGTGGTCTGCTTTGGAAGATGTGGAATATGGTTTAGCGTGCCTTAGGCACTTGGGTGACTTTGGGCCAACCCAAAGAAAGAGGAGGAGGCAAGGGCGGCGCTCCGGGACAGCGGGCGGATGTCCCAGGGCTGCTGCACATGCGCACCGCATGTGCAGCCTCAGGACATCCGCTTGCCGTCCCTGAGCACCGCCACCGCCGCCCCTCTCAGCCCTATAGCAGCAGCAGCAGCAGCTCCACCAAGCATGGCAGGGCTGCGGCCCGCTTGCCTTCCCCTCCGCCTTGGGACCCTCTCCCCATATCCAGCCCATGACAAGGGACGCGCCGCTGCCAGGCTGGGCCGCCCACCTTCCCAGAGCACTTTCTTCCTTCTCTCGCTGCAGGAAGGGAAGGGAAGGGAAGGGAAGGGAAGGGAAGGGAAGGGAAGGAAGGAAGGAAGGAAGGAAGGAAGGAAGGAAGGAAGGAAGGAAGGAAGGAAGGAAGGAAGGAAGGAAGGAAGGAAGGAGAGAAAAGAAACAGAGACAAGAAAAAAGAGAAAGAAAGAGAAAAAGAAAGAAAGAAAAAGAGAGAAAGAGAAAAAGAGGAAGGGAGAGAGAGACAAGAAGGAAGGAAAAGAAAGGAAGGAAGAAAGAAAGAAAGAAAGTTTATGACCAAAATTTTGGTTGCTAAGCAAGAGCATTATTAAGTGAGTTTCATCACATTTTACAAGTTGCCCACACCCACCCGGTCACATGCCCACCAAGCCATGCTCACAGAACCGGTAGGGAAATTTTTTAGATTTCACCACTGCCTGGCTCTCCTTGGAAATACGGTTTTAATCTATCTCTTTCCTGTTGGCTCCCTCTTTGGTAACCAAGATCAATAACTGCATTTACTGTAAGCTCATGGGATGTGCCGTCTGCTTTGGTGATGCAGCTTCTTACTTTACCTCTCTTTGACCTCTCTTGACAGTGAAAACCATGAACCGTCGTCTTGAGGCACAGAACAGAAGACTCTGCGCCCTGGAAGAATGGAGGGCAGAGTCAGAGGCCCATAGAAACGGTTTGCCCTAACCCTCCACATTCTTCAGTCCTCCACCTTGCCTCATTTTCCATTTGTTTTAGGGTTTTGTATGTATTTAAGTAAACCTTTTGTGAAGGGGGGCCGTCAAACAAACGTCTTGTTTATTTTACTCATTTGATTTATAACTCACTTTTCATCCTGAAGTTCTGGGTGGAAGATACAGCGCACTCCCCTCAATTTCCTCCCCACAGCAGCAACTCTGAAATAAAGACCTAGTCCAGTATCTTAACCACTATACCAGTGTTTCCCAACCTTGGCAAGTTGAAGATGTCTGGACTTCAACTCCCAGAATTCCCCAGCCAGCGAATGCTCTCTGGGTGTTGGATGGAGAAAGGGCAGCTGGGCCATAAATACAGCTGCTTTTGACATTCACAAATAATTCACCCTCTTCTCCTTTCCCATTCAAATCCTTTGCTACGCTACAACCCCTATTGGTGGCAAATTCACCCACATATAATAACGATATTCCAGAGACTAAGTCGCATGGATTGGAGGACATTGAGCCACTTTGACTTCTCTCACATATGAATCAAACAAAAGGAATGCTTTCCTTCAAAACAAATTCAGGCATTTCCTATTGAACATAGACAGTGCTGCCATTTTTCTGAAACGTTTTGTCGTGAAATCAAATATTTTCACAGGTAATCATTACAAGCTGGCAATAAACCAACCTGACAGCATTTCAATGTTTCAAATTACGGCCTAGAATGTGCTTATATTCCAAAAGCACCTTGATCTTGACTAGTATCCATCCCAGGAGAATTTCTCTTAGGTTTATTTTGGAAAATATCAATATTACAGTAGTTAAATTGCATATCTTTCCCTCACCTGAGATTCCCAGCAATGCAGTTGTCTCTGTTGTTTTTCAATCACTCCCCGTCAACACTTTGTAAGCTGCTTTCCTAGGTGGCCGATTGTCTGCAGGCTACTAGGAAGAAGGAAAGAATCCAAAATCCCAATACCAAGGAAGCAAATTAACTCCATCCACAAGTAGTGGTGCAAGGGAATGGTGGTGCTAATAAGTCCAGTTCTGCGGCTGGTTAACACCTGGAAATAGCACAGATCTACGTTTGTGATTGGCTACTGTAATTAGGCCAAAGCTAAAGTACCACAAGCAAAATGATGTCCCTCTATCAGGAGCAATGCAAATAAATCATAAGTTGCCACAGGGATGCAATTTCATAGTACTGGTTCCAGGCATAGTGATCAAGGTGGCAGGTACGGTACTGATGCACAAGTTGTCAGAAACAGGAACATTATTGTAAAGAGTAAAAAATTGTTGCCATGGGAACCATTGTCAGCAGAAAAGCAAAAATCTGTATTGCACCACAGAACAAGCAAGTTTGTAGAACCAAGCTCAGAAGCACTCAAAAGAGTACCAAGCCCATGTTTATAAAGGCTTTAAGTCAGGGGTCTCCAACCTTGGCAACTTTAAGACTTGTGGACTTCAACTCCCAGAGTTCCTCAGCCAGTTTCAGCTTGGTGTTATGCAAGCAGAGTGTCTGGCAGTATGAAACAGCCATACAAGCTGTGCATATTCCAATATACGACCACATTATCCATCATAGAATCTATGAAAGCGTGTTAACTGCACTACATCAGAAGAAGGAAAGCAGTACCCTTATAACTTGAACAACTATTGAAGGTTGGTTAAGCCTCAGGTGTGGATTAGAGATGAGACAAAGTTTCAAAGATTGATGATGGTGTGTCATATAAAAATGGTTACTAGCAGTGGTGGGTTCCTACCGGTGCGGTCCACTCTATAGCACCGGTAGCGGCCCAGCTGGTGACGTCACAGTACCGGTGCGGTCGGTTGCCGGTGCCTGAGAAGCCTAGGATCATCAAATGGGGAGAAGCATTCAGGCCGGACGGAGCCTCCTAGAAGAACAGCTGCCGCGGTCTTGCTGCTCCTGCTGCGGGGGGCTGCGTTGCGGGTGGTCAATGCCCCCCTGCTTCTCCGGCCGCTGCCAAGCTCCTGAGGCCCATGCCCACCCGGTCACATGGCTTGCAAGCCACACCCACAAAATAAGCCATGCCCACAGAGTGGTAGTAAAAAAATTAGGAACCCGCCCCTGGTTACTAGGGCATATCTGTCCTGCAGCTAAGGGAGATGAAGTCCACAGTCATTTCTATCGTTTGATCTTCCAATGGATAAATATACCCATAACACAACGAACGTTGCACAGAAGAACTACCTTTGCTCTGCCTTGGGAAAAACATAATTTATGCAGTAATCTGAATGGTTTAATATGAAATAGAAATAATCATACAATACTCTGCCCTATTCTCACTTTAAGTAACAATTCACCAGGTCATCAAAAGACATACTGTAATAAACTGATGTGTAATCCCACCGCCTGCTTAATATTAGAATTTCTTAAGGAACTCCACTTAATTGAAGACTTTCACTTGATAATTTTTGTATTAAGTCAACATTACCATCTCAAAAACTAATTATGCCTCAAGCAATAAGACAATAGTTTTATAAATGAAACAATGTGAAGATCTCAAAAGATCTCCAGTATTGTTTAATTTATAAAACCATAAAGACAGAATTTAATTTATAAAATGGGAAGGAAGGAATCCAGCAAGATCAAGAAGTCAACACACCTCTGCCCTTAAATTCTTACTGACACACTATGGTCAGTGCTGACATTTCAGAATAAAGAAAATGCTATTTTTAAATATAGCATTACACTCCTTGTATTAAAATAGAAATTCTCAGACCTGAGACTTTTGTGTACAGGTATGTACCTTTGAGGTAATATTTAGTCCCTGCAATTTTCTTGGCAACTGGTTTGTGCAAGTCATCCAGCTGGCAATACCTACAGTGGAATCAGAATCAGTCTCTTTCTAGCCTGATGCCTTACCACTTTGCTAAGTTGGCTTCTCACTTACATATTTTTTATTTAAACAAAGCAATCAAGTGCCTGCCCAGTTTATACAAAAAAAATTCCTATCACAAGAACTTTTTCGCCCAACCTACTGGTACAATTCAGGACATTGAGAAGTCTTTGTTTTCCCCATAAACCACTGCTCCCTTTTCAAAACTCTCTTTTCTTAAGACAAAAAATATTCTTCCTCGTGAAGGCTATAAAAAAGGAGTTTTAGTAGGGCTCCAAACGCATGGTTATGACTACCATTTTGACTCTTGGATAACCCTGGAGCCAATCCAACCGATAAAGAAGCTAAAAATATTTGTTCTTCGAAGTTTATCGAAGCCCACCATTCTTTCCTATCTAAATATTCTCACTCTGGGTTCTGTTTTTATGTCAGTTAGAACAAACGGCTGACCTTTAAGTGATCATTGTTGCTAGTTCTCATGTTGCCAGACTAATCAGTAATAATCTTTTTTCCAAATCTATAGCATTATGCTTTCAGTATGTTTGATTTATATATTTGAAAAATTAACCTAAATCAGTGTTCCTCAAATGCTCTCATCATAGCACTGGAGTAGAACCTGTGGCCCTTCAGATAAACAGGAACACACAGCATCCCTCATCATTAACCATGGTGACTAATGCTGCCCTGAGCTGTAACAATAGGGGGGGGGGGCATTTTTTAAAATCACCCCTGCACTAATATAATGCAATCTGCATGGCAGAATAGATTGAAACTGCTTATATAACTGAGACTGTCTCTGCAATAAATGGATTGGTACTACAAAGTATATTACTGTCTCTTTGGAGTTTTGGAAGATTTACACCTACAATTTTTATCATTTAAAAGACATCATGAAAGTATTTACGAACAAAGCTTAGCATCAGTTGAGAATCATTAACCCCTTCCACCTAAGGACTTACAATGGAGAAATCACTAAATTTTGGAGATGAAAGTATATTTTTCTTTTCCCCATGATGGATTAGATGCCATTTAAAACATGCAGGTCAGTAAAAGTTCTATATTACTAATTAGAAGAGACAGATTTACTTCACAGGATATTGTACATAAAAGTAGTCAAGAGATTTTAGTGAGAATACAGTTACTTTTAATAATTCAAATAGCAATTTATTATGTCTATTATACATAGTTGCACAATTTGAGGCTGGTTAAATACAATCAATTTTCAAAATTTTCCTGGAATAGTTTCTAGATTGCAACATGCAAGTGTCCATGAAAATATTTGGCTTTTTTTCTTTTGAAATTCTGAACAGGCACTTACATAAGGGAATCAAGTTGTCTCTGTCACAGGTTTTAAGAAGAGGAGAAATATCCCAGCACGCAGAGTATTCTTGCCTTTATCAAAGTGCCACAGTAATAAAACAATTCTTTCCTAAATATAATTTATCAATTTTGCTTACTTCACACAGTAAGATAACCAACAATACTTGCACTTTAGAAACATTTTTGATAAATAGGCCAAGTGAATTGGAAATGTGAGTAGCCTTCTATTCAACAGGTCCCCATAGTGTGCTAAACAGGCAGTGTGGTTCTAAAAACTGTACGTTAATTGTGGACAAATGGAGGCTAACAAGATTTGCCTGAAGATACTACATTCCAGAATGAATTATAAAAATAAACCAATCTTTTGCTGCACAAGAATACCATCTTCGGAAATTCAGGTGTTTTTCATCTATATATTTTTGTACAAGCCCACATTTCCTCACAGAAGCTCAGCATGGAAAAGGAATACGATATTCTACATTTGAGGAGGATGGTGAAAAATATGTATTCGATGAGAAATAAAATTTTGTGCAAATGATCCAGTATTCAAGAGTGTAAATTAGTAAAAATTATCTTAAAACATTTTATCATATACACGCACCCTTAACCAAACTGGAGTTTAATGGGAGAATACTGTATATTAGCCCAGGTCATACAAATCTTGAAGTGAATTGGAATCTGATCATAGAGTCATTGGAATGCGTACGCTAAGGGGAAGAAAAGAGTGTGCAGCCACTCGTCTTGAAAAACTGATTCTGAAAGAGACTTGTTTATACACATTCCTCAAAAAAAATTCTGAAAACAGTAATATGCTCTCAGATCTATTCCAAATACATTGTATTTTATATATATATTATCCACTTCCCTGGGGTAAAGACAACAGTATCATTATAAAACCTGAATTTGTCATTTTAAGACAATTTTTTATTAAGTCTCCAATGTTACAGACAGCAGACACTGAGGAAATATGTATGATATGCAGCCGGATATAAAAAGAGGAAATGCTTTAGTTTACCATCAATGAAAGCAAAACTTAGATGCACCATACTACATGCATGGAAACACATAACTAGACTTCTTTAAGCTTTATGCATCTCTGACTGCATCACACCAGACAAAAGTAAAATGTGCAGTATAAAATAGCTTAAGAAAGTTCCAGTGTTTCAGAAAGCACTTACTTTAAATGTATATACAGAACTGAATATTTACTTGAAGAATGTTTTAGTAGTGTGGGAAATGCAGCACTGTAAGATGAGGAAGACTGTTGTAATGGGAGTTTGGCCTTTCTTTCCTACAGGCTGTTGCCACCTTTAATCTGATCTACCGACATCCCAGTTTTTCATCCTGTAGATCCAGTTCACATTTCAGGCTGTTCTGCAGATGCCTGTGGCTCTGGACTTTCAAACCGCTGATGGAAGTTGGTTCTTTGTTTCCTCAGTTTTTCAGGAGCTTTTCTCCAGAGAATGATTTCCTATTTCAGGATGCAAGAAAATACTTGATTAAAATACCGGTAAGAATACTTGGTCAAAGACCTGCACTGTAAACTATCCAATCAGCCCACTTCTTTGCATGTACTTCTGTTCTGATTGAAGTACAGCATATTTTATTTAGCTGCACCATTTTTATTCTCTATACAACAGAATGAAGGTCATAGTACAAGTAGTCCTTGTTTAATTATCATTTGTTGAGTGACCATTCAAATTTACAATGGCACTAAGCAAATGTTACGGCTGGTCCTCAAAGTTACGGCCAATGCAGTGCTCCTGGGGTCACGTGATTAAAATTTGGGCATTTGGCAGCCTCCCGTATTTATAACAGCAGCACGCGCTTCAACTTCCCCCACCCGCCTGTCTTTCTCTCCATCTCTAGTCCATCCTGCACTTACTGCCACTTATTCCTGTCATTCCCTGCTGATCTTCGTCAATTTCTTCCTCCTGCAGCAGACAAGGTGCACCTGGTCAAAGCAACTGCTGACCCTTCAGACAACCATGCAAGACGTCCCTCGCACAGCATCCGAAAGGGTCGGCAGCAGAAGGAAGAAGATGGCAAAAGAGAGTGCAGGGTAGGGGTAGGCAAACGTAGCATGCAGGACGGCCAAAAGAGCAGAGGTGTCAGGGGAGAAAGGTGGGAGGGAGTTAAAGCGGAGGTAGTACAGCAGGGCAGCAGAAGTGCAAGGTTCTTGTCTAACAACAGTGCAGTTCTGGTCTAACAGCTGCAACCAACACTACCAGAACTGCTGTTGCTAAGCGGTGTGGTCATATGTTTTGCCTAAATGACCACTTCGCATAGTGACAGAAATACCAGTCCTAATTAGGATAATTAGGCAAGGGTTACCTGAATCCAACTGTGATAATGAGGTATCTTTAAGACTGCATTAAGATCAGTATTAATTGAAAAGGAACAGTCATTAAGTACTGCTTAAACACAGCATTTTCATAAGCAGAGTTTAATGCTGAAAAGTTTCTGTTCAGTGGATACAACTTCTTTAATTATATCAACTTCTCTAACTGAGACAAAGCCAAAAGGTTTGTGATGTTAGTCCTAATTTTAAAACATATACATCCATATGATTTTTTAGCTGTAAAAAACTATCATATCTGGAAGTTATTATAAATACATTAATTTTATTAAACTATTACAGTTACAGAACCTTATACCTGCTGCTTGAAGTACCGTCTGTCTTCTTCGTCTACTAGCACTAGGTTCAAGAAGTATCTTACTGAAAATTTTTTGTTTACATCTCTCATTGTGGGAGTAGGATCATAGCCAGCCAAGAAGAGTCTAATGGGAATAGATTCACCTTAAATGAAAAACAAAGTAATTCTTAGTTTTGTTAAATAAATTGGTTGCAAAGTTTAATATTGAATGATTTGCAAATTCATAGTTTACATTTTTTACAACCATTTTTCAATAAAACCAGCTGAGTTAATTTCCTGGGGGTACATATGGCTTTGTGGAAGTTACTTTTAGGGAATTTAAGATATCCCTCTGCATATCATTTTCTGGGGAATAGCAGCTTTGGAGAGTATTACACTCATCTTATGCCTGACATCTGACTGTCACCGTAGAGTTAGAAAGCTTTTTAGTCCAATAAATTCTCATTGTACATTTAGTTTATCATAATAAAAGAACACATTTCACCCTACTTTATTTGACATATGAAAGCAAGTAATGTTTTCTCATCTTACTTCCTTCATCAAAGAAGTAAGACAAGTTGTACAGGAAGGAACTTCTAAATCAAGAGCTCAGTTATTCTTTTCCAATACAGCAAGATTTATTGTTGAAGGTGTCCTTAAAAATCTCAGCTGATACAAATAGAATATCCTAGCTATTCTGGATTATAGATAAATAAGAGCTAAATGCACCCACTCACCTTTAACTGGTGCACCATCCATTATTTCATATTTTGCAATGGTCTCGGTTTCTGTTGTTGTACTGGGTCCTAGTTAGTTATACAGAAGTACAAATAAGTAGCATGATGTTTAGTATAGCTTTTTCTCAATTTTCTATTTATAACTGCAATTATTTCAGTAAGATAAAATCCAAAATGAAATATGCTTTAACTGTATATAGGCTTACAACCATAATTGAGTTCAAAATTTCTGTTGTTAAGTGACTCATTTAAGTGAATTTTGCCCCATTTTATGACACTTCTTGCCACAGTTGTTAAGTGAATCACTGAAATTGATACTTTAGTAACACGGTTGTTAAGTGAATTTGGCTTCCCCATTGACTTTGCTTGTCAGGTCGCAAAAGGTGATCACATGACCCCAGGACATTGCAATGGTCATAAGCATGAACTATGCTTATGATGCTTCAAAGGTCCTAACTGTGAAAAACGGTCATAAGTCACTTTTTTCAGTGTCGTTGTAACTTTGAACAGTCACTAAATGAACTGTTGTAAGTCAAGGACTACTTGTATTGTAACTGTACAACTGTACATTATTTGATTGCACAATATTTTTTAAAAAATTGGTCTTTCTAAGTGTCACAGCAGAATTTTTATTAATACAATGAGCAAGGTTTTTGTATTTTTGTAGTACTAAAATAAACCATCAAGGTAATTGAATATACCGTGTTTCCCTGAAAATACAACCTACCCCGAAAACAAGCCCTAGCCCGTTTTTCCACACCTGCACCTAATATAAGCCCTACCCTAAAAATAAGCCCTAGTTAAGCCCCGTCCACCATCTGGTTGTATGAGGTGGGGCGAGGTGTAAAAATCAAGGTAGGGTGGGGGTAGGGGGGTGGAGCTGCCCCACGCGGCCCGCTTACCTTCGGACTGCCGCAAGGCCTCCCACGCCCTGACACCTGTTGCACTGCTGCCCGATGTCACGTGGCTCATCATACTGGTGCCACCGTTCGTGCACGCAACAGTACAACACACCACACAGCCTCCTGCCACAAGCAGCAGCACCAGCGCGACGAGCCTCACGGCATTGTGCCACAAACGGCAGCACAGGTGCAATGAGCCACACGGCGTCTGGTTGCAAGCGGCCGGAGAACAAGTCAAGCAGCGGCGCGACAGGTGTCAGGGTATGGAAGGTGTGGTTGCAGTGGTCCTAAGGTAAGTAGATAAGACATTCCCCGAAAACAAGACCTGGTGCTCATTTTGGGGCCAAAAAGAAAATAAGACCGGGTCTTATTTTGGGGGAAACACGGTAGTAGTAAATCATGCCCAGAAGACACGCTAATTATTTCTCCATATTAAATTGCAAAAACGAACAAATGTAACCCTAACTTCTGAATATTTACTATAATTTATTATTGTTCTGAATCATCTCTATTATCAAAAACTCTTATGCTATGCTTTTTTCTTCTTCTATATTTTAAGCCATTGTACAAAAGTCTTCCATCTTTTGTAATGCAATTAAAGGACAAAACAAAATTACTTATACAATTTAAGGGTAATAGTTTAAAAACTACTTCAGAGGCCCCTTGGAAGAAGATTGTTATCTGCAAATCAAACTAGTTAAGTTTAAAGTTACAATAACAGTAAATTTTCATAATACAGTATATTAAATGGTATACATGTAAACAAATTATATTAAAAGATTATTTAAAAAACCCAAGAGCCTAATAGAAAAGGCAAGACCTAAATGATTAACAAACTATTTTTTCTTCATCTTACCAATTCCAGTTATTTCTTTTTTTATCAGCTGTAATTCCATATGTTGAATTTTTATTCTTACTAAGAGGAAGTAGATTTTTCCAACTATCACATCCTTTAAGTGATACCTTAAAAGAAAGAGATTTGTAAAAAGTTGAACTCTGTATGCATTAACGTCTCCATATGCATTTGATCTCAGAGACCAAAGGTTGAAACACAACTATTAAGTTGGGATGATTAACAACTAACTACCGGCTGTTAATTGTTCCATCAGCACAAAGAAGGATTTCCCACAATTCAAGAGTATGGAGGGAGTACTACATTGAAGTTAGTATCATTTAAACATGTTTTCTTAAATACTGTTAGGCTCTTAAACATATTACTAGCATTTGAACTGAACTCAGAAACAAACAATAGCTAAAGAGTCACATGATCCAAAAAAAAACCTAGTCACAGTCAAAACTTCAACTGCCAACATTTTTCAAAGTTTGTCCCATATGCCCTTGGTCAAAATAATCCCCTAGACACGTACTCTGGCCATATTTTGGTGAAGTCAGATATGCAATTAGACCAGCTTAAATTAAATAAAAATACCCCTAGCTGTAGCCATTGCTTGATTATGCCAGCAGTAGCATAATATTGAAGCGAATCCCCAGCATGCTATCACATTGATGTATAGGAAAAAAAATGGCTAAATCGTGAGACAGCCATGTATATTCTTCAAAACTCAGACTTGTGCAATATTTTAATATTCCCTGCAAATAACTAATTTGCTTCATAAGAGAAATCTATTATTCCAATTTATTATTTACAGTATTATAAGGTTTTATTTGCTGTTCTGGGGATGCTTTAAACCCGTGATGGCGAACCTATGCCATGCATGCCACAGGTGGCACACAGAGCCCTCTCTGTGGGCACGCGAGCCATCGCCCAGCTCAGCTCCACTGCACATACACGCACGCCTCCCGCCGGCCAGCTGGTTTTTGGTTCTCTGCCGCACATGCATGGGGGGTGGGATACAGTGTGCATGCAGATGTGCGCGCATGCAGGCTGCATGTAGGCGGGTCACATGCACAGGGCGCATGTGGGGTCACACACATGCACTGGGAGGTGGAGGGAGCGCTGGGGGGTGCATGCGAGGGGGGGTCGCACGCTTTTGGCACGCAACAACAAAAAGGTTAGCCATCACTGCTTTAAACGCTAAGGAATATGCAAGATTGTGATTCTCCCCACCTAAGCCTAGAGCCCAATCTATTATGTCAAAACTCACTTCTATTTTCTATATGAGTAGACAATTTTATATATAAGGAAAAAGTAAAGCTATATAAACACTGTTTCAAAATAAAGATGAATCCTTCTGAATTTTGATCACCATGGGGGGGAAAATTTGGCAGATTTCCCCAAATACAACAATTAGTAACCAATTGCTAATCATTTCCATGTGCCTTGAACTGTTCTTGGCTGGCTGGTTTTTTCAAGTTCATGTGTGTAATTCATTTAAATCAGACCTACTTGGATTTGTTATATTCAAATTCTATATGCAGACAATCTTCAATGCCAACTTCCATTTTAATAGAGTTGTTAACATCTGGGTAAGTTGCAAGCTGGTGAACAATAAGATCGTATTCTTTAATCAAGTCTGACAATCTTCTTACTATCGTCACTTTAAGGAAATACCTATAAAAGAATGACATTATTGGAGACTGCATAACAGAATATTTTAAAACTCACATACACTCCTTCAATATTGGCAACTGCAGAGACAGCCACCTGTATTAAATCATCAGTAGGCTGTTTCTAAGGCTCATAAATTGCATTGGTAGTTTGAAACGTATGAGTCAATCAGGTCAGTTTACCTATTCTAGTTTCACAACCATGTTAGTTAATAAGAATTGCTTTATTCCCCAAAGTAAAACGGGAGGTATTTACACTAAAAATGTATGCACACATCTATAGAAAGAATGTATTTTGAACCCATTTTGTTTTAACTTTTGAATGCTTTTAACTTCTATTTCTTAAACTTTACAGTATTAAAGGATTTTTATAATAAAAGCAAAAAAAAATTCATCCTTTTGTTTATGAAAACCTTTTTGATCAAATGTGTGTATAAGCAGAACATATCTATTGAATTTTAAAATGTATACAGTACAAACTGACATTCCAGTTCAGCTAAATGAGAGTGCTATAACTAGCTACATAAAAATTTCATACCTCAATCTAACATTGGCACCAATGTACGATTCATATGGTTTCTCAACCTGCATAAATTCAAAGTCATAGCTTCTACTTTGTGTTAATTCACCAGGTAAGGCCAGCTCTTTCACTAAGTTTACAAATTCATGAGTATTGCTCTTGTCATTGAAAAGTTCTGCAAAATTAAGGAATACAGTCAGAAAATACATAAAAGAAACATTTCTGAAGACAATGCAACCGCTTTTTTAAAAATAATTTATTATTTGGGTGATTGTAAGCAACTGGCAAAGAAGACATAAGTGTTATTTCTTAAAGTGAAACTGGAAGAAAGAACCTATTTTTTTAAAACATTTACGAACAACATTTAGTGCAATAGTTTTTCAAAAGTTCCATTGCAATACAAAGATCTTATATTTCACTAGAACTCTGAAGTCTTTTGTTAATGATGATGCTTAAATAGTCTGATGTATTTTAATATCAACATAGCCAATTCAACAAACATTTTTACACCGCATATTTAACAATTCAAATTTTAGTATGACTTCCTCCTCCTAGTTTCACATTTCTCATAGTATAAGCGTAGAACAATTATTTAGAAAAAGTTGCTGATGAAACGTAATATAAATTCAGTATTGCACAAGCCAACTTCCTCTTGTGCAACAGGACTCTCTTACTCTCCTTTTTCTACTCTCCTTCTTTCAATCAATTATTTCATCTTTACTTACTGTGCCAGTTTTGGGACCAACTTACTAACCAATATGTTGTGCAAAACATTTTGCAACATGTGGGAGCATAAAAGAACCTCTCTTTGAATCACATGCTTTTTGCAAGGCTCACACAACAGGTTCGGAAGTTGCCTCTGGCTATCTTTATTCAGGTGCCAAGGCAGATGAGACAGCTTTAACACTCCTGCAACTTCTCTTTTGAATATTTTGCACAACCCATTATTATGTGGATCATATTGTAAAATGTACACTTTTATAGGATAGTAGCTTGATAAAACAGTAGAGGAAACTTTTAATTCTTTCTTCTCAAGTATTGTACTGTTGACTTCAAATAAGACATATTCAGCGTATTTGAAACTGCTTCAAAGGCTCCAGAACGGAAGAATGGTTGTTGAAAATGATGGCACTTGCTGAGATAACTTCTTTGATCAGATGACAGAATCTACATTTATTGCTGAATGGAAACTTCTTGTAGACTTTTTGCGTAGAAAAAATAAACTGATTTATTGTTTTGATGATTAAAAGGAATTGATTATAGAAAGAGGAGAGAAATGTTGTAACCACAGACTAAGAGATAAACTTATCATCATACTTATAACCGCTGTAAAGAAAATCAGAAGCTATTTCTTTAAATCTATTTTTTTCTATTTTTTCTTTACTTTATTTTTACTGTTCTGCACTTTTGATTTCTTTCTCTTCTTTTTCTTACTTTAGGTTTTATACTTTAGGTTTTATACTTTTTAAAAAACTTTAGTAACTGAGTGTGTGTGTATGTGTGCAAACACCCATACATTATATACTGTATATACATACACACATACACACTACTTTATTGGCTATGTCATCACATAAAAATTCACTTTTAATGTATATCACATTATATTCCACATTCAAATAATTAATTAATAAGCAATCCCAAACATTTCATTCATTATTAAGTTCAATATTTCATATGGCTTGCTATTCAGCTACCTCAGTATTATTCCAGTGCCAAGTCCAAATTAAAATTTCTACAAATCATAGTGAACATTTTACGTTTTATCCAGATTCAATGCCAGGTCTATAACTCACCAATTTGCCCTACAAATTCAATTCTTATTCCTTGATGCTCTAGCCTCTTTCCATGTTGTTTAAAGACTATGTTTACCTGAAAAAAACCCAATATATTAATGTAGTGCTTCTGTACCTCTGCATAGTTTCATAAATCATTACTATAAAAGGACATAGCTGCAATAGGAACAATTTATGCTCAATTTTTCATTTTATTTGTAGATCTTCCTTCTGTGTGTGCCTTCAAGTCAGTCAACTCCTGACAACTATTTATTAAACTTCTACACAGGTATGTCCATGCAATTTTCTTCGCAATATTTTCAGAAGTGGTTTTCCATTGTCTTCTGCCTAGGGCTGAGAGAAAATGACTGGCTCAAAGTCACCCAGTAGGTTTTCATAGGCTAGAAGTCACAATCTCTTGGTCTCTGTCCAGTACCTTCAACCACTACACCCTAATCCAGGGATGTCAAACTCAAGGCCCGCGGGCCAGATGCCCCGTTTTGGCCAGTAAAGTGCTGCAGGAGGCATCTGTCCCATCTCCCTCCCTGCCCCCTGCCCCCGGAAAACTACAATGTTGATCCGGCCCTCAAAGAAATCCAGTTTGACACCCCTGCCCTAATCCTAGAACTAATAATGGCTTACAATAATTTAAAATTAAATTCTTTAGAAAAATGTGCACGGTAGCATAAACAAGATTTTTAGAAAAATTAAGAACATATTTTGCCAACTCCTTTCAGCGTCTTGTGGCTTACAAATAGAATATCAAAATACTAATATTAAATACTGTATATCTATCTGGCAATACAACAATCACAAACATTCAGGAAAGAATGACAAGTTAAACTATTTTAATGCTTTAGGAATACAGCAGTAGGTAGAGAGTCTTCAACAGTAATCACATATCCTAGAAACAGGGAACTGGTTTTGAGCTGGGATAGCTCTTTTTTCCTGCAATTTCAAAAGTTTTGGTGGGGGTTTTTAGCCTAGATTTTGGGTAAAGAAGCTTAAAGATATAGATAAAATGCTGTTGTTAGTTTTTCCTTCCTTCACTTAAAATGAACATTATACCCCACCAAACTCTCAAAACATATAACTATAAGGGATCAGCTTTCATACTGAAACCATTTGTTAACATACAAAAATGGTAATATATTCTAGTTTTACTCAGAAAGCAAAAAAAACATAATTAACCAACCATTGAAACTCTAAAGCACACTATAGCCATATTAATGTGTGCTTCTGCTTATATGTTCTATTAGGGACCATTTTGAGGGTACAAAAGATACAATTTACCTTTCCTGAAACTGATTCTCCATCATAGAACAAGTAATGTTTTTCTATTTTGTTATCTTCTGTTTTGATTTCAGCTGTTTTTCGTGATTCAGCATCATTTAGAACAACATCGGTCTCACATATGGGACCAAACAAATTTCCAAGAAAACTCTGCAATAAAAGTAATACTTATTTAAATGTATGAAACAGGAACTTTATCTAGTACAATGCTGCAGACAAAAATACTCAAAGCTTTGGAAGTAATTATTCAAAGTAAAAATTAAAAATCTATACATTCATAATATAAATTCTTACAGCAAGATATTAGGACCAGAATACTGATAAATTCACTGTAAAAAGCAAATATCTTGCTACAGTAGAAACCTAACTACTTTTTACAACATAAACTCCCTCTATTCTGTTATACTCTGTATCACTTTAAATCAATGGTAAGTTTTAAAGGTTTCATTTCTATGTTTTAAATATTGTATAGGAATGTAATTCAAATTACAATAAATTAACTTAATATACTGGGTGAATGGTTGTTTAAGAAAAATATGTGGTATTCGAACTACCTTAGACCCTAAATTAAGCCTAAATTATGATATAACAATACATAACATTTGGGAAGCCAAACACCCCTGCTCAGAAATTCTGCCTGTAAGAGTGGTCCCTAAAGTTTAAGCCAGCTGGACACTATTTTTATGAACTGGTCACCATGATGGGCTCAACCAATTACAAATCACCCCCTTATGAGATGCAGGCTAATGAGGTTGTTACTTCCTACCAGTCTCTTTTATCATTCTCTATGCTGTCTGTCTGCCAACTCAACTCTTTCTTTGCAGGTGAGCACCCTTCCAAAACAAAGCACAAATAGAATGTGTGCCATAGAATTTATTGCCCACATTCTACTGTACAGGTAATCCTTGACTTACAGCCGTTCATTCAGCATCTGTTGAAGTGATGAGTGTGCTGGAAAAATGGACTTACAATACCTGCCCAAAGTTGTAGCCATTGTACCATCCTCATGATCAAAACTGGGGAGCTTGGCAGCCTGCCTGCACTTATAACCTCAAGGACACTTCAACTCTCCTCACCCCACCCCCACCTATCTCCCTCTCATCTGGCTTCCCAGTCCAGCCCAGCAGGTGCTAGCAAGCATTCATTTGCTCCCAGACCACTCCAGCCAGCAGCAGCAAGTGTGTTTGCTCCCCGCAGCCTGTCCCAGCAAGCATTCATTCACCCAGCTGCCTTCTCTTCCAGAATAGACCTTTCCCCTTTTGCTGTGTCCTCTTTGGGTCCAGCTTCTCCTGTGAGGGTTCTTAGAGCACACATGACTTTCTGAGGCTTTGTAAAGTTGCATTCTCTTTGCAAAGTTGAGCCATCTTTCCAAAGGCATTCCAAAGACAGCACAGTTTTACAAAGGCTCAGTACTGTAGGCAACATTTGCTGGAGAAACTTGGTCTGAAAAGGAGAACGCAAGAGGCCAAAGGTCAGTGCAGAGAGAAATGAATGCTTGCTGGTGGTTGCTTGAGTCAGGCTGGGGAGTGGGGAGCCTCATGGAGCTGGGGGAAATAGGCATCTGTGCAAATGAATGTTGCTGGCACTTGCTGATTGCTGCCCTGCAAGGCAGGGGGCAAAAGGGCATAGATGGGGGAGACAAGTGAATGGTGGGAGTTGGAGGCAGTCCCTTATCTGAGGGTCAGGGCTGGGAGGGGCTGAGCCCAGAATGGCATGGATTGGAGTGGGTGCTCACTTAATGACCCATGATTCTCAGTTAATGACTGCAATAGGAAATACCAGGATTGCTTTGTAAGTAGGTGCAGTCTCATGCCATCTCACTTTAAGAGATGTATCTTAAATATCACACTGATATTTTGACAGTAATGCCAGTCCAAATTATGGTTGTAAGTCAAGGACTTACCCTCTATTGTTGCTCTTATACAGATATTTTTCCTCACCTGGTAAATATACTCTGACACTTTCAACATACATATTCTGCTTCCTAATCAAAGGGACTCTACTTTTCCAGATGTTACCAAATTGTTATTCTGCTAGTAAAGCAAGATTTAAGCTGACCAATTCCCATTCCAAAATACACTGTAACTATGCCTAACTTTTGAAAAATATTAAAATAAGTACATATAGATAGACATCACTTTATATTAAGCTACTTTTATTTTAATTTTTTAGCTTTATATTTTAATTTTAGACAAATAATAATCTGGGGGTTTTGTCCTGCAGATGTAGCTTGCAATGATAACAATAGTAATAATACTCTGAATTTGCCTTCATTCATAATACTCTGTATTATTCTTTTAGCTTGCATTTTGTGTGGTCCTCTTTTTTTACTTATAAACAGTATGTTAATTGTTACATTCTATGCTGCTCTTTGACCAAAGGGAAGTTTGACTGACAAAAAACAAAGCACTGAGCTACAACTATCTACCATTTATTTTCTGTGAGAACTAGAGGCACTGCTGGAAATGCCTCTACTCTGAAGCTGGTGATCAAAACTTAAAAAAAAAGAAAGAAAGAAAATCAGCAGGCATTGAGGGAAGTATTACTAGGCATTTTGGCACTAAGAATGGCACGGTGAGGTCCCAAATGCATAACTTCAAATGTATTTTCTCCTTCCCTCTTTTCCATGATCACCTAATACATTGCCTTTCATCTACTGTATAATTATTTTGCTCAAAATCATGGAAAGAAAGCCACAGCTTGTCATATAAATCTCAAATCCCAGACAATTCTAGGTTAAGAGAGAGAAATGTTTGCAAATTTTCTATAACTTGGTCTTGCTGTATCATCTTCATTTAGAAGAGTATTTTTCTAGCTTCTGGCACAGAAACAGACTAAGGAGGCCCTACAGAATGGGAGTATTCCAGCCACTATTCTCCCCCCTCCATAATTCCCTCCTGTCACCTGAAAAGGATATAAGGGTTGTGGAGTAGTCAAGCCTCCCCACCATTGATCTGCCACTGGATGCCACAGATTATATTTTTAAAAACATTTGTAGAAAAAGGGAGTAACAGCCAACAACTAAACAAAGATAGAAAGAATATGGACCAACATGGTTGCTCTTTATCAAACCAAGACTCTTTTTAATTTGCTGAGCCAGCTAGTTCAGCATTCACTGAGAAACCAATTTAGCTATGGTTCATTCCAGAGGTTTTGTCTCATATCATGTAAATGAAGTATTTAAATATGATCACACAATGCAATCACCACAGCTTAATGTCTGTGGGGAATGAGCTCCAAATCTGCAACTGACTCCCCTTATACTCCATACCATACTTTAAATGAGGGGTGTCAAACTCACGTCGTCACGGCAGCGTCACGACATATCGCAACTTTTCCCCCCTTCGCTAAAGCGGGCATGGGCGTGGCCAGGCGCAATGCATTCAGCCCGTGGGCCACGAGTTTGACAGCCCTACTTTAAATGATAAATATGTTGACCATATTTCGATATAGTACCATATCTGAGTGGCAACAAACCAGGCAACTACTAGAATTTGCTTTCTGTTGCTTTCTATCATCCACTGACTGCTCATATTTTGTTAGCCTAGATATGGTAGACCTATATCTACCCAATGAAAGAAAACATGAGTACAAGAATTCTAGGAGGCTCATTTGCCTCATGGAAGCTGTTTTTCTGTTTAATAAATATACATTTTGTATATTTCATTAGGAAATCAGTTAAGAACTTGAGATATTGTTGCAACATCTCACTATCCCAAATATGCAGCCAGAGCGCACTAGTTACTCAACATATGGCAAGGAATGCAGCGACAAAAGTATCTAACAATGCTTTTCCCTGGAGCAATCATTGGATATTCACTTTTACCTCACAAAAAGGCAGGAGTTTAAAACCAACGCAAAATAAACAGCAATGCCATACAATTGTGTATTCTAGACAAATGCAACAAACTACTGAAACTTTGTCAGTAACTTTTATGTTCTTTTTCCAGCCAAGCTCAGAGAGCATCGAGGATCCCGCAGATATCAGTTGAACATACTGTGTGCGGCGAGTTCATTTTTCTATACTTATCAGCTTCCGCAACTAATTTATATTTCCTGAGCTGGATTGTTAAATCAAGCCCATTACTGCTCCTCAGGCTCACTACCTAAATAAAGTTTAGGTACACATCAGGATAAAAAGATGGCAAGCAGTTCAGCAATTGCTGCACAAGAAAAGCAAGTCTCCCTTTCAAGGATTCCCAGCATAGCTTTCGCTCTTTAAGAAATTCATAAGAAGTGGAATTATCCTACCTGTCATAAAGGGCAACCCCTTGCAAGAGAGGTTTCCCCACACCTCCATTTTGCAGCTTGGGTGCACTTTCTAAGCACCCGCCCAGCACGACTAAAGCCCGGGGGGGGGGGGAACACTAAGACGGCAGCACCAAAAAGAAGAACATTTTACAGTGGTCTTCAAACTTGGCAACTTTAAGACTTGTGGACTCCAACTCCCAGAATTCTCCAGCCAGCATAGCTGGCTGGAGAATTCTGGGAGTTGGAGTCCACAAGTCTTAAAGTTGCCAAGTTTGGGGACCCCCTGATTTAAAAGCTGCCATTTAAAAAAAAAACCTTCTGATTTTTGTAGCCCCGACCTATCTGGTCGCCCTCAGTAATCACACCCAGGGACACTTAAGGGCGAGATGTTAAGTTGGAAGGTGCAGCGGTTCCACGTCCAAAGGAGCCGCCGCGGTGTTTCCTTCCACCTGTCACTATTTCTCCGCTCCTCGGACCTCGCGGGTCGCGGCCAGAGGGACACGCGCTCGGCCGAGAGGGCGACGTCCCGGCAAGCGCCCCCAGGGCTTCCCTCCCGCCTCACCGAGTGCGCGCGCGCGCGCGCGAGGGACTGATTTCAACGTCACCGAGGCAGGCGGAATGCGCGCGTGGAGGGGGGCGAACTCGAATGGCCGCCCCCGCGCGCCGAGAAACGGCCCTCGCCGGGGGGGGGGGCGGAGCCAGCAGAGGTGGAAAGAAGGAACGGAGATGGGGGGGGAACCCCGTCTCCATGGGAACAACCAGCCGCTCCCAAAGCCTCTGCCTCGAGCGCGCCCGAGGCCCGGCCCGCTCCGAAGGGTGGGGAAAGGGGGCCAAGGGGAAAGAAGCAGCGCCGCCGCCGCCGCCAATCGCAACCACAACGGTCCTCCCGTCGGCTCCACCGCGGGGCGTCCCGACGGTATTGCCCCCGCCCGCTTCCTTAAACCGGGCAGCCGCTCACTTACCATTGTCAGCCAGACTCCGGCCCCCCGCCCCAAGCAACCGTAGCAACTCCGGCCCGCGCCACTATCATGTGACCGAAGAGGCCGTCACTTCATTCCACGCCCCAGACACGTGACCGAGGAGGAGTAAGCGGAGCGGGCGACTCGGGTAGCCTGGGCGACGGATGGGGCGCTGTCGTGGGCGGGCTGAGCGAGGAAAGATCTTGTCTAGGATTCGGAGGTTTGATATCTCAGTGGTAAAGATGCTTCCCCCACCCCCTCTCTTTCCTGCAACTCAATGGATAAAGCAGAAGTCTTCAAACTTGGCAACTTTAAGACTTGTGGACTTCAACTCCCAGAGAATTCTGGGAGTTGAAGTCCACAAGTCTTAAAGTTGCCAAGTTTGGGGATCCCTGGGATAAAGTCTGCTCTTTGATAAATGTAGCCGATGCCAAATTTTGCCGGAGTTTCCTGGTGCATACGAACTTTCTGGGTCCCTCAACCATTAACTACACAGGCTGCATCCATTTGCAAGTCAAATTTATTTTATTGGAGTCATCTTTTTCTTTTGCACTTAAACCTAGTGGAGCAACTCTTATTGATTTCATAGTAGGAGAGCCTGAGGAAGGCAGCTACAGGTCAGGAAAGCTCGTGCCTCTTAATAGGAGTCACCTTTGACAAGATGGGCGGCATACAAGTTTGATAAATAATTAAAATGAAATTTGCTAGCTGGAAAAGGGGTTACCAGACTCTTCTAGATTTCATATTCCTTCTATTTTACAATCCTCAAATACAGGTAGTCCTTGACTTACAGCAATTTGTTTAGTAACTGTTCAAAGTTACAATGGCACTAAAAAAAGGTGACATGATATTTTTCACACTTACAGCATCCCCAGGGTCATGTGATCAAAATGCTTGGCGACTGGCATGTATTTAAGGATGATTGCAATGTCCCAAGATCATGTGATCACCTTTTGGGACCATCTGACAAGCTAAGTTAATGGGGAAGCCAGATTCACTTAACAACCATGTTACTAATGTAACAAATGCATTGATTTGCTTTAACAACTGTAGCAAGAATGGTCATAAAATGAATCAAAATTCGCAACTGTCTTGCTTAGCGATGGAAGTTTTAGACTCAATTGTGGTTATAAGTCAAGAACTACCTGTACTATAATCGATACTGTCATGGAGTTGGGAGCGATTAATTTGCTGACATGCAGAGGTTTTCAGGTAGGGGGAAAGTATTTGTTTTTTGACATCACTATTGTAGGAAGTTAGCACCCACCCCTCTCCTAGAAGAATGAAATATTCTAGGAAATATTAAAAAGGCAGAATATTATACCTCCCTGGATGAGAAAAGGATATACATGCTCTTGGAAAGCAGCCCCCACCTTTGTTAATAGCCCCAGAAAGACTGAGCCATCCTATCTACTGGATAAAAGGCTGGGCCAGCTTATCTACAACACAAAAGACCTTCACCCTCAGGACATAATAGGATTAGCCCTCTACCTATCTCACTACATGGCACCTGGGAAGATTACATCACCCAGTGGGATTCAACCAAGCCTGGGATTCAAGACAACCTACAAAGTTATCCCTGCATGGCCCCATGGGAGTCTGACAACCAATCAGAATATATTTCTTTCACAGGAACAGGAAGCAAGTTCAAAGCCCAAGAGAGAGTATAAAGTATATCTCACTCTCCACTCCATTTGATCAGCTACCCAGGACTTCAAACCATGCGGTCCTATCCACCATTAAACCATATTTCCAAACAGTCTCCATGTTTCCAGTGTCTTTCTCCCCACTTGGAACTGAACCCAGATGGACATTTCTTCCAACAATTGTAGATGTATTGTTTCCACCCTGGTTCAGTGACAGAAACAGGGACTTTTTGATAACTAGATAGGCCCCACCCCTAAGTGCCCTGAATGTAAGCTATTCTTTTGGATCTAACAAAATTGTAGAAGTGGAAGAAAAGAGTTTGCACTGAGATCTTTGAGGATTGAAGATCTTTACTCAGGAAACATATTTGAGACAGCAGTCCCAAGTGCACTTTGGTACCTGGCTACTTTAGCATTGGATAGGAGGAAATGTGCATGCTCACCTAGTCAGTGTTAATCTGAACTGAACAAAAAGTTTTTCTTCCACTCTGAACATACCAGGCAGGCGCTGGATCATCCTTTGAGTTGACTGTTGGGAGATTCCAGACAAATCAATGGAAGTACTTCATGCAGAACGTAATTAACGTTGGGGTTTACTTTCAGAAGATGTAGTGATGGGTACAACTTTTAAAAGGACTTTGACAAAGTAGTGGAAAATATGACTTTGGGTGTCATTAATAGATGTCTATGGAGATTCTCAGTCATCCAAGTCATGGTTGTCCCAAATGTGCTTTTTCAAGAAGAAGAAGCTTCTTGGATGAGAAGCAAAACATCTTCAAAGAAAAACCAGAAAGTCCAGTTGCCTCTTGAAAAAGCACCTTTGGAAGTGTCATTAATAGTTATACATTTACCTGCATTATCAGGGAAGTAGTTATAGTTAGTAAAACTAGATATGGACAGTTGTACTCTGGCCCTACCTTCTGGAATTCCCATTGTCATCAGGTAATTATTATCCTGGTTCTGTCCAGGATGGTTCCAATTTGTAGGAAGGTAGAAGCATCAGGTTTTCTTGATAGCTCCCCAATAGGGCAAAATCAGTTTTAAAATGGAAATGTAAAATGGAAATGCTATAGCCAAGAATACAGACAAGGTGTGTGGGTGTGTATCAAATGTATTGTAGTTTCTACCCTTTTTGTTATGATTACTCATGTATGTTGTAAGTTGCCAATTTATAATTGTAGCAGGATATCCATGTCACCTTATTTATTAAATACAGGGGGGGGGAATGTAAAATCCCCCATGTATGAATGTTGGTGTATTTTTTAGCTTTTGTAATTTTTAATCATTATAATTGTTTTTATTGTTCTTAGATTACGCTGTACGCCGCCCTGAGTCCCATGGGAGTTGGGCGGCATATAGGGGCGGGTTGCTCTCTTACCTCGCTGCCGGAGCCATGCGCGTGCATCTCCACGCTTTGGGGGGGCGCTCGCTATGCGCGTGCACCCCCTCGTGCGATTTTGCTTCTCCGCATGTGCGGAATCAAAACTGCACTGAAATCTCGCGAGGGGACGCGCGCGAGAGAGAGATTTTGGCGCGATTTTGCTTTCGCGCATGCACGGAGGCAAAATCTTGCAGAAATCTCACACACACGTGCATCCCCTCGTGAGATTTCAGTGCAATTTTGCTTCTGCGCATGCGCAGAAGCAAAATCGATCCAAAATCACAGAAAAAAATGGCGACGCGCACAGTGGATTGGCAGAGAGAGCTCTGGAGCGGTTGTGCAATTGGCCGCCCTCTACCGGAGCTGCGCACCAGGCAGCTCCGGCAGGAACCCACCTCTGGCGGCATATAAGAACCATTAATAAAATAAAATAAAATAAAACAGTAGAACAAGTAAAGGCAGCTTTAAGCTGCCTCCACAGAGATGTCTTCTATGAAGAGGTGTCTCCTATCAGGGCTGAACCATTAAGTAGGCCTGGCTTTTCTCTGAACCCTGGCTAGAATGGCTGGTGCCCCTGTGTGCTTTGTTGGTAATAATTTATTAAACTTATATGCTACCCAACTCCCAGTGACTCCGTGGAAACCAAGAGAAACATCCAGTTTCTAAGTTTTATGATCTACTGTTTTACTTTTTTATTATCTTTGATTTAGTCTTGATTCCTGGCAATTACAAAACAAGTGGGTTAACAATGAGTTCTGTTCCTAATTTAAATTTGTATGTAAGTCTGAACTTGTACCTACAAATGTGCCTATTAGTAAAATGGCAGACGGCGTTCTCTTTCTATCAACCAACAAACCACTGAAGTGGCCCAATGTTTCTATAAACCGCTGTAAACCAGTGGTGGGTTTCAATTTTTTTTACTACCGGTTCTGTGGGCGTGGCTTGGTGAGCATGGTGTGGCTTGATGGGTGTGGCATGGTGGGCGTGGCAGGGGAAGGATACTGTAAAATCTCCATTTCCTCCCCACTCCAGGGGAAGGTTACTGCAAAATCTCCATTTCCTCCGGATCAGCTGGGATTCGGGAGGCAGAGAATAGATGGGGGCGGGGCCAGTCAGAGGTGGTATTTACCGGTTCTCCGAACTACTCCAAATTTCCGCTACCGGTTCTCCAGAACTTTTCAGAACCTGCTGAAACCCACCTCTGCTCTAAACCGGTTGTATATTTAAAAAGCCTGCCTTCAGCAGTTCCTGAAAGCATTGTGTGGCTTCAATGCTTTACCGTCATCCACCATTTTTAGTAATAGGCAATCCATTTCTATCTAGGGATTTTTCTTAAATTGTATGTTCTTAAACCAGGGACTGCCTTTCATGGATAAACCCACACTATCTTCTTGGCAAACATTTTCAGAAGTGCTTCTCTCTTTCCTTCTTTCTAGAGAGAAAGGGAGAATGTCCCAAAGTTTCCTAGCTGTCCACATTCAAACACCTAAATGAGACTAAGAGATGTCCAAGACAACTCATATATCAGAAGTTAGAATATAGAATAAGTTACAGGTGGGGAAATTGATTGAATGTAGGGAAAAAAAGTTACAGTAAGATTAGGTCAATAAAGAACTGTTAGCTCTCCTTAGTTACCTATGTTCTCTAGAAAGTTAGCACCCACCCCTCTCCTAGAAGAATGAAATATTTTAGGAAATATTAAAAAGGCAGAATATTTCCCCTAAAAAAGAAATAGAAATCTTAAAGGAGACAGAAACTCAGCCCCAGCTCCCTGCCCCCAGCAGATATTTTGGTGCCAGCCTATCTACAAAACAAAAGACCTACAGCTCCATGATGATGGGATTATCCTTCAGGGCAAAGCCATCCAGCTACAATAGCTATTGCACAACAAGCCCCTTCATTGCATCAGCAAGCTTCAACCAAGCCTGGGACTCAAGACAGCCTACAAAGCAGGGGTGAAATCCTCCCGGTTCGCTCTTACCTGTTGGTCGCCGCACAGCCGAACAACTTGGTGGTGTTCGCGGCATGGGGCTTCTCCCGCCCGCTTCCCCCGCCCGCCTGGACGCCGGCATTTGCGTTCTTTTGCCCTCTGCGCAAGCAGAATGCTTTGCACATGCGCAGAGGGCAAAAGAACGCAAATGCCGGCGTCCAGGCGGGCGGGGGAAGCGGGTGGGGGAAGCCCCACGCCACGAACGCTACCAGGTTGTTGGGCTGTGCGGCGACCAACAGGTAAGAGCGAACCGGGAGGATTTCACCCCTGCTACAAAGTTAGCTATGACCCCTGCATAGCCTCACAGGAGTCTAACAGCAGCCAATAGACATTTCTTGCACGGGAACAGGAAGCTCAAGGGCAAGGCCCAAGAGAAGGTATAAATAACCCTCTCTCTCTACTCCATGTGTTCAGCTGCCCAGGACCTAAAACCCATGTGGTCCTGTCCATCAATAAACCATCTTCCAATCAGCCTCCATGTTTCCAGTGTCTTTCTCCCCACTTGGAACTGAACCAGATGGACATTTCTTCCAACAGTTCAAAATACAATTTAGACATGTGCAAATGTTCATAGGATGATCTGAGGTCTTACGCAATTGTTGTCATGCCTGGAATCCATTTTGAGCATTGGATCTTCAAGTCTGCCACATTTAGGATTGTGGGAAACTGGGAGGGGTGTAACTGGGAGGCATCTCCAGTTGGGACGGTGTATTGATTGGATCATGTGATGGACATGTGAGTGATGGGGCAGGGACTTGGACTTTCTTTTGGGTGGGGAAAACCTGGAAGCTTTCACATTCGGGTTTTCCCAGATGTGCCAATATGACATCTCTAATAAAATGGAACTTTGAGGAAACTCAAGCCTCTGAGTTTTCTTTCATTGAGGGTGTTACTTGGAACCCTGACAATTGTATTTTTCTGTGGAATTCACCAGTCTGGCCATTTATTTTATTTATTTTATTTATTAAAATTTCTATGCCGCCCAACTCCCGGGGGACTCTTGGCGGCTAACAACAGGTATAGAAACATATAATCAATAAAAGCGATTTTAAAAAAAACATGTTAAAATGCTATCAATATTTTAAAAAGAACTTTCACTCATACCCCGCCTGCCGGAAGAGCCAAGTTTTTATTGCTTTACGGAAGGCCAGCAGAGTGGGGATAGTCCTGATCTCTGGAGGAAGCTGGTTCCAAAGGGAGGGAGCTCCCACAGAGAAGGCCCTCCCCCTCGGCCCCGCCAACCGGCATTGCTTGGTCGACAGGACCTGGAGAAGACCAACTCTGTGGGACCTAACCGGTCGTAGGGAGGTATGCGGCAGGATGCGGTCCCGAAGGTAACCTGGCCCTGAGCCATGTAGAGCTTTAAAGGTAATGACCAACACCTTAAATTGGATTCGGAGACTAATGGGCAGCCAATGCAGCTGGCGGAGGATCGGTGTTACGTGGGTGCATCTGGGTACACCCACCACAGCTCGCGCAGCTGCATTTTGCACCAATTGCAGTCGCCGGACACTCTTCAAGGGTAGCCCCATGTAGAGCGCATTGCAGTAATCCAGCCGTGAGGTGATAAGGGCATGAGTGACTGTGAGAAGTGCTTCCTTCTCCAAGTAGGATCGCAATTGGTGCACAAGACGTACTTGTGCAAAGGTACCCCTAGCCACAGCTGAAAGATGTTGCTCCAATTTTAGCTGTGGGTCTAGGAGGACACCCAAATTGCGAATCCGTTCTGAAGGAGCTAATTTCTCCCCCCCAAGAACCAAGGAGGGACAATTGGTCAAGTCCTTAGGAGGCAATATCCACAGCCACTCAGTCTTGTCAGGGTTAAGTTTTAGCCGGTTCTTCCCCATCCAGACCCTAACATCATCCAGGCAGCGGCCCATTATGTCTACAGCTTCCCCGAATTGAGACGGGGTGGAGATGTACAACTGGGTATCATCAGCATATTGCTGATACCTCACCCCGTGTCGTCGGATGATCTCACCCAGTGGCTTCATGTAGATGTTAAACAGGATGGGCGAGAGGACCGAGCCCTGCGGCACCCCACATAGTAGGGGCCTAGGGCTCAACCTCTGCCCCCCTGTCAACACTGACTGCGTCCTGTCAGAGAGGAAGGAGGAGAACCACTGCAAAACAGTGCCGCCCACCCCCACCTCTCCGAGACGACGCAGAAGGATACCATGGTCAATGGTATCGAAGGCCGCTGAGAGGTCAAGTAGCACCAGGATAGAAGAGTGACCCCCATCCCGGGCTCACCAGAGATCATCCATCAGGGTGACCAAAGCCGTTTCTGTACTGTAGCCGCGCCTGAAACCTGATTGAAAGGGATCCAGAAAATCAGTGTCATCCAACAGCCGTAGGAGCTGGAGCGCCACCACTTTCTCAACAACCTTCCCCGCGAAGGGAAGGTTGGAGACTGGATGGAAGTTCTTTAAATCCGCCGGGTCCAGGGAAGGCTTCTTGAGGAGGGGTCTCACTACCGCAGCTTTTAAGGGCTGCGGGACGGACCCCTCTCTCAGAGAAGCGTTGACCAACGCCTGGAGCCAGCCGCGTGAAACCTCCCTGGTGGCCGAAACCAACCAGGAAGGGCACGGGTCCAATAAACAAGTGGCGGAGCTCATTGCTCCTATGGCCTTGTCTACATCCTCAGGAGTCACCGGTTCAAACCTATCCCATATAACCGGACTAAGACCTGCCCCAGTCGTCTCGGCCTGTACTGCCCAATCGGAGTCCAGGTCTGTCCGAATCTGAATGACTTTATCCACCAGAAACTGAGAAAATTCCTCAGCTCTACCCTGCAAGGGATCTCCGCCTTCCTCCTTAGCAAGAAGGGTGCGGGTCACCCTAAACAGGGCGGCTGGGCGGGAGTCAGCGGACGCAATACGAGCGGAAAAATGCGAACATTTTGCTGCCCGTATCGCCCATATCGCCACTAAGTAAGACTTAATTCTAAGTTGGTTCATTGTTTACCAGAAATACATCATCCAGAACAGGAAATGGTTTACTAGGTCCAAGACATGGTCCAGCACTGACTTCCACCCCCCCACCACAAACACTTTATTATTGCAGATTTGCTTCTGGTAAACTGCCAAATGATTTCATGCATACATGTTGTGCTTCCTTAAATGTTATTTCATGTGCATTTTATTCTCTGACTTGATGATCGTTTTAATGGATTTTACATCTTAGATTTTCTATGCTGAATAGCATATTAAAATTTCAATAATACTGTTTTCATCTAGTATTTCAATTGGTTTCCAGACGACATTTGAGTGTTGACAGTATGTATTATTTTGGCCATGTATTCTGTAAAAACTGTATTTTTAAATTAAAAAAAATTTTTTTTGATTAAGTTATTGCTTTTAGAATAGAACGGAGTGGAGTGGAATGGAATGGAATGGAATACTTTATTTGGCCAATGTGATTCAGAAGTTCTCAGTGTGTACATGTAAAGTAATAGAGTAGTAATTATTATTAATTAGCCATCGAGAGTTGTTTTATAATTGAGGTGGGATAATACATCTGATTAATAAATAATATTTAAGAAATAAATATGAGTCCTTAGTTGCATTAGATTTTAATAGAAAGAAAGCTGAATAATTGCGGGCATAAGAAAATGCTTATCAAGTGGCTGAAATGGTTTCAAAACAAACACTATGTCTGCATTGAAGAAATAAAATACGAAATACGTCAAATTTTTAAATATAAGGGCAATTTACAATGTAACAAAATAGCACAAGGCAGGAATGCATTTTAAAACTGTGGTTCTTTAGTATGTTTGCAAGCAACAACTTTTGTTATTGTTTTGTAAACTAGAAAGCTGCTGCTTCTCCCTTTCTTAAAAGCAATGCAAGCACCCAAAATACTGCTTATTTCCTCCTGTTTTTGAAAATTATTTTGACTGTACCATATCCACCCAGATTAGAAAGCTACCTTTAGTAGTAGAAATGAGAAAGGTGCTTCTCCTTGGAAAAGTTAAGAATTGTGAAAATTTGGAACACCCCCTACCCTGTTTCACCCAAAATAAGACATCCCCTGATAATAAGCCCAATCGGGCTTTTGAGTGCATGGCAATAAGGCCAAGTGCTTATTTCAGGGTTCAAAAAAATATATAAGACAGGGTCTTATTTTCAGGGAAACACGGTATATAGGGGGTGGTAGGAAAAACCAGAAACATCATGTTTTTTTTCCTGACCCTTCCTATTTCTAGAGATATTACATAAGTAGGTTCTTGCATTGCTTTTGGCAAGTTTCTTGTACAAAAAAAAGTCTCAAAATATTCCAGAATGATGTGGCACCTTCCTGTTTATTTGCCCTGGGAACTGATCTATTCCTACATTACAAGTAGTCTTCAACTTACACAATTGAGCCAAAAATTTCCATTGCTAAGCAAGGCAGTCATTACGTGAATGTTGTCCCATTTTACGACCTTTCTTGCCACAGTTGTTAAGTGAATCACTACAGTTGTTAAGTTAGTAACGTCGTTACATGAATCTGGTTTCCCCATTGACTTTGCTTGTCAGAAAGTCACAAAAAGTGATCACATGATCCTGGAACAGTCATAAATACATGCCAGTTGCCAAGTATCCGAATTTTGATCACGTGACCATGGGGATGCTGCAGTGGTCGTTAGTGTAAAAAACAGTCATCATTCACATTTTTCACAGCCATTGTAACTTTGAACGGTCACTAAACGAATGGTTGTAAGTTGAGGACTACCTGGATAACCAAAGAAATGAGATGTTGACATGAAAAGAGTTTGTCTAGCATTCCATCTCTTAGTACGATTGATTCCTGCATGATTATTTTGAATTTAGTTTAACTGTTTTGTTTGCTTCTATTTTTCAGCTTACAAACAATAGATTTTATCAAAGAAAAGCAGTAGACGTTTTAAGATTATACACGGTTAGCTGTAATATTTTTATAACATATATGCCTGGTCCAGGGTATACATTTCATCAAAACCTATGATATGTAAAAAGAAAGATCACATTGAGCCATAACAGAAATCACAGTATGTTTTCCTCATACTGGGGAAATAAGCCTTCAGTTGATAGCTTAAGCTTCAGATTCACATTTGGTTGGTTCACAAAGTCAGACACATCGGGCTCTTCCAGATCATCGTCAAAGCCCGATCCTGTCTCGGGATCAGCTTCGTTGCCAGATCCTTCTTCATCTCCAGAAAATGGCAACGTACTGGGTTGGTCTTGCTCTCTGAAAATACACATTTTTTAAAACAATAATTAAGTCTTAGCTACACTGTTTAGATTTTCTTTATTCCCTAGCTGGAAATAAGCAATGTGTAATGCATGATATGAAAAGAAAGTTTAAAAATGTGTCTGGTCTATTTGTTAGTTTAAAAAAAACAGGCAAATTTATATGCAGAGCAGACAAAAATTAAATATGCCTTTTTCTGTTAACTTACGGTTTTTCTCTAGCCTCTTTCAGATAGTTGGTACAGTCTAGCCATCCACAACCTTTTGTTTTGTAGGTTAATCAAAATTACAGAATAATGGAAGGGACCTTGGAGGTTTTCTAGTCCAACCCGCTGCCTAAGTAGGAGACCCTATACCATTCCAGACAAATGGCTGTCCAATTTCTTCTTAAAACCGCTAATAAGGGAGCACCCACAACCTCTGGAGGCAAGCTGTTCCATTGGTTAATTGTTTTAACTGTTCAATTTCTATCCCTTACTTCTTGTTCCACCCTCAAGTGCTTTGGAGAATAGGTTGATCCCCTATTAGTTATTACTATTAGCTATTAGTTGAATATTTGATTTTCATCATCCCCAGCCAGTATGGTCAAAGGCTGATTCAGATAAACAAGACTAAGCTCACACTACTTTGTAACAAAAGCACACATACATCCTTTATATTTTATAAATAAAATACTAACTGCACAAACTTTCATAAACAACAGACGTACCTCCAAGGTTTTCTGGTTCCCTCCCTATCTTTCAGAGCTTGCCAACTAAAATAAGGAATGAGTGAACCAATGAAAACAGAGCAAACCTAATTTTTCTAAATATACCTAGAAATAAGGGGTTAAATCAAAGCGTCATCTCCAAAAGCATGAGGGAGAAAGAGAAGGACTAAACATGTAGTAAGACGACCTATTCTTTGTACTTATTGTAGAAGTGATGCTGTAAAATAGATTACACACGAGATAACTCAGGATTCAACCACATGAAAAAAGTGACAGTTTCATTATTCCTTGATTCAAAAGCCACACGAGAGATACCAGCTTCTAGCCCTCTAATGCAGATGGGCCTCATTGAGAGCCAGATACTTCATCTAGTTTCCACCTCTCAATGAGATGTGGTTCCATTGGTGGGCGGGAATCCTGTGCCTCACATGGCTTTTCCTGATCAGGGGGAAAAAGAAGAAGCTGTGCCCAATTTTTAAAAAGGTACTGCCGACAAAGAAAAAAAAAGATTGATTCACATGTACAGGTAGTTCTTGATCTGTGACCATCACTCAGTAACCGTTTGAAGTTACAATGGACCGTTGAAAAGCTACTTGCAACCCTATTTCAAAGTTACAGCATCAACTTCCCCCTTTTGGTCACATGACTGCATTTTGGAGTCATGTGACATAATCATGTGACCATAATATATCATGCTTTTTTGTCGGCTTTTACTTCCGGTTTCTGGCAAAAACTAGCCCATAGCAAAAAAAAAATGGCTTCACTTAATGACCACAGTGTTTGCTTAATGACCAGTAAGAAAAAGTCGTAACTGGTGACCCGGTTTACAGTCATCAAGACTTATGACCATAATTGCCAGGCTCAGTTCCAGTCATAAGTCAAGGACCACCTCTATTTTTAAAGTTCAGGTTATAAAGATACCTGATCATTACAGATCATTACAACTTTCATCATACCAATTTATATATTGCCAAAAATTATGTTATTTTGTAACATCACTGACAGCAGTATTAATTGATTGGTTTTATTTATTTCATGTAGTTTGCTGCCTCAATCACCAAGGACACTTTAGGCAGTATAAAGATAAAACAGGATGAAAAATGGAAATATATGAATATATGTCTTTTGTTACATAATAAATATATGATTTTGCATAATGGCCCTGTAAATAGCACAGATTATTTATTTATTTATAAATTTATCTGCCACCCATCTCATCACAGGGTGATTTTGGGTGGCTAGATCATTTTGCTTGCTTAGACCATTTTCAAGATGCTAAAGGACAACCGTGAAGGTTTATTTTATCTTACCGCGTGGGATTTGCCTCATAGAGGATCTTCGCATTCTCATCTGTCATAACAAAACTTGGCCCCTTTTCTTCAATGCAGTTGGCAGAATTGGCATCAGGATTACATCGGACTCTCATGTACCGGCCTTTTTGAGGAGCTCCTAATAAAAAATGGTATATGTGTTGAAATCAAGTTTATAACTTATTAGTACGACCACTTTGTAATGTTGGTATTGGTATAGCATTGCCGGTTCAATACACCCATCATACTCTGAAAAAATAACAACAGAAAACTCTATAAACCATGATAATCTTTGTCAAAACCAAAGGACAGGCAACTTGAGCTTTCGTCTACATATTTATTTATTTATTTATTTATTTATTTATTTATTTATTTATTTATTCATTCATTCATTCATTCATTCATTCATTCACTCACTCACTCACTCACTCACTCTCACTCACTCACTCACTCACTCACTCACTCACTCACCCATCCATCCATCCATCCATCCAATGTAGAGGCTACCAAAACCCTGGGTGGCTTGCCACTGGAAAAGCAAGGAAACCAATTTTAAAAAGTGAAAACAATTGTGCATGTCAGGAAAAAGAGGAATACTTAATTAAATAAAAATTCCAGAGGAGCTGGGACCACCCTTCCCCAGGTTCTGGGGAATCAGGTGGGTTTTTAATGCCTTTTTGAACAATGTCAGGCTGGGAGGCAGAGAGATCCCTGGGGAGATGCTGCTTCCTGGGTCCCAATAGATGGCACTATTTGATTGAAGGGAATACCACATTGCCTGATCTTATGGGACAGGCAGAAATGATCAGATACTGTTGGCTGTTAGATAGGGTGAATGGAAGAGGCAGACAGAAGTGGCTTCAAAACAACAGCTCTTTATTTGGCAACTATTTACAGTCCAGCAAAAGGCTCTGTCTGACAGACAGCCCTTTTATAGGGAGCTGCCAGACCGTCTAGCCAATCAGCAGTCAGTATTTTCCCTCCAGAATGGAGGACCTGACTGAAGCCTATGTGCTTCAGCCTGAGAATGTAACATAGGCGGTCCCTCAAATAACCAAGTCAAAATGGTTTTCCTTTCACAAGAAAACTCTTGCTGAGGGGTTTAAAATTTAATTTTATATTTTAAGACATCTTAGTTAAGAGAGACTAATTAGGAACATTAAAACTAAACATGATGTAGGCAGCTTACTCAGCACATATTTTGTCCCATTTTTTATAGATTACTGGCTTCAGTACCTTATTGGAAAAAAACTGATATAAAGGTATAAAATGAAATAAATTTACAAGTAATAAATAAGCAGTTTTCTCCAAACTGTAAGGTTCCAGATGAGTGGGAAAATATTCCTAAATTTCCATTGGCTACATTCATTCAAAATTCTCAGAACTAAAATCTAGATCAGGGATGTCAAACTCGATTTCATTGAGGGCCGCATCAGGGTTGTGTTTGACCTTGGGTGGGGGCACGATGGGTGTGGCCACAATGGGCGTGACCAGCTCAACATCACTCGTGTCGGGGGTGCCTGTGAAGGCCCGAGCGCTCTGCCAGCGAAAACAGGCTCCTGAGCTCCGTTTTCAGTTGCGACGGCATCTTTCAACCCTCTGCCAGCGAAAATGGAGCATGGGTGGGCCCTTTTTGCTGGCAGAGGCACCACAGGCTGGTCCTTTGCTGTTTCCAGGGCAGTCCTGCGGGCCAGATCTAAGTATCCCGCAGGCTGGATCCGACCCCTGGGCCTTGAATTTGACACCCCTGATCTAGATGCATCTGGTGGGCGCAAAACTGGGAAAGGCTACTTAATGATGGTTTGTCATATAAGCCTAAATACACTAAATTGAAAATGGGTAGCGAGCACCCAACATAATGCTTAACACTCTAGAACTGTCAAGTACAAACTCATGTTGTACCAATATAATCTTAACACTGTTGATAATTTAACTAATATTTCAGCCATAAAATATATCATAGTAAGTTCACAGAACACAGGCAAACAGAACCAGACTCAAAAAATTTGCAGCATTCCAAAGAGGAATGGGAGGCATTTGGGATGGGTGTCCTGAGCAAAGGATCAAAGGAAGGCTGAGAAACAGGGTGGCAAGGCCATCTGAAACTGATCAGGCCATGAAATACAATTATATCAGATGTTCTAGCAAATAGTGTTCAGGTTGGGATAGGAGGATATATTAGTTTTTAGTCCACCTCCCAAACCAGGTGCTTTCCATCAGCGGTGGATTGCTCCCGGTTTGGCCCGGTTCTGTGAACCGGTGGTGGCGATGGGAGGCTCTGCCCACCCACCCGGGACGCTTCTGCGCATGCGCAGAAGCATCGCACACGCGAGCACGCGGTAGCAACGGGTTTTAGAACCCACTACTGCTTTCCATATGTGTTGAAGTAACATCATCGCTAGCAAGCACCAGGTTAAAGAAAGCTGCAAACATCATTCTTCTCAAACTATATAACAGGTCTGGCTGGACTTGATATAAAAACTCAACCCATTTCCTTTCTCTCACCACAACATAGATAACTGAGTTTCCATGACATGGCTGAGACAATCATCTCCCCTTGTTAAGTTCATTGCACGTCTAGGCACACGATCAGGAATCCCCACGTCAATAGAGAGGAATCATTTTCAAAGTTTCAGAATGTGAATTTCTGCAACTTCCATTATGAATGAACTTCATGAGACTTCTGGGATAGGTTGAAAAAAGTTCCTGGTATTGATGTTCCCACAAGAGCAGAATTGGAGAGTCGTGCCAATGTACAGTTTAGCTGTGGTGTAATTGACAGACTGCAAAGCTATCATTCATTTATTCGTTTGTTCGTTCATTTCTTCATTCAGTTTCAGATCTTGTAAGAGAAATTACAAAGCTTATTTAACTGCCTTTGCGGTTTGAAGGTGTCAAGTGTACTGTCCTGTGGAATAAGAGGGGATTTTTACTGTTGCTAATTCTGAACCAGCTCAGGGCAAAGAGATAACTCGCACATGCTCAGAAATCTAGTCTGTTACCAAAAATCAACTTGGGTTAAGCCATTTGTACCACAAAGATGTCCACACTAATTGAAACCTTGATGTCAGTATAAATGTCACCGGAATTCTTTTGTCATGGCTTACACAATAAAGAATAACAGAGTTGGAAGGGACATTGGAAGTCTCTTAGTCCAATCCCCTGCCCAAGCAGAATATCCTATACCATTCTGGAGAAATGGTTGTCCAAACTCTTATTAAAAACCTTCACCGATTTAGTACCCACAGCTTTTGGAGGCAAATGGTTCCACTGATTTGTTCTCATTGACAGGAAATTTCTCCTTAATTTTAGATTGAATCTCTCTTTGATAACTTTCCATTTGTTACTTGTCCTGCCCTTGGTTGCTTTGAGGAATAGATTAACAGAGTTGGAAGGGACCTTGTAGGTCATCTAGTCCAACCCGCTGCTCAAGCAGGAGACCCTACACCATTTCCAACAAATAGCAGTCCAATCTCTTCTTGAAAATCTCAAGTGTTGAAGCTCCCACAACTTTCAAAGGCAAGCTGTTCCACTGGTTGATCGTTCTCACTGTCAGAAAGTTCCTCCTTATTTCGAGGTTGAATCTCTCCTTGTTCAGTTTCCATCCATTATTCCTTGTCTGGCCTTCAGGTGCTTTGGAAAATAGCTTGACCCCCTCCTCTCTGTGGCAGCCCCTCAAATATTGGAACACTACTATCATGTCTCCCCTGGTCCTTCTCTTCACTAGACTGGCCATGCCCAATTCCTGTAACCGTTCTTCATATGTTTTAGTTTCCAGTCCCCTAATCATCCTGGTTGCTCTTCTCAGCACTTTTTCTAGAGTCTCAACATCTTTTTTATAGTGTGGTGACCAAAAATAGATTGTCTTCCTCTTCTTTGTGACAGTGTCTCAAATATTGGAACACTGCTATCATATCACCCCTAGTCCGTCTCTTCATTAGATTAGTTATATGCAGTTTCTGCAACCGTTCATAAACGTTATTTTGACGATAAACCTATTTATCAGTGATTTGTTTCCGTAGATGTCTGCTGACTTCAGCTTCTATTTCTAATCTTGTAGCAGAGGCAAAGCTGGCAGCTTGTCACCATTTAAAACTGGCAGAAGTAAAGACAATTATTTCCCAAATTTTGGGAAATGAAAAGCCTGATGGTGTAGAAGTGCACATTTCCTGATCAAGCAATGATTCTTGTAAAAAAAATAATGCCTAGAAGGGTATGCACTATTTCTGTTTTTTTTTTAAAAAAAAATTGCATGTGAAAACAGGATAGAACTAACTAAAAAGTAAACACATACAAAAGTACAGGTAGTCCTCTTCTAATGGCCACAATTTTGCCAGATGTTAAGTGAATCACTGCAATTGTGAACTTAGTAACACGGTTGTTAAGTGAATCTGACTTTCCCATTGATTTTGCTTGTCAGAAGGCCACAAAAGGTGGTCCTATGACCCTAAGACACTGCAACTGTCATAAATATGAGTCACTTGCCAAGCATCTGAATTTTGATCACGTGACCATGGAGAAGCTGCAACTGTCGTAAATGTGAAAAATGGTCATAAGTAACTTTTTTCAATGCTGTTGCAATTTTGAACAGTTACTAAACAAACTGTTGTAAGTCAAGGACTACCTGTATTGTGGGGAGCCAAGTCATCTACCCTCAAATCTCTTACTCCTGTTCTTCTATTTGACGTAAGTGTGGATTGTTCATAATTCTGGCATAACTTACAATATTTTTCGGAGTATAAGACGCACCTTAGTTTTTGGGGAGGAAAATAGGGGAAAAAATCTACCTACCAGGTATTCATTTGGCTAGCGTTCTTAATCTGGTCAGCTTCAGCACATTATTTTATCCCCTGGTTAGGGCTTAAAAAAACCTTTTTGGGAGGGAGTAGTAATGAAAACAAGCCTGCAAAGACTTAGGGCTGGAAAAAAACTTCTTCGGAGGGAGTAGAAATGAAAAAGCTTGCAAGTCGGGAAGATCGTTAGCACCTCGTTAGGGCTGGAAAAAAGGCTTCGGAAAAGCTACATTCGGAGTATAAGACGCACCCAAATTTTCAGCCACTTTTAGGGGGGGGGAAAGGTGCGTCTTACACTCTGAAAAATACGAGTAAGTTTCAAGGAAGAACATCATAACAATGAACAGGTAGTGCTGAAAAGACCATTTCCTTGTGAACACAGGAGGTGTTATTTTCACATTTACTCCAAGACACAATCCTGGTAAATCAAGAAATGCACAAAACCTGGTAGTATCCTGGGATAGGTTTATATGAAGAAAGAAGTGAGCAAACTGTACTTTGTTTTGTATTAGTTTAGGTTGGTGAAGAGCTAGAAGAGAGGGGAAACTAAAAACTAAGTGAACTGTGTGTGACAAGGAATTTATACAGCTTCTTCTTTACAATCTCTCAGCAAATAAATTATTGCTAATGATTAATGGGCCACTCATCTAAATCATAACATTATAATGGGAGTAGATCCTGGAATTGTAGGTGGCACAAATGAAAAGAAATGAGAATCACTGCAAAGCCTTCTCACATCAGCTCCTCCATTTAGAGGGCAAGAGCTCAATTTTCTCTAGAGAGCTTCCATAGAAGTCCACTTTGCCTGAAGAGGACGTGAGGTGGAATTCAGTAATGTAGAAGGCCTTGGTTGGGGTAGGCTATCTTGATGTGCAGTCTCTGTGGTGCCATCAGTTAGCACGTTCGGCTGTTAACTAAAAGGTTGGTGGTTTGAGCCCACCCAGGGACAGGTGTCACTTTCCTGCCATTTGTCAGAAATAGTATAGGGTCTCCTGCTTGAGTGGGGGGGTTGGACTAGATGACCTAGTCCTATAAGGTCCCTTCCAACTCTGTTAATCTGTAATCTGATGTAGTGCAAACCCAAACTCAGGAGGTGGGGAGATTTAGCAGAAAAAGAGATGATGGGAAAAGGACAACTCAGCTTTTTCAATCTCTTATCCACCAGGCACACAGAAGTATAATTCCAAACACACCTCCCATCTCCAGAGTACCAGACTGGAGAGACCCTAACCCTACCTCCTAATACCCACCCACCCAGCTACCCCTCTTTTGGATGATTGGGAACATTGTACATTCTTACATCTGCTTACCAGTAGTGAAACAATGACTGCAGATGTTTCCTTGATATTTTATGATTTAAGTGACTGAATCATTGAAATCATTTAACCCCTTTTCTTTTCTTTTTTTAGATTAACCACATTCCCTTGAAGCTTTTTCTGCTTCTATTTCTGAACAGCAAGAAGCATTTGAAATCGTGCTGAACAATTTACAGACTTAACCTTTCATTCCTCTCTCAGAAATATTAGTTGGTTATAGATCAGACTTTTTGGCAGTGTTCAGTCTTTACTGCTGTTTTTATCTCAGTCTCACTGAGCTTTTATGATAGCATCTTTCTGTTACATTTCCTTCAGTTTGCATTGTTAAATGATTTTCCTATTCTTTTGAGAATCACAGACATTCTTGTCAGTAAAACAAAACTAAGGAAAACCATTGGACGTTGATTTCTTAGATTAAAACTATTGATCCATATCTTCAACCATACCTCCAGAAAACTCCTTTATACTAGCTATGAAGGGTAATTTTTGTCATCAACACTAACTGATTAAGAACCCAAAGGGATGACGCTGACTCCCCCAACCTGCAGGATCTTACATCATTTCTTCAGCATTTCTTACATCTTTCTTCAGCAGCAGCCTAATTGTAAACCTGAAGGAAGTTACAAAAGAGAGTTGAGCTATGCCTGCCTTTCAATCTGACAGAGAGGAGGTGAGATATGCTGGGTTAACTCTCTTGTATCACAAAGCCATGCTCCAGAGTTGAGTGGGTTGAATCCAACATGGTACATTATGATATTATATATGAGAGAGACAACACAAGAACAGGAAGAACTCAGCAAGTAGCCTTGCTTAATTGCATACTGCACCGTATACAATTAAATAAACTCGTAATTAAATTTGCTCAGCAGTGAGAGTGTAACTCAAAGATTTGCTGCATCAGAAATTTCTTTGTGGATTACCAGAGGTATCAATAAGACTGGTACAAAAGAGAAAATTTTGGACAGTGTGTAGCCTTTTGCACAGTTAATATTTTTTAGATTTATTATTAGAATTGGAAGGGACCTTGTAGGTCATCTAGTCCAACCCCCTGCTCAAGCAGGAGTTCCTACACCATTTGAGACAGATGGCAGTCCAGTCTCTCCTTGAAGGTCGCAAGTATTTAATACTGGGTGTCTTTCTTCAAGGTTTCAGCCAGTCAGCCATGCCCTTCACAAGGCTATTTTATCCAATCTCCACAGGGGCGGGTTCCTAATTTTTTTACTACCACTCTGTGAGCGTGGCTTATTTTGTGGGTGTGGCTTGCCAGCCATGTGACCGGGTGGGCATGGGCCCCGGGAGCTTGGCAGTGGCTGGAGAAGCGGGGGGCATTGCCCACCCGCAACGCATCCCCCCGCAGCGGGAGCAGCAAGACCGCGGCAGCGATTCTTCTAGGAGGCTCAGTCCGGCCTGAATGCTTCTCCCCATTCGATGATCCTAGGCTCCTGCCGCCCGTTCTTTCTTTTTTTATATAAAATAATTTTTATTAATATATAAACATTAAAAAAGACAAACATACATTGAAGACAACACCATATGTACTTACATGTACATATATACAAACTTTTACAGTAAGCGTCTTGGCCATAGGTTTTAGTAGATTAATACATATAAAATTATATTTATAATACTTATATTTATCTATTATTCTATCAGTTAATAAATTCTCAATTGTGACTTATCTATCTATCTAAGTATTTCTATATTTCTTTTGTTCCATTTCTTTTTTCTAGCCAATTGTAGAAGAGATTCCAAGTTTCAAAGTATTCTGAGTTTTCCTTCTGTTTCAATTCTAGTGTTAATCTGTCCGATTCTGCACATTCTAAGATTTTCCTTATTATTATGTTTTCTGTTGGTACGTCACCCTGTTTCCAATGCTGCGCTAATACTATTCTTGCTGCCGTTAGTATGTGGGTTATGATATACCAGTACTTCTTTTCTATTTCTTGGTCCAACATCCCTAGCAAGAAAGTTTCCGGTGTAAAATTTATTTTTAATTTAGTTATTTCTTGAATCCAGTTGTGTATAGTTTGCCAGAGATTTCTAGTTTTGGGACACGTCCACCACATGTGATAGTAGGTTCCATTTTTGTGGGGGCATTTCCAACATTTTGGGTTCATGTTTGGGTACATTCTGGCCAATCTCGCTGGTGGAAGATGCCATCTGTAGTACATTTTGTATATATTCTCCTTGTATGCTGCTGATTTAGTTATTTTCAAATTTTTAATCCATGTTTCTTCCCACTGTTCCTGGTTTATTTCATATCCAAAATTTTTGATCCAGCTCGTCATATTTCCCTTAACTCTTTCTTTTTTCATTTTATAGTTTATTAAAAATTTATAAATTTTTGTTATCATCTTTTTTTCCGGTCCCAATAAGATTTTATCTAATTCTGATTTCTTTTTTGCTACTCCAAATTTTTTCATGTCCTCCTGTAGTCTGGTTTTAATTTGATAATATGGCCACCAATCTATCCTGATTCCTTGATCTCTTAGGGTTTGGATCTCTTTTAGGTTCCCTTGTTCATCTAGTATTTGTTCGTATTTAACCATTTTGTATATATCCGTTGTGGTGGGGTATGTAATCGCCTCCATAGTCGAAAACCATGTTGGGATTTCTGTGTAATGTTGATGTTTTATTTTGCTCCAAGTGTTATGTAATGACTCTCTGATTTTATGTTTTTGGAAGTAAGAATGTGTTTTGTGTTTTCCGTCCCATATGAAACTATGCCATCCTACCTGTAGATCATGTCCCTCGAGGGTTAATATTCTTTTATTGTTAATTTTAATCCAATCCGTTATCCACTGTAGTGATGCTGCTTGATAATAGGTTTCCCATTCTGGAAGTCCAAAGCCCCCTTGCTCTTTATTCTGCTGTAAATATTTTAATTTAATTCTTGCCTTTTTTCCTGCCCAAATGAATTTAGATATCATTTTATTTAAATTGTCAAAATATTTTCTATCTAATTTAATTGGTATCGTTTGGAACAAGTATAATATTTTTGGTAGCACTGACATTTTAATCGTGGATATTCTCCCTGTTAATGAAATAGGTAGTTTTGTCCATTTTTCTAAGTCTTTTTCTATTTGTTTATTCAGCTCTATATAATTATCATTTTTAATTGTTATGCATTTGGCCGTTAGTATTATTCCTAAGTATTTAATTTTTTTAACTGCTTGAATACCCAGTTTCTCTTCCAGTTCCTGAATTTGTTTATTTGGTAAATTCTTCGTTATTATTTTGGTTTTATTTTTATTGATTTTTAGGCCTGCTACTTTCCCAAATTTGTTAATTTCCTCTATTAATTTTGGTCCTACCTCAATCGGGTTTTCCATATTAAAGACCATATCATCTGCAAAAGCTTGCAGTTTATATTCTTGCCCTCTAATTTTAAGTCCTTCAATATTTGAATTTTGCCTAATTCGTTGTAGCAGCGTTTCTAAAGTGAATATAAATAGCAAGGGAGACAGTGGACATCCCTGTCGTACTCCTTTTTGAATGTCAAATTTATCTGTTGTATCTTGATTTATAATTATTTTTGCTGTCTGTTTTGAGTATATGGCTCTAATCATCCTGATATATTTGGGGCCGAAATTTGTAATCTCTAACTTTTTAATAAGAAAATCCCAATTTAAATTATCAAATGCTTTTTGAGCATCGAGGAACATGAGAGCTACAGGTTTTCCTGGATTTGCCTCATAATATTCTAGTATATTCATAATTGTTCTTGTATTGTTTCTAATGTTTCTATGTGGGAGGAAACCATTTTGATCCGGATGTATATTTTTGTTAATTACATTTTTTAGTCTTTCTGCCATTATGGTCATGAATATCTTATAGTCCACATTTAACAGCGAGATTGGCCTGAAGTTTTGTATCTTCTGTTTTTCTATTTTCTCTTTTGGGATTAGTGATATTATTGATTCTGCCCATGTTTTAGGAATTTCCCCTTTATTTAGTACTTCATTGTATGTTACTAGCAATAATTGTTTAATAGGGTTCTGCAATTCTTTGTAGTATTCCGCAGGTATACCATCTGGTCCAGGCGTTTTGTTGTTCTTTTGTTTTTTTATAGCTTTTTCTAGTTCTAGAGGTGTTATTTCTTCATCTAACATGTTTTTGTCTAATTCTATTATTGGTGTGTCTTTTGCCTGTTGCAGGTAGGTTTGTATATCCTCTTCCCTTATTTCCTCTTTTTTATATAGTTCTTTAAAATATTTAAGTATTATATCTTTTTTGTCCTCTAATGTTGTCTTTACTTCACCCTTCTCATCCTCTAATTGTTGTATATGTCTTTCCTGCCTTTCCTTTCGTAGTTTGTAGGCTAGCCACCTGCCTGGCTTGTTAGCATTTTCAAAGTAATTTTGTTTTGCCATTTTAATTTTCTGTGCCACCTCCTCTTGTGTCAGTAAGTTAATTCTATGTTTAATTAGGGCCTTTTCTTCTTTAATTTTTTCATTTAATTGTTCCGTTTGTTGTCTGTATTCTAATTCTCCCATTTTTTTTTCTGCTGCCCGTTCTTTCAGCGTCTCACGCGCTCCCTCAGCCACCCTCCCCTGCTTGGACTCACTGTGGGGTAGGAAGGCAGCGCATGCGCCGTGCCGGAAGCTCAGCTTCTGGGCATGCGCAGAAGAAAATTTAAAAAAAAATTAAAAAAAATTTTTTTTAAATGGCGGCGCCCAGGCACCGGCAACTGACCGCACCAGTACTGTGACGTCACCAGCGGGCCACTACCGGTGCTATAGAGTGGACCGCACTGCTAGGAACCCACCACTGAACCTCCACAACATTAATCAGTTTTCCATACTTAATATTTATTGAGTAACTTTAGAGTTAGACCTAGTCATTTCTAGCATCGTATAGCATCACTCAACTATTTCCTATAGTTACAGATCCCTGTTGCAGACAGACTTCATCTCCAATAAAATAATATCTATAGTTAAGGGTTGAATTGTGGAGTTCTTGGTGCTCTCTGAGCTTAGTTGTTCTTTTTCAGACATTTCATTACCCAACTAGATAACATCATCAATCATGTGCAAGCAAGCATCCAAGCTCAGAAAGCACCAGGAATTCTAGACTTTATCTGACCAGGACAATATAAATTACAATAGTTGAGTAATCTATAAATCACTAATGGACAAATGGCCTTGAAATTCCCTCCCTGAGTTACTCTTTAAAGGTGATTGTGTTCATAGTACTTTTGCCAATGGTATGACCTTACTATTATCACTATCCTATGTACAGAAGCACCTCTGACTGAGCAGAGAAAAATCAGCATTTTAAAAATGAGACAGGGGTTAGAAAATATGATCTATTTGGATAATTTGTGATTTGTCTTTTAGCTTTTGAAAATTGTACTCGTATATCCAGCAGGAATTTAGCTCACTGAAAGTGGAAGTTTGTTCTGAATAAAGACAGTAAAAGCATCCTGTGTGGTAACTTGTAAAGAACAGAGACCTCAATTTCTTCACACTTACACCAATTTCCTTTTGCATCACAAGACAAACCTAATGCTCTAACAGAAAAAAAAATTACCTTTTCAAATATCTTGCTAGGATGCCAAATGAACTGCTAATGTTGTTTCTAAAAAGATGCCAAGTAGAAAGAAACAGGGAATAAAATGGATCCTTCTAAACTGTGTGATCAAAGGAGCACAATTGCCTTTCTAAAAGTCTAACGTGTAACTTCCCATTATACTCAGGATTATAGTTAAATCTCCAAACAAACCACCATTTGTAACCCAATAGCAAACACTGGCTTAAAATCATCTTTAGTCTTGATAACCATTGTATTGCAAGTCTGTATCCTGGTCAGTTTGTCTTTCCTCACAAGGGGAAGTGTGAAGACATATTTAGCTGGCTATGTAGAGTTGTGTTTTTAATCTAATATGGTTTATTGCACCACAATTCAGGCCAATTCCAGAGGGCATAGAATGGTAATAATGAACAAGAAAACTGTATCACACTGCTATAATCTAGCAGACACAAGGAGTTTTGCAGCCCAGATATCCAAGAACTAAAAATGGATAATGTAACTTTTTTTTCCCTTTTCCAATTAACATTTTGAATGTTTCTTTCTCTGCATAACTGGCACAGAACAAATGTCTTTGGCACATAACTAGCAGATCAATCTTTACAGCTTTATTGGATTTGTAGAACTCAGACTGCAGCAGCTAGTTCAGCGTAAATCCTATTAAATTCTGAGTAAACATGTCCCCAAGGTGGTTTTCCAAAAGGCAACTGGGCTTTCTTGTTTTTTTTTCCCTTGAAAACGTTTCACTTCTCATCCAAGAAGCTTCTTCATTTCTGACTGAATGGTGGGGAAAACCACCCCTACCATTCAGTCAGAACTGATGATGCTTCTTGGATGAGAAGCAAAACGTTTTCAAGGGGGGAAAAAACAAGAAAGTCAGTTGCCTTTTTGAAAAGCACCTGTGGGATAACCATGAGCTGGCTGATTGAGCATCTCCATTGACATCTGAGTAAACATGTATAGAATTGGCTTGTCCAGTGGATTCTTGGTTCTGGATATATATATAAAATAAAAGTGCCTTCAGGCAGTGTCACATTAAACTGCTTTTGGAATTTAACTTTCCTGTATTTTATCACATGCACCATATTTTAAGGTACAGTTAACAATTGTAATAGAGTATGCACAGAATGTTTTTATAATGGTAAAACCATATGCTTTACTCCTTCCAAATTTGTGTAGTTAGTTCTGTAATCCGTCTTCCAGAGATTATAATTTTGGGCGGATTAAATTTTTAAAAATTTATTATTATTACCCTTAATTTTGTTTGTATTACTACTTGCAAGAAAATAAGATCCTCTTTAAGACAATCGTATTTTTAATTGCATAAGGAACTGTACTTTTACACACAGGTGTTGCTCTCAGCGTTTATGATTAAAGCACCTTCCCACTATAAAATGGAACTTGTGAAAAAAAGAAACCCCCACCCAGCCTCCACCTCCATTGCTTGCTATAGACCCCGCATGGAATATGGCAAACGGCTATGCGGCACCCCTAAGGACACTGATCATAAATGAGGGTGGGACAATTTCCTCATCCTGCTCAAAAAACAGAAGAGCCCTTGAAAACGTTTAAAGACAGAACAACAAATAGAAATATTAAACGCCAACATAATCATAAAGAAATGCTCCAAGACTCCGTTTGCTTTCCTTTAACAAAGTCATTTTTGTTGCACTTATTAAGCTTCAGGTACTATGCCTTTTTGTCTGAATATTTTTTAAAAAAAAAACCATATTGGAATGGCTATGCCACCCTTCAGTCCACTGTAGTTATGAGCCTCCACATTCCTATTTGGAGGAGGGATATGGCTGTCAACTTGCTAAGCGTCATCTCCAGGGAGAAGAACATCTGCCAGAGCCCAAGATTTTGGAGCGATTCTGTCTTCATTTCTTTGGATGTAAGCCCATCTGAACTCCCTGATGCCTATTCCTGAATCAACATGTACAGAATTGCTGTGCAAATCTCGTCTTTGTTAACACCTCTTATCAAGGAGATTAGGAAAAGAACAGCCACCGGAAATTTTTACCTTGTCCTGGGCATCCCAGAAAGAGGATTACACCAAGAGCCACAAAGATCCTTCCAATAGGTTTGACAAGCATCTCCAATTTGGCTTGGGCACCTCCACACTCCGCCAACCGTCACTGCTGATGTGGAAATGAAACAGGGGCAGGCGAGTGGCTGCCTTTACAAAAGGTTTCCAAACCTCAAACCCAACCCTTTCCTTGCATCACGACTTCCTGAGCTCAGAAAAGGGACACCTCTACTAACAAAGCCTAGATCCTAATTCTAAACTCTTGATCTAGTTGCTACAGGAAGCCAGTGTTTCCTCTGCAGATAAAAAGTAGAAGGTCTACTCAGAGTAAAATCTTACCAGATTCAATGAAGAACAAGGGTGATTTGCAGCATTGGTTTCAATGTTCCTATCACCCATCTCCTCCCACTTATAACTTGTTGCTTGTATCCTTACGATTTATATCAATATTGTTTCCTGATTGCTTATTTGTACCCTATGACAATCATTAAGTGCTGTACCTCATGATTCTTGACAGATGTATCTTTTCTTTTATGTACACTGAGAGCATATGCACCAAATTCCTTGTGTGTCACGGTGTGATTATTGCCTGTTACATGTATATGCAGGGAGATGCATCCCTATTCAATATAATGGTTTATTCCTGAGCATGTGATTGATATGTTCTTGTACCCATGTGTGCATTCCAATCTCCGATCTACCCTTCTTGCTCTGTCTTCCATTGAGAGAAGATGCACATTTTTATATCAGAGATGTAAACAAATGAGGATTTATTGTTTTTGTACCGAAATAAATATTTTTACTTAGACTTTTAAACTGCGGTTTCATTTCTAATGTCTGATGTCCGGGAAAATATCAAACATCTCCTCTGTGAGATTAATTAACACATCTGTCATTGTGTGTCCAATCACACTTGGCCAATAAAGAATTCTATTCTATTCTATTCTATTCTATTCTATTCTATTCTATTCTATTCTATTCTATTCTATTCTATTCTATGTTGGGGGGGATAATTTACCTAGGAGTAAATCGTACTGAATTGGTATCCCTTGGCTTACATAATACGAGAATATTTAGCAATTAAAACATTTTGGAAGTTCTCCTCTACCAGCAGCCAAATTTCTATGAAGAATATTTAATATAAGTTAAAGCTATCATTCCTTATCATAAATTAATCCATGTCAGAATATATTAAAATAAAGTTACACCTATTAATATAAAACTATACCAGCATGACATAAAGGTAGTCCTCGAGTTATGGCCGAAATGGAGTCTGCCCATTATGGTCACAAGTCATGAAAGTTGTTAAGCAAAGTGCCCATTTGATCGCCTCACTTAATGACCCCTTATCCCTGCTCTCCCTGGTGCAGTCATTAAGTGACTACACAGGTTGTTAATCAGAGCACAGGTGTGTAACTCATACATCAATACTGTCTCTGAGTTCATCTCCTAAATCCTTGGAAACAGTGTGAAGGGGGCCTGTAACTGGCTTTCCTTCTGCCGTACTAAAATTCTGAGAACAAAGAGCAAACGTTACAGGTTCTGACACAGCCAAATCCCCTTCTTGCAAAATCATATCTGCCGCCATGAAGCTGAGCCATCAATAATGAACTTTGGTTTACCAGTCATGGAAATGCAAAGGCCTGCATTCAAACTAGTATAGGGGTCTCCAACCTTGGCAACTTTAAGACTTTTTCCAGTGCTGTCGTAGCTTTCAAAAGGTCGCTAAACAAATGATTGCAAATCGAGAACTACCAGTACATAACTGATGGAAACATTACAGACATGTTCAAGGAACCCCCAAAACGTAAAGTCTGTCAATCATATGCTTTGCTACTGATGAAACTGTTCTGCCCCAGCTAAAAACGTAACACAACACCCAGTTTGTACGAATTTATTTAATCCAATAACCACTACTAATAACTGTCTTAGCAGTGAATATGCACACACCAATCTACAAGCAGTCTTTTCTGGCAAGCAACCATCTGCTAATTAATCTTCATTAACAGCTGGTATCAGTTCAAAGAGTCTTAAAGCAAAGAAGAACAATTAGGTCTTGATATCTTACGAAGCTTCAGAGAGTTGGCAAAATGCCCAGAGGTAGTCCTTGATAACCAAGCCGAAGCAGAGAAACAAATCAGAAGTTTTTCAGACACGGAGCACACTATGACCAGACGGATTCCCAAACGTTGTTTCCTGCAGCCTTTCATCTGCCTCTGATGTCCTTAAGTAGACTAGGGGAGTGGCCAATTAGCCCCAAGTCTTACTCCCGAGGAGACCTCCTCCGGAGTAACCATTCCTGCCTCTTAGCAGCTCTGCGTGCCCGTGCATTAAGAAGAGGAGAAGCCTCTTCTTCCTCATCACTGCTATGAGGTACTGGAGGTTCTGAAGGCTCTGGCTGAACCTCTGCCTCTGGCACCGAGTCCTCACCAGCCTCCTCACTGTCTGACTCGGGTGCCAGCTGCACGGGCCGCCGGCGCAACACCAAGTCGGTCTCCTCTCAAACGGGATCCGCTATCAGCTGCACAGGCTGCTGGTGGGCCACAAGAGAAACGTAGGCAGTATGCATATCAAGCTTCTCTCATTATTATTATTATTATTATTATTATTATTATTATTATTATTATTATTATTATTATTATTATTATTATTATTATTATTATTATTATTATTATTATTATTATTATTATTATTATCCTTTTTTTGAAATTGACATTTTATTCTTCCTGGAGCAAAAATCTGGTATTTGAATTTTCCATCTTACTTTGGTTTTCTGCTAAGACTTTGGCTATCGTACTTGTCTCTGGGTGCCTATAATCTTAAGAGGAGTTATGTGTGTTGCAGCTGAGACCAGAAGTACCTTACTCTTACATCTACTTTTAAATCTTTTAGCATAGTTGGCTTGGGCTTTGGTAAATGGGATTCGGCGACTGGTGTGTTCACAACCGCAACACCAATGTGTTTTCAGAACATGGCCAGAGCAGAGGAGAGGAAAGCTGCCTATTCTAAGAAACACTTATATCGAAAAACCAGCTCATGTGTCTTTATGACTCTGGGCCAGCAGTTTGAAAAGCATTCATTGGAAAAATTGATATCACTGTCGAAAGAACGTTTTGTGTAGCATAAAGGAAGTTGTCCTCAACAAGTATGCATACCACAGAGTCATTCTACCCAGTTTATTTCCTATTGATGCTCTTTCTCACCTCTTAATGTAACATTTATTAACAAAATAGGAAGTAATAATTACAGTAGTCCTTGACTTACGACCATTCAGTTAGGGACTGTTCAAAGTTACAACAGCGCTGAAAAAAAGTGTCATGACCAGTTTTCACACTTCAACCATTGCAGCATCCCCATGGTCACACGATCAAAATTCGAGCACTTGGCAACTGGCATGTACTTATGACAGTTTCACCGTCCCAGAGTCATGTGATCACCATTTGTGACCTTCCCAGCCAGCTTCTGACAAGCAAAGTCAATGGGGAGGAAGGCATATTTGCTTAATGACTGCGTGATTCACATAACAACTGCAGTGATTCGCTTAGCAACTGTGGCAAAAAATGATTGTAAAATGAGGCAAAACTCACTGAACAACTGACTTGCTTAGCAGCAGAATTTTTGGGTTCAATTCTGGTCATAAGTCAAGGACTATCTGTACTTCAGAGGTGGCATTCTGCCGGTTTGGACCAGTTCGGGCGAACCGGTAGTGGCGATCTGAGGGTTGGCCCACCTGCCCCGGCTCTATGTCGTCCCATTTCTGCATGTTTTGAAGCTGTGTGCATGCGTGCAAAGCCGCCCACTCACATTTGTGAATCGGTAGGGAAGGTAAATGAATACCAGCTCTGTCAGCCTCCACACCGCCTGCTTGCTTCGGCTGCCGTAGAAATGTGGGGGATGGGGAAGGAAGGTTAGGTATTTGGGTGGGGAATGGGAAAGCCTACTGGAGATGTCTCTGCTTGTGTTTGATTAGGAGGTTAGGGAGGAAAGTTCTCATCACGATCTACCAGGCTACATGGACATGTTTATAGCTTGCTCAAGGTCAACGGCTTCGATGGACCAGATGTGAAAGTCCAAACGGCCTGTGCACCCACCTGACATCTTGGCACATGGGGATTGGATGAATTGCCCAGGGGGGTTATGAGGGAGGGCCTTGGGATTCTTTGTATATGCATTTTACGCGCCTTTTGCCTCAGAACTTGCTTTCTTTTTGTCGCTATCAGTTCTTGTCTAGTAAAAGTACTCATCTCTATCAACATGGAGTTGGGGTTTTTCTTTCCTGGACTTTGAATGGAAGCTTGCCTGACATTAAGCAAGTTGCGCGCCTGACAACTTCTGCTGAACTTGTACATTAAGTGATGTGGTCCGCAGATCTCAGAAAGGCATTTCACATTACTTGCTTTTGTAAACCTTCCGATGAATCTGAACATGGCATAAACAATGTAAGTAAGGGTTAGGGTTAGGGTGGCTGCCGGTTCGGACCGGTTCTTTAGAACCGGTAGCGGAAATTTACCGTCACTCGCCAAACCAGCAGCGATGACCAGCGGTCCACGCTCCCGAACCGGTCTTCCGGTTGCCGCAGCTTGCAAAAAAACCACCCCTCTGCACATGTGCAAAGACTTCTGTGCAGAGGGTCATTTCCGGGTGGTTTGCGCGATGTGACGGGGGTGCAGGCACACGAGCAAAGCGTGCGCCCATGCGCAAAACGCGCACTTCCATTGCGATGCGAACCGGTAGGGAAGGTAAGTGGAACCCACCCCTGGTACATAGGTACAGTAACTTATATCCTTTTCTTTTTAGGAAAACTGTAGTCAGATGTGTAGCCCACATCACAAAAAAGTGACTGTGGGCTACAGTGAGTACAGTGATGTTTGCTATAGCACTCATGGAAAGACTTCTGCCTGATTTGGTTTCCTCTCTAATTCAGCACTGAAAATGGTTTATTTTAAATATTTTATTGTCCCATCTGGCTTGTGACATAATACAATTGCTAAGGGGTTGCCTGAGAAGGGAAAGTGAAATTAACATGCTTCCACTTTTTGAATGGTTAAAAGACGATCAATAATTTTACCATCCATAGTCAAGTTGGGAGCAAAAAAAGCATTGCATTCTATAAGGTTTTCCTATAAGGTGGCCATTTTGATTTTCTGCAAAGCAAAATGGCACCATCTTAACTACTGTCTAAATTGGGGGGGGGGGTGTTTCCAACCCTGGCTACTTTAAGGCTTATAGACTTCAACTCCCAGAATTCCCTAGCCAGCATACCTCTTGCTAGGGTTCCTTTGATGGCAACCGGATAACGCAATATACTTTTTTCTTATGGAGTATTTAACCTGCTTGTCCCAATCTCTCTTAAGTCTAAGACGTTTCTAAATACATCCCAACCATTCTCGTTCACCGAGCTGTTTTTTCAAAGGAAATTGAACCTTGGCTAAGTGTTTCCAAGAAGTCTCAGCACAAGATCACATTCAAATAAAATTACATTATTCAGCAAGAAGAGAAAAATGTGATTTGCAGAATAAAGCAGAATCCGTACTCTGTAATTACCTTAATTGACACATCCACAAATTAAATTATATATTCTATCCAATACATAACACCATAGCTTAATGGGTCACTGTCTGCACAAAAGCTGACAATTACAAACGGAGAAGGCTTAAGAGGCATCCCTCCATTGCCGCCTCCTTCCAAATAATGCAGGCATGTTCCAGCAACTTTTACTATGTGTAAATTAGGATTAGATTACCTCCAAGGTCCGTTCCAGTCCTGTGATTCTATGATTCCCCCTCCCCAAAGAATTCTAACCCAGCATTTGTGACTAGCCTGTAGTTTGACTTTAACAAAATGCAACAGCATCTCTGGTGCATTGCATTTATCAGAGGTCAATGTTGTTAAGTTAAATAGGAAATACTTAATAGAAATGTAGGGTCTCCTGCTTGGGCAGGGGGTTGGATTAGATGACCTGCAAGGTCCCTTCCAACTCTGTTAATCTGTTAACAAGGTGAAATATAATATTCTTACCATTACCTATTGTAATTTTTTAATTGATTTAAGCATAAGCCTTAGGACATGAGTTCTTTAAAAAGATTTGAAGCAGCGGCCTCCATAGATGCATATTGAGATCTGCTTTTAAAATAACTGCCAGGCAAAATCTGATAGGAGTATTGATGATAATAAATGCCTCCTTTGAGGAAATGGTCTTGCTGGTTTAACAGTAATCTTTTCATACGTTTAAGATTTTCTCTCCTTGTCTTGACTTAAACCCTTCTGTAGCACTTCCACCCCATGCCATTCCTAGTTCTAAATCCTTCTTCAATCCGTTAATTTGCAGCTGACACAGTGAAGTCTTCTATTTTGAAGTGCAGAAAAGAAATAACTCTGAAATGCAGGAAATACACAGGGGACACCATGAGCAAATCAATGCCACAACTCTGCAGAAGACTGTCAAAGTTAGGCCATCAGCATTTCATCTCCTGAGCTAGTGCCAATCCCACTATAGCAAAAATCCCCTCCTCGACCTGCCACCCCCTCCCCGCCCCCAGGAAATAAAACACATTCTAGTGACTCCAGAATCTAAGTTCATGTTTTTAGGGCATTTATGAAGTTGTTTGGTGGTTTGCAAAATAGAAACAACAGCTGAGCCTTTGCTATCCGAGGAAACTTCCCAGCTACCAAGTGACCATTCCTCCATGCATGCATCTCCATGCCACAAAGAAGAGAGGGTCAACCTATTCTCCAAAGCATCTGAAGGCAGGACCAGAAGAGTGAGTGGAAACTTATTGAAGACAGAACCAACCTAGAACTAAGGAGAAATTTCCCAGCAGTGAGAACCAATCAATGGAACAGCTTGCCTCGAAAAATTGTGAGTGCTCCTTCGCCGGAGACTGTTAAGAAGAGATTGGAAAACCATTCGTCCAGAACAGTATAGGAACTCATGCTTGAGCAGAGGGCTGGACTAGGAGACCTCCAAGGTCCCTTCCAACTCTGTTATTCAGTTATTCTGTTAAAATAATGAAATGATATTTAATGGTAAAATGGTAGCATCTTGGCAACGTTCAAACTAGGCATTTTCCTAATAGTTACAATTATGTTGGCATGTTGATACTGCAAATGGGTTGGAGGGTGGGAACATAAGATCTAAGGATGGATGTATCTATGTATGTATGTATGTATGTGAGGGGGGAGGGAGGGGGGAGGGAGAGAGAGGGGGGAGAGGGAGAGAGGGAGATTATTAGAACAGAATTCTGGCCTTTGGGATGCCTCTGATTGCCTCCTTCCACCACAAGGTCCCCTTGTCAGCATTTTGTCTATGCATCTTTCAATAATTGAAGTTTACATACAGTAAGAGATTTAGATTTGTGATTATTTCAGCTGTACTGTATATAATGTAGGCTTAGCAAAATGAGGTTGCCGTAATAACATAGTGAGTTAGCGCCAAAAAGCACAGTAATCACTATTAGGTTTTTTTCTTCTGTAAGTTCACTGTTCTCTAGGGAGATTGTCTGGAATGGTATAAGGTCTCCTGTTTGAGCAGGGGGTTGGAGTAGACCAGAAGACCTCCAAGGTCTGTTCCAACTCTTGTTATCTGAGTAGTGTGATTTCAAGTGTAAAAGAGTCTCTATGTCAGATGATGCTGGCTTATAAATGAATTATTCAGAGACATGGAGGGGAAGTTTGAGAGGCTAATTTTTTTGAAAAAGAATCGATATAGCTAATATTAATTGTGCCATTGCCAATTTTACCAAATTTTTAAAGAAGATTTCCCAGCCTACTCTGAGAGAGAGAGAGAGAGAGAGAGAGAGAGAGAGAGAGAGAGAGAGAGAGAGAGAGAGAGAGAGAGAGAGAGAGAGAGAGAGAGAGATCAGCTTTAGTGATTGGTTTGGTAGCTTTCTAGAGACATTTGCCTGGCATTAGTGTATGTAGAAAAGGAGGGGCAGCTGACCTTTGATAGGATGCTAAGGGAGGCCTGTCATCTCCTTGGGAATTCTGATGGCTTTATGACCTCATCCCTGCAGGCTAAACTGTCAGTTATTGTCAGTTATCAGAGCGAAGAGGTAAGCTGGTCTTCAGAAGGGCTCTTGAACTTCCCTCTTTTTGTAACAAATTTTCAGGGGGGGGGGTGTAAGTGAGGGTAAGGTTGAGGATCGGGATAAGGGGGATAGTCAGAGGGATGGAGAAAGAGGAAGAGGGAAAGGAGGAAGGCTGAAAGAGGGAAGAGGACAGAGGGGAATGGGAAGGGGATGGAAAGGGGAGGAGGGAAAGCAAAGGGGAGATGGAGAGTGGAGAGTAAAGAGAAAGAGGGGGAAAGAGGTGTAGCAATAGCAATAGCACTTAGACTTATATACCGCTTCATAGTGCTTTACAGCCCTCTCTAAGCGGTTTACAGAGTTCAGCATATTGCCCCCAACAATCTGGGTCCTCATTTTACCGACCTCAGAAGGATGGAAAGCTGAGTCAACCTTGAGCCTGGTGAGATTTGAACAGCTGAACTGCTGAACTAGTAGTCAGCTGGAGTAGCCTGCAGTAGCTGCATTTAACCACTGCGCCACCTCGGCTCATTAGGTGGATTGGGAGGGGAAGATAGACCATGAGAGGGTGATAGAATAGAATAGAATAGAATAGAATAGAATAGAATAGAATAGAATAGAATAGTATAGAATAGAATAGAATAGAATAGAATAGAATAGAATAGAATAGAATAGAATAGAATAGAATAGAAGAGTTGGAAGGGACCTTGGAGGTCAAGGAGAAGAAGGGAGGGGAAAGGGAGAGAAAGTGAAGGGAGGGGGAGAGGGAGCAAGTGAGAGGGGGGAGGAAAAAGGAGGGAAGGGGAGAAGAGAAGGAAAAGGCCAGATGAGATGGCAAGGGAGACAGGGGAGGGGGACAAGAAGATTGGGAGGGGGTTAGGGAGGGAAAGGTAAAATTGACGCTATAGAGCACTGCACACCAAAACAACTAGACACAAGAACAGTTTTCCCCCCGAACGCCATCACTCTGCTAAACAAATAATTCCCTCAACACTGTCAAACTATTCACTAAGTCTGCATTACTATTACTATTAATCTTCTCATCGTTCCTATCACCCAGCTCCTCCCACTTATGACTGTATGACTGTAACTTGTTGCTTGTATCCTTACAATTTATATTTATTGTTTCCCAGTATGATTTGATTGCTTATTTGTACCCTATGACTATCATTAAGTGTTGTACCTTATGATTCTTGAAAAATGTATCTTTCTTTTTATGTACACTGAGAGCATATGCACCAAAGACAAATTCCTTCTCTGTCCAATCATACTTGGCCAATGAAGAATTCTAATCTAATTCTAATCTAATCTAAAAGCTGCAATCCCCTCTCCAAAGGGGGCTTACAGGGGGTGGGTGGGAAAGACTGACCAATGGTCTTTGGAAGGCTGGTCTTGGAAAGGGGAGGCTGAGCTAGTTGGATGTTCCTCCACGTCTTACCATTTCCCACCGGTCAGGACCCAAGAGACACAGAAGCAAGTCAAGGAGCAGCATGGCTCTCGCCATGGGGCAATTCTCCCTCTTAAGGGAGAAGGAAGGTTTGACAATGTGTCCAGTCAGACGTGTCATGCCCAAGTACGGTAAAGTGACCAGATTTTTTTTTTTAAGCGGGACATTGGCGGGGGGGCGGGGCCGCCTGGACGCTGTCATTTGAGTTTTGCCCTCTGCGCATGCGCAGAAGGCAAAAGATACTAATGTCGGCATCCAGGTGGGTGGGGGGGAGGCGGGAGGCTTTTCCACGCCTCCCGCCTCCCCTTCGGGAGCCGGCAGTAGCTTGGCAAGATCGCTCCCAAGAAGCGACTCCTCCCCCCCCCCCGCAAAGAGCAGAGACAGGCTGGCCTGGCTCCGGCACCTTTCCTCCCCAGGAATCCTTTCCCGGGTCTGCCACACGGGGGGAAGGAGCGGAGGCGTGGGGCACCCACCGGACGCCGCCCCGGAAAGAAGACCCGGCCCAGACGCAGCAGAGACGAGCCCCGGCCCCGGCCATGGCATTGGTAAAGGCTGCGATGAAGGGGTGGTGGTGGTGCACAAAGCTGCAGCCTCTGCTGTGTCTGGCCTGGAGGAAAAGCTGGCTGACGGCGCGGGAAAAATCCTTCCTGGCCCTTGCCAGCCGGGCCTGGTCTTCGGCGTCCGGCGGGTGCCCCACGCCTCCACTCCTTCCCCCCGTGTGGCAGACCCGGGAAAGGATTCCTGGGAAGGAAAGGAGCCAGAGCCAGGCCAACCTGTCTCTGCTCTCTGCGGGGGGGGAGGGAGGGCCCGAGATTCAAAGAGTGAATGACATGCGGGAGGCGGGGAGGAAGCTGGGCGGGGCCTGGCTCGGCTGCTGAAAGAGTCCCTGGACGTTGCTGGGAATCACCCTGGGGAGAGGAAGAGAGAAAAAAAAGGTGCGGGCGGGAATGTGGATGAGGCGCTTCCTTTCCTTTCGCTGGAAGCGGCACTGATGTGAAGAAACATCCCGGCTCTGATTTTTTTTTTTTACACCGGCCGCAGATTTCTGTGTGGGAGACATCCGGTCAGAAGGCGTCGTTTCAAAAAAGTGGGACTTTTTTGAAACGATGCGGGATGCGGGACAATTGGCTTAAAATCGGGTCTGTCCCGCCAAAAGTGGGACGTCTGGTCACCTTAAAGTACGGGCCAATGAGGGAGAAGGAATTCTCACTTGGGAAGCCTGGCCAGGCTGGCCAGCTCAAGCACAAGAGCCCCTTGGATTGCTGGAAAGACCTTCATAGCTTAGAAAGCAAGATAACATCAGCAGAACCTTTCCAAGAAAACCTCTCTCTCCACTCAAGTCATTCTCCCCGGCGCAGATAAGGGGCAGGTGCTCTGAACTTCCTCCTGATGCTTTCCCCCTCTTCCTCAATAGTCCTGCTTCTTCTTCCTCCATGTTCCCCAGCTCCTATAGACATCCCATCCAAGGGCGGATTCCTAATTTTTTTACTACCACTCTGTGGGCGTGGCTTATTTTGCCAGCCATGTGACCGGGTGGGCATGGCTTCTCGGACTGCTGAAGAGAGAGGAACTGAGATAGGTCCTGCCGTCCATTCCCCCTCCCCTCAGCAGCTTGAGAAGCCTCAAACGTGCGTAAATGCCTAGGATCATCACTGCACGTTCGTGGCTTCTCAGACTGCTGAAGGGAGGGGAATGGAGATAGCTCCTGCCGCCTGTTCTTTCAGCGTCTCACGCGCTCCCTCAGCCATCCTCCCCTGCTTGGACTCACTGTGGGGTTGGAAGGCAGCGCATGAGCAGTGCCGGAAACTCGGCTTCTGGGCATGCGCAGAAGAAATTTTTTAAAGAAAATTAATTTAAAAAAAACATGGCAGCACCCAGGCACCAGCAACCGACTGCACCGATACTGTGACGTCACCAGCAGGCCGCTACCGGTGCTATAGAGTGGACCACACTCGTAGGAACCCACTACTGATCCCACACTCGTAGGAACCCTCTGGCCCACCATCTGGAAAGGGTAGCCGAGGGCAGGAACAGTAGGGGGCCCATCTCCTCTTCTCGAGTCTCCGTCCCTGACTTCTCCTGTACCCCACTCTTCTTCTTCTTCTGTCGCAAAGAACGCAAAGTGTTCTGCGCATGTACAGAGGGTAAAAGAACCCAAATGGCGGCATCCAGGTGGGCGGGGGAAGCGGGTGGGGGAAGGCTCGCGCTGCGATCGCTATTGGCTCTATGACGACCGACTGGCCCGCCCGAACCGGGAGCATTTCACCCCTGGTATGCGCAGAGGGTGAAAAAGTGTGTGCGACGGTGGCGAGCATGCGCAAAGCACGCGCTTCCGAACCGGTAAGGAAGGTAAGTAGATTTCACCGCTGGCACAGTGTCCCAGGGTCATGTGACACCTTGCTGTGACGTTCAGACAAGCAAAGTCAATGGGGAAGCCAGGTTCACTTAACAACTGTGTTGCTAACTTAAACTGCAGTGATTCACTTAACAACTGTGGCAAGAAAAGTCATACAATGGGGCAAAATTCAAAATTTAACAAACGTCTTGTTTAGCAACAGAAATTTTGGGCTCAAGTGCGATCATAAATCAAGGACTACGTGCAGATTACTTGAAAAATATAATAATAATAATAATAATAATAATAATAATAATAATAATAATAATAATAATAATAATAATAATAATAATAATAATAATAATAATAATAATAATAATAATAATAATAATAATAATAACAGAGTTGGAAGGGACCTTGGAGGTCTTCTAGTCCAACCCCCTGCTTACGCAGGAAACCCTACACTACTTCAGACAGATGGTTATCCAACATCTTCTTAAAAATGTCTAGCGTTGGAGCATTCACAACTTCTGGAGGTAAGCTGTTCCACTGATTAACTGTTCTAACTGTCAGGAAATTTCTCCTTAGTTCTAAGTTGCTTCTCTCCTTGATTAGTTTCTACCCATTGCTTCTTGTTCTACCCCCAGGTGCCTTGGAGAAAAGTTTGACTCCCTCTTCTTTGTGGCAGCCCCTGAGATATTGGGACACTGCTATCATGTCTCCCCTGGTCCTTCTTTTCATTAAACTAGACATACCCAGTTCCTGCAACCGTTCTTCATATGTTTTAGCCTCCAGTCCCCTAATCATTTTTGTTGCTCTTCTTTTGCACTCTTTCTAGAGTCTCAACATCCTTTTTACATCGTGGCGACCAAAACTGTATGCAGTATTCCAAGTGTGGCCTTACCAAGGCATTATAAAGTGGTATTAACACTTCGCGTGATATATGCTGCAACTCGTGATCTGTAACACCTTTTCCCATCCAAAGTTAGTGCTCATGTGTGATGAAGGCTGTTCCTGCATGTCCCTAGACATCACAGTGCTTCTGGTGGGCTTCAAAAGTTTGCATGATTTATTTATTTATAAAATTGATTAACTGCCATCTTGCTACAGGCAACTCTGGGAGAGGTTCCTGAGAAGTTAATTGTCTCAGCTGCAAATTCTAAGGAAACAAACATGGATTGCTAAATCTGCCCCACCACCATCACCACGTAGTTTGCAGACAGTTTCCCTATTTGTGGGAGCTTCTGGTTCTCCATCTTTTGAGGTTTTACCTTCCCTTTTACAGTGAAGACCCCATGTAAGATTGCCGCTGTTTCCCCACTGCTTTTGGGTTGTTCTGAGCTCACCACTCTGTTCGTTTTTAGAAGAAAAACTTAAAATGAAACTATGGCAAGGAAAGAGGGCAGGTTTTTAATGTTCCTCCATTGGCCATCCCAAGTGACAACTCAAAAGAATGGGAGGCTGGTAGACCTGCCACCGAGTGCAATGAAACTGTTGCTGATAGTTTGGCTGACTTTTTGTTTTTTTTTATGAGATCACATGCAGCCGGTTGCCAAATACAACAATTTCTTCCACTTGTTGCTAATGATTCAATCCACTCTCCACAAGTGTGCATACCAGGGGCGGGTTCCTATTTTTTTTACTACCACTCTGTGGGCGTGGCTTATTTTGTGGGCGTGGCTTGCCAGCCATGTGGCCGGGTGGGCGTGGCTTGCCGGTCATATATTAGTTATTTCAGAGAGATGTTACTACTATTTTTGCTATTTTATACCTTACATGAAAAGCTTTGGATACAAAGTGCGTGTTACACCATGGCAACACAGCAACCTTTATATGCAGAAAATGCTACAGTTAAAAGACAAGCAAGTCTCATACAGCATTTTTGGTTTCAGTCATGGATTCCTTAGACGAAAATATTGAGGACTGTTAAAAGAACAGTATTTTTAACAGTCCTCAATGTTTTCGTCTAAAGAATAACAGTATAAAACTGTATAAAATTAACAGTATAAAAGGTTAAGCTTTCGGAAAACGCCCACTTTGGGAAGCTTTAGGCATTTAAAAAAATGGCAGTGCCCAGGCACTGGCAACCGACCGCACCGGTACTGTGACGTCACCAGCGGGCCGCTACCGGTGCTATAGAGTGGACCGCACCGGTAGGAACCCACCACTGGTGCATACCATATGCTGGGGAGTGAGGAAACTATCAACTTCAAGCAGTGGTGATGCAAAATTAGCTCTGGGTCGTTTTAGAAGGCAAACTGCAGAATACTGGAATAACTGTTAACCTGAAACCAATCTTAAAGGATTTATGAGACTGGAGATGTGCTATAGAACCTGTGTGCAAAACTTGCATTGTTACCTTGCTTAAATAGTATATGTGTAATGTTTATTTTTAAGACAAGCAAAAATATGCAAACAGACAGAATATCTAAAAAACCCTAAAGTTTTTAAAAAATAGAATTAGAGGACATCTGCAAAATCAACAGCTAATTTTTAGAAATCTAGTTTATATAAAGTATTATATAATAGATCAATCTTTTGGATAGCGAAGACAAACTACATGATGTATTTGTGTCCTTGTACTTTTGATAATTTTAGATAATAGAAATTTTCAGCATTTGACACTCTCAATTATCAATATTGTGAATGACTCAGATATATACCACCCTAAATAACAACAACAACGAGTTGGAAGGGACCTTGGAGGTTTAACAGATTAACAGAGTTGGAAGGGACCTTGCAGGTCATCTAGTCCAACCCCCTGCCCAAGCAGGAGACCCTACATCTGCCTCTACCTAGGATCGAACTCACAACCTCTTGATTGTGAGGCGAGAGCTCCACCTCTAGGCCACAGCAACCCATCTTCTAGTCCAACCCCCTGCTTAGGCAGGAAACCCTACACTACTTCAGACAAATGGTTGTCCAACATCTTCTTAAAAACTTCCAGTGTTGAAGCATTCACAATTTCTGGAGGCAAGCTGTTCCACTGATTAATTGTTCTAACTGTCAGGAAACTTTTCCTTAGTTCTAAGTTATTTCTCTCCTTGTTTAGTTTCCACCCATTGCTTCTTGTTCTACCCTCAGGTGCTTTGGAGAATAGTTCTTTGTGGCAACCCCTGAGATATTGGAACACTGCTATCATGTCTCCCCTAGTCCTTCTTTTCATTAAACTAGACATTCCCAGTTCCTGCAACTGTTCTTCATGTTTTAGCCTCCAGTCTCCAATCATCTTTGTTGCTCTTCTCTGCACTCTTTCTAGAGTCTCAACATCCTTTTTACATCGTGGTGACCAAAACTGAATGCAGTATTCCAAGTGTGGCCTTACCAAGGGATTATAAAGTGGTATTAACACTTCGCGTGATCTTGATTCTATAGTTCTTATCTGTTTAGATCTATTTCCTAACCTTTGCCCCAAAACTCAGCTGTGGGATTCATTGAAAAATAGAGAAATAGTATCAAATATCATCAGGGGACTTATCATTCCATTGCAAGAGCCGTGGTGGCCCAGTGGTTAGAATGCAGTATTACAGGCTAATTCTCCTGACTGCCAGCAGTTCAATTCTCACCAACTCAAGGTAGACTCAGCCTTCCATCCTTCCGAGGTCAGTAAAATGAGGACCCAGATTGTTGGTGGCAAGATGCTGACTCTCTAAACTGCTTAGAGAGGGCTGTAAAGCACTGTGAAGCAGTATATAATTTTAGTGCTATTGCTATTTAACGGAACTTCACATTCCATTCCACACTTTGCCCATATGATGATGGAGACATTGAACACCAAACATGTTTTATTATGCTGTTCATTTTACATTGACTGCTAGTTCAACATCTACTTAAAATCCTGGCCACTCTGACCAGATTTTTATTTAAAAATTTCCTTTCAGTTGATTCCATGTCTTGAAGTATGGCCAAATTTTGTTATATGTAAGATGCACAGCAGTTTGTATGATTGATCTGTTTACCTAATTGTTAATATCAGTTTTATGTAAGTAAGGTGTTTTGTGGACTGATCGTTGACCGCAGTCATCTCCTTCTTGATACCAGGAGAGTGACAGGGCTGCAAAAATCCAGATGGTCAGTAGATGGCAGCAAGGAGCTAGGTTTTATATATTCCTTTGCTGGCCCCAGTGGTGGTCTAGATGTTTACAGTCCCATCTCTTAGCCCCAGAAGAGATTAGCCTTTCTTTTGATAATTAGCTCTTCTGGGCTGGATAGTATTTAATGTAGATGGAATCATTTAATTTTATGAATCCTATCGGCACTTCTGAAGGATCTAGTCTACCTCATCTGTTTTTCTGGAAAATAAGCCTACTTCTTCGGTGGAGATTTCTGCATAGTTCTTTCCGGGCCTTTGTGGGTTAGCAGTTAATGGGACGATTTCTGTAATTCCCTTGTTTCTCATTCAGATTGCTTCATTCTGAGGCTACAGTGGACGTTAAGCATATGTGTTGCAAAGCCGTGCAATAAATAAAAACACAGCAATAACTGCTTGCAGCCCAGTTTATGCACCTTTATGAAACTCTAAAGCAGGGGTCTCCAACCTTGGCAACTTTAAGCCTGCTGGATTTCAACTCCCAATATTCCTGGCTGGGGAATTCTGGGAGTTGAAGTCCTCCAGGCTTAAAATTGCCAAGGTTGGAGACACCTGCTCTAAAGTACATATGGAGATGCATTGCGACTTCTCTGCAGTGAGGACTTGCATCATCTCACAAATTGCAGTTCTGTTAACTGCAGGCTACAAGCAGAGCACTGGTCTCCACTACCATCTTTACTTCCAAGAATAATTCCAAAACATGAAACAGACGCCATGAGCTTTCTTAAATATTGGCTGAGATGTCCAGTAAAAATAATCATATTTAAGATACATACATATACAAGTGGTCTCCGACTTGCAACCAGAATTGGGACCAGAATTTCCATTGCTAAGCAAGGCAGCTGTTAAGCTAGTCATGCCTGATTTTATTACCTTTTGGCCGCATTTGTTAAGTGGATCATTGCAGTCATTAAGTGAATCCAGCTTCCCCCAGTGGCTTTGTTTGTCGGAAGCTGGTTGCAAAGGATGATTGTATGCCCTGGAACACTGCAACCATGGTAACTGCAAGCCGGTTGCCAAGCAACTGAATTTTGATCACGTCACCATAGGGATGCTGGGATGGTCATAAGTGCAAGGACTGGACATACCAGTCATTTTTTTTCCAGCGCCATTTTAACTTTGAACAGTCGCTAAGCAAATGGTTGTAAGTCAATCACTACTGTACATACATATAAGGCTGTGAATGACATTATTTGACATTATTGAAATCCTATTGGTCGTTGATGATGTTTTCCCATGCAGCCATTTTAATAGGCAAGTCGTCCCTTGCAAACACACCATAGTCTTAGCATAATTGCATGAGTTCACAAGACCTTTAACTGGACACAGTGACTAAAAACCATCCTTCTGAATCCATTCCAAACTGAATTTGTTTCTTGTCCTGATCAGCAGCCCGTCTCCATGCTCCCTCCATTCCTGCTGACATCACTACAACCTAGAGAGGAAACACTGGTTGGTAGGTGTTCCTCACATTTTCTGCAGTAACAGATCAAGCACTATCAGACAAATGGCTAATTTCTTCATGGACAGATTGGAACAGGATATATTATATATTCAGCTTTGAAGACAGATGATACTTTCAAACATAATATTTAGTTATTGGAAAGATAACTGGGATTGAGCAACTCAACTTCAATTTTGGGTGACTTCCTAGATAAAGAAGTCATACATCATTGCCTTCTTCCAAAACATCTTTTCAGTTTCCCCATTTAGCCTTCAGATCGCAGGTGAAATCCAGCCGGTTCTCACCGGTTCGCCCCAACTGTTAGTAAATTGCTTAGGCAGTTCGGAGAACCGGTTAAAAATAAAGTGCAAGAGAGGTTTCTCTCTCTCTCTCTCTCTCTCTCTCTCTCTCTCTCTCTCTCTCTCTCTCTCTCTCTCTCTCTCTCTCTCTCTCTCTCTCTCTCTCTCTCTCTCTCCCCCTCCCTCCCTCCCTCCAGTTAATAGCTCCACTTAACAGATGCAGCTGGAATGCAGCCATACACACTGAATCAAGTCATTAAACAACAGAAACTGACAGGATTAGGGCAGGAAAACCCATCAATCACCCATCTAGGGATGGGATTAACTTCTTCCCTTCAGGAAGAAGGACAAGATTACAAACATTTTCATTATAAAGAGTATTAAGTAACACTTCTGTGATCAGCTGATACTCCCTGGAGTTTCCCAAAACCTTTTATAGCTGCTGCAATGTTGGCTATTTCTTGTTTCTTCCTGGGGGAAAAGATACAGGAGGGGACAATGATGCAGCTTGATCATACCTGGAAGAAATGCACTGCTACAAAGTAATATGAAAGTAGGAAGAGTGTTCCAACATTTTTCTGAATTGATCAACCACTAAATACTAACATTGTTCTGTTTTTTTTAAAAAATCCACAGAATGTTGCAGATTAAGCTAAACAAATAGTACTTTATTACCAATTTTACTTTGCAACAATAAGGGTAGGAAATCCATGATTTAGTTGCTAACTATAAAAAAATTCAGAATGTAATACTGTACAAAATTAAGACTGAGAATTCTACAAGTTTCTAGGTTCACCTGTTGTAGCAACCTGGAGCTTTGCTAGGAACAAAACAATAGGTGGCTTTTGTAAGAGCAAGGAGGTCAAAGGTTTTTCGGGAAAACCTTTTGGTGTCACCAAGTTCCCTTGAAATATTTAAAACAACAAACCAAATCCTGCCTTCTAATTCCAGGGTGTCTATTCACAGACCTTGATCTGTTATTGAAGAATCCCAAACTGCATCAGCCAAAGACCGAAATAACAGCAGTAGGAGAGAGAAATTACAGAGAAGTTACACCAAATAATGTGTTTTCCAATTATAATTTACCACCTCGTGACAACCCACATTTATCCGTGAAGTTGCTATTAACTTACCGTTTAAGCCTTCCTCCGCCATTGTGTCCCATTTGAATATAGTTATTGTGTTGGGTTAATGGGCTGGCATGCACCTCTGATGGAAGAAGGACAGTTAAATGCTGGGTGGTGAATGCCTTCAAGTTCACCCATGTGTCCCTTTTCCCCATACTTATGAGGGAATATGCAGATTTGAATGGTTGGCAAAAGCATGAGACCCAGACTCCAGTAAGTGGATCTGGGTCTCTAAACACACCGGATTATATATTTGTGTCTTTAGCCCAAAAACCAGTGGATATGTATTGGGGGCTTCATTTTGCCTTGGTCTCTGGAGTCACCTCTGTGTTCCTGCATTTTCATGCTTGTGATTTATTAGAATTCCTCTCAGAGATTTTATCTAGGCTGTCTAGAGACGTGTTATCTAATCTGATGTGATCATCCTTTCTTGAGGTTGATTTTACTTTGAGGTGAAACAAGGCAGCCCGGCCTCAGGCCTAAGAAAGCATGTCTGCTGCTATGGAAGTGTATTTGCTGGCCTCTAGATCAGTGTTTCTCAATCTTGCCAACTTTAAGATCTAAAGACTTCAACTCCAGAACGCCCCAGGCAGCAGCAGGAGAGATAAGAGATGGGAGCTTCAGGAAAACAGGAGACGTCTCTTATGAGCCACTTAAATGCTCCAGGGAGCTGCCCCAATGAACAGTAATCTCCTCCTCGTGGGAGGAGTCAGCAGCTCCACAGCAGATGAGGAGATAGTAGAGGGAACCAGTTAGGTCCTGGAGACATTCCAGCTTTCCCATCAGCCTGCTTTCTTTGTCCTCTCCAGGTAAGTGGACAAGTCACCACAGGTCTCACACACAACAGTTACCATGCAAATGAAAATATTGTATCAAGAGTAAAGCATTGAGAAAAAGAAAGGAAAGAAGCAGGGGTGAGCTTCAAAAATTTTAGCAAGGGGTTCTCTGCCTGGTTTCTGGGTGGGCGTGGCCATGGTCGGCGTGGACTAGTCAGTCTCCTGCACCACGGGAGGGGGCATTTTTGCCCTTCTCAGGCTCTGGAGGCTTTCCTTGAGCCTCTGGGAAGGCGAAAACAGCCTCCCTAGGTTCCAGAGGCCCTCTGGAGGCCAGAAACGGGCCCATTTCTGGCCTTCCCGAACTTCCAGTAGGCCTGTTTTTTGCCCTCCTCGAGCCTCCACGTGCGCCCTGCACTTACCTCCATCCAAAACAGGCAGTGTGGGGACTCCTGGGAGGGGAGGGGCAGGGTGGGGGGGGCCAACCAAGAGTGGGATTTGGGGGTTCTCCGAACTGCACAGAATCTTAGCTAGAAGTTCTCCCGAACCCCTGTGAACCCCCAGCAGCCCACCTCTGGAAAGAAGGCTGTTTTATCTAAGCCGAAAGTCACTCCTCTGAGATACTTGGACACAAATGTTCACACTGATCCTTCTGGTCAGAATGCAGTTGACCTAGCAGCTACTACTGCAAGGTGATTAGAATGCAGTATTCCAGTTTGTTGGGGGAAATAGGCTGACTCTGAAAACCTCTAAGAGAGGGTTGTAAACCACTATGAAGCAGTATATAAGTCTAAGTGCTATTGCATCGGAGAATCTGTCTAGTATGTCCCTTAGAATAACAAATGGAGACAATAGCTTATATCCATGATGGCGAACCTATGGCACGGGTGCCACAAGTGGCACGCGGAGCCATATCGGTGGGCACACGAGCTCAGGTCCGGTGTGCATGTGTGCACCAGCCGGCTAATTTTCGGGCCTTCTGGGCCCACTGGGAGTCGGGAAACAGACTGTTTCCAGCCTCCAGAGGGGGTGGGGAAGGCCGTTTTCGTCCTCCCCAGGCTCCTAGAAAGGCTCTGGAGCCTGGGGAGAGCGAAAAATGGGCGTGCCATTGCATGCTGGGAGCAGGGGGGTCATGCGTGCATGTGCGGGGGTGCATGGAATTATGAGTGTGGGCACGCACACACGTGATCCCCCACATTCCCCCCCCTTTTGGCACGCAAACCAAAAAAGGTTTGACATCACTGGCTTATATACTCATAATTCCAAAATATTGTTGCTTTTTTTGCAAATTCTTCAGATCTAATATTCTATCCACATAATATTTTATAGGATGGGGGAAAGTTAGGCTAGAGATCTGGAAGCCATGAGAAGGCATCAAACACACAAAAGCAGCCCAATTTTCAGTTTCAGGAGAAGATTGCATCAGAAGGTCTTTATCAACAAAATGATCTCAGAAGGTTCACTGCTACCAGGAGAATGCTTTTATTACCCAAAAACCTAGCACTGGGCCAGCAGAATAGAATTTTCCTTAAAAATGTGGAGCTCTTTGATGTTGCATTCCAGGAAAATCTGAAAAGTTATCAGTCATGTAAACATACCACAACCTTTGAAAAACATTTCATACTGAGATTATAGTCTATAGCAGTGATGACGAACCTGTGGCACGCGGAGCCATATCAGAGGGCACACGAGGCACTGCCCTATGTTAGCTGCAGCGCGCATGTGCGCACTGGCCAGCTGATTTTCAGCCTTGGGGAAGGCCGTTTCGCCCTCCGGAGGCTTCAGGGAAGCTTCCTGAAGCCTCTTGAGTGCAAAAAATGGGCAAACGGGAAGTCCAAATTAAGGTGTTGGTTTTAACCTTTAAAGCCCTACATGGCTCAGGGCCAGGTTACCTCCGGGACCGCATCCTACCACATACCTCCCTAGGATCAGTTAGATCCCACAGAGTTGGTCTCCTCCAGGTCCCATCAACCAAGCAATGCCAGTTGGTGGGACCGTGGGGGAGAGCCTTCTCTGTGGGAGCTCCATCTCTCTGGAACCAACTCCCTCCAGAGATCCGGACTATCCCCACCCTGCTGGCCTTCCGTAAAGCTGTGAAAACATGGCTCTTCCTGCAGGCAGGGTGAAATTGAAATCAATTCCCCCATGCATGAATGTTTTTTTTTTAATTTTTGTAATCTTTTTAAAATTGTTATCATTGTGTCTTATTGTTCTTTTCTTATGCTGTACGCCGCCCTGAGTCCTATGGGAGTTGGGCGGCTTATAAGAACAACTAATAAATAAATAATCCGGAAGTTCGGAAAAACGGACTTCCGGTTTCCCATTGTGCTGTTTTTCGCACTCCGGGGCTTCAGGAAGTTTCCCTGAAGCCTCCGGAGTGCGAAAAACAGCACAGTGGGCAAATCGGAAGTCCGTTTTTCCGAACTTCCGATTTGCCCCTTTGGCCATTTTTCACTGTCCCAGGCTTCAGTGAGGCTTATGCGCATGCACGGGCATGGGGAGTTGTGTGCACATACACACGCACCCCTTTTTGGCACGTGAACCAAAAAAGGTTCGCCATCACTGGTCTATAGCAAGAGAAGTTAAACAAAGATCATGCTAGGTCTGTAGTCAGCCAGACATTACAGTAGAACCTCTGGTCACGACCATAATTTGTTCCATAACTTTGGTAGCAACCCGATTTGGTTGTGACCCGAACCTAATTTTGGAAATTTGGTGCTTACAAAAAAAATGGCGTGGAAGGGGAAATTGGCTGTGAAAAATTGTTTTTTTAATTTTTTGGTCAGAGCCTGATTTGGTCATGATCAGAAGCGTTCGTGGCCAGAGATTTTACTATACTGTTATTGTGGACATCATCTCTAACAATGAAAGAATTTGAATGGTTCATCTTCTAAAAACAATGCCTAATTAAACATTTCCTTGTCATGATGGTGTTGAGACAGATCCAAAAGATAAGACTTCACCCTTTTCCCTCTTTCCATGCATTCAGCAGTTTCTGGTGAGACTGACATTTTAGATGCAATTCAAAGCAGGTGTGCGTTTTACTCTACGTCAGGGGTGTCAAACTGGATTTTTTTTTGAGGGCCGGATCAGCATTGTAGCTCTCCTCTGTGGGCTGGCGGGGAGCGGTGGGGGAGACAGGATGGACGCCTCCTGCAGCACCCTGCTAGCCAAAGCAGGGTGTGCAGAGGCTTCCCGAGGCCTCCACGGGGCCCGTTTTTGGCCAGCAGAGTGCTGCAGCAGGCCAGGGAGGCAGAAAACAGGCCATTGGGGAGGGGAACATGTGGCCCATTTTGGCCAGCAGAGGCACCATGGGCCGGTCCTTTGATATTTCGAGGCTGGCCTCACGGGCTGGATTTAAACATCCCATGGGCCTTGAGTTTGATACCCCTGCTCTGCATTGATGCAACAAGGCAATTTTTGAAATGACATTGGAGAACACCCTTTTCATTCTGAAAGAACTGAGTGCTGCAGAATAAGAAAACTGGAGTTTATGATGCCTATCAAAGAGTAAATTGGGGCAATGATAATGATGATGCCACATTTGCCATTTTGGGGAAACAGTGCTTCAACATCCTTGGGAAAACAGAGGGAAATGGAATTACCAAAAGCATAGCTAACGTCCAATTTCTGTGTGGCTCATGTTGCCACACATACTGTTTGAAACAAATGTTGTAAGAGACTCCAAAGTTGTATTTTCGAGATGAGAGGTTTCAAAATCTTTGAAGCGTTGTAAAAAGAATGTTACAAAGAAACTATTTAAGAATACCAGAGTCAACAAAGAAAACATATAATTAGGAGACATGTGATACCCCATAGAACAATTCCAGGTGCTAAATTGTGCAATAGGTTCAGTTGAAGAACATGTCATGGAGCTCAAGGAACCACAGCACATTTTAGGATGTTGTATGATAGAGTATTCCAAAATTTCTTACTCTATCTGAAGATGGCCTACATCAACAATGCAGCTCATGGGAGGCACCATTGACCCATGAAGCTATATGGTAGATGAACGCAAGTCATGTATACATTGATATAGAAAGTGGATTTTAGACTTATTAGTATCAGGAATTGATGACTATCATATAATACTAGACAGTGGGCATTAAAGTTGGTTTTTATCTTGTATTATTTTAATATACAGGTTTACAATATTTACCAGGTGTCAACTTATCTGTTTTTATATATATATCCTTGACCTGTTGGGTCACCGTTTCAGAGGTATTTCATTACCAGATTCCCCAATGCCTTCAACAATGGCAGAACAACTAATGTACTTGAAAAGTTCTTAAAAATTCAGAGAGGTAATCAGAGGTGAAAGTAGTCCATGTTGAACTCCATAGAAGTCAGACATCTGAGTTGATCACAGGAAATGTTTTATGACATTTTGTCATAAAATGCTTAGTGATAATTTTATGTCAAAAAATGTTTTATAAAATTTGCCAAATATCAATTCTACAAAAGTCATGGGTCCTGGATTTTGGACACATTCTGTAAGTTAGCCCATTTGAGGTTCCTTGTTTGAAAAGATTTTGCCCCATGATGCACTGCTTCACCCAGTTAGAGAGTTTTCATAGTATACAGATTCTGCCACAAGCAAAACTTTCAATTTCAAATTTTGAAATTTAAAATAAGATAAACAACTTTTTCCCCTTCAGTTTAAAAAAAATGAATTCAGAATTGGTGTTTGCTCCACATTTAAACATTAATGTTAACTGTATACCACAGTTTTGTATTCATCCTACCATCATAGCTGAAATTTAAACCTTTTAATTGTATCTAAAAAAAATGAAGTCAAAGGAAAATTTATTTTATTTATTTTATTTGTGAGATTTATATACCGCCTCACAGTGCAAGCACTCTCTAAGCGGTTTACACCAGTAAGCAATGTATATTTATATTGTATATTTATATTTATATTCATTTTATATTTATATTATAAAATGGAGATTTGGTAAATTTTCTCCTTCCCTGTTCCACCAATGGAAATGATGCATTGGATCAAAAGCTTTTCTTCTTCAGAAGAATGCCACCTGTTTACAGAAAGTCAATAAAACTGTGCACATAGCTGACCCAAAAATAAAAAATCTGGAAAAAAATTAATAAAATAATATTAAACACTCTAAAGTCAAAAAAATGCCCTCCCCATAGCAGATGACATATCTGCCCTCAAATATTGATAGATCTTTTGATTGACAAGAAGTGCATGTGTTATGCCTGATAAACTATCACATTTATCTACTGAGGAACAGTGTGAGAAAACAGGAAGTGGTCAAACAACATGCTAGAGTCTGTCTATGCTACTATGGGGAGAAACTACATGGAAAGTTCATTGTTTTGAGATTTACTCTACACATTTATAAGCGCGGACTAGTTTGAAAATTCTGAAACAAGCACAAAAGCAGGTTGGTGTTGATTCACTGGGGACTGTTAAGATCTGGTTAATCGGTTATATATGGAAACTATTCAAATTGACTTTACGTGTAGATGGTGGATTAATATTTATATATTGACCAGATTATAGTGAAAACATAATCTTCTAAATAATTAAAATATATTCTGAATTTTCCAAATGTGTAAAAGATTTGGTGATAATACTTTGTTTGCAGCCTCTTGAGTTCTGAACACTCAAAGCTTTGATAAACATAAAAGGCACACCTCAGTAGTAGGGGCACATATAAAACAGAAAATGCATTCTGTTCTAAATCTGAAACAAGCACGTTACATATCAGAAGTTCTGTCAAATTCTTTTAGTTCAGTAATCAGAAATAAAACCAGTTGTTGCTATTCTAGATTTTAGCCAAAATAAAAACTAGAGCTCCTGAAGGGATTTCACAGGAAGAGTAAGGCAGAGCTGGTCTTTGCTGTTCCTCTTTCCTTCTACAACTGCCCCTATTTTATTTATTTATTTAGTGCTCTTATATGCTGCCCTACTCCCTGGGGACTCCCTATTACCACTGCCATGCCCTATGTCCCTATTCCTTGATAGGTCTCAATCAGAGGTGGTATTCAGCCGGTTCTGACCGGTTCGGGCGAACAGGTAGCGGCGACTGTGGACGTAATGCCGTCCTATTTAGCCATGTTTTCGAGGCCGGGCGCATGCGTGAAAGGCATGCGCACGAGTAAAGCACATGCATGGGAGGCTGTGCGCATGTGCAGAGGTGGTACGTGCTCACATTTGTGAACTGGTAGGGAAGGTAAGTGAATACCATCTCTGGTCTCAATCACTCTGGGCATGTCAATTTTCCCAGCAATTCCATCATCTCCCTGCCTTCCTTCAGTCATCTTGCTGTTCCCCTTCCCCAATCAATATTAATATCACTAATGCTTGCTGTCACCAAGGAAATCCTTAACCCTGTCTGTATCATGCTTGTACAAGTTTGCATGGAACAACCATTTGCAAACAGAAGAAAACCACATTTCATTCTCCATCTGGACCAAATTTTCATATTTCAGTTTGGAGGCAAGCCACTCCAAACCAGGTATTCCACAGAAATGACTGATTGTATGTGAATCATTTTGTGTATCCCTATTCAACTGGTTGAGCGCATGCATATCTTTCTAAAAATCCTTCCTAGCTATTGAGCTTTTCACCTCCCCAGGAAAAAGTTACGGCACTATTGTTCAGCTATATTGCACATTCTAATATTTTCTTTAATTACATTCCCCACAGACGGGATCTCATCATTTTTCCATTGTTGCGCAAATACAATTCTAGTTGCAGTTAGTATATGCAGGATCAAGTATGTAGTCTTTTTATCATATTTTTTCTGGTAGCATGCCTAACAAAAATATCTCTGGTTTCAGATCTATATGTTGTTTTATCATTTTTTCCGGCCACATGTGTATTTTCGTCCAGTATTTTCTTGCTTTTGGGCATGTCCACCACATATGGTAATTTGAACCAGATGATTGATTACACTTCCAACATTTAGCAGATCTGTCTTTATACATTTTTGACAATCTTGCTGGTGCAAAATGCCATCTATAAAACATTTTATACAAATTTTCCTTATATGCAGTCAACATTGTCAATTTAATATTTCTATCCCACCGTTTCTGCCATTTGTCTAATTCTATTGCATATCGAAAATTTTTAGCCCAGGCAATCATTGTCTCCTTTACCTGCTCACTTTCAAGTTTAATACATAATAAGTAACAATATACAGTAGTGTATCAATTTATCTGTTCCAATTGATATCTGATCTAGTTCGGTTAACTCTTTGTGGAAACCATACATTTTAGCATCTTTCTCATAACAAGATTGTATCTGCATATGAGGCCACCATGCAATATCTATCCCATGGCTAAGTTCCTGTTTTGTTTTTAAATCCCATTTGTCATTCAATATATCCTTGTATCTTATAATTTTTTCCATGTTAATAACATTAGGATGTACCAATGCCTCCATAGTAGAAAGCCAAATTAGTATTTTCAAATAGTGTTGTTCTTTTTAGTCCAGACTAATAACAATGCACTCCTAAGATGGGCCAAAAACTTTGGATATTCGATAGATTTAGATAAATGGGAAGAAATTTGGATGACAAATTGGCGGATGACAATGTCAGTGGCTTTCAATGAGAACCAGTGCAAGATGTTTTATAGGTGGCACCTTCCACCGACAAGAATTGCAAAGATTTCGCAGAATTCATCTGTCTTATGTTGGAAATGTAAAAAAGAAATAGGCACATACTATCATACCTGGTGGACCTGTAAGAAAGCTAAGAGTTATTGGGCCATTATAGGGAAGTGGATTAAAGAAATAACCCAGGAAGAATTTTCTAATAAACCCGAGTTTTTCTTGTTAGGCATCATTGAACCAAGAGTTAATAAAGATACCCAATACATCACTATTCACATTCTAACGGCAGCTAGGATTATATACGCGCAGTTCTGGAAAAACAGTGAAACATCTACAGAGGATGACATAATTAGAAAGATAATGGACTGTACTGAGATGGACAAATTAACAAAGGAACTGAAGGATAAACAAGAATCAGATTTTTATATAATATGGAACAAATTTTATGATTGGTTAAGAAAAAGAAGGAATGCATAAAATATGATGTATACAGTATCTGCCAACTCTGAATAATATATTAGTGTTCGAAAATTCATATTGATACCTATGGAATAAATGTAATACAATATATTTATATATATATATATATATTAATATAAGTAAAAACTACAGATTTAAAAGGCTATATACATAATACGGATATAGTTGTTTATTATGGTAAAAAATGTAACTAAAATTATGTAAAGCTCCGAGGATAGCTTATTAGAGTTAGGGGCTAAACAGAAAAGCCCAAAATGTCTATTTGTTGTTGTGTATGTCAGTGTTGTATTGCTGTATAGTTTTGTGTATTTGATAAAAAATTAGAAAAAAAAATCCCAATGCATTCCTTACATAATGTATCTGAAAGTAGTTATGTATCTTATTCTTCCCATACCATAAAAAACTGTGTCAGCCTAGTTGGAGGTCATGCCCTTCTAATATTAGTAGTCTCTCAAGTGTCTCAAACTAATCCATTCTTTTACCCATGTAAGTGCCAAGGCCTGGTAGTACAACTCCCAATCAGGTAGTCCAAAGCCCACTCTTTTCTTTGATTCCTGCAATGTTTTCAAACCTATTCTTGCTTTCTTTCCTAACCATATATACCTTGATGTTATTTTATTTAATTCTTCAAAATATTTTATCTCGAGTTTTATTGGTATTGTTTGAAATAAGTATAGTAGTCTTGGGAAAATATTCATTTTTATAGTAGCTATTCTCCCTGATAGACAGTTGTAAATCTTTCTATTTCTCCAAGTCTAGCTTGATTTGCCTCATCAATTTCATGTAGTTATCCTCTTTACAGCACATTTTGCTGTTAATTGTATTCCTAAGTACTTCACTTTTTAAACTATCTGTATGTTGATTTTTTATGCAGCCTAGAACTGTGTTGGCTTTTTTGGCAGCTGCTGAACTCTGCTGACTCATATTTAAATGGTTGTCCACTAGAACTCCAAGATCCCTCTCACAGTTACTACTATTGAACAAGGTACAACATATACTGTACCTGTGCATTTTGTTTTTCTTGCCTAAATATTGAACCTTACTTTTTTCACCATTGAATTTCATTTTGTTAGATAGCGCCCAATGTTCAAGTCTGTCAAGATCCTTCTGTATCTTGAGCCTATCTTGAGCCTATTCCTGCCAGTTTTGGTGTCATCTGCAAATTTGATGAGTTCCCCATCTATCTCCTTGTCCAAATCAATGAAGATGTTGAAGAGTACTGGGCCTAAAACAGAGCCTTTACATACTTCTCTCCATGTAGATGCAGTTCCATTGAGTACACATTGAGTGCGGTTGGTCAGCCAGTTACGAATCCATCTGGTGGTGATGCTGTCTAACTCACATTTTTCTACTTTTTCTAGTAGTAGGTTATGGTCTACTTTATCAAATGCCTTACTGAAGTCCAAGTAAATTATATCGACAGTATTCCTCTGGCCCACTAATTTTGTCACTTTGTCAAAGAATGCAATAAGATTAGTCTGGCATGATCTGTTTTTGACAAACCCATGTTGGCTTTTGGTTATTACTTTGTTCGCTTCTAGGTGTTTTTAATTAGTTTCGGTCCAGTTTCTATGGGGTCTTCTAGTATGAAGACCAAGTCATCTGCAAATGCTTGTAGTTTATATTTCTCTTTTTTATTTCCATTCCTTTTATTTCTTCATTTTGTCAAATTTTCCTGGTTAACAATTCCAGAGTCAATATGAATAGCAATGGAGAAAGTGGGCAACCCTGCCTAATGCCTTTCTTGATATCAAAATTGATATCATTTACCTTAGCTAGTTGTTTACAATGTATTGCTGTGATCATGTTGATAAATCTCTCCCCAAAGTCCATATATACATTGGAATATTATGAGATGCACCTGAGTAAACAAATGGTGTTGATGTTCCTAGATGTACAGAAAGCATTTGACGACGTTAATTGGCAGTTCATGTATAGAAGAGGCTTTAAATATGTGGGAAACCTCTTAACTTGAAATGTAGCTACACAATGTAAAACTCTATACTCCACTTTTCTCTCCAGTATTGGGAGGGTTTATAAATCAATAATTTATCAATTAAAAACGAGATTCCTGAGAAACTAAAGTGAGTTTTTCCCCCAATCAATTTCTCTCTCTTCCTCCTCCTTTAAATATCTTTCCCATGGCTAGAATTATGCAAAATGAGAACAAAGGAACGTGTGTAAATTTTAGGGCACAGTGAAAAAAGGCCCCAACCTATAGTTGAAGAGAATATTAAAAGAAGAAATTAAGAGACAGTTTCCACTGCTGTGAACAGATTAATTTGCACACAAAAGATGCCAAGAGAATTTGCCATCAAGTATGTTTATTTATGGATTCCTCTAAATGGGGACAGAAGGACAACATATACAAAAATGACACAATTAAATTAGTGATTTGTTAACAAAAATCTTAAAGATAAATCTAAATCTGGATCAGTGCCACACAGCCAAGTGCCTAGTTTATGGTGATAGCTAGGACTGTACAAAACGTTCCCTAGTATAGGAAATAGCTGGAAAACAACACTGCAGCTGGAATCTGGCCATGCAGTGGAAGGAGAAAAATATAAGGCAGGAAGGCTTGCATGTCAGAAGGGTGCAAATAATACAGAGCATCAGTTGACCACTCACTGTATATTTAATATTGAAGTGTGGGAGAGCAGCTACACTGGACAGTTTTCAGCCTGCAACAGGTTCCATGCTGTCTGTCACAGCAGGTATTTGCAAGAAAAGTTGGTCAATTACTACAAAGAAACTGCCATAAGGGACACTCTTTTTAGACAGACATCATATTAATATTGCACACTGCCATGGAAACAAAAGAAATTATGTGGAAGTTGAAAGCTTTGCTTTTAGCCTTTCCATTTTGGCTGGAAGAAGATCAACCATTTCTTTACTCAGTTCTAGCTCAGTTTCAATAGCTTGGACTGCCTCTGTGTGCTTCTCACAATAATCTACTAGGAATGAGTAATATTCCAAAGAGGTCTGCATATTCTCCAACTGCTTTTTGCCATCTGCAGTAATAAGCTTGCCATAAAGGCGTGCAATATGAAATTTGGCCACCATTGCAGGGCGCAGAACATCTTCCTCAAGTGTCTCTGGGAAGATCTTATCAGGGTTCCTCAGTGAATCTAAGAAGAGTTCATAGAATTTCATTGCCATCTGAGCAAGTGAATTTATTTTCTTTACCGTGTGGGAGTCAAGCTCTTCTAGTTTATTGCCAATGGCCACTTTTAAATCCATCATCTCATAATAGGTATCTGCCAATTCAAACTGAAGTTGCCTACTGAGCAGCAGATAATACTGAGGATTTAAGCCTGAGTACAGTGGCTCCAGCATATCGACCCTACGCTTATGCATCTTGCAACGCCTCTCAAAATCTTCTTCAAAGAAAGCCAGCACTTTAAATAAAGCACTGTGGTCTTGGACAATTTCAATGTGATCAGTGACATACCCATCTACCTGAAAGAACTCTTTTGCTTCATTGACGTAGTTCTGACCTACTAGGAAGACTTCTCTGGCTTCTTTGAAGTCTAATGGAAACACACAACTCACTTTCTCTTCCATGGCCAAAATAGAATCACACAAATCACTAGTTCCAAAAAGAACAGCCTTCTTTCTTTCTTTTTCCTTCTCATCCTCCTCTTTTTCCTGCTGGGCTTTCAGTTCCACTTGCCTGTCTGGATCCAACTCACCAATGTTGTCCTAAAATCAGCAGAATTGATTTTTAAATAATGGGCTTGAATGTCACAGAACTGATGAGTTAATTCCTTACATAAGAAGAGCTCTAAGTTCTTAGTATGACAAAGACCACTCCAATTGTTTATCATTTCAATTTGGCTAGTTCCAACATTTTTTTCTTCTTTTCCTCAGAAGGAGTTTCCTATCTTTTCATTTGCAATTTGAAAGAATCTACAGCTAAGCTTTGCAACAATTCTCTTGTATTACAAACTGGTTTCTCAGACTTCACTTGAATTACAGTATATTACAACTCAAATAGATGAATTAAAACTAGAATTATATCTAAAGGAAAGTCTCAAGCAGTCCACTTCACACTTGCAGTTTATGTGAATATTTGTGAAATGCTGACATATTCACATCTGCCAAGATACCTGGAAATACATTTTGGTAGTCTGACAAGTATCCATCCTGCTTGGAAAAAAATTAACAGACCACTATGAATGAGTCCTGCTTAATGCCTGCTGATTTGGTTGTGCCCTGATTCCACCCGAAGCCACAATTTCTTTATTGTATTGTATGTACTAGATAGTCAAATATGATCCTTTCCCAATCTTTCAAGAGAAATAATCCAAAACTCTTCTTTTATCTTGACTTGGGAAACAAATCACAGAGGGAGCAGTTGTTGGCTATGCCTGCTATCAGGAGGTGCCAGGAAAACAATCCAAGCAGTGTGAGTTAGTATGGTAATGGTTGCATTACCATTCTGTACAAACATAGCCAATCCTTTAATAAGAAAGCAGCACTAAGAGTGATTTGCTGCTTTAGATGCACATAACAAACAATCGCACAGCCCTTTAGGTTCTACATAAGGCTTTTTTTTCAATTTCTAGATGCATATTTAGACACAGAAACAGGCAAGCATAATATTCCAAGAAGAAACTGTGACTAATTATTAGGGTGAAAGCAAAAATAATTTAAAACATCTCTTTAAACTCAAAAGTAATAGAACGGGCAAAATCTATCATCACACATTCGTATGTTTTTCCTTTTAACTGTACTCGATGCTGCCTTTTTTGTACTTGTAGTTGACAGACACACAATTAAGATTGTTACGGAAACAGAAGCCCGTATGTGCTTTTATACACCACACTTAATTTCTAGAACTTAACAACTAGCTCCCATTTTTGTAGATGTAGCAGATACCTCGGGGATGAGCAATTTGTGGCTTACAAGCATCCAAAACTGGCCCATAGCCTCCCCTTCTTATTGTCTGCCTGAGAAATTAGGCTTGGAACAAGCCCCTCAAGGAAACTCATAGGATTTCTCCCTCCCCGCTTTAAAAAAAACCCAAAACCCTTAACATTCACTTCTGCTCCACTGATACCTCATCGCACAGCAAACAGGTTCTTTGTAATGTTGTCTGCTGCTGCATGGGGGTGGGGAAGAGTTTTGAATGAGATGCTTGTACTATGCTTAATGACAGGAGTAAATTAATATGCATGTAAGATATGAGAATAGCTTGATATATAAGAAAAACCGAATTCTACATTCACATTTTTGCCCCTGATCCACCCACTGGTAGAGAACTGCTACCAAAAATTAGTCTTAAAGTAATGTAGGCCTAGGATGAAATAGGCTCTCTTTCTTAAGGCTTCTGTTTCAGTAGGAGATGTGTAATTATTTAGGGTTATAGTTACAATAGTAAACAGCACCAAATCAGAGTTATTTGCATATGTTCCCTTGCATACCTCAAGCAGCTTTCGGGCCTCCTGTAACAGGTTCAAACAGTATTTAATCCAACATCTTGCAATTTCAGCTTTTTTCTGTCGAAGATCTTCCTGGTCTTGCTCCGATTCGTCTGATTTTAAAAATATAGCATATGTTAAGCTGGCCCCCTCCAGCTAGACCTGGAAGAGTTTTCTCAAGAAAAGAACAAGTTATCATTCCAAGATTCCAATTTTTATTCTTAATAGCTATACAATAGTTATAAAGAAAGGCTGATTATGTAGCCAAAATCTGATTCTGAAGCTATTCCATATATTAACATGGATCAATTTCATGACACTTCCTTGGCTCTGCTAATTTCCATTTGGGAAAGGCAGGATATAAACACAATTTAGAAGTGAAACATAGTTTTCCTAATAGGATTAAAATAATTTAAATCAATTTCTATATCAACCCTCCAAGTAAAATAAATAAATAAAAAGGAGCAGAGTGTATTGCAAACATAAATTATACTAACAAAGGAACCTATCAAATGTTTTCTTCCTTCTGCCTAAAGGCAAAAGAGCAAAGCCATTTACCACTTAGCATTAGCATGGCAGTAGCCTAAATCCACACCAAAACCTTCATAATGATAAAAGTATAATGCTGAAAATAAAATCTTACTTGGAGTACTTATAACCAACCTTCTCAATGTAACTGAACATTTAAAATAATGTAAAAATTATTAGGGGTAGCCAAAAGCATATACAGTATAAGTTTCCCCTCACCTCAGACACTATCCTGTTACTTAATCTCTGGGCCATGGAAGATTTCAGAGGAAATGGCTGTTACAAGAGTAGCAGGGGTGGGTTCCTCCTGGGTTCGGACCGGATCGCCCGAACCGGTAGCGACCCGCTGTTGACGTCACGATGGTGTCACGGATCCGGTTTGGTCGGTGCTGGTCTGTGGGCGCCGCCATCTTTTTTTTTCCTGAATTTTTTACTGTTTGGAAGTTTTTTCCTCTGCTGCTGCTTGAAAAAAGGGCCCTCCTGCCTGCCCCTGGGTTTATACTTACCTTTATTCTTTCCCCCGAAGCACAGCTGATCAGCTCCTCAGCTGTGTTTCGGGCTGATTATAGCTACTGAGCATGCGCGGAAGCAGAATTGCACAAGGGGACGCACGTGCGCCAGGGGCGGGTTCCTCTTACCTGCCTACCGGTGCACTGCGCACGCATCACATTTCGCACATGCGCACATGCTCGCTAAGTGCGTGCGTCCCCTCGCGCGATTTTGCTTCCGTGCATGTGCAAGAAGCAAAAAATCACCAAAATCTCTCTCTCTCGCGTGTCCCCTCGCGAGATCTTGCTTCTGCGCATGCACAGGAAGCAAAAAAGGCCAAATATTTTTTTAAAAATGGTGCCGCAAGATGGACCTGCGAAGATGGTACCGGAGCCGTCGCGCGCAAATTGCGCAATTGGCAGGCCGCTATTAGAACAACAGAGTGGACCGCACCGGTAGGAACCCACGCCTTGCGTGCGCGTGAGCGGATCAAGCGCTCGCACAAAACATCGCGATGTGAACCAGTGGCAAAGGTAAGTGGAATCCACCCCTAAAAAGTAGATCTCGCTCATGGTGAAATTTCCTCTCAAGCTGCTACTCTTTCCTCTGACCGTCTTTACTCCTACTGGCTGATGCAAGAGAAACACTAGGGCAAAAACATGTATAAGCTATCCATAGAAATTCTAGTTTGGTAAAAGGAAAGAAGTATTTTTACTTTTCTCCTGAACTGAAGCCTCATTTTAATCTTACAAAAACTGAATAGTGAAACTGATTGGATTACAGACAGGGATGAAGGGGAACAATGGCTGAAGTCATGAAAAGAAAGCAAGGCATTTAGCACTGACACTAAGCCAAAATCAAATATCACCCCAGTTGAAACTGGAATGAGGTTACTTACTGTCTTCTGCAGATGGCATCTGTCCAGCTTGGCCAATGATGACACTGGCAGCTGCTAAACAATGCCTAGATTCCATGAAACATTGCTGTAGGGAAACAATATAACAGTGCTTGTTTCTGGACCATAATACGCTCCTAGATTTAATTTAATTGTAAAACAGTTATATCTTAGTGTTCTGAAACTAGATGACCTATGTGGCTTGACCTTATAGCACCGTGCTGAAAACCCAGACAGCAAATGAAATTTTGCCTGCATTAAAATTGCTCCAAAAGAGAATATCACTCAAAAATGAAAAAGTACTTATACGATTGTCACCACCAATCTTTTGCTACTTAGACGTTATTGAGTATAACTTTCTCTTATATAAAACTCTAAAAAGGCATAGCACTTTTGCCAAATATTTTTATTATGGTCTTTGATTAGTCTTTGACCAGCCTTTATAATAAAAAATACAGTAAAAGAAAGAATGGTTTAATACAACAATTAGATCTTAAGGGAAAACATAATGGGAGAATAAAACAACATGTCTAATTAAAAGGTTTTGCACAGCTGTTTGACCTGGTAAAAACATTGGCCACCTGATTTGTAAGGGTCCCTTAAAAATAATACACACAATCTGCATGGCCCTCTTATTTGGAAATGATTGGTGCAATCAAAGCATGTCTTGGGGCATCATAGAAGGGGCACCATAGGTGAACGTGGGCAACTTGCAGTCATTTTTGTCAAAGGAAGTGTATATAACAGTATACAGAATAAGAGTTAGAAAAGACTATTATTTCATCTCTGTCAGTAAGAATTAAATCCTCTAGTTCCCTTCTCTACCTTTTGGGAGATAAAACATGCTTCCCGAATCCTAAAATTTAAGATAATTTCTGTAGCAATATTTCACTGATTTGTGTGTAAGGGTATGTGGACATAATTATGTGCATCTGTTTTATATCATAGTCGTAAAATAAAACTCACTACACTGACATATCCTTTAATATGTGTCAATTTAACAGTAAGCGTTGCCCAAGGCTGAAGGAAACTCAACAAATAAAAATGAATTAAAAACAGTGTCAAACTTATTTTGAGATTTCATAGCTACTCTTACTGAATATGTCTAATTATTATGCATTACTGACCCAGTTTTGATCAAATGTAGGAAAACAAGTTCTATAACTGAAAATCAATGTCAGATCTATTTGCTTGACAAAATAACTTTAACAGCAATCCAGTTCAACCAGATGAGTATCATACGGAATCTAATGCCTGCCAATAAGCATCACCCTTTTAATATTTTGATTTAACAAATAAGATACATAGAAGAAAACATTGAAATAATTACCTTGGTGAGATAATATTGAGACAAAATGGCTGCATTGAGAGCCCATTCTATTGGGTAGTAACCACTATACTCAAGCTGCCGTTTGAGAGTGGTGTGGCAATACTGTGCAGCTTTCTCAGTCATTTCCAGGTGTTGGTAGACTTGGGCCAGATAATACAGTGTGTGAGTATAGACTTTCTCAAACCTGGAGAAACAATGTCTTAGTTTTAATGATACAAAATAAACTCTTTCACCAATTTCCATTGTATGCTTTAGTTCACCCACCTTTTTGAACGCTCTTGGTCTGAGTGTTTCTCTTCTGTCATGAAGTGCTCGCTGGAATCAAGGGGAGGATTCCCATTCTGCAAAACACAACATGTGCTGAAGGTAACATATATAGCAAACTTGTGCTCACTCTGCTGGCTGCATTTGAGTACTACGGCAAAATTGTTTAGAACTAGGAAACACTCTAAGGCAGGGGTGTCAAACTCAAGGCCCAGGGGCGGGATCCAGCCCGCGGGGTGCTTAGATCTGGCCCGCGGGGCCACCCTGGAAACAGTGAAGGACCGTGGTGCCTCTGCCAGAGAAAACGGAGCTAGGGAAGGCTGCCCGCAGCCTCTCGAGCTCTGTTTTCTCTGGCAGAGGGTTGCAGGAGGCCATCCAGGCTGAAAACGGAGATTGGGAGCCCGTTTTCGCTGGCAGAGCACTCGGGCCACCACAGGTGCCCCTGACACGAGTGACGTCCAGTTGGCCACGCCCACCCCGGCCCCTGAAGTCAAACACAACCCTGATGCGGCCCTCAATGAAATCGAGTTTGACACCCCTGCTCTAAGGAATCACTCCAAATGTATAAACAAAATGAAATAGCAGAAATTAAAGGCAGTTAAATTGTTTCTCTTCAGGAGAAAAAATTATTTCAATTCATATGACTGCCCATCTCAAATTCATGACCCTGGGCAGCTAACAATAGATAAGGGCACTAACCAAAACACAAAGCAATTAAAAAAACAAGATAAAAATAACAACAACACTGGCTCTGCTACACATCCAGATCACTGAGTTTTATTGCATAGCATATTCTGTTGGCCACTTAGGTTTAACATGTGGTATATTCCGTTTTCCTTATTCCAACAAAGGAGAACTGATAGAAAGGTAACATTTTTAAACGAAGAACATGTAATCTAGCACCCAGAGATATCAATATGCACATGACCTATCCTGCCCTTAAGTACTTAAGGTAATAAAAACAAATAACTTAAAAATTGGTGTATTTAAAAGCAAAACATTAATATCAAGCATAATCTTGTTTACAACAATTCCTTGTTGTGCACATAATCTACAGGCTTTTAAAAAAAGTTGGGTTGCTGCATTCCAATACTTTACAGGTAGTCCTCGACTTACCACAATTGAACCCAAAATTTCCATTGTTAAGCAAGACAGTTTTAAGTTAGTTTTGCCCCATTTTATGACCTTTCTTGAAACAGTGGTTAAGTGAATCACTGCAGTTAAGTTAGTAACAAGGTTGTAAAATGAATCTGGCTTTCCCATGGATTTTGGCTTGTCAGGTTGCAAAAGATGATCACATGATGCCAGGACACTGCAACGTCATAAATATGAGTCAGTTGTCAAAACGTCTGAATTTTGATCACATACTATGGGGATGCTGCATAGGTTGTAAGTGTGAAAAACAATCACAAGTCATTTTTTTCAATGCGATTGTAACTTTGAAAAGTCACTAAATGAACTGTTGTTAAGTGGAGGACTACCTGTACTAATGAGTTGAGTAACGTAATTGGTATTAAAAGTACATGGCTTGGTAATCCATCAGAATGAAAGGCAGGCCGAACATTTGTAAATCAGAAGAAAAACAGAAAGGACCAAATGGAATGCTTTTTTAACCTCTATTAGGGAGCATTCAATCAGATATGATCTTGTAGAACTTGGATACACTTCTACGCAGTGGAATCAGTGGTGGGTTGCTCCCGGTTCTGTGAACCACCTGTCCGGGATGCTCCGCCCACCTGCCTGGGATGCTCCGCCCACCTGACCAGGAGGCTCCACCCACCCGCCTGGAATGCTTCTGCGCATGCGCGAGCACAAACCGGTAGCAACGGGTTTTAGAAGCCACTACTGAGTGGAATGACATAAAGATAACAGATCTGGTATGGAAAGACGACTAATGAGTAAACTCAAGTAAAAGATTAAGCCTGGCAGAGAACCCATTAAAACTGTATTTGAAGAATTGGCGTGTTACTTCTAGTTGAAAGAAAATGCAGTTACATAAGACCTGAACAATAACACAAACCAAGTGAAATATTTTCTACATTCATATGCATTCATTCACCAATTTTCTGCTATAATTCATTAAAATGTGTCTGAAAATGTCTCCTGGGGTAGCTCCATATATAAATAGAGCCAAAGATGGCTATAACAGTAGGTCCATTGTGCTAATGTAACAATATAACAAAATCAACTGATTGTAATGCATGATGAGTCTGTCCCATTACAAAGTGCTTTATAAAAAAAACAATGAAATTTGATTGTTCTTTGTAGCATTATAGCCACACAACAATACTCTTACTAGAATGTTTCAATACAACTAGTAAAACTAACAGAAGTAATGGTAAGATTGTTTTGGAAATGCTTTAATAGTTAAAATGTTTAAAATGTTAATACAATTTAATGTTGCACTCACAAATATTCAAAGCATTTTTTGCACCGATGCTTAAATGCCAATAATTTTTTGCAATTGCAACATTTGATACCTCAGCTAGGTTTAGCTATCGATTTTCAAAAGCATGACACATAAGAGGAAAACCTTTAAAAATCGTTGCACGCATTTTCTCGGAAAACTCAATCATCCACATCCAAGGAATACCACAAAATTATGAAGTAAACAGATTCACATATTACCTCTTTCATGTACTGATTATATAAAGCCTCTGCAGATTCCAGATAAGTCTGTGCTGTTTTAATGTCATTTCTTTCTGACCAGAGGATACCCAGATTATTCTACAAAACATGAGGAACAAATGGGTTATTTTTTAAAATGACAAATGGCAGATAACCTAAAACTGAGATTACATAGGAGTGATATGGGGTCATTTCAGAAATAAATACTATATGAACTGCACTAAACAGAAATACTAGAATCATTTCAAGTGCTGGAAACATTTCATGCTTTATTCAGGGGCAACTCCTAGGAAACAAGCTGTATTTAATGCCAATTTTATCTACTAGGAGCAGTAAAAATAATCTAAAATATTGCATCAGGTATTCTTTTCAATTTTATAATTTTAAGGAAAATATTGGGTAGCTGAAGGCATAATTTAAATAGGACGTTACTAACAATGGTTCCTATCACTGAAATGTTATTTGGCAGGAAATACAAAAATAAAGGGATTTTTAATAATGTAATGCATAAAATTCCTGACTGCCCAGAGTGATCCAGTGAATAAGCATTCAACTCTGCCTTCCAATAGCATAGGATATTGCTAAAATGCGATGGAAATGATGCTCGCTTCCAATAGAGCAGTATGTACTAGTTTCCTTACTGCCAGTCTACTGCTGGTATGCTACATAGAACAGCTGAATTTCTTTGATGACTAACACAAACACAGACTTGATGACAGCAAAGAGACACAGCACGCTAGACTGTTACCATCCCCACCCCCCAAATCTTATATTGCCTAGAATAGATATTTCTTTTTGCAGGCTTCCAGTATGAAGTAGGAAAAAAATCATTCTAATCATTAAATGGTAAAGTTCTTATTCTGATTTGTGAAACATGCAAAGGAGCCAACCCCTTTCACTGGGTCTCTTATTAGCAAATTCCAAAGCTCTTTGAGGAATTGATCAAGGCAATACTGCTGTCTGATCACAGCTGGCAACGGATCACTAAACCGGTGAAAACAATGCGTCTGTCAACACTGAAACACCATCCACATTGCAATGTTCTGCTTTTACCAGCTCATACAGACTACAGTCTTATTACCCAACTCTAAGAACTTTGCACCACTGTCCAGCCATGCCTTTTGTCAACTATTTTCTTTTAGTACTCGAAAATACACACACACACACAAACACATAAGAGCCAACCCAGCGTCTTCAACATGGCACACTCCTCCAAACAGGCCTTCTGACTTCAAAAACTCAACTCATTGGAAAATTCTGGGAGTTAGTCGATATATGTAAAAGCAGCCCAAGTTCCTGGCTGACTTATGGGGAAAGCTTGCAGAATGCAATACCTCCATCCTCGTCTTACTGTATATCACAGAGGTCTTCAAACTTGGCAACTTTAAGATTTCAACTCCCAGAATTCTCCAGCCAGCATAGCTTGCTGGAGAATTCTGGGAGTTGAAGTCCACAAGTCTTAAAGATGCCCCCCAGGTGTCCCCAGGTTTTGGGACCCCTGGTATATCGGATGCTCTGCTCCGACTACAGATCCCCCCTCCCCCCCACCCGATGTTGGTGCTGCCGATGCCTTGGCGGCCTCCCCCAGATGTGCCAGGCGACGCTCCCATCCGCTCCAGGCTCCTGCTGGGGATGGGTGGGGGGCTCCTTCCCGCACCTGGGCCTGGATGTAGAGGGAGACGCAGTCGCGGGAGAGGCGGTGCCGCTCCAGCAGCTGCAGGCACTTCGCCAGGTGCTCCTCGCCGGCAGAGCACTCCTGGGTGTCGGTGTGGTTCACCCCCAGCTCGTATTCGACCACGGCCAGCCGCACGGCGCGTAGCCGCTGCTCGCCCTCGGACGCCGCCTCCTCCTCCTCCTCGCCAGGGCCGTGAGCGCTTTCGGCCTCTCCGGCCTCCCCGGCGCCGAGCAGCTGCTTGAGGCCTTCGAGCAGCTCCCGCGCGCTGTACTTGGAGCGGTAGGGCTCGGTGTCCGGGTCCTTCTTGGACTCCACGTAGGAGAGGTTGAGGGCGCTGCGGAAAGTTTCGCACAGGGAAGGCCACTCGGCCGCCGCAGCCGCCGCCATTTGCCCGCTCGGCGTTGCTTCTCGGAGGACGCCGCTCGCAGCTGCTCTCGGCTGGCGTCGCCGGACCCCCGCCCGGCGCGCTCTCAAATAGTCCGCATGCGCGGAGAGATACGCATACTCGCTTACGCGGCCTTCTTCCCTCAGTCAAAATGGAACCTCCGCCGCCGTGGGAAGTTGCTCGTGGCAACGGTCGCTAGGCAACGTCGGACTCTATGAGAGACACGCCTTCGTTCAAGGGTCTCATCGTCTAGGTTTGCCCAGCTCCCTCCAGTCCTCGGTCCAGGGATTAGACCGAGCATGTAAATAATAATAATGTTGTTTTTCTGACACCAAAATGGGAAGGGGTTTTGCCATTGCTTTTTTCCGTGTTCTTCTTTCCGACTTTCCTACTAAACTATAACCCTAGCATTTCTTTGGGGTCGCCCATCCGGATATTAATCGGACTCTGGTTAGCTTTTTTCAAGTTGCTTCCACTTATATAACAGAGTTACAGAGTTGTAAGGGACCTTGGAGGTCTTCTAGTCCAACCCTCTGCCCAAGCAAGAAACCTATACCATTTCAAAGAAGTGGCTGTCCAGTCTCTTCTTAAAAACCTCCAGTGATGGAGCACCCACAACTTTTGAAGGAAAGTGGTTCCACTCATTAATTGTTCTGTCAGGACATTTCTCCTTAGTTCTAGGTTGCTTGGCTTCTTAATTAGTTTCCATCCATTGCTTCTTGTTTTGCCTTCTGCTGTTTTGGAAAATAGGTTGACCCCTCTTTCAAATATTGGATGATTGCTATAAAGTCAGCCCTTGTATAATACCAATGCAATTATTAAGTTTGCCGACAGTGGTGGGGCTCATTAATAAGAACAATGAGTCTGCTTATAGAAAGGAAGTACAAGGGCGGATAATGTGGTGCAAAGAGAATAATCTTACACTTAACACCAAAAAAACTAAAGAACTGATAATGACTTTAGGAGAAAGGGAGATGTACATTTACCATTGCACATAAATGGCGAGGAGGTGGAGAGGGTTAGTAGTTTTAAATTTCTGGGTATTTATCTCAGAGGACCTCTCATGGACTATGAATGTTAACATGCTTGTGAAGAAGGCACAGAAGAGGCTGTACTTCCTGAGAATGCTCAGTAAGATAAATCTATGTCAGCATCTACTGTTGTCCTACTATCGCAGCACCATTGAGAATGTCCTGACATATGGTATTCTAGCATGGCATGGGAGCAGCTCTGCAGCAGACAAAAAAGCTCTACAGAGAATAATTACAACTGTCCAGAATATCATTGGGCTCCAGCTACCAGCCCTGGATAATATCTCTGCATCTCGCTGTTCTAGGAAGTTGCACAATATTCTCTTCTCATCCTGCTTGCAATCTTTTTGGACTGCTGCCTTCTGGCAGAAGATACAGAACAATTAAAACTCGGACCATACGCTTTTTGAACAGTTTTTATCCCAGAGCTATAATTGCACTTAATAATGAACTAAAGGGTCACCATCAGTGAGCTGTTGGACAGTATTACTTGGTCTGTTGTATGGATGTTTGGGTGGTTCAGGGTGGGGAATTTGTAGTGTGTTTTAGGGATTGTTGTGTGTGTTGGGGGCTGGTCTTGAGGCGTTATGTGAATTTTGTTGTCGAGGTGTACTGTGTATATACATACAACAATAAATTGATATTAAATATTGTCCATTTTACTAGTCTAGATATGCCCAATTCCTGCAACCGTTCATGTTTTAACCTCCAGCCCCCAATCATCTTTGTTGCTCTTCTCTGCACTCTTTCCAGCGTCTCAACATCTTTTTTTATATTGTGACCAAAATTGGATACAGTATTCCAAGTATGGTCTTGTCAAGGCATTATAAAGTGGCACTAACACTTCACATGATCTTGATTCTACCTTTCTATTAATGCAGCCTAGTTCCACAGAGTTTAAAAATCACTTTGACCTCTAGCTGAAGAACCCTGGGAACTATAATTCTACAAAGAAAATAAGCAGTACAGACTCTCCCCATTTCAATTTTCATTATTTTAAAATTAAATTCATTATTGAAATTATCCAACTTTTTCCTCACTCAAAGCCATGGTAGGTTTCCCAACAGTGCAGTGCTTTTTTAATATTACATACTCTCCTCGGCCATTTGGAATATTTAGCATTTTCTTTAAAAGGATTGATAAGTGGATTCCTAGGCACTATATGAAACTGCATGTTTTTGATTTTCTAATAGTAAATACACTAGTTTATTAGAATTCCAGTTCCATCTCTGTCGGTTACACAAAACTTTGCTTTGGGTAAACTTATAAATATATATATCTCAATGATTTTAAATGGCCCTAAACCATTTAGGTTAACACTACTTTAAATTGCATTGCTATTGCAAATAAGACTATTTTCAAGGAATATTCAAATATATTAGTTGTTTCATGAGTAGATCTCATGTTTTGGAACAAAAAAAATGCAATTCAGGGCTAGCCAAAGATGGTGTAGCCAGTCTAGAAGTCTTTTTCAACCTCAGTAACTTTAATGATATATACTTCAACTCCCAGAATTCTTCAGCCTGCATGAAGTCTTGTCATGGATACTCTCCTGGAACCCCTCTCCAGATGGGAGTTTGAGGAGGGTGAGTAGGAGTCTGTAGAGGAAAGCATGGAGCGAGTATTGGTCAGGATCAGGGCTCTAGAATGCTAAGCCTAGGTCGATCAGAGGACACAGGCTGAGGGAGGTGAGCCACAGCTGCAGCAAGTTAGTCAGAAGCTCCAGGCGAGGAGGAGCTGCCGTCCTTTAGCAATGAGGTGGAGTCCACACATCCTCCTGATCAAGGTCACTTCAAGCAGGCAGGCACAACGCTGGTCAAGCTAGACTACTCATGAGGAGGCAACCTCATGAAGGGTTGCACCGGTGTTGCCTACTTAATCTAATAAGCCGAGGTGGCGCAGCAGTTAGAGGCAGGTACTGCAGGCCACTTTAGCTGACACTGATCCGCAGGTCAGCGGTTCAAATCTCACCGGCTCAAGGTTGACTCAGCCTTCCATGGTAGGTAAAATGAGGACCCAGATTGTTGGGGGCAATATAAATATACATTGCTTACTGGTGTAAACCGCTTAGAGTGCTTGCACTGTGAGGCAGTATATAAATCTCACAAATAATAACAACAACAATAATCCTGCCCCGAGGACTTGAGTGCCCAGTTCTGTGCCTTGGGTGCTTGTGCCATGTATCCCGCCTGACCTGTTTGACTCCTGGACTGCTTTCCTGGACTTTGTGTGTGCCTATTGGGCTTGATTTACATAGTGACTCTTGCCATGCTGAGCTTGGAATCTGGACCTGTGCAATGGGGGTGTTTTCTTAGGGCCTGTTAGGGGAGGATTGAATAAACACCTGTAGAACTCTTGCTGTACATGGGGTGGGGGGGGCAGAACAAGTCTGCAGAAAGTTGCTGAAGTTGAAAAAAATGGTATAGAATAGTGTTTCTTAACTAGCAACTTGATGGACTAACTGCCAGAATTCTCCATGCAGCCACTTTGGCTGAAAAATTCTGGGTGTTGAAGTCCACCTCTCTTAAAAGTTGTCGAGGTTAAGAAAATCTGGTATAGAAGAATTCTATCTCACCAGCCAGTTAGCACCATCTGATAATCTGGCATTTTGAGAATTTTGTGTGTGCTTTGAGTTACTACATATCCCATTGCATATGTCTGCCTTCCCAAGCTTGCCTCGGTGATAGTGGTGGACTCCCCTACTCTTCCACCTTGGTTATATCCATGTCCATATTGAGGATTTCCAAATAGGGGCAGCATAGCATTCCATGTATGCCATCATGACCAGACCTGGTCCAATTGTGATGTATCCAGAACACATGCTGCAAATCATCTTTTTTAAAAAAAAGCTTTGTAAAACAATCTTAAGCAGCAGAAAAAGATCAAGACAACAATTTATTATTTCAGGGGATTAATCTTAAAATCTTACTTCTATAAATCAATAGTCAACTCCGGGCTTGCGAGATCTAGTTTGTTCTTATACTAAACCTCAACAGCTCAGTAACTAGAAAGAATTGTGCCCACAAGTTTGAATACCGTAGCACAGGGGTCTCCAACCTTGGCAACTTTAAGACCTATGGACTTCAATTCCCAGAACTCCTCAGCCAGCGAAGCTGGCTGAGGAATTCTGGGAACTAAAGTCCACAGGTCTTAAAAGTTGCCAAGGTTGGAGGCCCCTGCCGTAGCAGACATAAATAGAGCTTGCAAGCACTTTATCTCCAAATCCATTACATGGGGAATTCCCCCTATGCTTTCTTCATTTCAGAGCACTATTACGGGCAAGAAAGGAATAATTCTGTTACTGTCCTTACACTATGCACAGTATTAAAAAATTCTAACTTCTTTAAGCAAATCACCCAGGGAATTAATCAAATCTACTTTCATCCATTTACATGAAGGGAATTTTAATTAGACCAGTGCTTCCTGGGGTTTTTTTTAATGGTGAACTATGTTCTATAATCAAAAACTTTTGAGAGATATCGTGTGAGATATCAGGGATTGGCATCTCTGAGAAGCATGCTATACACAATGTACCAGAAAGAGGTCTGCAGGATTCCCAAATAAAATACAAATTCTATTTAATTATTTAAATATCACCTGAAAAAAGTCAAGTAACATCTTTTAAATAAAATAGTCAATATTTACTTATACCAGTAAAGGAATGTATTATAGAAAAAATAAAACAAGAATAATACAATTTCAACTTCCGCAATTTCAATTTAAGTTGAATACTGAGTGTCTCCTTCCTCCATGTTAGGGCATATGCAAAAAAAATTTCATTGAATGCACTCATCCATATACAAAATGTTTTTAGAATTATATTCAGTTGAGGTTTGTCCTACTTCTGTCACATATGTCCTTGAGGATAATTTATTTAACATCTAACCACCTTCCAGACTCATGGCTTTGATTTAATTGAATAACAGTATTTTTAAAAACGGAAGCCAACTGAATGAACAAATCTCAATTTCCAAGAATTGGTAATTTGATATGAAATGATCCTCAAAACCTTTCTTAAAAAGCAAGAGGAATGGATGACTGTAGATCACTGTTTCATTAGAAATCCTTATTGGTCTGGAAAAAGTAAAGTGAAATAATACAGAGAATGGGGGGAGGGGGAAAAAGCCATAGGGAGCATCCACAACATATTCTCAAAATTTCTAATGTGCTATCAACCTCCAAAGGCTAGAGATTTACTCGTGCCCAAGATATAAGGGCACTGCAATTAATTGTGACAGTGTAGCAGTTCTTGTGCTTAAATAATCTTTTCAACCTGAACTTTTGCAGCCCAAATTGAATGAACGAGACACATCCAGGCTAATAATTAAAACACAAATTACCAGGCTAATAAATAAAGTGTAAATTAATTTTACTTATGGTAAAACAAGAGGTTCGAGTCCCATTTTGACATATTAACAAATTATCAAAAAGCTTGGTTATAGTTCCGTTTTTGGCCCCTATTTCTGAATCGATCAGGCCTGTTGAAACCACCATTTCGTCTTCCATTCCTGAATTCTGAGCCTGGATTTCGGCCTCCCTCACGTGGTAAATTTTCAAGCTCAGGCAACTCTGTTGCTACAGAAAGTTGCCAGCGTCTTGTATCTTGCCATGTTTCCTAATTTAAAAAAAAAAACATATATTATTCTATAGGGAGAGCAGAATTGACAAACTTGCATGCTGACCAACATTGACTACTAAACAGACAGTAAAAAAAAATGCTTAAGCTTCACCAAAGAGACACACATGAATTATCACGAACTACTTTTTGTACCTGAATTAAAGAAGTCTTTTGCCTTCTTTCAGAACAATGTTTTCAGGGCATTTCAAAACTTGGTATTTAAGATAACATTGAGAAAATTGTAAATGAAGGTTGCTTTCATAAGTTTGAAGCACCTTTATAAAACAATAATAGGAAAAAGCAACTTATTTAACCCTTGAATAAGAAACAATCCATTCTTTAAAAAAGGATGTACAACCACCAGCAGCACATCCTCAGCCTAAGTTTGAGATTATGAGATTCTCCACAATAGTTTCAGAGGATTAATCAGTGACAAAATGTGCATTATGATGTCATAATGAAGTTTTCATCATTTGCTCCTTGCTCCTCCAATGCATGCCTCTGCCTACAGTGTAGATCAGGGGTGTCAAACTCAAGGCCCGCGGGCTGGATCCAGCCCACAGGGTGGTTAAAACTGGCCCGCTGGCCTGGCCTGGAAAGAGCAAAGGACTGGCCCACAGTGCCTCTGGCAGCCAAAATGGGGCGTGGGTGGGGCACAGGCCCCTCCCCCGTACCGTTTTGGCCAGCAAGGTGGCTGCAGGAGGTGTCCCCCCCCCCCCCCCAACAGCCAGCCCGTCTACAATGCTGATCTGATCCTCGAAGAAATCCAGTTTGACAACCCTGGTGTAGATCAACTAACATTCCAGTTTACTCTATCTCCTATTCAGCTGTCTAGAAAAAATACAAACGGTTTAAACCAAAGGTGGGTTCCTGCCAGTTCCTACCGGTTCTATAGAAACGGCAGTAACTTGGCGGCCTGAGTCGCTAGAACCGGCAGCAACCCAGGCCTGCCATGTCCCCAAACCAGCTCTCTCAGCAGCGCCGGAGGCGGTGCCATCTCGTTTTTTGCTTTTGCGCATGCGCAGAAGTTGTGCAAATGTGCACACCCGAGCAGCGTGCCACTGAGCAAACCAGCAGCGAAAAAAAGCGGAACACACCCTTGGTTTAAACTATGTGGATAAAACTTCATCCCTAAGGTGATAGAGGAATTTTGTACAGCCCAAGTTTGGGAAGGCATCGCATGGCCAGCAACTGCCTCATGAAGGGCCAGGCCATATGTGACTCATCAGCGGTGGGAGGAAAAACATGGCAAAGGTCAGCTGGGGGCAGGGGGAAGGCAACAGGGACACTAAAGTGCAGGGTAGTGGGGGGTGCAGGACACAGCGCAGAGTGGTTAAATGAGCAGGGGGGAGATAGGTGGGTGTGGGGGGATTGAAGCAGAGGTACTTACGCCATGACATCACTGTAATTTAGGAAAAATGACACAGCTGGCAAACTGCTACTTAATGGATTTCATTATTTCATTTCATTCATTTTCAATTGGAGCAGAACTAGGGGTAAATTATGGAAGAGCAAAAGGGGTCTTGGGGGTCCTAGTCTCCACTACTCTACATGCTATATTAAGCCTCTTCCTCCCATTAATATTGTATGCCACAGCAGTGTTAATTCAATCACAATGGCCCTACTGGTAATAAATAGTTATATGCCCCCAATTGGGCAAAAAAAACCAAGATCAGATTCTCATAGGCTGAACTGGAAACTTATGCTGCTGACTTTATATAGTATCCAAATTTGCAGACCTGAGAGACTTCAATGTTAGACAGCCTTCAGCCAAAAGCTCTACATTTTAAATGGTGCCCTTGAAAGTGACCACCCAGCTGAATTCACCTACCTATCTGGCTTATAATGACTGCTATTGACTATATAATTGTCTCTCGCACGCAAAATGTCGCGATGCGAACCGGTGGGGAAGGTAAGTGGAACCCACCCCTGCCCAGGACGTATTGGACAATTTTACATCTCCCTGCTGCTTTCAGTTATCAACCCTGCTACAACATATGTTGCTGGATTCTATGCAGCAGTGCTCCAAATTGGTTGATGGGCTGTGCCATAAACCAGACTTCATGAGTATTTATTAGAATGCTCTGTTAGTCTTCCACATACTAACCTTTTATGCTCCCCTACACCCATCTAATGCTCCTAACTCTTATTTTAGATTCTTAAAGACTTTTATGTATACTTTCTGTTTAGTATCTCCTAGTTTTTCATCATTTTTAGACTCTGATGTAACTTCCTTGCTTCTATTCTTTTTAAATGACTGTACCCTATCCTCCTCCTTATACAGATCTTTGATTGTAATTAAGATTTGATTTGACATGAAGCAGAGGCAAGTGCAGCAGGTCAGGAGAAGCATGAGGTCCTGGCTTAATGAATGCAACCAGGACCACTAAAACTGCCATTGCAAAGTGGTGTGGTCACATGGTGTTTCACCTAATGACTGCATCACTTAGCAGTGAAAATTCTGGGTCTAATTAGGGTTGTTAAGCAGGGGCTACCTGTACATACTTCAAGTTCATTCTGGCATTTTTTGAAGTCTTTTACAATAGTGGACTGTGAAACAAGCATACAAGTAAATATATGTAAGATCATCTGATTATAAATGATAGCTGAAGGGCATCCAATGGCATGAGTTACTCAAGATTGATTCACATTGGAAAGTAAAATCTTACCTTTATTTTATTTAATTCATTTTTTGGAATATCAAAACATACGCCCTTAACACAAGAAAGAGACAGAATATCAGTCATTGAAAAAATTCAAAACTCTTTAAGGAGCAGGATACTTGCATTAATATACATGTTTCAAAGCAACAGATTAGTCAAGAACACCTGTATTTAATCTACTGTCCTAGTTATAATAGTTGACCCACACAGGAGTCCTGAATTGTAATTTATTCATAAATTATAAACAACCATTCAAGTCCGGGTTTTTTCTATTTAAATCCAAAACTCTCTTCTGGATAAAATTATCTAGTTGTATAAATCTTCCCCAATATCTTATTGACACTGTATGCCTGATTTAAGCTTCTTCACTTATTACCGGATTAGGCAAGAAAGGAAGCAATTACTAGAAGAAAATTTTCAAGTAACACCTATAAACTGTATAGGCAGAAAAAAAATGTTTCTTACCATTTTTCCTTTGAGAAAACACATTCTGGATATTTTGTTGTCGATGTCCTCACCCAATTGTTCTTTCAGACCCCGCCAAGCATAGCCAGTGGCATGCATTTCTACCGAGCACTGAAGTATCATGGTCACATAACCCTTTGTTAAAAAAAAAATCAGTGATATACATTTATAATACAGAGTGCAATTATTAGTGCATATACAAAGACACCAATTACTAAAACTATTACCCTATTGACTAATCAATTAAACTATTGATTAAAGAATGCCGAAAGATCTGCGAAACAATTTTTTCAGTGAGCAGAGGGTGAACAACTGAAAAATGGGATAACAGCCGGCCAGGAAACATAATAATCAATCAAAAAAGGAAATACATAGAATATACAGTAGAAACATAGGGCTGGAAGGGACTTCGGAGTACAACCCCTCCCTTGCTCAAGACAGAAGACCCAATACCATCCCAGTCAAATGGTTGTCAAATTATACATGTATATGTATCTCTGAATGTGTTCATCAACAGCGTAAGGATAATAGTCAACTATTTTAAATTTACACTGCTTTTACTTCATGAAACACATTTAATACTTCTTGAGACTGAAGCCATTGATTTGTAATATAGGAAACTCCAATTCTTAATTGTAAATTTCTTATACAATTACCATATTTATTTTTATAATTTCTTAAAATCTCTTTGAAATACATTCAAAATCACAGGTTTTAGAGGCAAGGAAGGCATTTGGACCAAACAGGAAACATATGAAGTTTTAACTGAATATATTGCCATTTCAATTGTTTTGGCACATTCCTTGTGGTTTTAAAAAATTTTTTAAAGTATCATCAATTACTGATTACATATCTTATTTTATCCCATGTTTTGCAAAGAAAACATTTTTGCTGATTTTTTTTTTTTAATAGGGTAATTCCACCAAGTCAAGTTTACGTGACAGCTAAGGTTATATTTGAATTTCTTACCCTGTAATGACTAAATGTATTTAAACGCCTTCATTGTAGGAAATATTAAATAATTCCAGGAATATTTACTTAACTTTGGAGACACAATGCTTTTTACGACTTTATACCAATTTACTAGCTACAGTTATACTTGGATAGATTAGAATAATCCATGCCCTGGTAGCATCCTGCCAATTGCCATCAAGGTCATCTTCCTTACTCTCCTCCTCAGTACCCACCCATGTACTAACTAAGCTTCTATACCCAGGAAGATTGGCCAGTCAAATCCTTAAAGATGTTGGTATTCACCTAGTTATTCAACACCACCAGTGGGGAAATCACTGCCAAAGGAGAAACTGTTTATATTTTCTTAATTGTGATTAAAAACTGTACCTGTAAAGGCCTCTTTGAAAACATATGCATAAATTTTAAATGATTCCTCAGGTTACACATATTGCATTAGGAAAATCAGGATGTGCATAAGTAACTATTAAACTCCGTGTATTTATTACCGCATCAGAGTTGAGCAAAGAGCGCTGTTCAATAGCTGTAGCTCCTGAGATATGAGCCAGGGCTGCAGCCAGAGCTTCCACAGCCCCCTTTTCTTCTATTAGCTGTTCAGCAGATTTTCTGAAGTAGTCAATGGCAGATGGAGGAACAGAATCCAAAGATCTGAATGAAAAATTTTAAAGAATAAATATTTACAAAACCACTAAAATGAACAACGAACCATTTATGAAACGTTCAAACAGAAACTAATGTACAGTGGTAGCAGCATCCATATAACACACATGGGGGGGGAAAAAAGAGTGGGGATTCTGTCATAAAGCTGCTTATGTCATTTCAGATACTAACTTTTACTTAGTATTTAGGATTAACGTACCTGATTGCATCTTTACTGGAAGCTTTAATTATGTCTGTTGCTGTAGGAACACCTACACGTTTAAATGTAATGCCCTGAAAATAGAAGGCACACTATTTCACTGACAAAAGTTGGTCAGAAAACTAGTCCTAAACACTTTAGTTAAAGTGGTAAAAAGTACTTTAAAGACTTATACGGCTTTTTAAAAAATTACAACATAGAGCAGTGGTTCTCAACCTTCCCAATGCCGCTCCACCCCACCCCGTCGCTGTGACCCCCGCTCCGCCGCCGCCATTTGGGTTCTTTTACCCTTTGCGCATGCGCAAAGCGTTCTGTGCATGCGCAGATGGTAAAAGAACCCAAATGGCGACGTCCGGACGAAGTCTCCCGACCCCTGTGAAAGGGTCGTTCGACCCCCATGTTGAAAACCGCTGACATAGAGAGATGTCAGAACTTCCACTAAGAAATTCAGAAATAATTACCGCTTTTTGTTCTACTTGTTTCAGCTGATAATCTTCCCTGCGTTGATAGAAACAGATACAGATCCCAGTCCGTCCAGCTCGGCCTGTGCGTCCAGAGCGATGAATGTAAGACTCTACATCCTTTACAAAGAAACATTCAAATGATATGCATGTTGCAGAAAAGCCAACATTTTACTTACAAATATACAGAATGGTATACTCTTTAAAATACTCTATTAATGAGAGCAGAAAAATGAAATGAAGCTACCTTTGTGTAAACTATGAATTGCCTCAACAGAAAATTATTTATGTTACCATTGTGTGACATTTATAGTGAGAATTCAACAAATTTTAAGAATGTTAAAATTAATAGATTAAAAAAAATCTACTTAGAAACCACTTGAACAGCAAGATGATATTTGAATACATTTACACCATTATAGGTAGAATTCATGAAGAATTACAAAGTATTCATGGATCTGCCTGGAGTAATAGCTGCTTTGGAATCCTTGTAAAACATTTGGGATTTGGCCCACCCTCACACCCCAACATCCTGATAAGACAGTATAGCAAGTTTTAGCTAGCAGTCGAAGAGACAGAATAAAGTTCTATTTTTGAAGAAATAAAAATACTTTTCCAACTTTCTCACTTCAACTGTGCTGAGTTTTCCAGCAGAAAAGGCAAAGCAACTCAAATGAGGATCCCAAGTCCTCTTTGCAGCAAGCTTTAACAATTTTTTTGTGTCACTTTAACCTTTTGGTACAAATAACTTTTCCCTCTGCCCAAAACCAGTTATTTTACCTTTGGTGGGGAACCTTGTATTACCAGATCAACTTCTGGAATATCTAAGCCACGGGCAGCCACATTAGTTGCAACCAGTACTCCAAAGGCTCCGTTACGAAAGCCTTTCAAAGTGACCTCTCTTTGCTTTTGTGGAATATCACCATGTAAAGATTGTGCATCCTGCAAATATAGAAGAAATAAATTAAAGAGAATTGTCCAAATAACAGGACTGATTTCCCTTAATTCAACTCAAATATCAAAATCTTTGCTTGACAAGACTATGTTAGAGTTAACTCCAAATATTCTGAAGGCTAAACTGCCTCAAGACAAAAGCACTGTAGATAACATCGTAATACCACATCTTAGAATTAGAAAAGGCTCACCAGAAGTTTCCATATTTTCCTTCAACTAAACTCCAGGATGTTATTCATTGCAGAGCTAAACTTTCTTTTCCCTTGTTTTGGTGTCCTTTTGAATGATACCTGCTTATGTCTCATCTACTCGACCTCTCCTCTACTGCTGCTGCTCACAGTGACCGACTGCAGCCAATCTGCACCCAATTCCTGGATGTCAATTCTGCCTCTTCCCTTGATTCTGACACCTATCTCTCAAATATGTGGAAAGAATTTTACTCCAATGACTACGGCTGCCACCCCAGAATACTCCCCCCAAAAACATTTAGAACATTTGGAAAATCAGAAAGTAACGTTTAGAAACATTATTAAAGAACAACTGAGGTATATTAAAACAAAGAGGAAATAAATACAATATGGAAATCGGTCACAAGCCTTATTTTACTTGAACTCTATACGTCAGGTTTTGTATTCAATTATATTAGATCACAAACTGAACAAAAACTATATATAAATGGAAATTGGGATTGGTATTAAAACTATCCTTTGGAAAAAAGATAAAGCTTCAAGGGGGAGAAATCAAGCACAGAAGAGGTCAAGTCTCACTCAACAGCAGAAAAGTAGCGAAGGTCAGATAAGCACAGAAAATTGTGTTCAGAAACTTTTGAGGGATCAAGAGGTATTGCAGTTATGGATCGTAAATAATCTTATAATCAAAGCTTAAAAAAGGAAAAGAGAGGATCAATCAGGTTGTGAATTTGAAAGTATTTTGAAACAAATTGCTCTAATGAATATTCCATATCTGAATAAGTTGTTAATCACTCTCTTGTGTTCTATTATATTTAAGTATAAGAGCCGAGGTGGCACAGCGGTTAGAGGCAGGTACTGCAGGCCACTTTAGCTGACACTGATCCGCAGCGGTTCAAATCTCACCGGCTCAAGGTTGACTCAGCCTTCCATCCTTCCGAGGTGGGTAAAATGAGGACCCAGATTGTTGGGGGCAATGTAAAATATATACATTGCTTACTGGTGTAAACCGCTTAGAGAGTGCTTGCACTGTGAGGCGGTATATAAATCTCACAAAATAAAATAAAATAAAATAAATAAATAAATAAATAAATAAATAAATAAATAAATAAATAAATAAATATTTATTCCTTTTCATACTTTTGGGTCACTCTACCTGTTTTATTGAGGCATTAAGAGCCAGTTCAGTTGCTTCTTTTTTTGTCTCACAAAATATTATGGTTCGTCCATGAGTCCCGCTGTAGACTTGAACGACATCTCCAATCACTGCAGCTCTTTGGGACCAATGACATTCGATGGCTAAATGCTGCCAAAGCAAGGCGGTATTCATTAGCAATGAGCAAAGAGAAAAGGATGGGGGTGATAGACATAAAAAATGTGAAATTCTGGTTGCACATTCATGCCCGCCATCTCAACACTTTCTACTAGATCCTACGGACACCCTTAGAAAGGGGTGTGTATGCATACATGTTCATAATTTCCATCCAGATGCAGTTAGTGTTAATCTTATGCTATTATAAAAAGTTAATTTACCTCTACAGTCATAGCAGTTTTTTTAGTCTTCTTTCCAATAAGATCAACTTGCTCATATTTGGATCTCATATATTTCTTTGCTACGTTGTAAACCCACTGAGGGCAAGTTGCAGAAAACAAGAGTGTCTGTGGATTATCTTCGGAATCTTAAACAAATAAATAACACATATAAACATTTAGAAAATCCATATACATGCTCATAAAAGAGCAAAGCAAGAAACATTTATATGATAGTATCTAGAAATATACATTCTTTGAATCTGAATGCCCAGCTTTCAGTTTGCATCATGCCATTTGAAAAACTCAACAGATTGCAGATTTCAAACATTCCCCAAATGAGCAAAGTAGCATCCAATGATTTGAATTCACAATGTTTTGTACATCTCTAATCATTGCTAGTGTCAGGGTTCCAAACAGCATCCAAAAGTAAATCAGAGTCCGAGTCAAAGTATTCCTCAAAGTCCCAATTTATTCTCAGAGCCATGTTGGCACATCTGGGTGAAACCCGAATCTGAAGTCCCTAGGGTTTCACCACCCAGTTGAAAGTTCAAACTCCTGCCCCCCACACCCACAAGTTCATCACGTTCTCCAATCATGAAGTGCCAGGCTGGCAGAATCCACCCATCTCCTTCCGTGCAGGTACGCAGAGACAAAGCATGACCTTGACTTTCTAGAAAGGAATTTGTTATGGCTACATGCTAACAACCTCATACTATTCCCCCTCCCATTTTCCCACAATAGAAAATGCATGATATAGTAGTATATAGTATGGCAGGCCAAAGAGTTAAAATAAAATGGCTTCGGCCTGACAGCTATGTAAAATATAATCAACAAGAGAACACATCTCAGAATAAAAAGCAAATTGATAATATGTATGCTGTCATTATTGCCAAATACTTCCAATACTTTTGGATGAGCCAGCAAGAAAAGAAATAAGGGAATAAATTATAATGGCTTTTAGTATACAGGTGATCCTCGCTTAACTACTACTCATTCAAACTTGCAATGTCTCTGAATACAATCTTCAAAAGTTTTGGCTATTGCAACATCCCTATCACTGGTCACTATTTGTGACATTTTCCACCAATTTCCTACAAGCAAAGTCAGTGGAGAACCAATAGAGTCACAAATGATGACATGATGTCCTTGCTTAACAATGGCATGGGATTCTCTTACAAGACTGCAATTAGGAAGCACTAGAATGGCTGTTGTTAACCAATGCAGTCATGTGACATCCCATTTTACAACCACGTCGTTTAGTGATTTTAATTCTACTCCCAATTGCCTTTGATAACCCAGGTTATTTTGATACAGGTTTTTAACTACATTCCAGTTCTTTATATTCAGGCCCTATGACACATTACAACTGGCTCCAAATTAAATTAAATTAAATTTACCGTATGAAGTTAGATTTGACATAGAACCAGTGATCGAATGGACCAACTGGTTTTCCTAGTCCTGCACTTAATCCCTTACATATTCTCTGAGCATTAAAACCCAGGAACAGAAGATTCCAAAATGGAACAGATACACAGACAACATGCTTACCTTTCTTGTAAGAATTCACTAAGATTTCTTCTACTTGTTCAGCAAATCCCATATCCAACATCTGATCAACTTCATCCAAGACGACATGTTTCAATTTAGAAATGTCCAATTTATTATTTTGGAGGTGATCTTTTATTCGACCAGGAGTTCCAACCAGGATGTCAATGCCATTTCTAATTAGATCCACTAGAAGGAATTTTAACATGTTATATATCAAACTTAATGCTTAACTTTAAAAAATATTGTAAGGCCAATGTTCTGAAATCTGTCAGCATTACCGTATTTTTCGGAGTATAAGACGCACCTTAGTTTTTGGGGAGGAAAATAGGGGAAAACAATCTGCCTACCAGGAATTCATCTGGCTAGCATCCTTAGTCTGGTCAGCTTCAGCACATTATTTTATCCCCTGGTTAGGACTTAAAAAAACCTTCTTCTGAGAAAGTAACAATGAAAGAGCATGCAAGCCAGTAAGAGCTGGGAAGATCGTTAGCACCTAGTTAGGGCTAGAAAAAAACTTATTCAGAGCAAGTAGAGCAATGAAAAACCCTGCAAAGACTTAGGACTTAAAAAAACCTTCTTCTGAGAGAATAACAATGAAAGAACCTGCAAGCCAGTAAGAGCTGGGAAGATAGTTAGCACCTGGTTAGGGCTAAAAAAAACTTATTCAGAGCAGCTTCAGCACATTATTTTATCTCATGGTTAGGACTTAAAAAAACCTTCTTCTGAGAGAATAACAATAAAAGAGCCTGCAAGCCAGTAAGAGCTGGGAAGATAGTAAGCACCTGGTTAGGGCTAGAAAAAAACTTACTCGGAGCAAGTAGAGCAATGAAAAAAAATTCTGCAAAGACTTAGGGCTGGAAAAACATTCTTTGGAGAGAGTAACAATGAAAAAGCCTGCAAGGTAAGAGCTGGGAAGATCTGTTAGCACCTAGTTAGGGCTGTATAAGAAACCCAAATTTTCAGCCACTTTTAGGGAGGAAAAAGGTGCGTCTTATACTCCGAAAAATACGGTACTTATAAGTTTGAACTATATTAGTCACCAAAAAAGTTCCAACTATTTTAATCTTTGTGTGCTTAATATATATTCTAAATAATTTTACAAATATAAGAATCTAAAGCCACAATGAACATTTACTTTAAACTAAGGACCACTCTAAAGTATCTAAAGCATCACACTAAAACGTTCCTTCAAGTATGCATAAAATTAAATTGATTGTTTCACATTGGTATGTTTTCAGCTATTTCAAATAACACATTAAAATAACTTGTTACAATTTATTTACATTTCTGAGTCCAACAAATGAACATGATGCATTACAATAGTTTTTTAAAAAGTATTATGGAGTAATATGATGCACATTTTAAAAAAACCCCGATACAGACAGTTTAAAAAAAGGTATTTTTAAATTGAAATGTTATATCCTCAAAAAGCAACTTGTACTTTCTTACACTGTCCATTATACGCCGTTCCTCCATAAAAACAAGCCACGGTAAGTTTCTTTGTAATATCTTTGAAGTCTCTGGCAACCTGCATTGCCAATTCTCTGGTTGGAGTCAGAACTAGTACCTAATTACAAACAAAGAATTATTTGTGGATTCTTGTACAATTAGACAGCACTAAGAGCAAGGTGAATCATCCTCCCCCATGCCCCAAACATAATAAAGATGTTAAGGCAAATAGATCTGCAGCCCACCATGATGAGAGCAGCATCACTATGTACTTCTCATGTATATGAGTGATTAATGTATTTTTGTCCCCCCCACTCAAGTTTGTAATTCTATTGTGACTTCATTACCTTTGGTGAGCGGCCTCTTTTTCTTTCCTGTGGATCTCTATCAAGTTTTTCAATTAATGGAATGGCAAAGGAGAATGTTTTCCCTGTTCCTGTCCGAGCTTGGGCAATTACATCTTTGCCTTCAAACACTGGCTTGAAAGTCTTCACTTGTACTGGAAACAGGTAGGTGACACCACGAGCTGTGGAAGAATACTATTAGATTTTCTTTAGAAAAATATATGTTTATCATGATTAGCCCTTAATTTTTCTGTAACAAAACTTTTTAAAAAATACATGAGAATATGCTAGAGACATTTTTATTAAATAACGTATTTTTCAGAGTATAAGCACCTTTTTACCCCCAGAGTATAAGCACCTTTTACCCCCCAAAAGAGGGTGAAAACTTGGGTGCATCTTATACACCGAATGTAGCCCCATTCAGCCACCCCCACCCTTTGGCTTCTGCCTCCCAGCAATTTACCTCCTTGCAGCAAACAGCGCAGAGCCTGATTAGCACAAGCAACTGATTATCAGCATCCCGACCACCAGCTCATTGAGCTGCAGGCAGGCCCACGTGCTAACATGAAAGTGAAACTAAAACTGCAAGGAGGCAAATTGCTGGGAGGTAGAGGCAGAATTTTATTTTCTTCTGCTAAGCAGTTGCTGAAACTGGATGCAAGGAGGTAAGTCAATAACTATAAATGTCTATAGAGTGTTCAAATTATTAGATTTTTTTTTAAAGACTGCTTTATTGTTCTAGACAACTTAACAAAATGAAGCTTTTTAAAATAAATGCTTGATCTGAAGAGGCCCAGTGCTATGTATCTTCTTTTAAATAGCAGAGAATAATGTATACTTCAAAAAGCCACATCAATTTTAACAGCATCTGTACAAGTATAATCTGAAATGTAACAGTGTCCTGTTTAGTATTAAGATAAGGCAGCTAAGTTAAACCCTGACTTAGTCATGTTTGGAGTAGATCTATTTAAATAACTGGGAGGAGTTAGTGCGACTACATTTAAGAAAACTTTCTGGCATTAATATACTGCCATAATGTACATTTCTCCGATTCTTTGCTATTTCTATGGGTCAGGCTCACATGCACAGAAATACATAGCAAATACTGTATATCATCTGTACTGTTTGCTGGGAGGCAAATTGGTGGGAGGCAGAGGCAGATTTCCCCCCCTTGTTTTCCTCCCCCAAAACTAAGGTGCGTCTTATACTCTGAAAAATATGGTACTTTACAAATTACTACACTCAGTCACATGGAGTACATCCAACTCCAGCATTCTACCTAAAAGCAACAATATCCATCAGATCTATGAATCAAATCTTCCTTCCTTCTTCTTCCTAGAACAGTGTTTCTCAAACTCAACAATTTTAACATGTGTGGACTACAACTCCCACTTTCAGCCAACATAAAGTTAAAGTCCACAAATCTTAAAGTGGCTAAGACTGAGAAATGCTGTCCTAGAAATTTACCCAGATAGTTAATCCCATAGATCATGGCATATATTTTTTTATTTTGTCCTGAGGCTACAACTAATTGCTGAACTCTAGAATGATTTAAAAAAATGCCTGGAGACAACTTCCCTACAGAAATATGCAAAATATCAATTGTAAAAGGTTTTGATACTACTCAGGTGTTTCCACCAAGAAATTATAGATCTCTTATCATTTTTAACCAAGCTATATATAGTTTGCATATCTACATGAAATGTTGTATGTGGCACCAAACATTATTATTCCTCAACTTTTATCTCTGAGCTTTTCTAAAAAACATGAAATTTATTCGTGAGTTTACATGATCTAGTAAGACTCATAGTAACATCAGAATATGCCAAAATTTGACCCCTTACTTCCAAAAGGAAAAAAAATTAACATATTCACTTGAAAACCAAGTTAACTTCTATGCAAATCTTTTGCAGACAGTAACTCATCAATGAATTTAGGAATATTTCAATTATACCAATTCTCATTTGCTAACGTCAAATCCTCTCATGCAGAGATCATCAGGCTACCAGATTTAGAAAATAAGTGAAAATTTGCTTCGGGCTGAAAACATTCAATGGGTATACCTTTCAGAAGATCAAGGGTTGCTTTAGAGATATCAAAATTAGCAAAAGCACCTTCCTTTTGTTCTGCTGTTAGTTCCTATTTTAAACAAAAATTAAAAGCAGTTACAGAAAGTGTAAGATTTTAATTCCAAAAAATATTTAAAGAACTGAAAGAAAAAAAAGCATCTACAGTACTCAATACCCACTTTCAAATATTCCCAGGGGAGAAAAATTAAATGCAACTATTGTTATAATTTCTTTACAGAGCAATAATGTATGCATGTGTGTAATAAATAACGTAGATGTGCTAAGAATGTTAAATACAAAATGCACCAAAGATAAACATCAGAAATACAAAGAGTAGGAAAATATAAAATAATGGAGGATAAATACTAACAACTGTGTTTTGATATGTTCTGCATGGTAGCATACACCATATGGAATATGACAAAGAACACTGGTAAGTCTAAAAGGTTGCTTTCGGTTATTAATACACAGAGATCTATTATTTCATAACTTTAGGATCTGATTACTGTTGAGTTTAACAAACATATGAACCTGCCTGTTAAGTTACATCACTTGTCCACTGAACTTAATATTGAAGATTGACAGTTCCTTAATAATGATGTGAGTTGCTGGATCAAGAGGTTCCGCTCACTCATGCCCTGATCTTCTCCAGGGTGAACTACTGTAATGTGCGCTGCATGGGGCTGCCCTTGATGAGCATGCAGGTGCTTCAGCTGGTGCAAAATGCAGCAGTGCAGGCAGTTATGTGTGTTCCTAGAATGGCACACATTATATCTCTGATCTGCGAGCGGCATTGGCTGCCGGTTTGCTTCTGGGTCAAATTCAAAGTGCTGCTTAAAGCCCTTCGTGGCATGGGGAAGGTTATCTGAGGAATTGCATCTTTCAAACTACATCTACCTGTCACATGAGATCCAGCAGGAGTTGCATGCTCCAGGCTCTGTGTCCTAAGCAGCTATTTGATGGGTCTTTTCTGCCATGGCACCTACTCTGTGGCACATCATTCCCAACTACCCCCGAGGTGAGATTGGAACCCTCCTTGATGTTCCTCTACAGAAGTCCCTTAAAACATGATTATGTCAACAGGCTTAGGGGTCTCACAGGAATGGAGATTTAATGAGGTGGCTAGATTGTATATAACAGTGATGGCGAACCTTTTTTGGTTCGCGTACCAAAAAGGGGGGGAATGCGGGGATCACGTGTGTGCGTGCCCACACCCATAATTCCATGCACCCCCGCGCATGCGCGCATGACCCCCCCCCCGCTCCTAGCATGCAATGGCACGCCCATTTTTTGCTCTCTCCAGGCTCCAGAGCCTTTCTAGGAGCCTGGGAAGGGCGAAAACGGCCTTCCCTACCCCCTCTGGAGGCTGGAAACAGCCTGTTTCCTGACTCCCAGTGGGCCCAGAAGGCCCGAAAATCAACCGGCCGGTGCGCACATGTGCGCCAGACCTGAGCTCGCGTGCCCACCGACATGGCTCCGCATGCCACTTGTGGCACCCGTGCCATAGGTTCGCCATCACGGGTATATAACATCTATGCTCTCCCTACCCGGTTTTTTTACTTAATATTATTTTAATTTTAGAGTATTTTTATAATTATTTTTTACGGTTTTATGTACACCATCCAAGAAGAGTCACATTTCGGTGAGATGCACGGCAATAAATATGTCTGATAAGTACCGTATTTTTCGGAGTATAAGACGCACCGGAGTATAAGACGCACCTTAGTTTTTGGGGAGGAAAATAGGGGAAAACAATCTGCCTACCAGGTATTCATCTGGCTAGCATCCTTAGTCTGGTCAGCTTCAGCACATTATTTTATCCCCTGGTTAGGACTTAAAAAAAACCTCCTTCTGAGAGAATAACAATGAAAGAACCTGCAAGCCAGTAAGAGCTGGAAAGATCATTAGCACCTGGTTAGGGCTAAAAAAAAACTTATTCGGAGCAGCTTCAGCACATTATTTTATCCCCTGATTAGGACTTAAAAAAACCTTCTTCTGAGAGAATAACAATGAAAGAGCCTGCAAGCCGGTAAGAGCTGGGAAGATAGTTAGCACCTGGTTAGGGCTAGAAAAAAACTTCTTTGGAGCAAATAGAGCAATGAAAAAAAATTCTGCAAAGACTTAGGGCTGGAAAAACATTCTTTGGAGAGAGTAACAATGAAAAAGCCTGCAAGGTAAGAGCTGGGAAGATCTGTTAGCACCTAGTTAGGGCTGGAAAAAAAAGCTACATTCGAAGTATAAGACGCACCCAAATTTTCAGCCACTTTTAGGGAGGAAAAAGGTGCGTCTTATACTCCGAAAAATATGGTAAATGTCTTTTTAAAAATATGTTTTATTGGTACATTTTTTCTTTAAAAACATAAAAAATTCCATGTCTATCTGAACAGCGTGTTGTTTGGGCATAATTAATTTTGAGTAAAGGTACAACAATAACCATAATCATACTAGTAATCTTAATAAACATATCAATATTAATCACAAAATAATAATACAATTGGTTTGTCCATCTTGCAATATTTTCAATACACATTTTTATTATCTCTTTAAATTCTTTTTAAATTCTAACCTCTGTTTCTGTTAGTTAACCATTGGTAAAATATATCCTATGTTAAAAAGTATTCTGTTTCTTCCTTTTCTTTTACATTAAGTGTCAGTCTATCCATTTCAGCATATTCTAATATTTTTTTATTACACTTTCATAAGTAAATGTCTTGTTGCAGTATAGATAGTCTACATTTAGAGACAATTGGGACTGGCTACTTGGTTATTAAGTGAAGCAGTCACTAAGTGAAACTATAATTGCACTTCAGCTTTCCTTTGCTTTACAGGTAAAGGTCATATATGCAAGTATTGGTCACAAAGTTACTTTTTCATCATTATTATAATCAAACAGTCCCTAAAACAAGGACTACCTATTAAACATCATAAGAAAGTGGCTCTATATCTTAATATTAATATACTATATTTGAAACCAGAGAATGAGATGTGCAGGCTGATTTTATGCTTTTTATTCAAACTCCCAGTCTATAAAATCATGTTTTTATAATCTCAAAAATACTTAATATTCAAATAGATATGCACATAAAAATTACACTAATGAGTCATCAGGATTACGGTTTGCCCTGACATAGCTGTAAAATGTCTGATCTTTCTTCTTTGTAGTATTGACATTCTAAATAAAAGATATTTAGTACAGAGAATAAATAATCTCACCTGATCTTGATCACTTTCACATTCTGTATGTGAACCTTCGCAAGAATTATCCTTCTTTTTTGAGTGCTTTACCCCATTACTCATGTGAGATATTGAATTGCATTCTGAAATTACATCTTCATTTTTATCAGCCATTTCTTTCTTTTTTTTGCTTTTCTTTGCTTTTGGTGGCTCTAACTCCAAATCCAGTAATTCAGTCTCGGCTAATGTATGCTTTTTCAGTTTCTGCTTTTTTGCTTTATCTTTTTTATCCTTCTGTAAAGCAAGCATATTAAAGAAAAATATTCAAATTATTAGACATACTTTCTTCAAACCCCCACAAATCATTTTCATAACATTTATTACAATGTTAGGAATATAATTTTATACAGAAGAAACTAAGCAGAACAGAAATCATTGCCACAGACATGTTGTTACGTTATTGAGGTAGACAAGATGCATAAAATGGAAAATGTGTTTTGTTTTGGATCTGAGACAAACACACTGCAATTTGAATTACACACCAGCAAAACTCAAAGATGGTGGTTCTGGGTTTTGGCTGAGACAAAACCTATAAGGATCTTAAGGTATGAGCAGGACATATTTTGCATACCTCTTCTTTTTTGTTTGTTTGTTTGTCAAAAACAGATCATGCCAGACTAATCTTATTGCATTCTTTGACAAAGTGACAAAATTAGTGGAGCAGAGAAATGCTGTGGATATACAGTAATTTACTTGGACTTCAGTAAGGCATTTGATAAAGTAGACCATAACCTACTACTAGAAAAAATAGAAAAATGTGAGTTAGACAGCAACACCACCAGATGGATTCGAAACTAGCTGACCAACCGCACTCAACGTGTAGTCCTCAATGGAACTGCATCTACATGGAGGGAAGTATGCAGTGGAGTACCCCAAGGCTCTATTTTAGGCCCAGTACTCTTCAACATCTTCATCAATGACTTGGACGAGGGGATAGATGGGAACTCATCAAATTTGCAGATGACACCAAACTGACAGGAATAGCCCACACTCCAGAAGATAGGCTCAAGATACAGAAGGAACTTGACAGACTTGAACATTGGGCACTATCTAACAAAATGTAATTCAATGGTGAAAAAAGTAAGGTTCTACATTTAGGCAAAAAAAAAAATGCACAGGTACAGTATATGTGGTACCTTGCTCAATAGTAGTAACTGTGAGGGACCTTGGAGTCCTAGTAGACAACCATTTAAATATGAGCCAGCAGTGTGCAGCAGCTGCCAAAAAAGCCAGCACAGTTCTAGGCTGCATTAACAGAGGGATAGAATCAAGATCACGTGAAGTGTTAATACCACTTTACAATGCCTTGGTAAGACCACACATGGAATACTGCATTCAGTTTTGGTCGCCACGATGTAAAAAGGATGTTGAGACTCTAGAAAGAGTGCAGAGAAGAGCAACAAAGATGATTAGGGGACTGGAGGCTAAAACATATGAAGAACGGTTGCAGGAACTGGGTATGTCTACTTTAATGAAAAGAAGGACTAGGGGAGACATGATAGCAGAGTTCCAATATTTCAGGGGCTGCCACAAAGAAGAGGGAGTCAAGCTATTCTCCAAAGCACCTGAGGGTAGGACAAGAAGCAAAGGGTGGAATCTAATCAAGGAGAGAAGCAACTTAGAACTAAGGAGAAATTTCCTGACAGTTAGAACAATTAATCAGTGGAACAGCTTGTCTCCAGAAGTTGTGAATGCTCCAACACTGGAAGTTTTTAAGATGTTGGATAACCATTTGTCTGAAGTGGTGTAGGGTTTCCTGCCTAAGCAGGGGTTTGGACTAGAAGACCTCCAAGGTCCTTTCCAACTCTGTTTTTCTATTCTATTCTATTTTTATGGCCTATGTTCTGACTTTCCCAGATCCTCCCTTCCTTTTATGCTCCTCAGTTCCTTCCTTTTATGCAGCAAACCTGAATCCAAGAATGGCATTATCTACCTGGCCCAGGCAACCTGCAACTCTTGCCTTGATCTTCCCAGGACCATCCTTACCTTTACCACTCAACCACTATGGCTGAATTAAAGCATGGAATATACAACTCACCCCCCCCAAAAAAAATTCTTTTCCCTCATCTCTGCTGCCCCAATGGCCACTGCCCCGTCTCACAAATTCTACCCTGACACACATCTGCTTAGGACACAGGTGCTTTTAATTCATACCAAGACCAAATCCGTTTGCATCTGCTCTATGTCCAGATTATCCAGAATTGCTGGCTCTGTGCATTAAATGTCCCAAAGGTGCTTTTTCAGGAGGCAACTGGACTTTCTTGTTTTTTCTTTGAAGACCATTTTGCTTCTCATCCAAGAAGCTTTTTCACCTCTGACAGGATAGTGGGGAATGGAAGGATTTATATTCCTTGCAGATAGCTGGTAATTTGCATCCTTTTGAAGCACTTGGAGGTTTATCTGTGTCCTCAGGGTCACTGAATGGTGTGGGAGCAGGGATGGGTTTCCAGAGGAAAAATTGCAGACTACAGGAACCAGGAGCACTACTCAGGTGACCCTGAAGGATGCAAATTACCAGCTGTCTGTAAGGAATATAAATCCTTCCATTCCCCACTATCCTGTCAGACCTGAAGAAGCTTCTTGGATGAGAAGCAAAATGGTCTTCAAAGAAAAACAAGAAAGCACAGTTGTCTCGTGAAAAAGCACCTTTGGGACAATCATGACCTGGATGACTGAGAATCTCTACAGACTTTGTGCATTAAATAGTAATTAATGCTCCATCCACAAAATGTACTATTGCCCTAGACATGAAAGATGACATTTAAAGAATACGTAACCCATCAAGTTTTAGAACAGCTATCTTTCTACTAATTAAACAAATGGCACATTTTTCCTTTTGGCATAGATTTCATAATACAGTATTTTACAAGAACAGTTTTAATGCATAATTGAATATAATTGTTAAACAGCCAATGCATTTAAATGATGTATATCAATTTATTATGTTCATTTTGGGGATTTCTTTTTTTCCTTTTATTTCATTTGTTACTATAACTTAATAACTAATTTTATGTTACTTATTTAATTTTACAATATACAAGGCTGCCCAACTCAACACCAATCTGTGCACCTTACAGTAAGAACATAAGAAACACAATTTTTTTAAAAAATAAGAAATTCAAAGACAAATGTTTTAAATTTTAAAATGTTATTTTAACTGGGTCAGGTACATTGTTTTCTCTATTTCTTGTTAAAAATTGTAATATAAGTATTAAAAATATAGGAAACAAAAAAAGTGATTTCTTCTAATTCTTTTTTCGTTGCCAAAATCAACAATAATCAATGTTTCAGTAATATGTTACTATTGTTAAGCAACCAAGTCTGAAAATTAAAGTATCCCCAAAGATGGATATTAAATTAAGGCTCAAAACAAGAAATCATCGCAATGTTATATATTTAAATAAGGCAATTATATTCCCTTCATCCCAACCGATCTTCCTTTTACCCAAACCTAGGGCCTTCCAGATGTATTTTTATTCCAACTCTTGGAATCAATCCAACCTTGGCAACTTTAAGACTTGTGGACTTCAAGTCCCAGAATTCTGGGAGTTGAAGTCCACACGTCTTAAAGTTGTCAAAGTTGGAGACCCCTGACCTAACAGACACCCAAAATATGGGTACAGGAAACTTTATCCAGAGAGAGAAAAATTAGCCAGCTATAAAGTGTTTAGAAAAGCTGAAAATATTCAGAAACAAGTAGAAATATATAGAAATGGAAATGTACTGAATATTCATTGTACAGGACCTTTTACTCACTCTTGGTTTTCTATCACAAAAACAAAAACTTCCATTACGAATACTTTCGCTTATACATAAAATGATATTTGGTGCATTTATTGCCATGCATGCTATTTTTTTTTTACATGCTGATATATAAACCTTGAAATTCTCTGACAAGTTGGCAAAAATAAAAACGGGTGAAATGGTGGGGTTTTAAGAAAGCGGGAGGAGGGATGCATTCTGGCCTTCCGCTCCTCCACGTGTTCGTACTTTTAGCACCAGGACGAAGGAAATAAACAAGCTTGTTACATCTGCACACAGACGGTACATAAAACCTGGATTAGAAAACTTTTTTTTGTGTGGGAAAGAAATAAGATTAAGACGTGAGCCCCTAGTCTTGGTACGTCCGTTATTATGGGGGGGGGGGGAATCAATTTTTGTACAGGAAGAAAGCCCAGGGCAGGGGACGAAAGACGCAAGCCCTACAACGGGGAAGCCCCCGAGCCCTCCGCTTCCGAGCCAGGCCAGGCCAGGCCGACACGCAGCAAGCAGGCCGCTCGGCTCCTCACGCAGCCGCGTCGTTTCCTCGCCCGCTGCCCCGCCTTCGGCCCCTCCTTCCCCGGCCGCTGTTACAGCCGCTGCCGCCACGAGGCCGGCCCGCCGGCATGGGCGCCTACCTTGCTCTTTTTGGGGCGGCCGTTGTGCGTTGCGGCGTCGGGCTCCATGGGGGTCTCGGGCTCCAGGTCGTCCTCGCTCTGGGACTCGAAGCGGGGGGCCGCGGGCATTTCCTGGGACTCTTTGCCGGGGAGGCGATGGCAGAAGCGGCTACTCGAAACCGAGGCCTGCGTGAAAGGAAAGAGCTCCGCCCCGCCGGCCCTGCGGGGGAAAGAGGGGCGGCGCGGGAGGAGGAGCAGCGGCAGAGTAGCAGCGAGGAAAGCGCGCGGCCATGCAAGGGGAGACGGCGGGCGGAGACGAAGCTGTCTCGGTGCCTGCCAAGCGCCTCGCCGGGGCTGCAGGTGCGGCGTCACCCCGCGGAGCAGCCAGGTCGCCCACATGAAAGGCAGGCCCGCCAGGGCATTCCCGGTTGCTGCGGCTGGAGAGAGGCGGCGCTCGTGCTCCGTGAGGGATTCCCCGTCCCTGTGGCAGCGGGGCTGCTTTCGGCGCATCCTGAAGGGGACGTGGGCGAGGTGTGGGCGGGTAGGAATTGGAAAACGTGAGGGGAAAGAAAGAAGAGCAAGTCTTCCCTGTGTTGGAAGAAACGTTCATCTGGGTTCAGTTCCAAGTGGGGAGAAAGACCGTGGAAACATGGAGGCTGATTGGAAAGATTAACAGATTAACAGAGTTGGAAGGGACTTTGCAGGTCATCTAGTCCAACCCCCTGCCCAAGCAGGAGACCCTACATCTGCCTCTACCTAGGATAATGCTGAAGCAGAACCTTTGAGGAGCATGTGGATGTGGATTTTTATAGTGTTTGTTCTACAGCATTTTGTAATTTAGAGCTTGTTTTGTGTATTTTGTTGTCGGATTTTAATTATTTTGTCTCGCAAAGGCCGGCAATGAGTTGGGGTTTTTAAATCTTGTTTAACAAATGTAATTAATCATAGATGCTGGCTTCCTTGGGGTTTTAACAGATTAACAGAGTTGGAAGGGACCTTGCAGGTCATCTAGTCCAACCCCCTGCCCAAGCAGGAGACTCTACATCTGCCTCTACCTAGGATCGAACTCACAACCTCCTGATTGTGAGGCAAGAGGTCCTGGCTTGAATGGATTACCAAATCTGCATTTCTAAAAGTTGGCCCCTTAATTTCTACTGGGGCAGACAGCTGAGATGCCGAGTTTCTGTCTTTAGAAACCTGTTTCTCCTTTAGGGAAATATTTTTAATATTTCATAAATTGTTGCATTCTTTTAAGAGGGGTAAGTGCTAACCTTCACCTGCAAGCTAGAAAGCAGAGGGTTTGCAGACTCTGGTTTGCTGCCAAGATTTGCGAGGTCCGAGGTGGGAGAGAGGCTGAGAACCGGTTTATCCAGGGCTGGAGGCGTTTTGGGAGTGGGCAGCTCGATGCTTATGAACGTGTGTTTTTTTTAGCACTTCCACTGGTCTATGTGAAGGATTCACACACCCGGCTGGGAGTCCTAATTACGTGGGAAGGTAGGTAGGATTAGGTTTTCATAATGATGTTGATAGGAAAGCCTATTACCGTGATGGTGAACCTATGGTACGCGTGCCAGAGGTGGCACGCAGAGCCCTCTCTGTGGGCACGCGCACCGTCGCCAACTGCTCTTCTAGTTTCTGGCAGCTGGTCTTCGCTGGCACTGGACCAGTGGAAAACGCCCCCCAAAACGGGCAAAAACAGGCTGGTTTTCGGGCCTTTTTCAGGCTATTTTCAGGCCATTTTTGGGCCCAACACGGTCTGAAAACGGTCCGAAAAATGGCCAAAACTGGCCAAAAAACAGGCATGTACGCGCCAGCCAGCTGGTCTTCGGGTGTCTGGCGCTCTGGCATACACACGTGCGCGCATGCACATGCACTCCAGTTTGGGCACTCGGTGCTGAAAAGGTTCGCCATCACTGGCCTATTAGCTCTTTAAGTTTACTTTATTGTCATTGCACCTTGTACAATGAAATTAAATCCCATTTTCAGTGTACATTATAACTATAAAAATAAAACACAAACACAATCCTTCACATTCTATAAAATTAAATTGAAAACCTGATATTGCGTTAGTATTGCACTATATAGTAGGGAAAAAATTTCTATTTAAAACTGACTTGATGCAACCAGCTTGTCAGAGAGGGAGGAGGCCCAAACAATGACAAATTTTAGATTAATGAAATATGATAATAAAACTACGTAGAAGCGAAACTGCATGGAAATGGTTGTACCAAAAGGAGTTGAAATGTGAGAAAACTGTAAAAACAATAGGACAATTTCCATGGGATAAACAGAAAACAAGCTACTTGTAGATTCCTGCCTGTAGTGAGAAAGGAGAGGCGGTTAAAGGTCTGAGACTGAATGATTTATGACTATTCTTTTAAAGGGACAGTTTGTAAGAACTATATAAAAGGAACCTTGAAATGGACAATATGCTTGATTTGGAATCTATTCCAAAGCATCAAGTATTCTGTATAGACTAAAGTTTTGCAAAGATCTCTACATCTGGGTGGAGCACAACAGTCTAAAAATCCCCAGAATTCCTGGGACACTGTCTGTCTGTCTGTCTGTCTTTCTGTAAACAAGAAAAAGGGGAAAAATAAAAAATGTAGAACTATGCCTCCCGCTTGTTTTTTTGTCATTACTCTACCACATTAAACTTTTCTGTAACTTTTGTCCATTTTTAGCCTCCAAATCCTTATAAGGGTAATCCTCAACTTAAGAACTATTTGTTTAGTGAACATTCAAGGTTATAATGATGCGGACTGTTGTAGCATCCCTATGGTCATGTGATCAAAATTCAGATGCTTTGCAACTAGCATGATGGTTGCAACATCCAGACATCATGTCATCAACCTTTTGCAACCTGACAGTCAAAGTCAGATTTCAACGGTGTTACTATCTTAACAACTACAGTGATTTACTTAACAACTGTGGCAAGAAAGGTTGTAAAATGGGGCAAAACTTACTTAACAATTGTTGCTTAGCAATGGAAATTTTGGACCGAATTGTGGTAAGTCAAGGACTACCTGTAATGGTATGGTTTTCATCCTGCTAGTAAAGATGTTACTAAAGATATTCTTTTCTAGTGTGTAAAATTAATTGTTTTATTCTTGTTATTTTTTATATTGCGGTTGGAATGCACTTTTACGGGGGACATTTTTGTGCTTGCTCACATATGGTTCCTGTAATGGAGGCAATCTTTTCAAAGTATTTGAATTGGACTCCTTGCAGTGTTTTTCCAATTGACAACTTTAAGCATGCTGATTGGGGAATTCTGGGAGTTGAAGTCCACTCATTTTAAAGTTGCCAAAGTTAAAAAAAATTGGTTTAGTTAGTGCTATCAAACCAAATCATTTAAGATTTTCAGTGAGCTTGACCATATAATGCTAAGCTGTCACTTGATTAGTGTGTAAATTCAGCCATGGGGCCAGGGAAGAGCTCTTACAGCAACATAGTCTGTTTTCCTTCCTACACTGACCTCCCCTGCAGACAGGTGTTTGCAGGGTGTGGTCAAAAAAGTAAAAATGGCAGCTATGACCATGCAATTGAAGCTCTGCCCAATGTTTATATGCTGGATGCATTAAAAATGGGTCGTTTGCCTGCAGGTGGTCAGTTTCAGCACTGTGATCTATATGCTCTTAGGCTTCTGCTACATATACAGGCCCTTTTTCCCTTCCACTCTCCTACATTCCTTCCTCAAAACCTTTTCCCTTTCAAACCACAATTTTTGTAGTAAGGAGGGGGAAAATCAGTTTAGTGATTAAGCCATTAGGTTAGAAACCAGGAGGCAGTGAGTTCTAGTCCTGCCTTAGGCATGGAAGCAGGTTGGGTGACTTTGAACCAGTTATCCTTTCCTTTCTCATCCCAACCCACCTCACTTGATTGTGTGGGGAAAGTGGAAGAATGAAGGAGTATTGGAAAAGTGTGCCATCTTAAGTTATTTATAAAACGAATAAAGGCAGGATAAAAATTGAATAAATACAGATCAGGTTGATCAACTTGCTCATCTGTTTATTATTCTGGAAGGTTGGAGTGAGCCAGGTGTTCTATGTTCTTTCCCCTACTCCTTATCCTATTTTGTTCACAGCTTAACTTCTGTATTTCACTCGTCCAGTGGAGGAGCAGTTTAGAGCCTCATGTTTCACACAGCACACCCCTAGATGGGGGTTAAAACTTTATAAACAGTTGCCCAGAAGAAAACAGATGCCTCAGTGCAAGCCAGTATTGGTGTATGAGGATGAGGCATCGTGAGTCTGCAGAGCCCATATTTCACAAGGTCGATATTTCCAAATCTAAACTAGAGTGTAAAACAGGCCCGTGATGGTGAACCTATGGCACACGGAGCCATATCTGAGGGCACATGAGGTGTTGCCCTGTCAGCTCCAGCGTGCATGTGTGTACTGGCCAGCTGATTTTAGGCCTGGAGGGCAGGAGGGAGGAATTTTCGCCCTCCCCAGGCTTCAGGACAGCCTCTGGAGCCTGTGGATGGCAAAAAACGGACCCAACAGGCCTACCAGAAGTTCGGAAACGAACTTCCGGTAAGCCCGTTGGGTCTGTTTTTCGCCCTCCCCAGGCTTCAGGAAAGCCTCCTGAAGCCTGGGGAGGGTGAAAAACGGTCCAATGGGCCTACAGGAAGTCCGGAGGCTTCAGTGAGGCCTCTGCGCATGTACGGGGGGCAGCACGGGGGTGGTTGTACGTGCGTGCGCAGGGGGAGGGCATTGCATTATGGGTGTGGGAACGCACTATCGCACATGAGCGAGCCCTTTTTGCCCCCCGAGCAAAAAAAAGTCCGCCATCACTGACATAGGCTGTATCAGGGAGGTGTTTTGAGTTCTCTGGCAGCCACAATGGAGGGGAGGGAGAGGCAGAGGCAATGGCAGTCCCAAAACAGATTGGCCAAACCAACTGGAGCCCAGTTCTCTGAAGATGACTCCTTTATGTTCCCTGGAAGGTCTTCTGTTGAGATAACAGGTTAAATGCTGGTTTCATAGTAGAATACAATAGACTGGCTTCTGCCGCCTCAAGTGTGTTGCTGGCAAGACAACACAAAGACCAAGTTGTGAGAAGACAATCATGAGAAATGGTTAGTGGGGCATATCTGTACTGCAGCAAATGGAACGTGTGGATGAACTAAGCCACTGGCTATTTTCACACCCCAGACTGAACCACAAGCTACAGGGAGTCCTCGTTTAGTGACTGCTTCAGACAGTAACAGTTCAGTTACAAGGGTGGCTTTACGACCATCCTTGCATTTAAGACTTGGCAGGTTTTGCTGAATGTTTTGCTTAACTGGGTTGCTGGTTCCAATTGTAGCTAAATGAGGAATACTTGTAAAAGTACTGTATGTTTTTTTGCATCTACTCTACATATTTTCACATAAAATTATATTTTTATTTCAGGAATATTCTTAGTCATGAACTTGCAATACTTTACCACTAAACATGTGATTCATCCACCATCATTTTACTGAAATGTCTGGAATGTGAGCCAAATGAAGGCATTTATATTTTGATGGTAACTTAATAAGTGTGCCTTGGCTAACTATATGAAAGATAGCGAAGAACAAGCATTGATTGAAGTTAAAAACTGTAACTGAATGAATGCACAGGAAACAAAATATGAATATCAAAATAATGTAATAAAAACAAATAGAATGCTGGCAAGGAATTAGATTGAAAGGAAAGTGGATAAAGATAAAACCTGCCAATGGCTAACAACTGGGACACTAAAAAAAGTGAAAGCTTGATTTTGGCTGCCCAAGAGTAAACTATTTGAACTAATGCAATTTAGGCCAGAATTGAAAAATTATCAAATGATTCAAAATATATATTGCATAAAGAAGCAGAATAAACATGGATCATATATGAGTTCATGCAAGATTGCACAAACTGATTGTAAAAACAACCCTTAACATCGCCAAAATGATTCACTGGAAAATCTGTAAAAATTATGTACCAGTACAGGTAGTCCTTGACTTACAACAGTTCATTTAGTGACTCTTCAAAGTTACGTCACTGAAAAAAGTCACACGACCATTGCACCTCCCCATGGTCATGTGATCAAAATTCCACCACTTGGCAATGGCATGTATTTATGATGCAGTGTCCTGGGTCATGTGATCACCTTTTGTGACCTGACAAGCAAAGTCGGTGGGGAAGCCAGATTTAATTAACAAACTTATTAACTTAACAATTTTAGTGATTCACTTAACAACTGTGGCATGAAAGGTCATAAAATGGGACAAAATTCACTTAACTGTCTCTCTTAACAACATAAATTTTGAGCTCAATTGTGGTTGTATGTTGAAGACTACCTGTAATGAAAAATTAGTGGGTTTAAAAATTAATTGAGAATGCGCAGATTAAAATATTGTGGGATTTCTAAATGAAAACTAATAGTCTTGGCTCATAACACATCAGATTTAACTGTGGCTGAAAAGAAGACACTCTGGATAATTGATGTGGCAATACCAGGGGATAGTAGAATAGAAGACTTGGAGAAAAATCACAAAGTATCAAGATCAAAAGCCGAGGTGGCGCAGCAGGTAGAGTGCAGTACTGCAGGCTACTTTAGCTGACTGATCATTTGAGTTCAGCTGTTCAAATCTCACCGGCTCAGGGTTGACTCAGCCTTCCATCCTTCCGAGGTAGGTAAAATGAGGACCCAGATTGTTGGGGGCAATGTAAATATATACATTGTTTAATAGTGTAAACCGCTTAGAGAGTGCTTGTACTATGAGGTGGTATATAAATATCACTAATAAATAAATCTCAAAATCAGAGTTGAAAAATTACAGCATAAACCAGTTGCGAGGGTCATAGTGGTTATTGACACAATGAGTGCCATACCAAAGAATCTTGGAAAATCTGTACATTGACAAAATTTCCATTTGTCAATTACAAAAGGCTACACTGCTTGAATTTGAATGTATACTTTGCCGATACATTATAGTACAACATCCTACCTACGGTAAGTTCTTGGGAAGAACTCAGTGCCTATTAAGGCCAACACCAACTTACTAAATGAAAACTGGTAGCTGTGACTTCATAATTGTGTGTAGTAATAATAATCATTAACATCCTAATAAGTATAGCTTTATTTTAAAAGAAATATATTTGACATAAACTAATGAATAACCACACGTTTATTTTTCCAAGAAAGCATCCTTGAAGTTACTAGGATCTGAGCTTATTATCAAATACAGCAGTAAAAAACAGTAAAAATGTTTATTACAAAGTATTCATACATTTTATGGAAGAAATAGCCACCATCTTACCTACATTAGCACATGTGTTAGTTTAAGACATTTACAGCAAATACATTAATAGATTTACAAACGGGCTCACAAACTTGGTTAAAAAAGGAGGAAAAATTAAACATTCATCACTGGTGTCAACTGAAGCAAGGAGTTTGGGGTAAGAGACTTTCTGCTGGGTAAAGTCTTCTCTATACCTTCTAAGTTCTTGAGGAAGCTGCTGCTTTTCTTTAGTCCATACAAGATGGCAGAATTAGCAGATACCATACTTTGTGCTCTGGAAAGAATGGTATTTTTGAAACAAAAGATTCACAAAAAGGTTTATTATGCATAACAAATGTTCTTAAAAATATCAGACCACTCCAAAACTTTTAGAAAAAAAAATTGGCTGTATGAAGGTTGTTCATCCAAAAATCTCTTTAAAATTCTTTCATTTTTAGGTTTCTTTGTACAGTCTTATAGTCATTTAGCTTTCAGAAATATTCAAATATATAAAGGTTATGTTTTCCATGTTTACATGCTGTTCTATAGTTAACCAAATCTTTGGAAAACATACTGTATGTTCCAAGTATGTTTTTCCAAGTATGGGGCAGTGGTGAAATCCAAATTTTTTTACCATCGGTTCTGTGGGCGTGGCGTGGTGTGGTGGGTGTGGCTTGGGCGTGGCAGGGGAAGGATACTTCAAAATCCCCATTCCCTCCCCACTCCAGGGGAAGGAAACTGCAAAATCCCCATTCCCTCCCCACTCCAGGGGAAGGAAACTGCACAATCTCCATTCCCTCCCCACTCCAGGGGAAGGATACTGCAAAATCCCCATTCCCTCCCTACTCCACTGCAAAATCTCCATTCTCACCCCACTCTGGGACCAGCCAGAGGTGGTTTTTGCCGGTTCTCTGAACTACTCAAAATTTCCGCTACTGGTTCTCCAGCATCTGTCAGAACCTGCTGGATTTCACCCCTGGTATGGGGGAACATAACCCAGTAGGCTGTTGCCCTGTAACCAGTTTATATCCATCCTGCCTGATCTGTTTAGTTTTCTGTGCCTGAAATAGCCCTTATCCTTTGTTACTGTGAAAGGTTCATGACAAGCCAATTGCAGCCAAAATACTTGTAAATTACCTCTCTCTGTACTTGTTAAGGCATTGTAGAAACATATTCCCATCACCTACAACTACCGTAATCCAGACTTGTGATGAGCGCTACAGTATATATTGACATTACTTTCATTTATATGCTGCTCAATAAGATAACCAAACATACCAAAACCCAGTAACAACAGTATTTATTTATTTATTTATTTTATTTATTTTGTTATTCTTATATGCCGCCCAACTCCCGAAGGACTCAGGAAGTAAACCTTCCTGTTGGTTAACACAATGAAGAAAAAAAAATCATGAAAACAAGAGTCACATATTGCCAGAGGAGGATCTGCATACTATCAATCCTACATCCCAAATGTGCTTTTTTCAAAAGCAACTGGACTTTCTTGGTGTTTTCTTTGGAAACATTTCGCTTCTCATCCAAGCAGCTTCTTCAGTTCTGAACGAGAGAAGCTCCTTGGATGAGAACTGAAACGTTTTCAAAGAAAATGCCAAGAAAGTCCAGTTGCTTTTTGGAAAAAACACATTTGGGGCAACCATGGACTGCATGATGGAGAATCTCCATAGAGTTTCCAGATCCTACAGTTTCCAGAATAGCCAGGTATTGGGGGCTTTCCTGAATGGTGAAAGGGATGGTGGTGACCTAACTTTGAGTAGAGTGCTGTTCCAAAGGAGAGAGAGTAACAGAAAAGGCATGTATGCCTTGTGATCCCAGACAAAGACAATTCCTCAAGATGGGATTTGAAACATACCCTTCCTACCAGGTCTTATTGGACAAGTAGAAACACAAGGCTGGTCAGGTGTCAAGGCAGTAGGGCTTTAAAAGTGACAACCAACACCTTGATTTGCAACTGAAAGCCAACTGGCAATCAAACTCTCACAGTAGTGATGTTACCTGAGCAGATCAGTAGACCCTGCTGTAGTTTATGGATGAAGTTCAAGGGCAGGTAAGAGATGAAAAAAATTAAATTCAACAATTCAATTAACATTTTTCCAATATACCTAACCTTGAAGACCATACTAAGTGTAATAGATGGAGATGTGCAATAGAAATAGCACTCCCATGTTTGCTCTTACCTGGGAGAATCTATCCCACTATCTCCTGTTATACTCTGATTTCCTGTGCCTTGTAAGTGGTCTTGGTCGTGTTGGATTCCCCGATCTAGAGGAGCATCATCTGAGTTATCAAATGACTGCCGTGTTCCCACAAGGTTTGTCTTAATTTCCCAGTCTTTGGATGACATCATCAAGGAAGCTGTTTCCATAGCCACTTCGTTGGCTGACTTCTCCCAAATTCTGTTCTCTGCTTCCTGCACCTCACTGAATTCAAGGACGTGCCTTTCGGTATTATCAATTCTCTGGCCTTGATCATAAATACCCTCGTTCCCTTCATTGTTTTTAGAAGGCACCTGGTGGCACATACAAGTTTCTCCTTCCAAGTTCATTTTATCATATTCCTTTAAGCTGTCCTTTGATTTACTCTGACTAAGAAAACCACTTTCTTCACGTTGGTGTGCATCAACAGTATCTGTATCATTTGGGTAGCTTCGAAAGAGAGGATCGGCCTTTTCTTTTCCCAATACTTTTGGACTCGTGTCTTCTCTTACGTCATTCCATTTTTCTGACTCCCTTCTATATCGGAGTTGATAAGATTTCAATTTGGATGATTCAATTTCTTCTTCCTGGACAAGGTCATTATACAGAGGACTACGAGCACCATCATTGTCCACTTTTTGATATTGAACTGAATCGTCATAAATGAATCCCTCGTACTGCGGATTCACAGACTCAAGCCATTGGCTTGTGTTCTTGGACTGCATCTCACTCTTAAAGTCCTTTTGTCTGTGTGCGGCAGCAACTTCAGCTTGTTTAAATTGGCAGATAATACCTGTATCAGTGGGACGATAGCAATCTGAATGCTGACTTGGTAAATTGCACGTGTTTGCTTTATCACAGTGAGTTTGAATAGATTTTTCGGGATACTTTTTCTCTCCTTCATTTTTGAATGTAGGATAAATGTTAGAAGCCTCTTGCGTCTCCACTGTATTTTGGGAGTTCGTCCCTCTTTGCAGATTGCATTTACAAGTGGCGCTCTCTGCCAAGGATGTGTGCGTGCCATCTGTTCGTAAAGCTTGGAATTGCTGGTGATCTGAGTGTTTTTGTTTGTCATCTTCAGCATCCCACTTCCCAGAGAGAGAGACGTTAGCTTTACAGTCCAGGGTCCTTGAGGAATCTAAAGACTGGGACCATGAATGATGTCTCTCTGATTTAACAGCCTTGAAGTTTATATCACAATTTTTCTGGCTTTTATAACCTTTTGATGACTTGTCCCTTCTATTTGGAATATCTTGAAATGGATTATTAATTTCCCTTTTATATAAAAAGTGAGGCTCTGTATCTAATGCATCATCAACCAGCTCTCTGTTGCAAACCATCATTTCGCTTGAAAGATGACATAATGGATGTTCAACAGAGCTTGCCAAATTGTCATCAGCCAGTACCACTTCACTGGTTTTATATTTCCCTCGCTTTTCTTTAATATGCTGCCCCTTCCTGTGATACTTTGCGGCTTTATTCTGTTTTTTCCAACTGTGTGCTTTTGAAATATGTTTGTGCTTCAATGTTAGTACTTCTGTAGAGGTTCCTTTGCTGATATAGTTCTTCTGTTCTTCCACTTTCTGCATTAGTGCTGTATGTTTAGTCAAATTGTCAACAGTCAATATAGGATTGATGCGCTTGATGATTTCATGTTCAACATCCCGTGGAATGTTCTCCAAATCATCTTTATCTCGGACTGGCCATTTCTCAGGAGGAAACTGAGCAGAAAATGTAGAGTGGGATTTCTTAGCCTTTTCTTTCTTGGAAGTGTTGCGCCAAAAGAAGCTAAGACTAAACTTTTTAGCCTTATCTTTTCCCTTTGCGGAAAGTACCGAGTGGGCGATTCCATCAGCAAGTGACTCTGTACTTGGTTTTGGAAGTGAAGATCTAGATTCACAGGAATCTTTTTGACTTTTTCCACTTGGCTCCTGGCTAATTAATTCCTGACATTTTGTTGGTTTCATTTCATTGTGCCCAAGGACACAGTAGCAGGATTTACAATGTGATACAACAGGCAAAGGATCTGGTGTCAGCTCTGTAGCTTCTTCCATGCTTACCAAATATGTGAAAGAAGGCTCGGGAAGGCATCTGTCTTCCAGCAAGGCCCTCTTGTTGCTCTTCGTAGTGTTATTAGAGATAAAATAGGTATTTGGGGTAACTATGAAGTATCCTTCCCCGGTATGGTATATCTTTCGCTCTTTAATTAGCATCCCAAGAGTACTGTAGAGAATATCATGGGTGGGAGTTGCAATACCTAGAATAATAATGATAATCTTTATTAGGATTCATTCAACATTTAAAATATTTCATTTCTATTAGCTTTACATACAATCACAGTATTACAATGTATTATGTCTCTATCTGTAATCTCTCAGCCTAGTATGAACTGGAGAAATAATAACATAGAAATAGATATATAATAGAATTTATTATAACCATAAATATACTAAGGTTAGGAGGTGGAAGATTGTGATTAGGCATATTTAAATGTATTATTATGATTAACTGTGTGCAAAAAATATAATGGAATTTATAGTTCTTAAAGACTACAAATTCAGGGGACTCGGAGATATAATCCCGGGACTGATTAAATTTTATTAATAAATGGTTTTATTGGTGTTTACAGAAAACTGAGATATTGGAAATATGGTGGAATTTGAGTAATACTTAAAATATTAAAATATTGGTGACTTAACAGGGGTCAACAAACACATTGTATAAAGAAATGTAATGGATGTTGAAATATATTTTTGGAGAAAGCAATAAAGAAAAAAAAACCATTTAAAATATTTTAGACTCTGGCCATATTCGCCTTCACAGTAAATTATGAAAAAGCCCCTATGATGATATAATCCTATGTCTTTTCCCCCAGAATTAAATGTCATTGGTTTCAGTTAGGTCTTTATTCCTAAATACTGTATATACAGTGTCTTTAGAAAATGAAAAACAAATTTGAAACCCTCACTGCGCACAAATAGGTTTCCTAATCAAAAAGACCAAATAAGAGTTTTAAGGTGATATTATTCCCCCACTATGTGATGGGCTGTAATTCCCACTGGCCATGCTGTCTATTTGAGGATAAGAATTGTATCATAAAGAAAATCAAGTTAACAGAAGGCTGTGAACAAATTAATATCAGAAAAAGTTTGCTATTGCAAAAATGTGGTAAAGCATACACTATAAGCCAGGGGTCCCCAAACTTGGCAACTTTAAGACTTGTGGACTTCAACTCCCAGAATTCTCCAGCCTCCCATAATTCTGGGAGTTGAAGTCCACAAGTCTTAAAGTTGCCAAGTTTGGGGACTCCTGCTATAAGCTGTACTTTAAATCTGAATTCAAAAAGGTGCTTCAGAATGCAAGTTAAAGGTGCATTCACAAAGCTTCAAGATTCCCCTGAACAGAGCACATTCATAAATTGCTACCAATGATGAAATCTGGGCCTTTAATCTACCTTCAGGCTGAAGGAGGTAACCCTCTCTGGAAGCTGATTTGGGATCTGTTAAATAACAAATTATTTTTTCTGGAGGGGAAGCAGGCAGATTCTTCAATTGGAGGATAAAAATGTCTTGAGCAGGTTGGAATGTAATTTCATTTACTGAAATGCAACTGTACTAATAGAACTGATCTGTGATTTATATACTTACATTGCATTTGATATCTCACTGGGGGAAAAAATTATAAGGGTTTCTTTTTTTACCAGCACAATTTTTGCTGTAAAATGCCTAAATACAAGTAAATATACAGTTTAGAAAGAAAGCTATCTGGACAATCCAACAAGGAATAAAGATTGCTTGTTGAAGATACTGAGTTTGACTACAGTGATGGGGGGAAAAAGAAAAGAAAGGAGATATATAACATGGGGTATTTTGACCAGAATTTTAAACAAAAAGCACTTCATATTAAAATGTTGCAGATCCCTTTTGGATTGTACACCTTCAAACTTTTATATGGAACAACCGTATACTCAGGGAGTCCAATGTGGCGTAGATTTTATCTTTAAATGCCTGTAGTAGGATGCTTTCTCCCAGTTGGACAATAGTGGGCAGCAAATACATAATAAACATTGCAAATGACCTACTAAGTAAACCTTAGCGCACGGGTCCTCAAACTTGGCAACTTTAAGACTTGTGAATTCTCCAGCCAGCCAGCTATAAGAGCTATTCTGGCTGGAGAATTCTGGGAGTTGAAGTCCACAAGTCTTAAAGTTGCCAAGTTTGAAGACCTCTGCCGTAGCTTCTTCTAATGTAATTGTGTGATTAGTTGACTAGTCCATTGCATGTTCATTAACTCTAAACATTAACTCTGAACTTCTTTTTTAAAAATATCAAGCAGAAGAACCACAGTACTTCACCACACAAGTTACTGGAACTGCTTTGGGGGTTAGGAAACCAACTGCTTCGTCAATCCTATGATTATTGGACTGCAAAAATCTGAGTGGAGATGGAAGCAAACGAAGGTACTTTACTCCTTCTTGTCAGGACTAAGAGGTTCTCATTTCAAAATTTATTGGATGTGCTCCCTGAACCATCTGCTAGCCAGGGACTTGATAATTCAGTGACCACTGTGGTCAGGTAACATGTTTTCTTGACTTGAACAGCTGTCCATCTCACATATATGATTCTAGATGACTCACAACAGTTAAAACCAACAAAAAATAGAAATAAATGCAACAAATGCACAACTGTATTAGAAACTCTACTAAAAACTCAAACACAAAATTATGGCAGGTGAACACCAATCATACATCCCATTCAGTACAGATAGTCCTCGGCATGCAATCATCCCTTCAGTGACCGTTTAAAGTTACAACAGCACTGAAAAAAGTTATTTATGACCGTTTTTCACATGACCATTGCAGTATCCCCATGGCCACGTGACCAAAACTGGCAACTGGCATGTATTTATGATGGTTGCAGAGCCCTGGTATCACGTGATCACTTTTTGCGACCTGATGAGCAAAGTCAATGGGGAAGCCAGATTTACTTAATAACCCTGTTACTATATTGATGACTGCAGTGATTCCCTGAACTACTGTGGCAAGGAAGGCTGTAAAACGAGGCAAAACAACTGTTTTGCTTAGCAACAGAAATGTTTGGCTCAATTATGATTGGCGTCAAGGACTATCTGTACAATTACTTGAAAGCTCGTCATTACTAACAGTTTTTCCTAAAGTCTAAAAGGGTAGGGCCCAATCTGAGTTTCAAGGAAATGATGTTCCAAAGGAAAAGCACCAGGGCAGGAAACAGCCCATCAGATGACACCCCTTAATATAGTGATGGCTAACCTTTTTGTTGTTGCGTGCCAAAAGCGCGCGTGCGACAGCACACCCATGCGCCCGCACCCATAATGCAATGCCCCCCGCGTGCCCCAACCCCACGCATGCACGTGCAAACCCCCTGCGTGTGCCCTGTGCATGCATGTGCAACCCCCCCTGCACTTCCCCTGCCTCCCCCCACATGCGTGCGCAACCCCCCTTCATGCACCCCCCCCTTGCCCATTTTTTTGCTTTCAGGTTGATGCAGGAGGCCTTCCAGGTGCAAACCGGGGCGTGGGGGGCACGTGCACCCCCCCGCACCCCATTTTGGGCCTGGAAGGCCTCCTGCACCAACCTGGAAGCCAAAACAGGGTGCGGGGGCGACATGTGTGCCCCCCCGCACCTTGTTTTGGGTCTGGAAGGCCTCCTGCACCAACTTGGAAGCCAAAATGAGGCATGGAGGCGCTGAACAAGGCCCCAAAATGCAACGCGAGCACCCCCCTGCGCATGCACCCCGCTCCCACTCATGCGCGTGTGCATCCCCACATGTGCCCTGCCTCCGCGCATGTGCGGCAGAGACCCAAATACCAGCTGGCTGGCGGGAGGTGTGCGCGCATGCGCGGTGGAGCTGGGCTGGGGCGATGGCTGGCATGCCTGCAGAGGGCTCTGTGTGCCTGTGGCACGCGTGCCATAGGTTCGCCATCACGGCCTTAATAGATGGAACCTATAACATGCCTCTCCTGCTGGATCTGATGGGACAGGCAGATATAACCAGGGAAGGATAGTCCCTCAAATCTCAGTCTCATGTCATTACTAGCACCTTGAACAGCTTCTGGAAGCACTTTGCAATCAGTGTTCTAATTTTCTGGAGTTACTGCTGGGTAGCTAGCTGAGAGAGGACGGAATGATAGGGAGAGGAAAAGGATGTTGACATGTCTTTTGCTGGAAATGAGCAGTTCTTCCCATCACAATGGGAAGAGGCTACACATCTCTCCATGCTCACTGGATACAGAGGCATTACGTGTATCTTGGGAAGAGCTGGCATCACTTTGAGGTCCAAGCTCCAAAAATACCAGGGATAACAAGGCAGTTTCAAATGTGTATTTCCAGGTTTATATTATCATTCTTAGGATGACACATAGCAAGTTAGAAGACATTGTTTTACATTTTGATATGCAAAGGGAATTAAGATGGCTGCCCCATTCTCAGGCAGTATCTAGCATTTCACTCTTCTCACTGCAGCATAAACTGAAAGTTTATATTCAATATCCGCAACCCTCGATTTAGCCGATTACCTGGGTAGTATTTTCCCAGCTGATGCAGTAAAGCTTCCTGGGTAACTGTAATATGAGCTGCATTCATATCAGATATAGCACAACACAAGACTTCTGCCAAAGGAACAAACTGAGACTGGGAAATTGGATTCATATGCACTGGAGAGACATCCCCTGCAATGAAGGTGGGGAGGGAAAGGGGGAGAGGGGTGAAAGAGACACAAGAAAAACATTAATTTTTCTACTTTTGAATAATTTGTCGTTCCCCCCCCCCATACATTGCCTTCAAAAACTAAGGTTTAAAGTTAGTCTAAGAAAAATTGTCAGAAAATAGCTATAGATATCGGATTGTGATAGTAATAAATCTAATAATAAATCAAATATTAATAAAAAAACCCACTGCCAGCTCTTCAGGAAAAGATTGCAGCTGAGCACAACAGTAAGCAACATTTTGAAATGAAATGGTGATGACTTGTCAACATTAAACATTTGAGAAGGGATAATTGTTTACGTTTTACTGAATTGGTTAAGGGTAAAAATTGGGGTAGAAAGCCTCCTGAGGTGTCTTTGATGCTCTCTGAGCTTGGTTGTTTTCTTGCAGATGTTTCAGTACCCAAACTAGGTAACATTAGCAGTGCTGATAGGGAGTGTTGTTTGCTGTCAGTTTATTTGTTGTTGTTAGTTGCGAAGTCGTGTCGCGACCCCATGGACAACGTTCCTCCAGGCCTTCCTGTTCTCTACCCTCCTCTGGAATCCATTTAAGCTCATGCCGACTGCTTCAGTGACTCCACCTCATTCTCTTTTTTTTAATTAAAAAGTTTTATTAGTACAAAGTACAAACATTTTTCTCTTTTCTCCCCCCCTTCCCCCCTCCACCCTTCTTACCCACCCCTCCAGTCCCCCTCCCACCCCCCACCCCCGACTTCCCAGAAAAAGCACAAGGTATAATTTTCAGAAAACATAAAACTAAAATATGCTAAGAAATTATTAATTCAATTTTTTTTTAAATTCTTTAACTCCTTATTACTCAAAACCTTTAAAACATAATCTAAAAATTAAACATTTATCATTAATAAACTATTTGGGTCTTCTTAATCTGATACTTTTTTTTATTATAATCACTCCATCTGTTCCATTTCAATATATATCTTTCATTTGGATGATCCTTAAGATATGGTGAAATTTTAGCCATTTCAGCCAGATGTGTAACTTTTAATGTCCATTCTTCAATAGTAGGTGTATCTTCCTTCTTCCAATACTGTGCCACCAGTAACCTGGTAGTTGTTATTAGATTCAAAACCAAGTTAGTGTCTATAACAGAACAATCCGTAATTATTCCCAACAACTCCACCTCATTCTCTGTCGTCCCCTTCTTCTTTTGCCCTCAATCTTTTCCAACATTAGGCTCTTCTCCTAGAGTAGACCCACTGACTAAACAATGAGTCAGTTTATATTCTAACCCTAACATCAGACCAACAATCAAGAGGTAAACAATAGCCAATCAAGGAACTGCCAAACAAGATAAACAGTAAACAACCCAACCAAAGAATCACCAAGACAAACCCCTCTCCTTACTAGCACTGATAATGTTATCTAGTTTGGGTAATGAAACATCTGCAAGAAAACAACCAAGCTCAGAGAGCACCAAGGACCCCTCATTTCAATCCTGAGCTACAAATATTTTCCTCTGGTGGAAGAAAGCCTCTTGGAGGCAAACTACTTCCAGACTACAACTTACATAATTCTCAACATGTGAAAAATGACCCCAAACTTGCATTGCCATTTTACAACTCTAAAAATGCCAATTTTTCAGCTGTGCAATTTTTTTTTTTGAGGAAACATTTCTATGAAGTTTGAAGAGCAGGAATGGATGTGGCTTGCCATTCAGAGACATGTCACATTCACTTTCATCCTTAATTTTGCAACCAGAAAAAAAGCAGCGACGTCGAGCTGGCCATGCCCACCCTGGCTTCGCCTCCCCCCCCCACGAGGTGAAGCACAACCCTGATGCGGCCCTTTGAGTTTGACATCCCTGGCTTAGAGATTGTTGTAAGACTCTGTCTAAGATATGTGAGCAACATGATACAATTCAGAGTTAGAAATTACAGCAAAGCTAATCTTCTAGAACAGCTCCGACAATTTACAGCTAAACGCTTAAAAAAAACCCACCAAGATCATTTTTCTTAAGTCAACAAAAAACAATAGTCTCTTTTGAAGAAGCTGTTAAACAGTTCTTGACCTCTGTTTTACCAATTGCTGTGCTTATGTTTAACAGAATGCCTTCAGAGAGGTTCCGGAGAATAACTTCCTCAGTGAGGTTGCTAGGTTACTCCCACCAAGGATATAAATCCAGGGTCAGCTTGCTTTGTATGAAACAGAAGCGTGTACACATGCGCACACACGGAACTGATTACTGTAAACAGAACTAGTTTCATACTTACCTGGAAAGGACACCTTAAATGTTTTTATTCTTTCCATATGATTTATTTTCTCAGCACTGTATTGTAAAAATTTCTTACATGGGAAATAACAAAATATCAGAATTAACAGAAGAGACCTTGGAGATCTTCTAATTCAAAGCAGCAGACCCTATACCAGGGTTCCCCAACCTTTTGGACCTCAGGGACCACTAAATTCATAATTTTAAATTCTGCGGACCACTAATATGATCTGCCTAATGACTGACTGGGTGGGCGTGTCTAGGTGGTCATGTGACTGGGTGGGAGTGGCCAACTTGATGCCACTCATATCGAGGGGCGCCTCACCAGCATCTACTCACTCCTCCCTTCCCAGCCACTCCTCACCTGTCTGCCCGGGCTCCTTAGTGCCCCAACAGGAAGCAGTTGTTGGAGCCAAGCAGCCACCACGAGAAAGAGTTGGCAAAACAGCTGGCTCAGTTCAAATTGGATCTGACCGAGAAGGAGGCTTAGCAGAAACATCTCACTGAGGACTAGGAGCATAGGCTTTCCAAGCAGAGGGAAGACCTGCGGGAGTGCAAGGCCAGGTACCGGCGCCTGGAGACTCAGCGGGCTGAGATGGTCAGCCAGTTGGAACAAGGTCCTCCGGTTCTTCGCCACCAGCGGCGCTTCCCTCCAGCCTTCGCCCAAAGCCTGGCACTGGTACTCTGGAAAATAGGTTGACCCCCTCTTCTTTGTGGCAGCCTGTCAAATACTGGAACACTGATATGTCCTTCTTTTCACTGGCCTAGACAAACCCAATTCCTGCAACCATGTTCATATGTTTTAGCCTCCAGTCCCCTAATCATCTTTGTTGCTCTTCTCTGCAGTCTTTACAGTCTACATTTTTTTAATAATATGATGACCCAAACAATGCAATATTCTAAGTGTGATCTTAGTAAGGCTTTATAAAGTGGTACTAATACTTCACATGATCTTGATTCTATCCCTCTTGTTAATGCAACCTAGGTTTTCTGTTTCTCATTTAAATAAAATGGTTACCAAATAAAACACAAATCAACACTGTCTCATATATAAATGTATAGTTTCAAAAAACACATACATCTTACCATCCTTACATTTTAATACATTCATAAAGTTTAACTGAATTTTTTTACATCAAATGTTTAAGGATTCAATCGGTTGGTACATTGTTCTCGCACAAGATTTGGTTTACAAAGACTAGAAGGGAAAAAAACAAACCGTAAGTAAATAGGAAATAGGAAAGAAAACATGTAAAATAACAGCAGCAGCAACTCTTGTCAAGATGGAGAAACTACAAACATATTGAAAAGTACTAGTGTTCTGTGGACTCAAATTTACATGTTTCTGCTTATGAAAGAGTACAGTAGTGGAATCCCAGCAAGGAAACTGATTTTCAATTTAGAATCAATATATCTGAATGAACATGAATGGTAGATACTTTCCACTTTTCTTCATAGACTCCATTCTGAACTAGAATTTGGCTCTCTCTGCTGATGTGAAGTCAGCAACTTCATTAGTCAGAGAAACCCTAGTCTTAATATTATGATTCCAGACCAATATTTGTAGGAAGGAAAAGCCATTAAGAAGACAACACTAAGTGTGCTCTGGTCACTGCAGAAGATGGGGTTGAATCAGAGGTGGGTTGCTCTGGTTCGGACCGGTTCGCCCGAACCGGTGGCGGAAATTTGCCCCCATTTGCCGAACCGGCAGTGATGGCCGACTGGCCACACCCCCGAACCAGTGCTCCGGTCGCCGCTCCTTGAAAGCAGCTTGCAAAGAACCCTCTGCGCATGCGGGAAGGCTTCTGCGCATGCACAGAGGGTCATTTCCTCAACGTGACGCAATTCCGACACAATGCGAACCGGTAGGGAAGGTAAGTGGAACCCACCCCTGGGTTGAATCATTTAATTAGTATTTATCTGATGTTATTATGGAGCATAGTGGAAACTGACTCAAAGGCCTGAACCTTAACAGAGGCAGAACAATTTCGTCTGCCTCAAAGCCTCTATCATTGGACAGAAGTCATATCAGGTCCTTCAATCATTATTTACAAACCAAAATTCCAAAATGTTACTAAATCCAATCTTTTTCTCAGCAGACAAATAACAATATGGCTCAAGGGGGAGGAAATCAGGGGTGGGTTCCTACTGGTGCGGTCAAGTGCGCAGCTCCGGTAGGGACCCGCCGATTGCCCAATTTGTGTGCGCCGGCTCCGGTAATGTCTTCGCCGGTCCAGCGCATGCCGCCATCTTTTTTGGGGAATTTTTTGATGATTTTTTGCTTCCACGCATGCGCGGAAGCAAGAAATCGCCGAAATCTCTCTCTCTCTCGCATATCCCCTCGCGAGATTTCAGCGAGATTTTGCTTCCACGCATGCGCAGGAAGCAAAATCGCACGAGGGGGCGTGCGCGCAACATGGCAGCGCACTGGTAGCGAGGTAAGTGCAACCTGCCCCTGGAGGAAATAGATTAGCTGGAACATTTCAGAATGCAACATGGAAACCAAGAGCTTAGTGAACAATATCAGCTATTTCATGGATTCATGTCTACTTTGCAAATCTGAAGTTTTCCTACTGATTCTCCGGTTCTTACTAACTGACACCACATAAGCAAACTCCACACATGAAAAAATGCTCCGTCAAAAATTTCCCAATACTCATAAAAAAGAAATCAGCCAGTTTTCCTTCTGTACAAATTTCAATTAGCATCTCTTCCCCACTTCAACGGTCCTATATGCTTGAATAACCTAACATCAAAAAATTATATAGGAAGAAATGGCGCTAAATATATACTGCTTATCATCATCTTAGGATGAAATGAAACACAACTTCTCGTAACTTATCTTTAAAGCTTACCAAGAATATTTTTTTTGGCCTTGAGAAAGAGGGAACCTGTCATTCATGACGGAAACCAAATCCAAGCCCTGCTGATTGTTAAAATAGTGGGGGGGAGGAATGGGGGGAGGAGAAGAGGGATTTATTTACTGAAGCAGTCCTAGGCAACTTGCCAAAAATTAATATATAATTGATGCACAAATGATTTTACCCATTTATACAACCCAGCTAATTGTTTGCATACATAAAACCGGGTAACACGTTTTTGGGGCATAGAGTGAAACTCAAATGTGGGGAAGTCATTTTCATTACAGAGGTCAGATAAAAAAAAATATACAATGGACAAAAAGTCTCTAGACACACTTTACCCACATAAAGAGATGTTTTGTTCTACTCCCTGAAATTTGAGCTTTGCTGGATTTAGCAGTGCCTTGACTGAGCAGATATTAAATTTCTACTTTTTATTCAAATTAAAATGTGGCATATAACTCAGGTCTTCAGTGATCTGATCAACAGATCTGTCCTACGTGGGAATTCAATGTCACTTTTTAAAATTGAAGGTAAATACTGGTTACATTTAAGACCAAATTCCGGCTCTTCCAAAAGGACCTTATAATATGATCGGTACCCGATTACAATTTTGTCACAGAGCACCAATGAGAAAGTAGCATCCTTTGGTCTTTGGCCTATTTGTAAAACCTTTCCCCCCCCATCATTTTTTCCTCGAGATAATCAATTCAGACAGAAATATCAAAATTTCAGCTGTACAAGAGTATGCTGCCTCTTCTACACATTTCAAAATACGCTTCTTCCTGCCATTGCACCCTCAAACCCTACACCTGAAGATTTTTCAAAAGCAGTCTAGTGAAATAAAAGTTAAAAATACCTATAATTAGTCCAGATCTAAAAAAAAGATTTTTAAAGGTTACTGGAGATATCAGAGTCAACCTCACAGTAAGAGTTAAGGGCATCAAAGATCTCCACACCTTTGAAGATACTATATATTTCTTGTTCTGAATTTCCATCTTAATGGGATGTCCTTCTCCCCAAAAATGGGAGGGGAGAATTATTCGAGGAAAGGGAAATAAATAACAGGATATAATTACAGGATGATGAAATTGCTGCTGGGTGACCTTGGGCCAATCCCTTCCTGTAGGAAGAAGGAGGAGACCAAGGCAAACCATTTCTGAAAATGCAGCCAAAAAAACTTCAGGGACTTGTCCAGGCAGGTGCTAAGACTCAAAACTGACTTGAAGGCACACACATACACATCAAAGAATCTATTATGTCACATTTTATATACAACATAAAGGCAAAGCTTTTCTATAAATCTTTACTTACAAAGAAAATTAAACATTCAAAATCCCACTGAAATTGATGGGATTTAAATTATTTACAAGGAGCTTGTCCTAGGTAGCTACAATTAATTTATAATAAGTATCTCAGTGGATTTTAATAATTTACTGTAGTTTAGGACCATGTGTAACTAACATTTTAATAACTTCTACTAAGTCCCTTGTGCTCACCGGATTCGCAATTTTGAACAGCTTCTTAAATCAGAAAGCCTATTAAATTATCTCCCAATCTTCTGGTTGCTTGAGAGTTTTACATGAAGTTATAACATTTCCTTCCAAGTCTGGCTTGGTCTTGGATCACAGATGAAAACTAAAGATTGAAATAAACATCTTTATTACAATCATTCACTAGTCAGTGCAGGTAGCCGGTGACTTACATCCACAATTAGGACTGGAAATTCCATTGCTAAGGATTGTGGTTATTAAGTGAGCTATCCCAAAACTATGATAGGTTTGATGACATTTTTGCCATGGTCGTTAATCAGATGAGGCGGTCATTAAACAAATCCGGGTTCCCCCTTTGTCTTGGTTTGTCAGAAGCTGGCTGGGAAGATTGTAAATGCATGCAAAGTGCCAGAATCAGGATGTTACTGCAGGGATGCTGTGACGGTTCTAAATGGAAGAAAACTGCTCATAAGTCATTTTTTTCAGTGCTCTGTAACTTCAAAGAGTTGCTAAATGAATGGTCATAAGTCAATGAGTATCTTTATATCATATTGCAGTTTATTTGAACTGATGCTTTTCCCCCCCATGTAGCTGTTGCCTATACAGTGAACTCTCGCTATATCGCGGTTCACCTTTCACGGTCTCGCTGCTTCACGGATTTGCATCGTGCATTGTGTTCTGCATTCTGATTGGCTAAACAGTCTCTCCACTTCTTCTCTGTGTGTCAATAACGTTGCTGTTTATACACGTACGTAAAACAACTTGCCAAGAGCAGTGAAATACCCGTGAGTCACTATTTGTCCTACTGTACTTTGTATTTTTTTTCATAATCATTTTTCATTTTCTCCCGTTCTAATCCAATGACTCGGGTCGCAGTGGGGCTGTGCTGATCTCCGCAATTTGAAGCCTTCAGTTCGTATTGATGATTAAAATTATTATTTTACAGTACAGTAGTTATTTGTAAAAAAAACCGTTTATACAGTACTTTTGTTAAACAAATGCTTGGGCCTGTAAAAAGGTTTTGTTCTTTGGTTTCAATGTTTTATGGAGTATTTCATTGTATAATAATTGTAAAAAAAATAAAGGTTACTACTTCACGGATTTTGCTATCACGGGTTCTTTTTGGAACGTAACCCCCGCAAAAAACGAGGGTTCACTGTACTTTTTTTTTCAAATCATCAATACATCATTTGTATTTTTATTTATGTATTTATTAGATATACTGTACATCTTTTTTTCAAGAGTTTAATATGACAAACCTAACACTCCCTTCTCCCCTTTTTCCCTACAAGAAGATCAATTTGACCACGGGTCTCCCTAGTGCTTGTCCATTATCTTGACCCCTCCAAAATGCTGGCTTAATTTCAGGGCTTTTAAGCAAGCAATAGCTAATGATGTTTTCTACACTAACTTATTAAAAGGGCAACTTTAAACTGATCTCACTCTTGGAGTGGAGATGAGGTGAAGGTAACACCCAGGGGACTTGTCCAAAAAAGGAAAAGTTTGTGGTTGGGTGCACCTGGGACAAGACAGCCTTACGCAACCGTTGTTTTTAATTATTAATTTCATTTTCTGAAGCCACACCATGCTATATGTAATTTTACTAACTGTTTTCCCCCCCACCCCATGGAAAACAGCATTAATTGTTGATTTGAAATGAATGTGTGCCAGGACATGTAAGATCAACTCTTTTCTTTATTAGCACATGAAGTGTCAGAGGAAGAATAAACAGATGTGGTGAGAACTATCTAGTCAGCAGGATTCCTTAGGCCCTGGTTACTCCTTTGTCAAATGAAGCAAATCTTCATTAACATCAGTATAGGATTAACCCAGGGTTTAAGAAGGGGAATAATGAGGAATACTCATTCCATTTCAAAGTTAATTTCTAACCAAGGCTTTCTCTTCTGCTTCCACAAACACACATTTTTTGTTTTATAGATGTGTTTTAATTTGGTCCCTGTACCTTCCCCCCTCTCCTCTAGCTGCAGCCCGTTCTTTTGAGTTTGTATATATATATCTCCCTTACATAGAAATAGTACAGCCTAAATCACATTTCATAATATCTACTGTTCAGCCTGCATCAATAATAAAAACAAAAAATACAACTTTAATGTTAAAACAGCAAACTGAACTAATTTTCTTGCTTTTCTATTCTAAGAGTCATATTCTTAAATCCTAATTTCTATTTCCATTCTATTCTAATTTAATTTTCGGTATATGTCACATATTTATCTAATGCTGCCTCCTTCTCTCTTTTTGCCTTCCGGGTTATCTAGATCATATTTCTCATTTTTTTATTTCTTTTAAATTAAATTTACATTTAGTATTCTATCAGTTATCTATATTTTATCTATTTTCTTTTTCCACCCATTCATTAAATTTTCCCCAAATTTTATAAAACTCTGAGTCTTCTTTATCTTTAATTCTCATTGTAAGTCTATTCATTTCCGCACAGTCCATTATCTTTCTTAATACTTCTCGCTCTGTTGGTATTCTATTCAACTTCCAGTTTTGTGCGTATACAATTCTAGCGGCAGTCACTATGTGAACAATTAAATTTATTTCTTCTTTATTAAATTTTTCTGGCAATATGCCTAATAAAAATATTTCAGGTTTTAAATCAATGCTTTGCTTTAAAATCTTTTCAATCCATATTCGAACTTCTGTCTAGTATTTTTTGGCTTCAGTGCAAGTCCATCACATATAATAAAATGAGCCAGGTATATGATGACACTTCCAACAATTCATCGATTTATTCTTAATATTAATCCTATTGTGAAACCAGATATCTTTGTGTGAAGAAAATCATAAACTGAAAGAAATGTTAGCAGTGGAGAGTTACAGAATATATTTCTGAGATGTTTCAACAAAAGTCAAAAATAATTACAGTTAATTACTTGTACCTTATTTAAAACCAAAATCAAAGTATCAAACATAGTTGGCCCTTTGTTATAACTACAGCTAAAAATCATTTTGTTTTTTATAATTTTCTTAATTTCCTGGTCTCTGTTACACTTGATAGTATTGGGCATTATTACAATAATCGATGAACTTAAATACTGAAGGAAAAATCTCTCACCACACTTTTCATTTACTGATCTATTTAATGAATTTATACCTCAACCTTTCACCAAAGAACGATCCTCAAGGCAATCGAGTAAAATGTAAAACTAAAGCATTAAAAAGTTTAAAGCATGCACTTTACATCACAAGACATTTACCTCTTAATATTCTTTATCATGAGTGACAGCAGATAAACTTGAATTGAATCTATCTGAGCAGAGTTTGAGTTTGGAGTTTTTGGTTGAGTTTTATGAATGTACAGTAGGAACCCAATTAGATTCGACAAACTTGTGTAGAATTTCTTTTTTTAATTTATTTATTTAAAGAAAACCACTGTATTTATGGCTGCATCTTCTTGAAAACAAATCCTTGTCACTAACTAGATTTTTGTTTGGTTTTGGTCTGTTTGATTTGGTTCACATAATTCAGGCTACAGTAATATTGATGAAAATAACTTGCTATGTAAGTGCTAAGGAAATACTGATGGATGAAGGCACATGGTAGAAAGGAAAGAAGGTTAGGTAAATTATATCTACTTTCTTTTGCTTTTGAATTTTCCTGAGGCATCTGGCTGGCCACCATTAGGAAAGGAAAGGAAAACTATCAAGTCAAATGCCACTCCTGGTGACTTTGCACATTCCCATGAAGTTGTTTTGGCAAAAGTATAGAAATGGTTTGAAGTTTTCTCCCTCCTCAATGTTTTTCCACCACCCAGTCCAACCTAAAACGCTATTTATTCCTTGGAACTCACCCATTCACATGGTTATTAGATCTGAATCTAATGAAAGAGCTTTCAGTGTTAACAGAAAATGCATATTCTGGTGGGGAAAGGTGCCTATGCTTTGACAAAAGTAAAAAGCTAACCCTAACATTAAAAGAAGAAAAAACCCAGCAATGATGGTTATCATTCAAACTCTGGTAAGAGAGAATTGAAAGAAGAAATGATAGCGAAAGTATCAGCAGTCCTGTCTTAATAAAGAGAGGAATGAGGAGAGGGAGGGAGGGAGGGAGGGAGGGAGGGAGAGAGAGAGAGAGAGAGAGAGAGAGAGAGAGAGAGAGAGAGAGAGAGAGAGAGAGAGAGAGAGAGAGAGAGAGAGAGAGAGAGAGATTGACAGACAAATAAATATGTAGATTTAAAACCATCAAGGAATGTAGAAAGCACCATTATGAAAAAATGATTACAAAGATGTGTCCTTGCGTTTTCAAACCTGTGTTCAGTGGCCTGATGGAGTCAAAAACATAGAAGATAACCCTCAAAGGAATATAAACTTCAGGTTTATTCAGTTGGGTTAAAGATATTTGCTAAAGGAGCAGCTAAGGCGAGATTCACAGGGAACAGTGAATCTGTTATAAAAATACCAATTCTCGGTTGAATAGGACAAAATGATTCTTCTAATTGTATACAAAAGAGCCAGTTTGGTATAGTGGTTAAGGCATCAGGCTAGAAACCAGGAGACTCTGAGTTCTAGTCCCACCTTGGGCACATAGACCTCTGGGTGATCTTGGGCCATTTACTTTCTCTCAGTCCTAGAAAGGAAGCAATATCTAAAAGCAATAAGGAAAAGTCTTGGAGGGTGGGGGGGAAAGCAGGGATTTGCTCAGGCAGTCTCCAAGAATCAGACACAAGTAAACAGGGAAAAAAAAAGACATCAAAATCTAGGATATACATTTTCCTTCATTTACTTGCCCCATCTCATCAAACGTTTTAAACTTTTTTTAACTGCAAAAATTGTCAAGGTACTTAGAAGTGACTGCGGGCAAATTTCATCTGCTATTCAAATTCACTCCCGAGCATCACCAGTTCCATTATTTATTGGCAGAGAAAGGCTACAAATATAGTCTCTACTAAACAGTTCAGAACAAGCGTCTGTTACAAGTTCAAGCTTGCATCCATTAAGCTTCTACCTCTGGGATTTTTGTTTGATCAAAGTTTAATTTCAAGGCCCTCAAGAATTAAAAAGTGGTTAATTCTTAACCAGTCGTTAACAAAAGTCATTCAACTCCTGTCTGATAAAGCTCTGAATCAGAGGAGGGTTTGGTACATGACCATGTAAAAAGATCCTGACAAGGAGGCTGAGAGTTAAATGGGAGTGCAATGAAGCTTTTCTGTTCCCATGCACCTGGCCTTCTCCTCTGGAAAGGTGGGCCTTCCATGAAGAACAATGGGCTGTACCAGAAAGGGAGTTAGTGACAGAAGGTCTGTGTAACGCAGAGGTCTTCAAACTTGGCAACTTTAAGACTTGTGGACTTCAACTCCCAGAATTCTCCAGCCAGCATAGCTGGCTGGAGAATTCTGGGAGTTGAAGTCCACAAGTCTTAAAGTTGCCAAGTTTGGGGACCCCTGGTGTAACGTAGAAGCAGATGAGACATTTGCAGAGAGATCTTTTAGTCAGGCCCTGCTCCTTTAATCTACCCTTACCACACTTTCTGGCAATGCCACCTTCATCCATGTTTCTTTCTGTTTTTATAAGCTGCACAAAGTAGAGCAAGGGACTTCCTTGTTCCTCAATTCCAGTAGCCTCTGTGTCATCCCAGTTGAAAGGTGACAATACTCCAAGGTTTTTACTCTTACTAGAGTACTTTTTTTAACTCTTACTAGAAACATGAAGGTCTCTAATGCACCTTCAACCTACCCCCATCCCCAGTTATTTATACATTATATTGGCTTTGCTTTTGATTTATGCATTTGTTATATATATTTTTAACCTCTCCTCTCTTATAGCAATAGCACTTAGACTTATATGCTGCTTCACAGTGCTTTACAGCCCACTCTAAGTGTTTTACAAGAGTCAGCCCCCAATAATCTGGGGCTTCATTTTACTGACCTTGGAAGGATGGAAAGCTGAGTCAACCTTGAGTCAGTCAGGTTTGAACTCCTGGCAGCGTGAGCAGAGTTAGCCTGCAATACTGCATTCTAACCACTGCGCCACCATGGCTCATGGTGTTATAAGGTGTTAAAGAGCAAAGGAAGAGAATCAAGAAATACCACAGTAGTTCAAAAATAAAATAATATTTCGCTATGGATGTAGTTTTGCTGCAAAAATGCAGCCTACCCAGTGCTCAAACTGCAGTCGTGTGACAGAGGCGCAACTGTTGGAACTTCCGATCCAGGTCATGGGTATCCTCTCCCTTTAAGGTTTTAATTTTCTTCTTTTTAATCTTAAAAACGGCCAAACACTCACCAGCTTCTGTACTTCTCCCCTCTCTCCAGCACTTGCACTTCGATCTTTTTACCCAGATGACTCACGATCTTTTCAATCTATCAGTCCGTTTGTGACCGCCACAGCTAATGATGACAGCTGGTCGTCTTCCACAGCCGCCGACCAAGAGACTGGTGTCGGTTCCCTGGGGGGTTTGCATGCCCCCCCCAGTCCACCAACAGGTGCCTCTCTTTATCCCCGCCCCTCCAGGGCGGTTCTGCCCTGACTTGTACCGGGTCTCCAGGTGGCTGGGATTCAGGATTCCCCTGTGAAGCGTCGGGAACTCTGTGCTGTTGCGGCATTGGCCATACCCCCTCTCCAGGTAAGTCCATCATAACTTTAAACAGTCACTAAGTGACTAGTCATAAGTTAAGGACTTCCTGTGCAGTTCTGCTGTTAGTTCCCCTGTATCCTTAAGCATTAACTATTGTCTAAATAAGGGGTAGCAAAGGTGCTTTCACAAGGAATGCTAGTTAGGTGCAAAGGCCAACCAGAAGCAAATGGGACTAATTTTAGGAGCTAAGCCCATAAGATGTTGAAATTAAAACTCCCGCCAGAATAATCTTCACTTTGATGAACCATACTGTATTGTTTCTTTTCGTTTTTGGAAATAATCCACTCTGAAGTGTGCTGTTTCTCTGTAGTCCTGTTTGAACAGGAGAAATAATAGAAACTCATGCTGTGTAGCAGTCACATACCTTCCTCCTGAGAACATTACATTGCGTATCTAGTGTCGGCTCAAGAGGAGGATACCAAGAAAAAGACAGGGCAGGGAGGGCAGAGGCTAACATCTGGAAACACTCTGAACTCTCACTAAAGAACAACCGTGGGCTTTCTTTTCTGTTATAATTCTGTTGTTATTAAAACATTTCCTCTGCAACTAATAATTACGGTATCACCTTGTAAATTCAGACATTTTGTGGCAATAGGTATGCCCCTCAGTTCTACAGATTCAAACAGGATAACGAATATAGAAAGAACCATCATGTAGCTTAATTATGAGAATGCTTATTTAATTTGCATCCTGCTTTTTTTTCCAGATAACTGATTGTTCCCTCTCTTGTATGTATTTTGTACTTATTTCAATCCTTGTACAAAATCTCTTCCAGGCCGGAAGGCTCTTCTTATCATGGTTACTGAATACGGAAGGGTTAATCTGCCCACTATTTGGGGGCAGGAAATAGAACTGATCATGTAAGGTTTAACACAGGCGCGATCACAGTTCAAAAGTTCTTGCAAGACCAGCCAAACTTCTCCATACGAAGCATCTTTCCACCCAGAGTGTGGCCTCAGATGTTGGAGCTTGGCCATCCCAAGGTTTCTTGCCAGGTCTGAAGAGATCTGAGATCATCAATCATTGTAACACAAAGCAGATTCCTCTTTTCTAAGTTATTTTGGGAAAGCCATCGGGATTTCTGTAAGCTAATTGTAACGGACTATGGACCTGCCTGTAAGAAATATTCTACAGTGGGATTATATTAACAGAGTTGGAAGGGACCTTGTAGGTCATCTAGTCTAACCCCCTGCCCAAGCAGGAGACCCTACACCATTTCTGACAAATGGCAGTCCAATCTCTTCTTGAAAGCCTCCAATGATGAAGCTCCCACAACTTCCGAAGGCAAGCTGTTCCATTGGTTGATTGTTCTCACTGTCAGAAAGTTTCTCTTTATTTCTAGGTTGAATCTCTCCTTGTTCAGTTTTCAGCCATTATTCCTTGTCTGGCCTTCAGGTGCCTTGCAAAATAGCTTGACCACCTTCTCTCTGTGGCAGTCCCTCAAATATTGGAACACTGCTATCATGTCTCCCCTGGTCCCTCTCTTCACTAGACTAGCCATGCCAGTTCCTGTAACCGTTCTTCATGTTTTTGTCTCCAGTCCCCTAATCATCCTGGTTGCTCTTCTCAGCACTTTTTCTAGTCTCAACATCTTTTTTATAGTGTGGTGACCAAAACTAGATGCAGTATTCTAGGTGTGGTGTTATTAAGGCTTTATAGAGTATTAATACCTCACGTGATCTTGATTGTATCCCTCTGTTAATGCAGTTTAGGATTGCATTGGCTTTTTTAGCTGCCTCTGCACACTGCTGGCTCCTATTTAGCTGGTTGTCCACTAAGACTCCAAGATCCCTCTCACAGTTACTGCTATTAAGCTGGTTTCACCCAGTCTATATGTGTACTTTTGGTATTTCTTGCCGTCTAAGTGTAAGACGTTACTTTTCTCTACATGGTGGCGAAGGTGTTGGATAGGTAAAAGGAGAGCCAAGTTTAAGTCTACTCCCTCCCCTGCCAAGAAAGGTCATTGGGTGACGCTGAGCCAGCCACTTTCTCCCAGCCAGATTGTTCCCAGATTGTTATGGGAGCAAAATGGTGGTTGCATGCTGTCTTAAGTTCCTAAAAAAAGGCAGAATATAGAACTAACAACAACTTAATTAATGGAACATATTGGCAAAGAACCAAACCTTTTATTGTATAGTTTTCAGGCCACCATCTACTAAGGTATTAGCTATTTAGGAGATTGTCCATTAGAAGGAAATGGTTTGTTACATCGAGCAGACAACTCAAGAGTAAAAATATTTATCTGATGCAAACAAAACCATCATCAGAAACTCTTTCATGAATGATAAACTGTCTTGCACTGCTCGCTCGAGTGGCACACAGAACATTTGCCAATTCTACTGAAGGGGAAACAGCTTTTTTTCACTGTGTATGTCTCTCCTGCAGTAACTTTAGAAGGACGCACAAATAATTCAAGTGTGTTACTAAGCTACTCAGGTGACTGCTTTGTTTTTTTAGCCATGCCTCAAGCACCTGAATCCCTTTTTTGTCTCAAGAAGCAAGTTAAGCAAGATTAACCAAGATAAAAGTGTCATTTATTCTTCTTAGCTTCCAATCTTATTAAAGCATTGGTGAGAACTCTGTTTAAGTATAAATTTCTCAGTGATTGCTAAATTACTGTTCTAGCCAAACTATCTGTTACTGGCCAAACTAGAAGTCTCAAAGAAAAATTGTTGCATTTATAAGGCACCATCAAATGATTGGGCAAAAATACCCTTTACTGAGTATAATTTTTATTAAAAGACACTCTAGAACAGAGGTCTCCAACCTTGGCAACTTTATGAGGTGTGGACTTCAACTCCCAGAATTCCTCAGCCAGCATGGCTGGCTGAGGAATTCTGGGATTTGAAGTCCACACCTCATAAAGTTGCCAAGATTGGAAACCTCTGCGAAAGACTGCAGAGAAGAGCAACAAAGATGATTTGGGGACTGGAGGCTAAAACATATAAAGAACATTTGGAGGAACTGGGTATCCCTAGTTTAATGAAAAGAAGGATTGGGAGTGACATGATAGCAATCCTTCAATATCTAAGGGGCTACCACAAAGAACAGGGTAAAGCTATTATCCAAAGCATCAGAAGGCAAGACAAGAAGCAATGAATGGAAGCTTATCAAAGGGAAATCCAATGTACAACTAAGGAGAAATTTCCTGACAGTTAGAAAATTAACAAATGGAACAGCTTGCCTCAAGAAGTTGTGGGTGCTCTGAAGGTTTTTAAGAAGAGATTGGACAACCATTTGTCTGAAATGGTATAGGATTTCATGTTTGAACAGGGGGTTGGACTAGAAGACCTCCAAGGTCCCTTCCAACTTTGTTATTCTGTTACATAAGCTTTCATGAGCTGCAGCAAGCTCACCAGTCCTCAGCACTGGTCACATATTTTTGTGAGATAATAAAGGTAAATAAAAGTAGACTTCAAAATGGAAATAGTTGAGCTACATTGGCAAAAAAAATTATATTGATCTTGGTGGATGCTCAGATGACCTTGGACACAAGAACCCTTCGACAATAGTAAATGCAAATTGATAGGGATGGCTTTTACTGGGACTTTTAGCTAGGCACAAATGCTAAGGTAGGGTCAGAATGTTGTGCTTCTTGCTACAATGCAAATAAATGGCTACCTCTGAAGGCTGTTTAAATCTGCAACAAAGTGAACCGATTGCCAGTGTTGCATCTCCATTTATGGAGATTCTCCGTCATCCAGGTCATGATTACCCCAAAAATGCTTTTTTCCAAAAGGCAACTGGACTTTGTGGGTTTTTTTTCCTTTGAAAACACTTTGCTTCTTATCCAAGAAGCTTCCTTCCATTCCCCCAATCAGTTAGAACTGAAGAAGCTTCTTGGATGAAAAGCAAAACGTTTTCAAAGAAAAAAACCTAAGAATGTCGAGTTGCCTTTTGGGAGGGACAAAAGAACACCTTTGGGGTTTCCCCAAATACTTCTTATCTTCTGCCTCTGTTCTCAATCAGTTTTTAACTGATACACTTCACTCCCTTTCAAATAGAACGAAAATGCAGAATTAGATCTGCCATCAAATATTTTGAAAGAAGCAACTGGGGTTGGGGCAGATGCTTCCCTCCCTCACGAAAACAGTCATTTTCATCATCGTAAGTGGGAGTTTCTGAGACCAGACATAATTTCCCTAAGAGGAAAAACAGCTTCATATAAGCATTTTAGATGGAAAAGTGCAGGCAAAGATCCATCTCTTGCTCTCCTGATAGGATGCCAATCCCCTGATCATGTATCCCATCATCACTTATTGCTGCCATGTTGGCTGTGGTTGATAAGCACTTGAGTTCATCTGGACAATTACAAATAGATTTCGTATCAGTACTAAAGATTTATTTAGCAAAGGCATCCTGATTTAGTTCATTCTTTCAACATGGCATTTTTCCTAAGAATTGTTTAGTAGGTTTATCAACAACCTGGGATTCCCCCAAATTTCATGTGAGAATTCTTCGAAATTCTCATCTCACGTTAAGCAAGAAACAAGAGCAAGGGAAATAATCCTCAAATAAATTAAGGGTTTTTTCCACTCACTGTTTCACACGAACGAATCATATAAGCCTTAGTACAGGGGTGTCAAACTCGCGGCATCACATGACGTATCACGACTTCCCCCCCCCTTTGCTAAACTGGGCATGGACGTGGCCAGCGCATGATGCATCCGGCCCGCGGGCCACGAGTTTGAGAGCTCTGCCCTAGTACCACAGTCTATTCAGATACCATGACATAAAACAAACTTCCTAACCTGATGCTTTCCAGCTGAGTCAGAATTCAACTCTTATAACTCAAACACATCTGAAGACTATCGAAGTCTGAGCCCAACCTAAGAAATATGGCCATTTTAAATTACTGCATTTAAGGATTGCATCACATAAACAAACAGATCTCAAAAGTGTGAATTTTTAGCTTCTCTCCTGTGAAAAGTTCCATAAAAAATATCTTCCAATCCTTTTTTAAAAAAATCAGATCCCCAGAACTTAATTGGAAACCACTTGATTTCTTCTTGCAATAATTTTTTCCTGACCAATATACTAGATGAATTGTATTTCTTGGCAGCCATACGTGTGCTGAGGCCTTCCTTGTGGATCCAGTTGCAGGATCAAGGAAAGAGTTGTTGCTTGTACTTATCAAAAGAATTTGGCATTTTGGCTTTCACTTCTGCAGAATCAAGTTTCTTACACTTTTACTTATATATAGGTGTCACAGAAATGCATACCCCCCCCCCATTTTGTAATCCTTAGTAGCTCAATCTTTGCCAACTGAAGTAAAAATATACAATTTTAACTGGTTAAGAGCCTGGGTTTAAGATTGAGCATTATAAAGAACTTATAATTTATGAAAGCAACACAGACTGCTTACATAGTTAATGTAGTTGAGATTCTAATTTTATTTGCGGGTGTATTTTTCCTTTTTTTTTTTTAGAAAGAAAAACAGATGGGTTGTTTATCTAAGGTCATTAAGCGTCTCAGGAGGAGATAACTTAGCTCAAATAAAAAGACTTTTCTCTTTTTTAATTAACAGAAGCAGGAGATGCTCAGAAGCTCCAAAGTCAGATCCCACTTAGCTCCCACCACAAACAAGAGGAAAATCCGGCTGTCCTTTCTGCACCTCCCCATGTCCTCACACACACACACACAACTGCATGATCATAGAGGTTAATAGGCCTGTGCCACCAGAATGGCTGGACCATTTCTTTAAAGTTTATGCCATGCCCCGCTATAGATAGTCCTCAACTTATGACCACAATTGAGCCCAACATTTATGCTAAGAGAAACATTTGTTAAGTGAGTTTTGCCCCATTTTACGACCTTTTTTGTACAGTTGTAAAGTGAAGCACTGCAATTGTTAAGCTAGTAACATGGCTGTTAAGTGAATCTGGCTTCCCCATTGACTTTGCTGGTCAAAAGGTCGCAAAAGGTGATCACATGACCCCGGGACACTGCAATCGTCATAAATATGAACCAGTTGCCAAGCATCTGAATTTTGATCATGTGATCATGGGGATGCTGCAATGGTTGTAAGTGTGAAAAATGGTTGTACGTTATTTCTTTCAGTGCCATTGTAACTTTGAACGATCACTAAATAAATGGTTGTAAATCGGGGACTACCTGTACTGCATGTACATGGGGGCAATATGCTGAACTCTGTAAACCGCTTAGAGAGGGCTGTAAAGCACTATGAAGCGGTATATAAGTCTAAGTGCTATTGCTATGTGTACTAGCCCTAGAAGCTAACAATCAATTAAAAACAATACTGCACAACTTTAGAATCCTTTAAAAGAGAAAGTAACAAAACATCATAAGAGAGAAAGATTATCTAATAAATGAAAGCAGATATAACTACTATTCATCTTTGGGACTAGGCATTGCTTTTGATGAAAAGCAGTCTAAGCATAATTGTAATAATTATTTAAATAACATTTACATCAATACCTTTCTACCTAGGCAATGCATCACCTGAGATTATCATCACAAGCAAGGAGTTCCACAATTTAACAGAATAACAAGAGTTGGAAGGGATCTTCAACATCTTCTAGTTCAACTACCTGCTCAAGTAGGAGACCCTATGCCAGAGGTCTTCAAACTTGGCAACTTTTAAGACTTGTGGACTTCAACTCCCAGAATTCTCCAGACAGCAGAGAATTCTGGGAGTTGAAGTCCACAAACTCTTAAAGTTGCCAAGTTTGGGACCCCTGCCCTATGTCATTCCAGACAAGTAGCTGTCCAACCTCTTCTTAAAAGCCTCCAGTGATGGAACCCACAGCTTCTGAAGGCAAGCTTTTCACTGGTTAATTGTTCTGTCATTTGTACCTCCCCACCCAGTTTCAACAAGCAAAATCAATAGGGAAGCTGGCAGGAAAAGTTGCAAGTCACAGTCATAAGATATCTTACTTATGTTGATTTGCTTAACGATCACAGCAAAAAAGGTTGTAAAATTCGGTGTTTATTTTATTATTTATTTATTTGTCAACACGTGTACAAGATAACAGGTATGATATAAACGTAAACAAAAGCAAAGTATGTACAGATAAATTTGGACAATAGGACAGTAGGACAGGGATGGTAGGCACCATTGTGCGCTTATGCACGCCCCTTACAGACCTCTTAGGAATGGGGTGAGGTCAACTGTAGACAGTCTAAGGTTAAAGTTTTGGGGGTTTGGGGAAGAAACCACAGAGTCAGGTAGTGCATTCCAGGCATTGATCACTCTGTTGCTGAAGTCGTATTTTCTGCAGTCGAGTTTCGAGCCGTTTACATTGAGTTTGAATCTATTGTGTGCTCGTGTATTGTTGCGGTTGAAGCTGAAGTATTCATTGACAGGTAGGACATTGTGGCAGATGATTTTAACTACATTTAGATCAGATCGAAGGCGACGTAGCTCTAAGTTGTCTAAGCCCAAAATTTCAAGTCTGGTGGAATAAGGTATTCTGTTGCGAGCAGAGGAGTGGAGGACTCTTCTTGTGAAATATTTCTGGACTCTCTCAATTGTATTATGAGTATGGTCACATGATGCCTCACATAATGACTGCACCCCTTAGCGACTAATTTTCTGGTCCCTATGATGGTCTTAAATTGATGACAATATTTATGGATCATATGGTAGTCTGGAGGCAGACTGGTATGAAGAGACAGTACCTAATGTATTTAGAACAACAAACATATAAACAGTTTACTCCTTCTAGATATGAATATCCACCAACATCCTCAATGATGCATTCTGGATCAAGTACAACTTCTGAAGGTTCTTGAAGAACCATCTCAAGCAATGTTAAGGAATGTGTTACTATGAATAGGTCTGATTTCATGAGGAGCTGGTATTGTTGATGACGCCAGTTGAAGCCAACAAATACATTTCTGACAAGAGTTCCTACCCAAGTCTCTAGATGCAAAACTTGAATCCTTAAAGAGTGCAAACCCATGTCTTTATGAAAAGTTGTCTCTCACCTATAACAACTGACGTCCTTTTCCAGAGCCCACTTTTTCTCTAATTAGGAGAATCTATCTTATCTGCATTAGGTCTCAATTTATGTGCTTGTATCCAGCTTTAATGCTATTAAACATAGATCAACAGCTTTCCTGGCAAGAGTGTGTGTCATCATCATTCCTGATTGCGCAACCACCACTCTAAAGGTCTCCCAAGCATTTTGCAGAGGCTGGCTGAGGAATTCTGGGGGAAGGCTAGGAAGGCTATCTTGGACTAATGCTTAATGGTTTCTATATAATGGCTACAAGGCATCTGCTAATTCTAATCAACACGATCTCTTGACTGCAAAATGTTATGAGTCCAGCCTCATTCTGCATAGTTCATATATTGCTGCTGACATTGTAAACAAGTGTGCTCTACGGAAATTCAACTAATTATTCACTTGTTTCAATACAGAGGCCAGCAACAAAAGGTCATTAGTCAAGACCAGTCCACTCCTTCCGCTCCTGCATCTTGCCAATTCAGCTGGTACACAACTGGCAGGGATGTCCAATATTGCACAGTCAAAGGCAAAAAAAAAAAGTATTTCAGAGTGCTGGCTACCATTCCTTAAATCAAACCTATTTTCCCAGATCACACATACATGGAATACATAAAGTTAATTTTCGAGCCTGGTCTGACCTTCTGAAAAATTATCAGAGTTACCAGTTCTCTAGTTCTAGAAATACTTAACCGGTTAGCATTTCCCCAGTAATATCCCAGAAAACAAAATGCTCTAATTTTGTTTTTAGTGCTATGTATGCACTATGACAATGACATGTAGACTATGTTTCCTGCTAAATGCCTATGGAATTAACTTCCTAGTCAACTTTGCATTGGCAGTGACTAACATAATCCCCAAGGGCAATGTGCCCAATAAATTTGTTTTGTCCTTGGCAAATTAGACAACCCAAAAGATTCCGGAATGGTCTTCAAAGTTCCCCATTGGCCTGGCCGCCATGCCTGTTGAAGCTCTGATCTCACTATAGCTATTTTCTGTAAGACGCAAAACTCTTGACACAAGCATTCATGCAATGTGGACTTAGGTTTTTTTTTTAAACAAAAAAAAAGCTATAAAATAGCAAGAATGAGAGCAAGAATAATCTGACATCGGATGGTCATTATCCTTAAGTAGGGGGTTGGATTAGAAGACTTCCAGCCCCATTATGATCAAGTGCAAGCAGCAGCTTGCGATTTTGTCTACTCTACTGTGTATAGCAGTAAACCATTCTTGCACGTATCTCACTCTCAAGTACCCGCCAAGCCATGAACAAGAAACCGAGTACTGTACTCAGTCCCTAGAAGTCTGCTGAGATAAAACAGGCTGATGGGTTTGAGAACCACTATTCCAAATTACCCTGGACGTTTATATGCTACTAATAGCCTCTCTAGAGACGATACAACCTGGAGAGGTTAATATAATGTTAGGGAATGTTCAACCAAGCAACGCAGGCCTCGAGATGTTCAGAGCCATCTCCATATTTGGTTCCTCTGCCACAACAGCCCTTTTGTATAAGAACAGAGGAGGAGGGGGCAGGCATATCTCTGAAATGGCTCCCCCAGAACTCCATGCACACAGGCACTATTGCCATTTCAGCAGGAATCCAGGTTTTACTTCACGGTTTTAAACTTTTAATGCTGGCTTATTTGTTTTTTCCCCCTGTTGGTTTTATATCCCATTTGGTTTTTGCAAAGCTCTTTTATCGTATTATTTATGGCATGTCTAAAGCCTTTTGATACCTGCTGTAGATGCCAGGATAAGGGATCTTTTAAATAAATAAGTTATGTTGGCGTTAAATCGTCTGTTGCTTTTGATGTTTTTTCCCTACGTGCAGAAAACCAATGTGTACATGTTACCAATATCATTTTTAAAAGGGATGGATTCAGACATGGTTGTGAAGTGTAACATGTTTTGTTAGTTCTGAATTAGTGTTATGGGAACCCATCTTTGTGATAAATCAGGCAATGGTGTCTGATGCCATAAGCAACACACAACTTAGTACAATGGGTGAACCTAATTATTGTGATTTATTCCACACACCAATGTGGGTCTCCCTGTTATCAATATTGTACTATATTAATTTATTTGATTCTTTTTGTTAGTTTTTATTGTTTTAAATGTGGTTTTATATTCTGTAAGCCGCCTTGAGTCACCATGGGCGAATAGGCAGCAATATAAATTCAATCAATCAATCAATAAGAATGAATGAACGAATTTCTATCTATCTGCCTTTATAACTATATACAATTGCTTTCCGTTATATAGCTTACCTAAGACTTTTGACCATCCTTCATTGCTAAAAACCCTCAGAAATGCAAAGCGTTCTTATTAATTCTATATTATGTGAACCGATCTTCATGAGCCAAAGAGTTAGCGGTCCTTAAGTGTCATTCCAACCGAAAAGCATCCTCTCCCTTCCCGCTCATCTTAGCATGTATGGAAAAAGAAGCCGGGCCACCAAGCACAGGTATGCCTGAAAACCTCACCTGAGTTTTTAAAACTCAACGAAAAACCTCCGAGCCCCCAAAGAGCAACACCTGGCCCTTCAGCAATCCCAGCAGCCCTCTGAAAGCACTCAAAGCCGCTACTCGCCTGCGCCGGTTCAAAACCAACGCGCGTCCTCAGGATGGGCGTGCGCTTGGGCCTTTAAAGAAAGGCCCCGGGGGTCCCGATTAAGGCAGGGCAAGGGGAAGCGCGGCGGAATCCGGGGGCCCCAAGCCCCGCGGGGAGGTCTGAAGGGGCGCAAGGGCGGGCAGCGAGGGGCGGCTCCTCGGCGCTCAACTCACCTACGGCTCGGATGTGGAAGCCCTTGGGGGCCCGCAGCGCCCTGCGGAGCCAGGCGTCGCGGAGGAGCTGCAGGGGCGCCGGGGGGCCTTGCAAGAGCAGCACGCCGCCCCGCAGCCAGCCCTGCAGCCGCACCCGCCCCACGGCGCGCGCCAGCCCGGCGTTCCAGTAGCAGGCGGCGTTGGCGCGCCGGAACGCCTGGAAGACGGCCGCGCCGCGCGCCTCGTCCTCGCAGCAGTCCGCCTCAGCCTCAGCCTCGGCCGCTTCGCGGGGCCCCTGCGAGCGGCGACGCAGGACCAGAGCTAGCGAGCTGGGCGCCAGCTGCACGGCGCGGCGGGGAAGCGGCGAGGGCGACATGCTGAGGCGGCTGCGGGGCGCGCTCTGCCCGTTGTGCCCGTCAGCGCCGCCGCCGCTGCTACCAAGGGAACCGAGTTGTTCCTGGCAATGGGGCGGGGAAAAGCTGGCCCGGCTCCAAGCGAGGGGCAGCGGGGCGAGCTGCTCTTCGGCGGCCGCCCCGGAGCAAGAATTTCTCGCCCGCCCTCCCGCTCTGCGAAGCACCTGGAGGAAGGAGGAGGGGGGCAGGCTGGCCCGCGCTGCAGTGCGCTGCGCTCCCGTCTCTGCAAGGCGCGCCATTGGTCCCTGCGGGGGCTCACGCAACCCTCGGGCGGCCTTTTCTCGGGCGGCCAGGCGCCGCCGAAGCTTCTGCGCCGGATCCTCATCTGAACCGAATCCTAGGCTGGTGGGGAGCAACGTTGCCCGCCGATCGGAATACAAAATGTTGCGGTCGGGGAGTGAGTCTAAATGAACAAAAAGTTTACCTCGCCTGAAATCTAATGGAGTGGTTGTTAGCCTTTAGTCAAAAGGAGTTCAGCGTCTCTTGGAAAGCTACGTTGGACGCCAGTAATCAGGATAATGATGCACGAAGTTATGACTAAGGGAAGGAGAACAATAACCCAGTGAATGCGAGGGTGACCACGCAGATTTTTCAGAGGTGGAAGAGGGGCATCTGCCCGTCGGTTAACCATCAGACTATCTTAAAGATGCGTAAAAATGGCTGGCAGAATAAAAAGCAGTTATAGAAAACTCAGATGACCTGCAGAAATGATCAAAAGGATGAAACATCCCTGAGTAGAAACGGGTGGGGGAAAGGTGGGGGAGCAAGGTCACTAAATATAGTATGTATTTATAAATAAGGAACTCTATTTCAATTTCTACTCTACTCTACTCTTTACTGCTCCCCCCACCAAACAGGAATAGTGCAACTGTAGACAAGCACATCTGTAGGTATTTTGGGATCAGAATTCCTGTTGCTAAGCAAAGCAGTTAAGATTGAGTTGTGCCCAATTTTATGATCTTTTTTCCATGGTGGTTAAGCCAATCATTTCCATTGAGTCATACAACCCTTAAACAAATCTGCCTTCCCCCACTGATTTGCTTGTTATGTTAGAAGCCTTCTGAGAAGGTCACAAATGGTAATCACATGATCCCAGGACCCTGCAACCATTATAAATACATGCCAGTTACCAAGTGCCTGAATTTTGATCACGACCGTGGGATGTTGTTACAGTTGTATGTGAAAGTGAAAGACTGAGGTGAGCTTTCCTTGTTTGACTCTCCCTGTACCTTCATGAAGCCATGAAAGCAGAAAAATATTGACGACCAGAGCATTGCTTATGACAGTGATGGCGAACCTATGGCATGCGTGCCATAGGTGGCACGCGGAGCCATATCTGCCGGAACGCGAACCGTTACCTAGCTCAGCTCCAGCGTAAATGTGCATGCCGGCCAGCTGATTTTTGGCTCGCACGGAGGGTCTGGGAGGGGGGTTTCGGCTTCCGGAGGGCCTCGGGGAGGGGCAGGGGGGGCGTTTTCGCCCTCCCCAGGCTCCAGGGAAGCCTCTGGAGCCTGGGGAGGGCGAAAAACGGGCCTACCAGGCCCACCAGAAGTTGGGAAATGGGCCATTTCTGGCCTCCAGAGGGCCTCCGGGGGGGCGGGGGGCAGTTTTTGCCCTCCCCAGGGAATAAATTATGGATGTGGGCACTCACGCATGCGCAATAGCGCGCGCGCATGCACTTTCGGCACCCGAGGGAAAAAAGGTTCGCCATCACTGGCTTATGAGGAAACGGGTTTCCATGCTCCCTAGGATCTAAAATAGCAGGACAGAGTAGAGACAATAGCCCCTTTAACCAACCTTTGAAGCACCATTGAATGTTTCTTAAAAAGTAGAATTAGTATGGGTCATGCTTGTGTTTTCTGATCGATTAGGAGCCTTTTAAAATCAGCCCTCCTCAACCTTTATTGTGCCTTTACTGTCCAAACACTTCTGGAGGGCACAGTGTCAGCTCTTCTAGGTAGGCCAGTTCAGGAAAGAGACAATACAAGGATCACAGAAATGCTACTTTCTACTAGTGTTTCTTAACCTCAGCCGCTTTAACTCTCAAAATCCCCCCAGCCAGACTTAAAAGGGGGTACTCTCTTGTTTTTTCTTTCCCAAGCTTGTGTTATCACTTTTTCAAGACTATGGTATCTACACTTAACCTCTATACCAGGTAGGCAACAGGATCCATGGCAAAGCAGCTGGCATTAGGGAGGAAATGCAGGATTCCTATCAGCTGTAGCATCCTTCTTAAGTAAATACTTTACAGCTAGGAAGCAGCTGGCAAAGACAGGCAAGTATAGTTGGATTCGGATGCCTACTTTATTATTACGTAGTAAAGTAGAAACAGAGAGCAACAGAGCATCAAAAGCAAGATTAATGTTACTGCTGCAGTTCTGCTAGAAACATTAATTTTATTTAGGATGCAAAACTGCAAGATCTGGGAGAGGTCTCTGTCTCTCTCTGTCCTGCTTGCTCTCAAAGCTGTGGGTCTACATCAGGGGTGGCCAAACCGTGGCGCATGTGCCAAATGTGGCGCATTGGATGATTACAAGTGGCGCATTGCATCCTTGCGCCTACTTATTTTTTTAAAATAGGTGTCATAACTGAATCCATCTTAATATTTTCAACACCAAAGTGATCTCAGTTCAATTCGTACAGCTTTCGGTAATGTTCAATTTCTCGGTGTCTGAAACTTAGAATGGAACTTGTGAGATGTTACTTTAGGCGGGTTTACAAACGTACAAATATTTTTATTGGTGTTGCCATTGCGCATTCCTGCTCAAACGATCGCAAACACCACGCACTAGCAACACATCATGTGTTTGAAGTCACATGCGAATGAGCAGCGAGCGTTCGATAAGGTCAGTCAGTTCTGAGTGAGCCATTGTGGCGTGGAGTTTGAAGCAGTTTTATTGAGTGTACTAGCGTGGTTTTTGTATTGAGAGTGATTGAAAGACAGATTCAAGATTAAATATATATTACATTTGTCAAATTTTGAAATGGCGTAAATTAATTGAATTGCGTGATTTATTCCTTTACCTCTCTTAAGCAAAGCAGATCCTACCCCTATCCTTATTTTACAACCCCAAACATGAAAGTAAGAAGGTAAAAAACGTGCTTGAGTTGTATGGCGCATCTGAACTAGTCTGTGAAAAAATTGGCGCATGGTATGCTTAAGGTTGGCCACCACTGGTCTACATAGTGTTTCTCAACCTGTGAAACTGGTTGGGGAATTCTGGGTGTTGAAGTCCAGACATCTTCAAGTGGCCAAGGTTGAGAAACACTGGTCTATAAGATGTCGGCATGTCTCAAAAAAAAAAAAAAAAAGGGAAGCTGACATAAGCAGGCTGGCAATACAAACTTCATCCCTTTGGCAGTTGCCTGTGACATTGACATCAAAGTGGCAGGGCTTGCATTGTGATGCAATTTCTGCCAACCTACCTTGCCAACCTAGCACCTGAAATAACAGCAAAATTTGACCTTCTTATGAAATAGATAAACTAACAGAATAACAGAGCTGGAAGGTATTAATCAGACTAGCAAGCTGCTACAACAACAAAAGAGCCCGTTTGGTCTAGTAGTTAGGGCAACAGGCTGGAAAGCTGGAAACTGTGACTTCTAGTCCAGCCTTAGCCATGAAAACCAGCTGGAAACCTTGGGCCAATCACTCCCTCTCAGTCCAACTTCCCTCACAGGGGTTGTCATTGGGGGGAAAATAGGAGGATGAAGTATTAGATATGTTCACTGCTTTGAGTTGTTTATAAAAATAACAAAGTAATAATCCATAAATATTCCATTACCATTATATGAAAGAAAAGACTAGAAGTAATGGATTCCAGTTGTTAACTAGAATGCTTGAAGAACTTCATTAGACTTCATTGAAAGAAGCAAACACAAAAGGGTGAAATGATGGTTGATAGTTGAAGGAAGGCAGAAAGTGAGAAACAGGAAAATTTGCCTAACTAAGCAATGTCCAGAACAGAAAGAGCTGCATTACATTTAGATAATTTAAAAGATATTTAAATAGCATACATATTAACTTAATGTCTCATCTATAGAAAGTATCTACTGCAGAGAAACTATTTTAGAGAGTATCAAAATAAGACAGGGATGAGAATCACTTAGCACCCCAACAGCCTTTGATCTAAATAAAAGGTTTGCTGGTCTGTAGTAAACGGAAACTTTTGGTATGTCATTCTAAAAAAAATGATTAGAATTTAGCAAGTGTTTAATACTGTCAAGTTGAAAAAGTACATAAAGAGCAGCCTCTTTAGCCCCCTCCTGTTTTTCTGCTTTTAGTCTTGTGCTTCTGCATATTTCCAAATATTACTGTAAGATTATAAAACCAGAAAAGAAACAAATGGTCATTAGCATCCCTCCAAGTGAGCAAAATGCTGTTAAATACTGCATGCAGCACTTGAAATGTAGCAACCCTGCAGGGAGTAATTCTGTGGGCTTTCATGTTACTGGCTTGTCCTATTCAGTAACACACAAAGGCTGCTGCTATTTTACCGTTTTTCATGCTGGGGTCTCAGCCCAACCATTTCCTCTTCAGCTCCCCCATTTCTTTACTGCATTTGCATTCTTTAGAACCTCAGTCCCATTATATTTGTCTTCTCACAGTTGAATTACTCTTAACCTGTCAATCATACCTCCCTGCATTTATCCTCACATTTCCTCCTGTGCTTCTCTTTTTCCATTTCTTTGAGATGTTGTAACATCAGCAATGCTCTTTCCCCTTTTTGAGATAACTGTTCCCTCCTACCTGTCTGATTCACAATGTGTTAAAGACTTGGAGATGTTCCTTGGAGATCATTTTTGGGACTGGCCAAGGAGGTTTGCCCAATAGGTACAGGAAGAGTATGTGAGCACAGAGCCGAGGTGGCGCAGCAGTTAGAGTGCAGTACTGCAGGCTACTTTAGCTGACTGTGATCAGCAGTTCAGCTGTTCAAATCTCACCGGCTCAGGGTTGACTCAGCCTTCCGAGGTTGGTAAAATGAGGACCCAGATTGTAGGGGGCAATGTAAATATACATTGCTTAATGGTGTAAACCGCTTAGAGAGTGCTTGCACTATGAGGCAGTATATAAGTCTCACTAATAAATAAATAAATAAAAACCCTGTATATCAGCCTTGTAGAATGGAAATCCTCTTTTCCTCAGCATGTTTAGTCAGCATGGGTAAAAGTTCTACATGCCCTTAGTGAAACTTGCTAGCCAACTCTTCAGTGAGAAAGGAAGTTTTCTCCCAGATGAAAATGCCTGGGGGAACATTAGGGCTAACGGGGCTACCTGACCTCCCAAGGTCATCTTTCAATACAGATTCTCTGTGCAAGGTGCTTGCACAAAATTTGCAACACTTTGCTGCAAGATGGCGCTCACAGAAACCTTCCTTGTGAGAGAAAATGTCATTTGTTTCATGTGACCTGCAATGTCTCTTTCGAGCTTTACATTGCATTGCATCACTATTTAAAATCTGCTTTCTGGATTAAATAGGTAATAATGTAAAACATTATCAGTTTGATTGGGAATGGGAAGTGTTTATTCAAAATGCTTTCACAATCAATTGTCAATATTTGATGTCAAGGAGCCCAACAACAATTTGAGACATTTAAGGCTTCTTCCTTTTAAGCTACCAACAACAATATGGTGTCAATCTGGCAGCTACTTAATTATAGCACCTATTTTACATCTAATTCCAAGTTTCATATTAAATTACTCCTTTCATACTGAGAAAACTCAAAATACTTGTCCCCAAGTATACTCTTCCATATCACATTATGTCGTTAACGTAACAAAAATGCTGTGTTACAGCTTAAATTTAGATATTTTATGACGTGGTGTGAAATGCATATAATACCTTCATTGGAAGACAGTCTTAAGAAATTAACACTGGGAAGGTAAATAGCCAATTTAATGAAAGCCAATATAAAACTAGTAGCAATTTTTCCAAATAAAGCATTATACTGACATCTACTGGCCTGGTGTGTCTTAGTCAATTGTACATTCTCATAAAACTTTTAAAAGTTGCTAATATATTAATGTAGGGATAGAACATTTCAAGGATTACAAAATATGCATAATAAAACAAATATGTTTTCATATAAACCCCAATTTATCAATGTTCTATAATTTCCTTATTCTTTTCCTCAATTACTGTGCATCAAAACAGTAATAAGAACTTCCAAGAAAACTCACAATTCAAAGGGAAAAACTCTGACAAAAATTTCAAGAGTGTATTTAAAAATCTTTACTGGCAAAATTAAGCAGCATGCTATGATTTATATACCCGATTTTTTTTATTTAAAAAAACCCTAAATAGTCTGAAATAACACCTAAGAATGGCATCTCTATAAATAATGAAAAATGTTTGCACTAAATCTTAAAAGGAAACTTTGGGTAATTAAATACTTGCTATTTTCCATGAAGTTGATGAACTTTATTAGCATTCAAACTATAACCAAGTTTACCCTAAAACATTTTGCAATGCAAAATTATTTCCACTCAAGGAGTGTCTAACAAATCGAGGGCTGTGAATTACAAGCAATCTTTTGAAGCAGGCTCACACATTTATAAAACTTTATACAACCTTGCTTGGACTAAGGTATTTATACTACTAAATTAAACATGCATCACTTTCATACACTCCAGTTTCATGATTTATATTACATTATGTAACATTCTTTCCCCCCCTCCCCCCCAGCAAACAGCATGTCTGTCATACATTTGCTCCATTTTCTTTGGATGTTTGATCTTTATCTTCATTCTTCACACTATCCTATAGAAAGAGAAGACAGTGGATCAGTGAAAAGCTACAATAACCAAAATTAAGACATTCTGCTTTTCCTATTCTCAGGAAATTTTGCAGAAGAGTTACAGAGAGCTTTACCTTCTTAAGAACCATGTGTATTTCATCCATAACGGTTGCCAAACCTTTGACGGTCTTAGTCAGCTGCCCTTCAAACTGTAGGTTTGTATCCTCTGAGATCTTCAGATTCTCTTGCAGCTGGCTGAGCTCTTTTTTAACCTCTTTAATTTCTGCAGAAAGGCTTTTGTTTAAATTCTCCAAACTCAATATAGTCTTTTCATCTTCATCTGGAAAAATGGAATGATTTGTAATCTTTCAAACTGCATCTTTCTAAAAGGTTAAAATGATTACAGAAGACAAAGGAGTAAAATACTAGGCTGATACCTTAGTCTGTAAAACAGAGCTAGTAAGGGTTTTTTTAAGGACATGCAGTGCCTTTGAGTCAGTGTTGACTCCTGGAACTGCCTGGATTAGTCTCTGCAGCAGTTTTCTTGACAAGAAGTTGTTTGCCTTGCCTCCTTCCTAGGGTTGAGAGGGAGGGATTGGCCCAAAGTCACTAAGTTGGCTCTGTGCCAAAAGTAGGATCTCCCGGTTTCTAAGCTGATGTCTTAACCCAGAGGTCTTCAAACTTGGCAATTTTAAGACTTGTGGACTTCAACTCCCAGAATAGCTGGCTGGAGAATTCTGGGAGTTGAAGTCTACAAGTCTTAAAGTTGCCAAGTTTGAAGACCTCTCTCTTAACCTCTAAACCAGTGTTTCTCAACCTTGGCAGTTTGAAGATGTGTGGACTTCAACTCCCAGAATTCCCCAGCCAGCGTTGCTGGCTGAGGAATTCTGGGAGTTGAAGTCCACACATCTTCAAACTGCCAGGGTTGAGAAACACTGCTCTAAACCAAACTGGCTCTAATGACTTTACTATCATTATGTCCTTTTTAGTTAAAATGATGAGGGCAAGACTATTCAAAGCAATTAACCTGACTCAGAAAGTGAAAGTCCATTTGTTAACTGGCACAAATATCAGAAGTACAGTATACATTTGAAAAATATTATACATGTGTATTATGCTTTCTTTGCTTATAACAAAAAAAATGTAACAGTTATTCCTGGTTTGCATCTAATGATATGACAGCTAGCAGAAGCATTTCACTTTTCTCCAATCCAACCTAACCTTCAATTACTTGAAATTTTTTTCATACATTCTTCTTCCAATCTGGTGCCAATTCTTTCAGAGATATAATGCCTTAAGCCTTTTTGAATTAATAAAAAAATATTCATTGTTAAGATATTCATGAACTGGGAGAGCCATTTTAACAAGGTCAGCCAATGAATAGGCATAGCAACTAAGTCAGCCAATAAGAGCTAAACACTTCTGAGTCTGTGCAGAGAATCGAAACTGAAAACTTAAGAAGCTTAAGGCTGGGCGTGGCTCAGCCCACTCTATATGCTCTGTCTCTCTCTGAACTGAAAACTTATCTGCTGCTGGAAATGAAACTGCTTGTAACTGTTGCTACATTGAAGAAATAATCTACTTGTGGTATTGTAAATATATATATATATATATATATATATATATATATATATATATATATATATATATATATATATATATATATATATATATAATGTTTATATATATATATATATATATATATATATATAATGTTTATATATATATATATAATGTGTATATATATATATATATATATATATATATATATATATATATATATATATATATATATATATATATATATATAACATTATATATATATAATGTTTATATATATATATAATGTTTATAAAGAAGTTAATGAATCCAGCTGAATCGGTCATCTGTGTGTGCTTCTGGAAATTGATTTTTCTGCAACAAACTCTGATATTCACTCTCACCTGTTTTTTCTTCCAGTGACTGAAGTTTCTGTTCCATTTCAGCTCGTGCTTTTTCACTCTTCTCTAATTTATGCAAGAGACTCCCCACATCTACCATGGCTCCATTATAGACAATGAGGCCAACATTTTCTTCTGATGTTTTGGATTCTTGTTTTATTGCAGGAGATGGTAGAAGCAGCCTATTTCCTATAGGAGTTAAGAAATGATCATTATTACAATTTAATAAAACCAAGTTTTATTTCCAATAAGTGCAATAAAAAGTTTTTAGCCTCCAATTAATTCATTTTTATATATTTGTCTTTCTGTTTACCAAAAATATATGTTTCTTACTAAAAACATAAAAATATTACTGATATTTTATTTTATTATTCTTTTATTGATACATATCTATTCTTGATTTGTATATTCAAATGTCTGGAAGCTTAATGCCTGTTGTTCACCCAAAATAAACAGAAAATCTTTATCACTATCAATAGTCCCGAGAATTTATATTTATTTCCTAATTTTTCAGTTTGTTTTTAATTTTTTAATATACTTTTTAAACATTTTTAAAACATTAAAAATGAATAATTTTTTAAATACGTAATGTCCTTTCAATTTCATGAACTTCTGAAACACGAAACTAGAAGCATAACTTAACAGCAATCAAGACAGGGATAACCATTACAAAAAAAATCAAAATTAGCATGATGAAAGTATTCCAGATTTGAAATATCTTTATTAATAAAAAAATATGCTACCAAACAGTTCTTCCGGTGGACTTTCCATTTCTTCTGGATTTTCTTCATCTTTAGAAGTATCTGTCAGTTTTCTATAAAAGCAAGATTCACGAAGTACTACTTTACTAAGTAGTTTCTTAACCTAAGGTTAACACAAGAAGACAGATTATTATTTTAAATAACTAAATAATGTCTTATTCAATAAAGATATTATAGAATAAGTACAACAAACAATTCACACAATTTTTAACTTGAAATGGGTTTATTTTTTACATGAAATATTTTTCTCATAAGATTAGTCTTCAACAAGACCACAGGTAGTGTTCACTTAATGATCTTAATTGAGACTGCCAATTCTATCACTGAGTAAAACAAGTCATTAAATGGGAAACCACATGACCACCATTCTGCTTTCAGGCTGGAAAGAGACATGACTAGTTTCACACCTTTTGGCTTTTGTCTCCTAAGCACTCCCCATTCCTTATGAATGCTTGAGTGTCTGCTTACTGTCTTGTATACATTGCAAACAATGTGATCATGCTGGGATCCATGTGCGCTCTAATCAAGGACCTTACAGTACTCTCTCTTTTTCTTCCTCTCTGCTATGTGATGTGGGTGGGCAGGAAAAAAAAGCAAGTTTGTTTGTTTGTTTGTTTGTTTATTTATTTTGCTGTTTTTATATGCTGCCCTACTCCCTAGGGCAGTGATGGCGAACCTTTTTTGGCTCGGGTGCCAAAAGGGTGCGCGTGCGAGTGATAGCGTGAGTGCGCTTGCCTACACCCATAATGCAATGCCCTCCCCACCACACATGCGCACAACCCCCACACTGTCCCCCTGCGCATGTGCTCAGTCTTCACTGAAGCCTCCAGACTTCCGGTAGGCCCGTTGGGCCGTTTTTCGCTGTCCCCAGGGTTCAGGAGGCTTTCCTGAACCCTGGGGACAGCGAAAACAGCTGAAAATCAGCTGGCCAGCGCACACATGCATGCTTGAGCTGACATAGGGCAACGCCTCGCGTGCCTTCAGATATGGCTCCGCGTGCCACCTGTGGCACGCGTGCCATAGGTTCGCCATCACTGCCCTAGGGACTCAGGGCGGCATACAACAGAATATAAGAACAATATAAAAACAGTAGCAAAAAACATTTAAAACATTATTAAAAAATTAAAAAAAACCAAATAACACATTCATACCAGGGGGAGACCTAAGATGTTCAGCGGTCACATCACCCCGCCTGCAGGAAGAGCCATGTCTTAATAGCTTTCCGGAAGGTCAGCAAGGTGGGGATAGATCGGATCTCTGCGGGTAGTTGGTTTAAGAGAACCGGAGCCCCCACAGAGAAGGCTCTCCCACTTGGTCCTGCCAACCGACATTGTTTGGCTGGAGGAGACCGACTCTGTGGGACTTAACTGGTCGTAGGTATGTATGAGGTAGGATGCGTCCCGGTGATAGCCTGGTCCTAAGCCATGTATTTATTTTATTTATTAGTGATATTTATATACCGCCTCATAGTGCAAGCACTCTCTAAGCGGTTTACACCATTAAGCAATGTATATATTTACATTGCCCCCAACAATCTGGGTCTTCATTTTACCTACCTCGGAAGGATGGAAGGCTGAGTCAAACCTGAGCCGGTGAGATTTGAACAGCTGAACTCAAATGATCAGTAGCCTGCAGTACTGCTCTCTAACTGCTGCGCCACCTCGGCTCTTTATGTAGGGCTTTAAAGATGATAATCAACATCTTGAATTGCACCCGGAGACTAATGGGCAACCAATGCAGCTGGCGGAGAATGGGTGTTACGTGGGTGTATCTGGAGACACCCACCACAGCTCGCGCAGCCGCATTTTGCACCAAGTGATTTCTCTAGGCAATTTCTCCTTTGCATGATCCTTTCCTGCTGCCGGAGTGATCACATTGCTTTCAATGCATAGAAGAGCAAACAGCTTACAATCATTTTCTCTCCAATCAATCTGTTCGTGTGTGTGTGGGGGGGGAACCCAATGGTCAGACATAGGGTAATGGCATATTGATTGTAATAGTGATCATGACTGAGGGACACTGCGAAAGTCATAAATGGTTGTAAATGGGCTACAAAGTTATTTTTTCCCAACAGTCATAATGGTTGCCGATGGTCAGGAAGCAAACATTACAATAGCGTACCTGAGCTCTTGAGAGGTGTAGTCCAAGCGTGTACAATATCTCTTCCAAATCTTTTTCAAGAAGATATGCACAATGGCATTGATCAAAATAAACAAATGCCATCAGGAGATCTCGATTAATAGTTATCATCTGGGTCTTGTTTCTTTCCTAAAAATACAGATTATAACCATTTTTGTGAATACATTTGCTTATTGAATTAGTTTATAATGGGAAATCTTACTACAATATTATAATACTAACTACTATTACAGAGCTAAACAATGAAAAGCCTCCACTTATTATAGCAAAAAAATTAATCAAATTCAAGCAGGAATTGTTTTCTTATATAGAACATATTACAAAGCAAGGCAAGCTATTTAGTGTAGTTTTTTGGGGGGGAAACACCTTTATTGAGAAAATAATCAAAACCATCCAAATAGAAATGAGTCCGCAATATATTATAAAATTATTTAACTAGCAAATTAGCAGTGGGCGAAAAAAGGAGAGGAGTGGCTTTTCTTAAGTATCTTTTCATAATCTTCATACTTTCATTTTGATCTTCACTCTAGAGCAGGGGTGCCAAACTATGGTTCTTTGAGGACCTGTGGACTTCAACTCCCAGAATTCCTGAGCTAGCCATGAATGCATGGCTGGCTCAGGAATTCTGGGAGTTGAAGTCCATAGGTCCTCAAAGAACCATAATTTGGCCACCCCTGCTCTAGAGTTTATTCTATGTATGTATATGTATTCCTTTCCATTTTGTTTTGTTTGTTTGTTTTACCAAATAAAAAATAAAACCAGAAAAAAGTGACAGTCCAAAATGTTTTTGCAAAATGTTCAGAATTCTTGCCTGCCAGCTAAAAAAAAATAGCATTAGCAATTAACCTAACTACATTCTGAAAGCAAATTATAACACGAATTATGGGACTGAACTATTTGCATGCCATTCCATGTGAATGGAAAAGTGCTTTCCCTTTAAACACAACTTTTAAATTAAACAGAATTAAAGCACATCCCTTAGTGAAATAGCAACATGGGGTCTCTCCATCCATGTGCCAACATGAAATATCATATAAGACCAGGGCTCCTCAAACTTGGCAACTTTAAGACTTGTGGACTATGCTGGCTGGAGAATTCTGGGAGTTGAAGTCCACCAAGTCTTAAAGTTGTCAAGTTTGAAGACCTCTGTATAAGACAATCAAGCACTCTTTTATCCATGGTGCAAATCTGACATTACTGAGTCCAGATAATCAATAGTCTGCAGACACTTCTAGATTTGAGAGTTAATCAGCCAAATGAAGTAAGGCACCCTTCTCCAGAAACCTTATCCACATCTTTGAAATCTGCAAGTTGAAAGGAATCCAAAACAGGACAAAATGGTCACCAAAGTTACATCACTATGGCCTCCCCATACTGGAATCAAAATTGTGGATAAAGCGGATTGGAAATAGAATAATAAAAAAAGCAAGCTAATAATGGGGTTATATCTAGCTGCAGTATTTTGGTGACAGGAAGGCAATGAAACAGTATTAATAGCACTAGCAAAAGCACTTAGACTTATATACCGCTTCATAGTGCTTTACAGCCCTCTCTAAGCCGTTTACAGAGTTCAGCATATTGCTTCCAACAATCTGGGTCCTCATTTTACCGGCCTCAGAAGGATGGAAGGCTGAGTCAACCTTGAGCTGGTGGGATTTGAACAGCTGAACTGCTGAACTAGCAGTAGCCTGCAGTGCTGCATTTAACCACTGCGCCACCTCGGCTCTGACAGAGCCCAATACCTTCTAGGAGTAAGGTGCTAGCCTAGAACTAGGAAGCTGTGAGTTCTAGTCCTGCCTTAGGCATGAAACCTGTCCGGGTGACCTTGGGCCAGTCACTCTCAGCACAACCCACCTCACAGGATTGTTGTTGTGGAGAAAATAGGCGAAGAAAGGAATACTAGGTACAGTCATCACCTTGAGTTATTTGTAAACAATAATAAAGATGGTATAAAAATCAAATAAATAAAAGACATACCTTATCTTTAGAAGCCCTCTCTTTGCAATGTCGATTTCCCTCCCTTCTGTCATCTCGTCTGTTCATTTCCTCATCATCCCTATCTATAAAAACAGATAATAGTTTTTCACATAACTCAAAACATTTTATGCTATCCAACTATGTAATTTTTATTTCTTAATATTTGTTAATTGAACAAATAGCATCAGAACTAAAAGATACAAAAGGAAAAAATGAAAAACCCTTGGATCTGTGATGTTTACATATGTGGGCGTTTACTTTGGTTAAAAAAATAATAATACAGTAATAAAGAGCTTAGCAGACCCCAACATTTAAGGTTTGATTTTAAAATTAATCATTGTCATAATTTCTTGCATATAGTAATTAAATAATTTTTCCTATTACAGTTGGTCACATAATTGCTGATTTTGGTAGAAATAATGAATAAGGAAGTTTACAATTTTTCTATCCTTTATGAATATAAATTGATATACAGTTGTGTGAAAAAGAAAGTGCAGCCTCCTTGAGATCTATGGTTTTACGTGTCAGGACATAGTAAAAATCATCTGATCTTTAGTAGTTCTTAAAAGTAGGTAAATATACAACTTCAGATGAGCAACAACACATGACATATTACACCATGCCATCATTTATATTATAAAAAGAAACCCAAAATGGAGAAGCCAGCAATGACCTTAGAGAAACAACTGTTGCTGCCCATCAATCTGGGAAGAGTTATAAGACCATTTCCAAACAATTTAAGGTCCATCATTCTACACTGAGGAAAATTATTCACAAGTGGAAAACATTCTAGACAGCTGCCAATCTTTCCAGGAATGGATGTCCCAGCAAATTCACCCCAAGGTCAGACGGTGCAATGTTCAGAAAAATTGCAAAAAAATCCAAGAATTACATTTCAGGCTCTAAAGGCCTCAGCATGTTAAATGTTAAAGTTCATGAAATTACAATTATAAAAGGACTGAACAAATATGGTTTGTATGGAAGGGTTGCCAGGACATGGCAGCATAATTTAGGTTTGCAAAGTTGCATCTGGGACAAATCACAAGATTTCTGGAACACTGTCCTTTGGACAGATGAGACCAAAGTGGAAATGTTTGGCCATAATGCACAGTGCCATGTTTGTTTGGAGAAAACCAATCACAGCATATCAGCACAAACACCTCATACCAACCGTCAAGCACAGTGGTGAAGAGGTGATGATTTGGGCTTGTTTTGCAGCCACAGGACCTGGGCACCTTGCAGTCACTGAGTCGACCATGAACTCCTCAAAGTATTCTAGGAGTAAAATGTGAGGCCATCTGTTTGACAGCTAAAGCTTGACCGTCATGCAACAGGACAATGATCTCAAGCACACCAGAAAATCTAACAACAGAATCGGCTGAAAAAGAAAAGACTCAAGATGTCCCAAAGATGTTTTCAAGAGGCAACTGGACTTTCTGGTTTTTCTTTGAAGACGTTTTGCTTCTCATCCAAGAAGCTTCTTGAGCTCTGGAGCTGTGCTTTCTGCAGGATATTTTCTGCCCCATGTCCCTTTACTGTTGAACACAGATCCAGGCTGTTGGAAGAGCGGAAGAAGCTTCTTGAATGAGAAGTGAAACGTCCTCAAAGAAAAACCAGAAAGTCCAGTTGCCTCTTGAAAAAGCACCTTTGGGACAACCATGACTCGGATGACTGAGAATCTCCATAAACAAAAGAATCAAGATGTTGTAATGGCTCAAAGTCCAGCTCACAATCCAACTGAAATGCTATGGCGGGGCCTCAGGAGAGCTGTGCATAAATTCATTCCCACAAACCCCAATGAACTGAAACAATGTTGTAAAGAAGAGTGGGCCAAAATTCCTCAACAATATGTGAGATACTGATAAAGTCATACAGAAAACAATTACTTCAGGTTATTGCTGCTAAAGGTGATTCTACAAGCTATTGAATCATAACATGTACTTAGTTTCTCACACATGGCTTCTCCATTTTGGCTTTTTTTTGGGGGGGGCAAAATAAATGACGACATGGTTTAATACGTAATGTGGTGCTGTTCTAAGGTTGTATTTACCTACTTTTAAGAACTGCTAAGGACCAGACGATTTTTTTTACCATGTCCTGATGCATAAAATCATAAAATTCAAAGAAGGTGTACTTTCATTTTCACATGACTGTATATAGTGATATACTTCCTTTTTGCTCTTTGTTTTTGTTTGACTTCTTTGTAAATCGTTAAGTATCTCCAAAGATATACATATTTCTCAACTGGATAAGGACTTTTCCCTTACAAAAGGAAAAAAAAAAGAAGTTCTGCTAACACCATTTGCAAAACAAAAATATAATTTTTTATTGTTTTAGCTCGATAATGTCACTTTTTATTGTTTTTTAATGAGATTTTTATGTTTGTAAGTTGCCCAGAGTCACTGAGAGTGAGAGTTGGGTGGCCATATAAATTTTCTTAAATAAATAAATAGAACGCTAAAGCACTTTTTTTCCACATACTACATGCAACTATATCACAAAATTGGAAGTTCCTTTTAATTTAAAAAAATATCTTCAACATACCATCATCTTCATCTTCTGCATCTTCAGCTTCCATTGGATCATATTCTTCCTGGTTATTGTCATCTTCCGTTTCATCATCGTCCTTAGAATCATCTTTCCTTTTATCTTCCCTCTGTAAATAATCACAAAATATTAATGCAATCTATGATTGGGCAGAGGATGCTATGGCTCAGCGGGGGGGGGACACTGTGGCTCAGTGGCTAAGATGCTGAGCTTGTCGAACAGAAAGGTCGGCAGGTCGGTGGTTTGAATCCCTAACGCCGGGTAAAGGAGTGAGCTCCCGTTACTTCTCCCAGCTTCTGCCAACCTAGCAGTTCGAAAGCATCTAAAAATGCAAGTAGAAAAATAGGGACCACTTTGGTGGGAAGGTAACAGCGTTCCGTGCGCCTTCGGCGTTTAGTCATGCCGGCCACATGACCACGGAGACGTCTTCGGACAGCGCTGGCTCTTCGGCTTAGAAACGGAGATGAGCACTGCCCCCTCGAGTCGGGAACGACTAGCACATATGTGCGAGGGGAACCTTTAACTTTACCTATGATTGGGCAGAACTATTTAAACCTCCATGGACCAGTTAATGGCATGCAAATAAAGTTCTAAAACTCTCAAGATCTTAGCAAACAAGCAACAATTGCATTTTCTTATATACCACTTTTAAAACTTAACATTGAAAAGGGAAAAAAATTCAGTTGGGAATTCCTACCAAACAAAATCTGAAAATACTTACTGTCAATATCAGCTTAAGTTGGTTTTGTTAACATATATATATATATATATATATATATATATATATATATATATATATATATATATATATATATATATATATATATATATATATATATATATATATATATATAAAGTAAACACATACAAGAGAGGCAAATTGTTTCCCAGAAAAATGACCAACCTTTCTGTCATCTCTATCATCTTTTTTATCTTTATCATCTCCAGATTTTCTTCTTTTGGGCTTAGGGTCATCATTTTCATCATCTCGCTCTTCCCTTTTCTCTTTTTTCTCATCTTTCTTGTTCTTTTTGTCTTTTTTATCTTCCTTATCCGGAAGAGACAACAATGCTTTGTAGATTCGTACACCAAAATCCCTCTGAAGCATTTCATTGAAAAGTTCTGCAAATAATGAAACCTGAAGGAAGAATATTGAAAAGAACCAGTCATTACTTTTATATACCTACTATATAAAATATTATAGGTACTCCTTATGGCTGTTCTTTTAACAAGTTACGATGGCTTCAGAAAAAGTGATTTATGACCAGTCACATCACCTCTGTGGTCATGTGATAACAATTCAGATGCTTGGCAACTGCCTTGTTTTAAAACTTTGCAACGTTTTGCAGTCACGTCATTGTGATCTGTGACCTTTCCAACTGACTTCTGACAAGTAAAGTCAATTTGGGAATACGGGGTTCGCTTAATGACAGCTTGATTCACTTAACAACCGCAAAATTGTTATGGGCCTAATGATTGCAGTAAAAATCTTTGTAAAATCAGGTGTGGTCACATGACTCGCTTAATGATTGATCGCTTAGTGACCAAAATTCCAGTCCCAATTGTGGCCATAAAGTGTGGACAACTTGTACCACCTATTATCATACTTGTAAAAACAAAAATTAAACAAATATTGAACCACAGTTGTAACAAAATCTGAACTTCCTAGTAGAATCCTTTATTGTCTCTCTCTAAATCTGGCATCAGGCACGCTCTCATTAAAAAAAACAAAGCTGTAGAATAAAAATAAAAATAAAAAAGAGTCCACATTTAGATTAAAAAAGAAACATTCATCCAGTGTAATGGGGGAAGATGGAACTCAAACATCTGAATTGCTGAAATACCAAAATGAGGAAAGTTACCTCAAAGGAATGTTCTTTGTTATCTTCCAGTCTGTAATCCAGAAGAACACTAAGGGACATAATACTGCAGTCAAACTTCCCACTTTTGGCTGCCCAATTAGGATGCACGATGATTGCAGGTTCATCAGGCAAAACGTATCTTCTCTCTCGACGCTGACGTTCTACTTCTTCTAACCGTTTCCTCTCTTCTTCCTAAAGAATGGAGAAAACAATTTGAATTGAAACTTTTCATGTTCTATGACCTCAACAAGAAAAAAAAAAAGAGAGACCGTTTTGGCCTACCACCTTACTGAGAAGGGAACATCCAAGCAGGGCATTCTCTGTGTGGATAGCAATGTAAGTGATAAAATAAATCCGGGTGTAAATTCAGATCTTTATTTAGCAATAAAGCACCTGGACATTGAAATAGTAGTACTAGGAGACATCATACCTGGCTCCTCCAGAGTAATTCTGGGCATGCCTCTGGAGGTTTAGGTTCCTGTCTTTGAGAGCAATTGGAGGGAAAATGGACCCAGAGTCAGGCCTTCTCTGGGATGAACCTGAGGCTGTGGGATTCTGTCCCTCTGGAGATGCATTTGGTGTCTTGCCTAAATAAATGGCTTTTTCGAAGGCTGCCAGGATGGTTTGGAATGAGTGGGTTTTTAGGAAAGGTTTGATAGTTGATTTGCAGGTTTTAAACTTTTGTTTGGATTTTTATGGCAAATTTGGGCAATCATTCTGACATTTTTACACTGCTGTATTTTTGGCATATTTTTAGATTATTGCATGTTTGCTTATTGGAGTTTACCAAGATTATTCCTAGACAACATAAACTATTTGGAATCAAGCAACAAAACAAAAGTTTAACATTTTAACATATATTATGTTAAAAAGTATGATTAGTATAGATGTAGCACTAGCACTTAGACTTATATAATGCTTCATAGTGCTTTACAGCAGTCTCTAAGCGGTTTAGAGTCAGCATATTACCCCCAACAATCTGGGTCTTCATTTTATCGACTTCAGAAGGATGAAAGGCTGAGTCAATCTTGAGTGGTCAGGATCAAACTCTGGACAGTGGGCAGAGTCAGCCTGTAGTACTGCATTCTAATCACTGCACCACCACGCAGGGATTTATATTTACATTATAATTTATATTATAAATGTAAGTATAATTGACTTAGTTTCTTTTTATGGTTTCGTCGTCCTTGTTAAAGATATACAAATATTTACATGGAAACAAATACCTTTCTGCCCTGTAGTTTTATCAACAGGAACCAACTATGAGAGAGGAGCATCCACACTACAATTAAGCCCAGGTTCTGGTGATTTTTAAGAGTTCAGAGACTAAGCAAGGCAGGAAAAGGCTGATTCTGACAACCTTGTACTTCTCTCACATAGTTAACCATTGAAAAGGTATGAATTAACACATAATGGATCAGCACATAAATATTAATTTGCTAGCTGTCCACCTCTTTGTCATCTTCAGACTTCCTTTCTTCTTCTTCCTCGTCTTCCTTTTCAGATTTCTCCAATTCTTTCTGTTCCTCTTTTTGCTCCTCCACTTTTAATTGTTTTGTTAGACGGGCTATTAGCTGGGATTTCAGACCTTTCGAGCTAAGAGTCCGACTTTCTAATTCCTTGCGTAGATCATTCACCTAATTAATTTAAATACATAAATCAGATATGTACTGTTTATACAATCAAGCACCTTGAGGAACATATCCTCATCCATCTAAAACATAATGAAATTAAACTTTAGCAAGTAAACAAAAAAACTTGATAAAATTTAAGATAGCCCCTTAAAAAAGTATATTTTCCAACATTTCAGAAAAATAAAAACATCCTTCAATATTTTTGAGAATTATGCTTTAAGTCAGGGCTTCCCAACCTTAAGATGCGTGAACTCCAACTCCCAGAATTCCCCAGCCACCATTGTTGGCTTGGGAAACCTTTCTTTAAGTTATGTATATATTTGGGGATACATCCAATGATGACCCTGCCATGGGCAGAAGGGAATCTATCAGCACAACTTCCCCCTTCAGCTCTTTCACTTCTAAGGATCTTCTGGAGCTCCAAGTTCAGGAGGGGTAAAAGGGAGGGGCATCTCATTGCACATGGCTGTCTTAATACTGGATCGAGTCTTCATTGCATTTACCTTCATTGCTTTAGGATCAAGTTTGGACCAATGAGTAGGAGTAGATATTTCTTTAGCTTCCCCATCATCTTTTTCCTCTTCATCCTAAAAAAAACCCAAAGAAAAACATTTTTCTTCAGGAAAGAACTAAAACAAAGATCCGTCTTTTTTAAATTCTGCAGCTGATTTGGGCAAGGTCACAACTGTTTCATCAGATAGTCTTCTCCTAAAGTGACCATTTCAACCAAGCCACATACCACATTCTGCTATTTTAATAATGATCATAGTGCCTCTCTCATCAGCCAATAAGAGTCTCCTCTGTGAAACACAAAAGGGTGATAAAAAAAAACCAACAAACAACAAATATCAGGGATACACAGACATTTCTGGTCACCACTAACCACATAGCCTGTGATTTTCCCCAAATTTCAAACCACCCAAAATAGTCTCATTTCGTTAGACCTTTTACAGAAACCAAGATGCCAACAGCCATAAAAGGCTATGTAATTTCAACATTTTGCCTATTTCCAAGTACCATTGTATATATATATATTTAAAGGCTAACATATGAGAGAAAACTCAAGGGTTTTTTTTTTTTTGCTTTACACAATTCTTAACACTGAATCTCACTCAACAACTGGTCCCAGATTCCAGCAACTAATTCTAAGATGTCAAAGATTTGTGAATTCAATGCAGAGTTTTAATTCCACCTGTTGCATCCGCACACACTTTAAGTTAGTACACTAGCTGAAATTAAACAAAAAAGGATTCTATACTGCTGAAAGCTGCTTTACCAGTCATTGTTACCAGTTATGTTCCTTCTAGGTATGTTTGTGGTGTAGCATGTGATGTGCGTTTTGTGCCTGTGTTCCTGCGCCTGTGAGAAGCAGAAATAGAAAAAGGGATTAGCGTTCAGTGCCTGTTCTCCATCAGCCTCCTTGCGTTCACCCTGAAGCTTCTCGACCAGCTGCTGCTTGTATCCTCGGGAGAGGGTTTCCCACTCTGAGCGGGTGGGAAGGCAATGCCAAACATCCGGGAAAAATAAAACCACTGTCTCCACATGAGCTGGAACCGTACGCCCCTTGTGGGTCTCCTCAGGGCGATGGTAGCGAATCTCTGCAAAACGGTACCTGTTGCAAGGGAAGAAGCATGTTGGAAAAAAAATTCTAGAACACATTTTATAGAGCCTAGTTCACTGCAGCACATCAAGTAAAGAAACTTTGCTGCGACAACCTGAATTCTTTTTAAAGAAAAAAAAACGAAAGCCATATATTCTCTTTGGAAAACATGAAGAATTTATTTTAAGACACCTGCTCAAGAATGTACATTAGTTGCCAAAGGCAACGCATTGGCTACTCCGTATCAAAACGCACAGCACTGGATTGCATTTAAGTTTAGTAGAATTATCTTTTAAATTTGGTGTACAACTGCTTGCAAAGCATAGACAGGTGATTTAACATCGAACTAGAAAATCCAACAGGAGAAGATATGGCTACCCCAAACATCTAATTGCAACACGAGAATAATGAAATGAAGTTTCCTTGACGATCTCCTCCAGCTATGCGTGAAATGAAAAATATTTTAACATACAGGCATTGCAAAATTCACACAACAAATACATGATTTTAAAAGCTCATTTTTCAAACCTTTTGGCACCAAATCACATTTGCACTGTTAACTAGGACAGCAACTTGAGTAGTTTACCTGGATAACTACTGGATCCTGATAAAGAAAGGAAGAGGCTGGCTTTGATAAAATCATTTCAATTTATGCATGCTTCAAGTTCTCCAGAATATTTCAAAAACACAATACTTACCATTGTGTGCAAACACTTAAATCAATTCCTGTTAGGGCCCTGCAACACCGGATAGCAGTTTTAATCAGCACAGATGGGTCTTTCTCTGGGTCAGGTCCATCCAGTGAAGGTGACCAATGTCCACCAATAGCCATGGCTTCATCTTTCCCTTTCATACCCACTAAAAACTAGACAAGAAAGTTACTTAATTAATACTTAGCTACAAGAAGAAAAATCTCTGAACTGCGAAACAACGGCACTGAAATCCTAAATGAGTGTTGGTTGGTTTCTTAGCATAAGCAAGTCTTTCTGGATTTGTGAGTCTTATAGCACAGCCCTATATGACAAATTCCATGTGAATAAAATTTGGTTTTACTTTAGAGTTGATGAGTCTGTGACCTATAATAAAGTAGCAGCAGTCTTGCAAAAAAAGATGAGTTCAGCTTTTGTTTTCCACAATATATTTCAGTAATGGAATAGGTTTAAACATCATTACCCATTAATTTTGCAAGTTCCCTGTGTAGGTTCTGCCATTGGACAGAAGCTGCATACAAAACAGACGGAAATAGTCTAATAAAATAACTTTGTGAAAGGTAGTGCTGAATACAGGCTTGAAAATATCAAATGATTTTACACGGCTAAAAATAAGCAGATGCTAACTTGAGCAGCAATCTGGACTTAAGACACAAGAATGCAATCATGTTTCAAATGCACATACATAAATCAACACAGAATTAAACATCTCATCCGCCATATATTCAACATGATCGCTGGTAAGGAATGATGGAAACTAAAGCCACACTACCAGGACTTTCTAACAAAATGTTTTTACTAGAATTTCTTTTAACCTTTATAAGTCTAGCGGGGTGTTGAAAACCATCCCGGACTTCTTGTGAATCTTCAGCAAGGGCACATGATTTGTGATAAAGATCTTCCATGCTTGGACTAGCCATGAGCATCACCTGTTAGAACAGCAAGATAAGTGTCAGGTGAAATAAGCAATACTAAAAAATGTAGTACAAAACCTGACCCTCCAAAGATAATTAAAGAGGCGTTTGGGGTGTGAAAGGGGGAGGGGGTCCGCTTTTTTATGCCAACCCATCAACAAATGGACAAAATCTGACGCAAATATGAGTGACCTATATGAAAAAGTAAAAGTTTATATACTGTATATATTTTAAAGGGGTTAATTTTAGAAACTCAACATCACTTAATGCTTAATTTTTGATTCAATGCTCTTTAGATATTCAAATTACCACCTTAAAAGCATTTACACTCTACATACAAGTTTCAAAGGCCCACTAAGAGTCCATAAACAAATACAAAAGCAACTGCCTATTCCTATCAATTTGAAAATCAAACATTAGTGCTCAGAACAAAATGATTTGACCATGGCATTCCTTTTTTTTTTTTGAAAAAAAATTTTTCCCCCACAATCTCCATATACACATCCATGCATATACCATAAATCATATCAAAACATACATAATTATACATTTCTATCCAGTATATCATAAATCCATATCCTAGTTTTACACCTACCGTGTTTCCCCGAAAATAAGACCCTGTCTTATATTTTTTTGAACCCTGAAATAAGCGCTTGGCATTATTGCAATGCACTCAAAAGGCCAATTGGGCTTATCATCGGGGGATGTCTTATTTTGGGAGAAACAGGGTATTTATACTGCTATTTATCAGTCTGTTTTTTCCTCATTTCCTAGCACTCCCCTCCCTCTATCTCCCTCTTCTCCTTCTACCTTCTTTCTCCTTCTCTCCCCCTTCCTACTTCCCTCCTCCCCTCCCCTCCCTTTCTACTTCCTCCTTCTCCCTCTTGACCCTTTCCTGAGTGATTCTAATCATAATTCACCTTTGTTTAACAGACTGATAATATATACTCCATCATCATTTAATTACCGGTGCCCCTTCTAGTCTCATATACTTTCTATATCATATCTATACATATAACTTCTTTTTTCTAGGTATATACTGCTATTCTAATGCTGCCTCTTCTACAACCTGTTTTTGTCATCTGGGTCTATCACATTTTAATCTCCATGTTCTTCCAATTTAATCAGTCTAATTTAACTTCTATACATATTCATTTTCTATCCAATCATAAAATTTCACCCATACATTATAATATTCTGAATCTTCCTTGTCTTTAATTTCCACGGCATTCCTGTTTTCTAATGAATTATGTGATGTTCAAGCAATTCTTTTTATAATCATCCTGATACAGTTACACTTTATTTCAGGATCAGACAGGAAAAAAAGGCTGAATCCAGACCCGCTCTAGTTCCTGAGCCCTCTATTAAAAATAAAGAACACAGGTATAAATGCTTCTGATAGAGCTAAAATCTCTCTGGATTTGTAAAGAAGATGTGGCACCTGGGATGCCACACACACCTTTGCACTGTAAAGATGATCAGCATCTGCCGGGTCCAGAACAGCGGTGTTCTTATCCAGGGGGTCGACTTCCCTTTGCATTACATAGAAATTGCAGTAGTTTCCCAGCTGAAATGGTCTTGGCATAGGAAAGGCATCTACCCAAGTAAACTGGGCATCAAAGAAGTCACTTGGAATATATAAGTTCTGGTATCGTCGCCTCAGTTCCATCATATCACAACTAAGGCTTCAAATGATAAGAATATTTATTTTACAAATGTAAAGACATCCAAGCATATAAAAAGTTCAGTCTTACCAAATATAGAGCTGAGCATAAACAGTTTGGTTTGGCTTCTTTTGTTTAGGTATAGAGAAAATTGTAATTTTTAAGGCATTTGGACAGACCATACTCAGAATAGCAGCCTTTTATTATTATTATTTGTGCAGTCTTCATTGGCATGGACAGTTGTCTAGAATTCTAGGGGCCGTAAATAGAACTGCGAGTCTGGAAAGGATGCTTTTTTTTAGATTACAATGAATAAAAATGAAGATTCTTAGCCTCACCCATTCCATACTTCAGGCTCTTCCCATAAATAAAAGTAAAAACGAGATGCATTAAGCAACGTACCAGTCTAATGAGAACTTGGAAAACTGCACTGTATAGCGAGGCACAACACGCCGGGGTCTTCGAGGGGACCTGTCTCTCTCTCTTCGAGGTGATCTCTCTCGGGAACGTTTTCTCTGAGGTGATCTTTCTCGTGACCTGCGCCTCTCACGCTCTCTCTCACGACTTAGAACAAACATGAAATATATATTTATTGTAGTCTCTGTGGTATTAGGAATGCACCAAACACAGTCTATCATTCCAGCAGCAGGAACTGCCAATGAAATTTAAACAATATTCCTATACATTTCCTTTTATCAAAATATTGCCTTTATCTCATCTTTAAATAATTATCCATGAAAGAAAATTAACTGGAATTTTATAACACACCTTCTGTCATCTTTTCTGTTAGCCATGGGGTCTCCTCTGTCATTCCGGCCTGAAAATCTAGGCGGCGGATCTAATCTTCGGGCTGGCTGAGGTTGTGAAACTATTCGAACAGGAGGCTGAAGCAAACCAGCTTGGGGGAGGGGGGAAAGGAAACCACAAGTTTTAAAAAACTTTTTCATAATATTGTATTAATAAATCTGTTGGATTACTTTCTGTATTTTTATTTATTTATTTATTTATTTATTTATTTATTTATTTATTTATTTATTTATTTATTTATTTATTTATTTATTTATTTGTGAGATGTATATACCGCCTCACAGTGCAAGCACTCTCTAAGCGGTTTACACCAGTAAGCAATGTATATTTATATTGCCCCCAACAATCTGGGTCCTCATTTTACCTACCTCGGAAGGATGGAAGGCTGAGTCAACCTTGAGCCGGTGAGATTTGAACTGCTGACCTGCGGATCACAGTCAGCTAAAGTGGCCTGCAGTACTGCCTCTAACCGCTGCGCCACCTCGGCTCTTATTTTCAAGGCGGGAAGGTACAAAAATACTTTCTAATAAATCAAAGCCTTCATTAAGCCAGATTTAACAAATCAGGGATGAAGCTGGTTTATTATGGATACACTGAATAACATACTTAGTTTGTGGCTTGTAATTTGCTGCAAATGCCAACAGCAGGATCCAGCAATAGCCAACAGCCATAGCACTTAATTATATACCACTTCATAGTGCTTTACAACCCTAAGCGGTTTACAGAGTCAGCATACTGCCCCCAACAATCTGGGTCCTCATATGGGGATTGTTTGGAATTTTGTACATCACCCATGAGTGTTACATTGAAAAATGCATATGAGGGGAATCTATTTTTCCTTTCTAGTGCAGGGACGCTGCCAACAGATGACCTGGGAACTTTAGAATAAACTTCTGATCCCTTCCCAGTCAGGTGGCAGTGGAGAACTTTGCCTGTCCAAGCCACTGATGACAAAACACAAAGTGTAGATGATAATGTCTGGCCCATCTATGTTCCTGAGCAGCACATGAAAACATACTGTACCTCATCACATTAACCAAAAGCCCCAAGTCATGCTTCAGGGAATACCTTTCTGTTGTGGCTGCTGTAATAATGGCTGGGGCTGCGCCTGAAGCAAAGGTGTTATAGAAGCAGCTGATATTTGTGCCTGCAAGAGAGGCTGGGGCTGCGCCTGGACACTGAACGTAGGCTGCTGTGCGATGGGCTGGAGCCCTGGTGGAGGAGTCTTGAGTAAAGGCTGGGTCTGAGTTTGGTTCTAGTAAGGGGAAAAAAAGAAGGTCGTGTGGCAGCTCAGCTTCACCTCAGAGGTGCCAATAACAGTAGATTGGAAAGTCAGTTTTGTCAAATGGGCTGCTGTGTGAATTTGGAAAAATGAATGAATGAGCAAGTGCTTAGGGTACCTGGTTTGGTAGTGTTTGAATTCGTTGTGCGTTCCATTTGAAAGGCATATTAGGATTATACGTGGCTTCTACCAAAACACGGTCTCCGGCTTGAGGAGTCTTCCCTTTAACAGAGCTGCAGAATTAAAGAAGGCCACAATATTAGCTTTATGCAGCTTTATATTAGCTTTATGCTTTATTTTAGCTTTATGCTTTATGCAGCACTCTCTCCAGATGAAATTGATTCTTAAACTAAAAAATCTAGGCATATTTGCTGGGTGGAGTAGTTGAGGATTTTAAAAACCAAGCAAATTAAGTTAAAAAAAAAATAACACTTCTGTCTGCAACCTTCTGTATACATCTTCTTGGAAGCATCTGAGGCTTAGTTCACTACTAAAACACAATTCATTATTCATGCTGCCATCAATTATGTACAAACCAGAGATTAACCTACTTGAGTTGGAAGAACACATCTTCATCAACAAAACCAAAATTGTCATGGAGCTTGGTAACCACCCCAGTGAAGACCCGCTGTTTCTGAGGCTGGGTCTGCTGCTGACTTGACCGTGGAGCTGGATACGAAACAGTTATCTGTGCTGCTGGTTGAGGTGTAGAGAGGCTAAGGCTTGTTGGCAATGCCACAGCTGGCTGAATAAAAAAAAATGAAGCGGGAAGCCATATAAGCATTCAGAGCTTCCTGAATGTTAGGAACTAACCAATATTCTGCTAATGAGTGGTACCAAGTGATGGAATGGCATCTGTCAGAAGCACAAAGGGGGCAAGATGACTACGTGAAAAAGGTTTTTTTCCCCTCCTTCCTATCTGTAAACCACAAGAATCTCAGGTAGGTCAACCAATGCATCAAAAACCCAACCTGCACATAAGGCAGCCTTTTCCACCAAACCAACGCCAGAGGTAGAGGGATGATTTTGAAGAAACAGCTGTCCAGTAAGCAGGTTGGGTGCGTGATGCATCCATTGACACATCCATTTAATTTTGTAAGCAAATAAACATCATATTTGCGATATTCACTGTGTGAATTTTGTCTTAGGACAAAAGACCACCAGTATCAATAATTAACTGGAAGCTAAAAAGGAAGCTTAATCTTTTGTCATTTACCGTACTTTTTGGAGTATAAGACGCGCCTTTTTCCTCCCTAAAAGTGGCTGAAAATTTGGGTGCGTCTTATACTTCGAATGTAGCTTTTTTTTTTTTTTTGCCAGCCCTAACTAGGTGCTAACAGATCTTCCCAGCTCTTACCTTGCAGGCTTTTTCATTGTTACTCTCTCCAAAGAATGTTTTTCCAGCCCTAAGTCTTTGCAGGTTTTTTTTCATTGCTCTACTTGCTCCGAGTAAGTTATTTTCTAGCCCTAACCAGGTGCTAACAATCTTCCCAGCTCTTACTGGCTTGCAGGTTCTTTCATTGTTATTCTCTCAGAAGAAGGTTTTTTTAAGTCCTAACCAGGAGATAAAATAATGTGCTGAAGCTGCTCCGAATAAGTTTTTTTCTAGCCCTAACCAGGTGCTAACAATCTTCCCAGCTCTTACTGGCTTGCATGCTCTTTCATTGTTATTCTCTCAGAAGAAGGTTTTTTTAAGTCCCAACCAGGGGATAAAATAATGTGCTGAAGCTGACCAGACTAAGGATGCTAGCCAGATGAATACCTGGTAGGCAGATTGTTTTCCCCTATTTTCCTCCCCAAAAACTAAGGTGCGTCTTATACTCCGGTGCGTCTTATACTCCGAAAAATATGGTAAACATCTTCCATATAAAAGCATTTTTAGATTTCAAATTTGCCATACTATTTTATTATTGCCAATTCAACCATATATTGCCAATTCAACCATATATTGTAGCAATTTTTAGCCTTATTCCAGTCGCCTAAATGCCTTTTCACCCAGCTTTGTAAAGATGCACCTTCGTTTTTTTTAAAGGGGCATGTTATATATCAAAATAATCATTTTTACCATTAAGCATTCTGGTGTTTACAAAGCGAAAGCAATTTGCTCTGAAAAAAATACTATTTTCATTTTTTAAACAACTTTAAAATATTTTCAAATGATGATATTATTGTTTGAAATTCAAAGCATACATATTTGGAAGTTAATTCCATTGGCTTGAAAATGTAAAACTACCAAATATATCTGATACTTTATTTTAAAATATGAACTACCCAACATAAAAGAACTACTTTTTCCAAGTAACAGTGTAATGGGAAAAAATAGGAGAAAGCATTATATACAAAATAAAGATGGTATATACAGTAAATTTGATAAATAAATATATCCAAGGGTTTAATCAAAATATTATATATAAACTGCACTGCAAAATCTGTCATACTTACACATATATTCATATTAGGTTTTATGACAAGAGAATTTTAAAAAAGCTAACTAACCTGAGTTAAAAGTGTTTGCTGAGGCTGCTGCAACTTAAAAAATAAACAAGAGAATTAGTTTTTATACTGCACACTTTCTGATTTCACCTGCATTTACATATATAAACTATTGCAAAATATTACATTGCTTATGCCTGCTTTCTACCTTTGCACAGCAAACAGGTTACAAATTGCATGAAAACATATATAACATATTTTAAATACTAAACTAATATGTAACTATTTCCCACTTTATGCTGAATTGTTCTACCTCTTCAAGGAGCAAACTAGATACAAAGGAATAAGAACATCCTTCATTAAAGGATAGGAAAATGTTTCCTTTGTTGCGTTATTTAAAACCATGTTCCTCCCTTTACTATTCTGTATGGAGGAAATTCAATGATGCTGCTGACAGCTGGTTTGCCTATAAAACTAATTGTATATGCATCCAGACTGCAATATTCACATAAATAAAGCTAACCATTTTTTATTTTTTTAAAAAGAGATGTTCCAACTATCAAAACTAATAGCAATATTTTCCAAATCTTCACTATAATTTTTTGCTACATTCAATATAAGCTAAATATATCTATTTCATGCATTCATTATTGAATAGTATATAAAAAGTGACTAAACCCATGACAAATGCTGCTTATTGATACAGCAAGCAATAGTGCTATATATTAACAAGCCTTTCATGGGTTTAAAGACCTGAAGTAATCTTCAATTTAAGACTACAATTGAGCCCAAAATTTTGGTTGCAAATGAAACATTTGTTAAAATAAATTTTGCTCCATTTTATGACCTTTCTTGCCACAGTTGTTAAATGAATCACTAAAATTGTTAAGATTAGTAACATGGCTGTTAAGTGAATCTGGTTTGACCACTGACTTTGCTTGTCAGGTCACAAATAGTGATCACATGACCCTGGGGCACTATGACATCATACATTCAGTTGCCAATTGTCTGAATTTTGATCACGTGACCACAGGGATACTGCAACGGCTGTAAGTGTGAAAGGTCATAAGTCACTTTTTTCAGTGTCATTGTAACTTCGAATGATCACAGAATGAACTGTTGTAAGTCAAGGACTACCTGCATTCAACTTTAAAAGTCTCCTTTGGGTCACATTGGACTCCTACAACATATCAGTAAGTTTTTTGGCAACAATAAAAAAGTGCTTTGTTTAAAATATACTTTCTGCCCAGTCCTTAAAAAAATAAAAGCCCAAGTCAGACACAACAAAACAACCATAAAGAGTTACACAAACCTGCTGTTGTACACTATAGAGGGTCTGCTGAGGTTGTGAATATTGCTGAAAAACATACAAATTGGGAATAACCTATGTGTGTGTATACACACACACACACAAATATATTGCCATACGACAATCTCAGATGTAAAATAACATTAAGCTATTGCTCTAGATCAGCGGTTCCCAACCTGGGGGTCGGGACCCCTTTGGGGGTCGAACGACCATTTCCCACGGGTTTGCCCCGGCATCCTCAGTCCCCCCCCACTGCCACAAGCCTGGCCATATCGCGCCCCACAACCCGCACCCCCCCGAGCTCCACCCCGCTGCCACCATTTGGGTTATTTTACCATCTGCGCACGCTTTGCGCATGCGCAGAGGGTAAAAGAATCCAAATGGCGGTGGCGGGGTGGGTCACGGTGGGGGCGCGGGGGCGGGGCATGGGTCACGGCATTAGGAAGGTTGGGAACCACTGCTCTAGATTAACAAAACTTTGGTAATATTTTACTAGGTACATAAAACTGAACTGAAATACAGAAAATATTTTTTCCTCAAATATCACTCTAGATTCTACAACATGAATGGATGTGTCATTTAGAGAACACAACTTAATAAAATGAATAGCAGTTGCCCAAAAGCATGAATGTTAATTTAATAGTCCCTCTTATTCTGTTTTCATTTACATCAGTTTTTTTGGAAGATGGAAGTCATATCCTTGAATGTTTTTGTTTAAAACTTGTGTATGGCTCTTGGTTTCCAAAACCACACTTCTAAATGAGCTAAGTCAAGTTTTAGGCTCAAACTACTTCTGGCTCAAAATAGGGTCTCAAAGCAGATTAGATAAAACTTGCAGAGTCTTATTAAGTAGCAATGTATAATATGTTCCCCAAAAGTACAGAGGATCTCTACTGTACATTCCCAGACTTAAAATGCAGTACTCCCCCCCCAATAAAAATTATCCAATTTTGCAGCTTATTCTTTGATGTTATCACTGGCTACATTGGGTGAAAGGCTGTTCCTTTTACCTGTTGTAATGCGGCAGCTGCAGCGGCAGCTTGCTGTTGTAAAGCAGCTGTCTGAGTGAGCTGATAGTTGGTTGGCGTCTGAGTACTGAGTCCTGCCGCCAATGCAGTTTGCTGTGTATATATCGGAGATGCTCCAAGTAATGAAGGCTGTTGTACACCCAAAGCAGCTGAAAGGAGAGCGCTCAGCATTAGGGAATCCTAATTTTGACTAATGGGATTTCAAGTCAAATCCAGCACTATAGATTTTAATAGCATCAAGATTTTGTAGAACCGATTCCTCTTTGCATTTTGAAAGGTGCAACTTTGGTTTTAAACTGAAACAAAAATATTTCCTTGTCTAATAGACAGTGCTGAATGTACAATGCTGGCAAAATATGTATTTATTTAAACACAGAATGCAAATGTAATTTATTAGGCCTGTTTTTACATTAGAGTTAATGACTGCTCTATATAAATTCAGGTGATCGCATAGAATTCAATTCTTCTTACAGTGTGCCCAGTGAGTACAGTACCTTGATTTAGAAGAAAAGTCTTATTTCAACACATCAATTGCTTTCTGATGGAAATGCTATTGCAGAAGGCCAAATAGCCGTGCCATCTTAGTTTAGGAAAGGGTTTGACATTTCAAATGAGCATCACAGCAGAGAAAATGGCTCCAAAGTAATTAAATAAGCTTTCTGAAATTAGTTCCATCTTTTTATAATATTTTTTTTATTCATCTACAAGTTCATGTTAATGTGTGGCTTCCTCTCTCCTGTTGTTGCTCATCTGCATAAAATGACAGATCTTTTTCTAAATCACAATATTCCAAAGCATTCTTTAAAAAAAAACACCACTGCAATACTGTACTTGTGTTCACGTATGTCTGAAATGATTCCAGAGACATTCATACACTGTATATATTTGTCCTTCACGCTATTTATCTCTTTGCTGAATATTTAGCCTTGAAACATTAATCAATTAAGATGAAATAACTGTAGGCCTTAAGAAATAAAATATACCGTAAAAAAGGCCAATCAACATCACTGGTGCACAAATATTATGGTCTGTAAACAATGGTTTATATTCACCATGATCTGAACCATAAGAACATAATTAAACCTGCTGGATCATCCCAAAATTCTGTTGCTAACATGGGCCAAAACTACACTTTACACAACAGGTGCTTGTAAGCAGGAAATGACATATGCTTCTCCTGCTGATATTTTCCTACAAGAAGTCCTCATTTAGCAACCACAATTTGGTTGTTAAGTGAAACAATCACCAAGAAAAAATACAACTGTGCTAACACTCTGAGTTCAGTTTTCCCTTGCTTTACCAACCTACAAAACTTGTAAATGAGAGGATTGATTACAAAGTTACTTTTCCATCACTGTTGTAATGGTGAAAGGTCACTAAATAAGGCAGTCGCTAAATGAGGACTGCTTGCAGTATTTGGAGGCATGCTGATTGAAATACAGAAGTAATGGTTTTCTAAACTAATAATTTATAAAATGCAAAAAAGTTAACTAAATTCAAAAATCCCCAAAAGAAAAAGAACATACAAAATTATAAAAGAAGAAAAAAACAAAACCTAAAAAAAACACAGAGTATATATATTCAAAGACATACATACACAAAGTTGTTCAGTAAACATTTCAATGGATGGAAGCCATAATTTATCACAGTTGTCTATAACTAATCTTATCTTGATGAATTCAGAAAACTGCTGATTATTTGGAGCCCTAAGTTTATCTTTCCAATAATGAGCAATAAGTATTTTAGCTGTAAGATAAGCTTCAAAAGAATATAAATAGCTGGAAATATTGAACTTATGTTATTGAAAATAATGCATGTAATAAGTTCCTTCCCAAATGTAACACTGTTGACACATAGTTAAATTAATCTTTAATTTCACTGCATCTCTAATAATAATTTATTCAGGTTTTTTCTATATAAATTCAATAAAGTCATTTCTGAGATATTATTTTTTGTTACTACTACCGGTACTACATTAGTGTCAGGAGCACCGAAGTACTTCCAGGTTAAAAGGATTGAACAGTGACGTCACTGTTGCCTGGGGGGCACCCAATTAAGGGCTGCTTTCATGTCCCCATTAAATTGCCCACCAAAATGGTACCCATCTATCTACTCATGGTCACTCACTTTTGAAATATTGGGTTGGCAGGAGCGGGAAGCATGTGATGGGAGCTAACCAGTCCCACAGCAGCAACTGGGTCTCGAAAACAAGCCTGCTGATTGTCAGTGCAATGTCCTAACCTCGTGACCCACTGCACTCCTCTCCCCCACACTCCTCTTTATTTCTTGTTGAAAAATATGCAACCTAAAATTTATTGGTATATTTTGAATTACAGTAGTTAAATAAAACATGGAAGTGTAAACCATTTTTTTTTGTGTGTGAAATGATACACACACACACACACACACACAAATAAAAATAAAATAAAGATAAGGAAATAAATAATTCTTGATAGACTAGGTCTCCCTGCTTTTATTAAACCCCTATTTAAAGCTATTCATGCTTGTGCAAATCACTACGTTATGTTAATGAATTCCCAATTATTTAAAACACTAAGTCAAGCTTATTTAATCTAACTCTCTTTTTAATCAGTTTCACTGGATGAGTGTTTTAGTTTTTGGGGAGGGGGACACTCTTTGTTCGTTTTATTTATGCCATGCTTGATTTTATAACTCTGATCATGTTCTACCTCAATCACCATTTTTCTGAGTGGAAGGCTCAGGCCTCTTCTCTTAGGAAAGGTGTTTGTGTCAATGATGGTGATGATTTTGTTTGCCTTCTTCTGCACTTCTTCCAGCTCTGTTGTATTCATTTTAAAACATGACAACCTGAATTGCATACAGAATTTCAGATTTGGAATTCATAAGAATATTTCAACATTGGTAATTTATTATTTTAAATCCCGTTCCAAGTAATCCCTAAAATTTACCTTTTTTCCACAGGTGTCAGACAAAAACAACATTTTATTTGAGATATCTTTGTCAGCTAGATATTTTTCCAGCTTAGTTTTAGATAACTCAGACCCTATCAGAAGTTAGAAGGTATTTTGCTCAAGGTAACTTAATTAACATTTGCTTAAATTGAACAATCTACCATCTGGTTAACTATTCACCTACCTACCGATTTTAGAGCTGTGCACATTCACTTGGCCTTCATCAGCCCAAATAATTTAATTTACTCCTGCAAACTCAGCCACCTAATGCTTAATATAAATTAAGACCCTTTATGAATAAATTTAAAGAGCCAGTAGAGTTGTTTCAAGAGATTCCACTTCTAATCCCTTCTGCTGAGACAACTGCATATTTGAATCTATATTTGCTTTCGGTTTTTAACTGATCAGCAATTCGTAAAAGAGCAGTTATTTGATAATTGCTAGGTTTACTCAGGAGGACAAATCCTTTGTCACGGACACTGATCTGACAGGCAAGTTACATATTTTGCTGGACTATCAGTGTCAAATTTAAGTTTTTAAATAATAATGGGTGGGTACCATCAGAGCTTCTTGATTAATTACTGTATAATCTTTCGAAATATCCTAGAGCAGCGGTCCCCAAACTTGGCAACTTTAAAACTTGTGGACTTCAACTCCCAGAATTCTCCAGCGAGCTATGCTGGCTGGAGAATTCTGGGAGTTGAAGTCTACAAGTCTTAAAGTTGCCAAGTTTGAAGACCTCTGTCCTAGAGCATCCTCTCTTTTTATTTCATTCTATTTAACTACTCCAATTCTCTAAGAAAGTTAATGTCCTGTATCTTTTGCAGAAAAAAAAAGCTGCTATGACTTTATATTGGTTGTGGGGAAAATGCCTATTTAAATAAGGAACCAAAGAGTTTGGTGATAGATGTAACAAAGTATTTTTACTGGCATGTACAACCGCAGTGATCACTGGGCCACAAGAATGTAAAACAGCCCCCACATTTCCTATCATATCCCTCCATTAACTCATTTCAAACAATGGCCCTATTTCTGTATTTTGAATCGTGTGCAACCTTGCAATGAAGTACTATGCAGCATCAGTTGGGTTTGCTCAAAAATCCATTTAGAAGCTGGTCTACCAACTTTTGTCATGCTATGTGCCAGCAACCTGGTTTCATTTCAGTTCAAATTGGGTTAGTCTCTTGTGTACAAATTTGGCTTGCCTCCCCAAGTTCTCCAGTGAAAATAAATATAAATCATTACATTCATACCTTCAGAAACCTAAGCTCCACTTGTCTAGCTACCCTTGCGCGTGGAATAGGTTATATTTATGGAACCACCTTAACTCAGGATTTCAATCTGCTACTTAGCACCCAAAATTTAGTTTCTAGGACTATCAACCACATTTTTCGAATGTCATTGCTGCCAATCTGAAGTGCAACTGTTACCCTCTCCTCTGAGAATTATCCTGGCAATTTATTAGCTCACAGTGACTTTAGGCAGCATACAAAGACCCTCCAATACAAAATACCAGGCAGCTGCTGTGGCCTAGAGGTGGAGATCTTGCCTCACGATCAAGAGATTGCGAGTTCGATCCTAGGTAGAGGCAGATGTTAGGGTTTCCTGCTTGGGCAGGGGGTTAGACTAGATGACCTGCAAGGTCCCTTCCAACTCTGTTTATCTGTTAAAACTCATCCCCCCCAATTGTTTGTCATGATGGCAATAAGCTTTGCACCAGGCAGGCATCACCATGGAATCTACACACCTAAAGCAAACTCAACTCTCTAATTATCAAATTACCCACAACCTCTGAGGATATAGGTTCATGATAAAGAACTGTGTCCTACAGAAACATCGGCTGCCTTCAAAAATATGTTCTTCCCTGAATTCTTCACTCTCCCCAACGACAAAGGTGATATCATTCTGGAAGACCATCATAGTCTGATTTGTCTTATCTATATAAGTCTCCAGCTTTCTAAACATCTCTGGCCACCTTATTTTCAAGGAAATATATATGCTGTCTGAGAGTCAAGAGTTTTGCACTGAAGATAAACCCATAATTTATATCTAATTAGCAAATAGTCATAAATTTGACTCTCTATACAAAAAATTTAAATGGCTCTCCCTTCAGATGAGACTACCTGCTTTGGGAATGTAAACAAACTGCTTTGCCTCACCCTCAAGACTGCTGGTCAGAGCTAAGCTTTTGCCGGAGGAAAATGGGTCAGTCACTAGCTAATTGTTTGAGAAGTGATCAACGGCAGTTGTAAACCACCACTATGCAAAACATACACTTACAAGTTAAGATATATTACAAGTTAAGATTTATCACTCAGGCAGAAAAAAATACAGTCTAACTCTAACCCAATAAGTCAAACAGCTCTCCTTAAATGATCTGAACAGCTTCACAAATTCAGCAGCACCAGATAAAAATCCTCTGTTCCTGTTTACTCTCTTCTTTCTAAAGACTATTGGCTGGAACTAAGCCACCATGGCTTAAATTTAAATAAATCATTGTTAAAACAAACCACAATTCAGCAAGTTTAACTTGCAAACACAGCCTTCAGACTTTAAGCAGTTCATCTATAATATTGAATGTTATGTTTGTGCTGTTATATATTTGACAAGATTCAATTGTATAACTGAATACCACTATCTATCTAAAATAGATACGAAGCAGAAAATAGAGGTGTTTTAAAAGATATCTAAGCATATTTTTGTTTCATAATAAATGGAACAGGGGGATTGTGAAAATAAAATGGGGAAAAATATAACTAAAATAGCATGTAGGTTTCAGTGATTTCCTGATCAGAGAAAAATCAAGGAAAGCAATCATACATAAATACTGATAGCAATAGCACTTATATACCGCTTCATAGTGCTTTACAGCCCTCTCTAAGTGGTTTTACAGAGTCAGCATATTGCCCCCAACAATCTGGGTGCTCATTTTACCCACCTCGGAAGGATGGAAGGCTGAGTCAACCTTGAGCCAGTGAGATTTGAACCACCGAAGTGCAGCTAGCAGTCAGTTGAAGTAGCTTGCAGTGCTGCACTCTAACCACTGCGCCACCTCGGCTCTGATATAAAGGCTTACAACTGCTTCTCCACAAATGTTAGTCATTCATCAGTGCAACTTTTTTTCTATTCAAAATTAATATCTGCATTGTTTTCAATCCACTTAAAATATTTTTCAAAGCAAATCTTTTTACATTTGTTTTATTTCCATTTACTCAGACAATCAGAAAGGAATCAGAAGTAGTAGTTATTGTTTAAGAAAGTGCAAACTGACCTGGCTGAGAAACTGCTGTAGCTGTAAACTGAGTTGCCCATGGGGGATTCTTCTGTCCTCCAAATTGTGCCATTATGAGAGGTGAAATTCTTCTGCCAGTTTAATTTCTTAAAAAAAAAAAGCTGACCATTAACACTTTAACTTGCAGCTAATTCCTGAATCATGGACATAACTAGCTATTTATGTGAGACATACATATGCATTTATATTTATTTGATTTATATGGTTGTCCAAGTTGTAAAGTGACTCTGGACATCTTCCAATTGTACAGAAGCAGGAAAGCAAAAGAGAAACAGAACAATGAAATAAAAATGAAAAAGAATAGTCAAGGCCAGACATTGTAGAGCAGTGGTTCTTAACCTGGGTTCGATCGAACACCAGGGGTTCGGTGAGTCAGTCTCGCGGGTTCGGCGAGACACAGACCCGACTCATATGATTCATGATGAATATTTTATTTTTCCAATTAAGAAGGGTTCAGTGAATGCACATATGAAACTGGTGGGGGTCAGTACCTCCAACAAGGTTAAGAACCACTGTTGTAGAGTCTATTCAAAAATATTACATTCTAGACAGTTTCAACTTGCAAGGTAGCTAATGATAGGGGAAGCACCAAGTATTCAGGATTTTACTGTACAGCATGCCTGCGGGATAGGGGCCATCTGAACCTTTGAAGGGAGGGATGATGTTCCATGGGCAGCTGCTGCAATAGAGAAGGTTTGTTGCATGGGTTCTGCCAGAGGAGAAGAAAGGATATATGCTCTCTTATTGGATTCTCTTGGAACAAGCTGAGACAATTTTAGACAGGTGGTTTTACAAATAATCTGGCTAGTATATGAAGAGCCTTAACAGATGAAAACTGTTTGTTCTGTCTGTGGAGATTCTGAGTCATCCACTACATAGTTGTCTCAAAGGTGCTTTTTTCTTCAAAAAGCAACTGGATTGTTTTTTCCTTGAGGAAGAAGAAAACATTTCCCTTCTCATCCAAGAAGCTTCATCAGTTCAGATGGGGGGGGGTGTGTGGTGGAGGTGGTGGAAGGATAGGTACAGAATTATTCCATACCTAGTCTTCCATTCCCCCCATCTCACCAAAACTGATGAAGCTTCTTGGGTGAGAATTGAAACATTTTCTTCTTCCTCCTCAAGGAAAAAACAGTCTAGTTCCCTTTTGAGGGGAAAAAAACACCTTTGAGACAATTGTTTGCTCTAATAAGAGAAACCATGACAAACCAGATGTCTTGAGAAAGGAAGCCATAATAAATATTTCCAGTGAAAAATAGAAATAGACTTTGGTTTGCACAAAATTTCACCTATTAGCTCTACTTATTATATACAAATGCACAAAATCTGATCCACAACAGGTAGCGTTTATATAGTCAATCTTCAACCATCAAACACAGTGACTCATCAAGAACACTTTTAAATTGTTCTTCTAGTAAGAAAATGCATCTCATGTAACCAAGTATATGAAGCCCAAGTGATCACTTGGTGATTTGATATGCCATGCAAATCTAGGAAATTAACTCAAGTCATTAAGCATCCCATATTAATCCTGCCCGTATTGTCGTGGATAATCATGGTGTGGCAATTAACAAACACGTCATCCAGATGCACTTAGCAAAAATTGCTAGCGCAGACAAATGACTTAAAGAAGTTTCTAAAGAAAAGTAAGTTGAGCTTAAAGAAAAATAAACCAGGAAAGCACAACATCACACCCAGGTTATACATAAAAACACAATATCCCACTGCCAGACAGCCCTACAAAATAGAAGAGAAATAAAAACAGGTGCTCAAAAATTCAGAATCAGAACTGGAAGTTGTTCTCACGCTCATTGAAAACTAAGCGGGGCTGTCTTGGTCTGCGTAGAATAGCAAGCCTGGTTCCCGCGGTCCCAGTTTCCCTTTGGGTAAAAACACGCGTGGAATCAACCCACACAAAGAAAAGGTGCTCAATAATGAATTTGTGGGATGCAAATGACTGTGTGAGACAGTAACAAAGAAGAAACTCTCCTGTTGGTTTAGTCGCCCCGGCCCGCAAAGGTTCCGCGAAAGGACTACGAAGGGCAAAGGCGGGCCTCTTGGGGTCCCGGGTGAGATCTGCCTCCGCCTTGTTCAGGGAAGCGTCCTTAGCGGCGAGGGGAACGAACCCCGGCCCGCCGCCTCCCCACGGCCCGTCCACAATGCGGGACTGAGGCCTGCCGCCCCAGGAGCACTTCTCCCAAGCCTCTTCGCCCAAGCCTGCTCTGAGGAAATACGAGGGCTCCCCTCTTCCTGAAAGCACCAGCCCGGCTCCCCGCTCCCGCGCAAATAATGCCGCTCTCTTCCCGGCGCTTTACCTGAAAAGGGCCGAAGACAGACTCGGAGAAGCCATTTCAAACTCCACCAACACCCCCAAGGCGAAGAGCCAAGGCGCAGGCGCAGAAGGAATGCGCGAGGTGCTAGGGGAGTTGGGTCAGCTCGGCGTCGCGCACAAGAGTGACGTTACAAAGTCAGGCCGCTTTCGCCCTCGTGCACGTGCTCCGGGAGGCTGGGATTACGGTCTCCAAAACAAAGAATGGAATCGCGTGGCGCATGCGCCGAAGGAAGCGTCTTTTATTTCCTTGCGCGAACGCGAAGGGAAAAGCTGTCAACGAGGTGGCATGGCGTATATTTTGCCACCATCTTGTTACGAGGCAGGTGATAAGTGTGTGCTTCCGGGCAGAGGAAAAGGTGTTGCTTTTGCGCAACTGCTCATCGGGCGTTTAACACTTCCAAGAGCCTAGCTTTGTTTTAGCTCGTTTAAAGCAGTTGTTCAACCTGGCCAACTTTATGGGCTTCAACTCCCAGAATTGCTGGCTGGGGAATTCTGGGAATTGAAATCCAGAGATTTTAAAATTGCTCAGGTTGAAAGAATGTAACTTTAACTATATAGTGAGATCGAGTCCTGCGGGATATGGGCAGCCTATAAGAACCAAATAAACAAATGTGTGCATTTTTTACTTAGGTCCAACTTTTACCGTTTTGTCTTTTCGGCAGCTATTTTAGGATGCCGACTTTTCATTCTCTGTGCAGCCATTTCACTGATGGCAGAGTTCTTAATTTCAAAACACCCATGAACCTCAAAATATTAAGAGACCCTGTCACTGGGGTAGACAAGTCAATGAGCTGAAGAAAGGTTATTTTCCATTGGGTTAATCCAAGGTTCACACCTGATGAAAAATCAGTTTCTGAGGGTTGCAACAAATGGATTTTTGTTATAAAGTTGGTTGAGGAAGAAGTGCTGACATTTTCACTCACATTCGCTGTTTACTCTATTGGTACTCTTCGGTTTTCTGAAAATATAAGGATGTTGCATTTTTCAGTGGATTGCATCTTTTATATGATTTAGCACTTACTTTCTCCTCCCACTTATGACTGTATGACTGTAACTTGTTGCTTGTATCCTTATGATTTATAGTAATATTGTTTCCTGATTGCTTACTTGAACCCTATGACAACCATTCTTGACAAATGTATCTTTTCTTTTATGTACACTGAGAGCATATGCACCAAATTCCTTGTGTATCCAATCACACGGCCAATAAAGAATTCTATTCTATTCTTCTCATTTTCCATCCTTATAGGCATAAAAATGATAGACTGCTTTAATTGACCCATAAAATAGTCTCAGTACAAAACCCCAGTATAGGTAGTTCTCGACTTACAACAGCTTAGTGACTGTTTGAGGTTACGCCACTGAAAAAAGCGATTTGAGTTTTTCACTTCTGACCGTTGCAGCATCTCCATAGTCACGTGATAAAAATTCAGACACTTGGCAAGTGTCATATTTATAATGGTTGCAATGTCCTAGAGTCATGTGATCACTTTTTGCAAACTTCTGACAAGCTAAGTCAATGGGGAAGTCAGATTCACTCAACAACCACGTTATGAACTTAACTACAGTGATTCACTTAACAACTATGACAAGCAAGGTAATTAAAATGGGGAAAAACTCACTGAACTGTCTTACCTAGCAACAGCAATTAGCAATTTTGCTAATTTCTTAGCAATTTTGGGCTCAATTGTGATTGTAAGTCGATGACTACCTGTATGTGCTGCTCCCAAAAAGCTAAGGAAGGTTGAGTCTAGATGGGACCCACCAGGAAAATAGGTAGGTTTGTGCTCGCACGTGTATATGTGAACGGTCCTCTGCATTTGGCCATATATAAACATCTCCTTGACGAAGGCAGCAACTTCGTTCTTCAAAATTGTGAGCTGCTATTGTTGCCAACAAAACTACATGTCCATATCAATGAAGGACACATCTCTAGGTACTATATTCTTGTTCTGGCGTAACTTGTATTTGAAAGTGACTGAGGTTCATATTTTCATGTTAATATATAGAATTTGTGGGTAGTTTGGCTAGGTACAAATAAGATCCTTAGTACCAGTGTTCCCAGCTGACTAAACCTAACTGGCCCATTCTTTAAACAGAGAGCTGAACCAAAGAAATCATAATTACCAATTAAATACAGAGATAACCACTTGCACCATTTAATTCCTGCAGATCACTGCTCTTAGAACAAGAGTCAAAGAACAATAATAATGATATCAAAGAGAATGTATTGCAATTGCCAAGTTTCATTTTGTTCCACTGACATGAACATGCTTTTAGATATATTCCTTTAGTAGAAAGAAGTGACTTCTAAATGAAGGAAAAATTAAAAACCACATGCAAATAGAAGTATAAAATTTATTTGAAACCATCCACAATGTTCTGCATTATCAGGAATGATACAGCTTGTAATTTTGTTTTTGGAAAAAGCCATGACAAAAAATTAAAATACATTTTGCAATGACAGCAACTTTATCTTGCCTTTTAGGTCATTTTTAAAGAAACATTTAAGGTTTAAACAGATAGGACATACACAAGAATAAAAAACAGAACAAACCATCTCCACAATAACAATTCTTACATGTATGTTTCAATACAATTTCAATGCATCTTGCTACATAAACAAGAAATCATATACAACTGCTGTGCACCAAAGAGTAGCTTAGTATGATCTTTCAAGTAACATGCAGTCAAAACTCACACTTTTCAAGTACTGCTGGTAAATGTTCCCTTGTCTGAAAATGTATTTCTCTCCCAGAGTAATGAAATAGTTTTTTTCCTGTAAATTTTGTGAAATAGTGAAGTGCTTTTCTTCCATTTATTAACTAAATACAATGGCAAATGGTAAAAATGTGTCTGCCTTTTCATTTTTCCACCATTAGATCTTCTTAATATAGTAGATTGTTTAAAGGAAAAAAATCATCAAAATCTAAAAGTTAAATGATAAAAAATAAATATGCACCCCCGTTTTATTAAAAACACATACCACACACACACAAATACAAGAAATATTACTCAACAGCAGAGCTCAAGTTTTTTTCTTATTTAGCATAAAACTTTCCAATTTAATCTTTTAAACGTTATTAGAACTTAAGTTACTGCTCGTGCCATTGATACCGGGTTTACATTTAGAGACAGTCTGGCAAAGATTAGTCACAGCTAAATTCAGTTGAAATCAAAGGGACACACACCTTGATCCTATGCACTTTCATTAAGAGACCATTTCTCCAACACAATTAGAAAGGGAGTCAAACTCAATCCTTCATCAAACACTTCTAAGATTTCCCCTCACAGATCTTAGTGCGGAATCCTCTTAACTAGATATACGTAAGCCCAACTTCATTTACAGATACAAAGTGGAATCCTATGGACAATTACTCCAGTGTGAGTCCCACTGAACTTGTGGGGATTTACCTATGTGTAAACATGTAGCACAAGCTTTTTGACATGAGGGACCGGTTTCGTGGAAGACAATTTTTCCACGGACGGGGGAGGGGGGGATAGTTTCGGTTTCGCTTGCTCACTCGCCATTCCCTTCCAGCTGCGTGGCCCAGTTGCTAACAGGCCAGGGACCTGATACCAGTCTGTGGTCTGGGGGTTGGGGAATCTTGATGTAGCAGCTCCAATCGCAAAGCTGCATTCTTAAGCATATTCCCTTGAGAATTACTAAGACCCACTGAATTCAGGAGCACATTTTGCTTAAATATGCTTTTATTTGGCTGTTTGTCACTACTCATGTTTCCAGACTGCACATTTAGTTCAGATTATTTGAAATATAATCCAGTGAACCTCTTTTTTATGCTCAACAATTTCTGAAACTTGAACAGTTTTGCTCCCTGTACCTCTCTAGATCAGTGTTTCTCAACCTTAGCTGTTTTACATCTCAAAAGCCCCCAAGGTTGAGAAACCTTGCTCTAGATAATAGCCCTACTTCTGAAATACACCACCATTTGATTTTTTTTTAAAAAAAAGCTTCCCAATATCTTGAAATATATGATTTTTAAAAAACCTAATAACAAAATATTTCCTTGTAATGATGATGCATATATTACAAAGCATGACCAACTATCCTGTTTTGAGTCTTAGGCAACAAATACATTCAGCATTAAAGGACATAAAATACAAAGCTTCAAATCTGCCATCTTTTGCTAAAACGATTAAATGACATTCACACTTTATTCTAGTTTTGCATTTTTGCCATGTAAAGCTTTTATGACATATGGGAATTATAGCAGGAACCTAATTATAGGCACTACCTCATTATAAAGCATGTACTTTTTATAAACTACATACCACTCTAATCTTTTTCAAATGAACTTTGACCAGTGAAAGATTTCAGTTGTCCCAGAAACCATTCAACTAAATGAGCCTGTACTTGCAAATCTAGGCCTCTACTGTACAAGTTTTAATTCTACTTTCAGCAAGAATATATTTACTAAGATGAAACTCCTGTTAACAAGAGTATGATTCTGCTTTAGTTTGTATACTTGAAACATTACATATGATGGTTACATGCAGAAGCAGTTATGCGAAAGGTAAAGTGAGAGTTGGGCCCATTATTAATTGTATAACATAGAAATTCCCCAGAATTGAGCCATAGAGTAATACATAAACAAGCTTCATGCGAGAGGCTTATACCTGAATATACAAAATTTTTGGAGCAATCCTTCATCAGCAATATTTTGCTTTTTTGGACAGATCACAGTCATTTCATGATTTGCTGTCTGGAGGGACAAAAGAAACATATACCGTATACCTATACATGTATGTATAGATATATGTTATGAACCTCATATGAAATCAGTGGATGAATAGCATGGAAGATAGTTACTGTTCTTTTTAATCTTTACAATAGGGCATGAATTAAATAATATAAATCAGGGGTGTCAAACTGGCGGCCCACAGGCCGGATGCATCATGCCCAGGCCACGGCCACCCCAAGTCCGCAAAGGGAAAATGTCACAATATGTGACGGCAACGTGACACCGCAAGTTTGACACCAGTGATATAAATCCTTTTTTTAAAAAATGGGAAATATAATCAAGACATTATTGGCAGCATATCCATTTCATCAAAATTCCACATTCTACTGGTATGGTTTAATTAACAATCTTGTATACAAATCAATTATCACATTCGTTCTGTCGGCAAAGCAGACCATGATATGTCTGCAGCAATAAACCTATGTTTTGAGTTGTTGATTTTAATCTCTTTAATTTTCACAAGGAGGGAGAAATCTATCTAATATATGATAAGAGATGGGAACAAAAACCACCAAGGAAAGTAATCCTTTATGGATTGCACATTTGACTTCTTATATTATTTCAGTATTGCAATCATACCAGAAACCTCCAAACTGGATGTTAAGACGGAAATGTTATAGGTTTCTGTTATAGTGACCTGGAAATTTGGTAAAGATAACTGATGCTTATAAATGAAAATTCTACATTCTTAGGCTTACATGAATTGTAGTAAATTACTGTATATGCAAAAAAAACATCGTGTTTACAGTAACATGGGATTATGATCATACTGCCCTAAATTGATTTGCAGCTATACTGTTCTTGATAGTTGATGATTTACAAGTATGTCAGTAGCACAATGGAGGTCTATTTATAGGTAATAGGTTTAAAATTACAATTATCTTGAGCTGTACAGGTAATTTGGAAGGAACATCCCCTATGAAGCTACGTCCAACAAAAGGATAAACTTGTTTTGGCATGTAGAGCACTCTTGTTAGTTAATAATCTACTTTCATTTAATTTATGGGATTGGGAGGGGGAAGTCTCCTTTGCTGTTTAAAATGTTCCTCAACTGCCAACTTCATGAAGAATAATATATATACAGTATGTCACAGGAGTACACCCCTCACATTTTGTAAATATTTAAATATATCTTTTCATGTAACAACACTGAAGAAATGACACTTGGCTACAATGTAAAGTAGTAAGTATACAGATTGTGTAACAGTATAAATGTGCTGTCCCCTCAAAATAATGCAACGCACAGCCATTAATGTCTAAACTGCTGGCAACAAAAGTGAGTACACCCCTAAGTGATAATGTCCAAATGGGACCCAAGTAGCCGTTTTCCCTCCCTCGTGTCATGTGACTCGTTAGTGGTACAAGGTCTCAGGTGTGAAGGGGGAGCAGGTGTTAAATTTGGTGTTATCGCTCTCTCTCTCTCATACTGGTCACGGGAAGTTCAACATGGCACCTCATGGCAATGAACTTCCAAAGAAGTTGAGTGTCCGTGCTCAGCGTCATATCCAGAGGTTGCCTTTGGGAAATAGATGTGAGAGTGATGCCAGCATTGCTGCAGAGGTTGAAGGGGTGGGAGGTCAGCCTGTCAGTGCTTAGACCATATGCCACACGCTGCATTAAATTGGGGCTGTCGTCCCAGAAGGAAGCCTCTTCTAAAGATGATGCAGAAGAAAGCCCACAAACAGTTTGCCACAGGCAAGCAGACTAAACACATGGATTTCTGGAACGCATTTGGTTCAAATGGTGTCAAGCGTGTGGTGGCAGCAACCAGGTGAGGAATACAAAGACAAGTGTGTCTTCCCTACAGTCAAGCATGGTGGTGGGAATGTCATGGTCTGGGGCTGCATGAGTGCTGCCAGCACTGGGGAGCTACAGTTCATTGAGGGAACCATGAATGCCAACATGTACTGTGACATACTGAAGCAGAGCATGATCCCCTCCCTTTGGAGACTGGATCGCAGGGCAGTATTCCAACATAACAACCTCAAACATACTTCCAAAACGACCACTGTGTTGCTAAAGAAGCTGAGAGTAAAAGTGATGGAGTGGCCAAGCATGTCTCCAGACCTAAACCCTATTGAGCATCTGTGGAGCATCCTGAAATGGAAGGTGGAGGTGCGCAAGGTCTCTGACAACCACCAGCTCCGTGACATCATCATGGAGGAGTGTAAGAGGACCCCAGTGGCAACCTGTGAAGCTCTGGTGAACTCTATGCACAAGAGGGTTAAGGCAGTGCTGGAAAATAATGGTGGCCACACAAAATATTGACACTTTGGGCCCCATTTGGACATTATTACTTAGGGGTGTACTCACTTTTGTTGCCAGCAGTTTAGACATTAATGGCTGTGTGTTGCGTTATTTTGAGGGGACAGCACATTTACACTATTATACAAGCTGTATATTCACTACTTTACATTGTAGCCAAGTGTCATTTCTTCAGTGTTGTCACATGAAAAGATATACTTAAATATTTACAAAATGTGAGGGGGTGTACTCACTTTTGCTAAGAAATATTTCTGGATAAAGAAATATAGCTGCCCCAGTGCTACTGAGAAAAAGCAGATATATTAACTTTTTAACATCCCATCTTTCTTCATGTAATATGGGATGGCCTTTCTGTTAGCTTTTCAATTTCAAATTTCCACCCTGGTTTGGTTCACTCTCATCCTTTCAGTGCCTACCCCTATGTAGTTAGAAGCAATGGAGCTTTGCTGTTTTATTATGCTCTTATTTGTAGATTACCGTAACAAGTGTATACAATTTTATCTTCCCTGGTACACATTCACCCAGTTTTAATATGGATAGATTCTTCTTCAACCTTGGATGTAAAACATTAGTAGGACAAGTATTTTACTGCTCATACTGTTAAGGCATATAAGAAAAATAAGAGAATCCAGGTGCATAGCCTTTAATTTTAAGAGGGTGAGAGAATACTTTCCAAGCACTCCAAATGTTCTCCTTTCAAAACAAGCAAAGATTTGTACTCTCACATAGTCAGTATTTCATCTGTCCTAACCACTTAATCTCTTCAAATATCAGCGAAGCTTTGGGTCAGCGAGTGAAGAGAACAATTTGTTCCCCTTCACTCTGACCTTTCCTAAGCCTCAAATCTGATCAGGGGGGTTAAAGAACAGCCTAAAATAAATTCAGGGGAATAGTGAAGTGCAAAGTCCCATTCTGTGAGTAAATGTACATATGACAATGGATTTGTCACTACAGTTGTGAATGTGAATTCAGTTAATGTCACTGTGCTATTTAATCAGGGCCAAAGGAAACACATTGCATAAGTGAATGACAAGGCTCAAAGGAAATTATTACATCTGAATGTAATTAATAATATAATGGTGTGCTCTTGAACAATGTATTGATGGGGTAGAAGCAGCTTTTCTATCCTCCTTGACTACATTCTAGTTTGGCTTAATGATGAAAACTGAAATCTAACATTTGAAGGGCCAAAACGGTACTATTTTCCTAACAGAGAGAGAAAAGCTGGGGTTTTCAAACAATGGAAGCTGCTCAAAACAAATAACATATTACTGTAGACCCGATTCAGAGCTGGATCCAAATTATGTTTTCCTCTCAATGCAGTCAATGCCAGGGTTAACTGAAATTCCATTGATCCTTAGTTTTTAACTAGTGTATTCACTTTTATTAGACTGAGACCATGAAGGTCAAAATAAATTTGAAAAAGTAGATAATACTTAGTAATTATAGAAACTGCTGAAACTCCTAATATGTGGCTGAATTTAGATAATAATCTGTAAGTTTATAATGCTTTAAGTTTGTTTCTTTAGAAATAATGTACCAAAATGAAGTTAAAGAAGAACAGGTGTTTAATACATAGGACAGGGGTCCCCAAACTTGGCAACTTTTAAGACTTATGGACTTCAACTCCCAGAATTCTCCAGCCAGCATAGCTGGCTGGAGAATTTTAGGAGTTGAAGTCCACAAGTCTTAAAGTTGCCAAGTTTGAAGACCTCTGACATAAGAGACACAACTGTGTGCCTATATCTGATGGTTTCTGAAAACACTATCCCAGAAAACATTCTGCCTGTTGCAAGGATACTTCTAAGCAGAATGGAAAGGATGCAGTAGGATAGGTGAAAATAGCTCAAAAAGCAGTAAGAACAAAACACTATTTCATTGGAGAGACTTATCAGACAATATCAGCTGTCACATTTGTCTGAGTGTACCAAGCCAAGGTTAAAAATACCTTAGTGCCAGTCTGTATAGGATACAACAGACTGTGAGGCTCATCCCAATATTTGAAACAACCAAGTCATCTACACAAATTTGTTAATTTGTATTATTTAATGCAGATTCTGAATACATGGCACTGCAAAGTTTGAAAATTCCTACTTTAGAGGTGTTGCTTGAACTCCTGGGTTTTTTAAATCTTGTTTTTTAAATATAGCATTTTTAATGACATGTTAGTATGTTCTGACAATTAACTGCTTTGATATTTCTCGTTTTGAAGGGGGTCACACACTGAATGTCTGAAATGGTTGTTGTCAAATTTAAGTAACATCCTGTGTTCATCACAAGACCAAAATCATTAGATGCCTCAAGTGTATTCTTTATAGACAAGTTCATCAATAGAGTCTTATTTCAATAAAATCTTGAAAACTATGCATTTTATTTCCTTTCTGAGTCTCTGGCAAGTCCAGACAACCACATTGAACCTTAGACCATAAGGGTCTTCAGGCTACTGCAGGTGCCTGAACATTTTGCTGCTTGCAACTGCCCAAGGAATTGCTCTTACAAAGTAGGTAAAGTTATCATAAATCTTTGCTGTTACAAGCTAATTCACAAAGTACAGCAGTGTCTATGATAAATATTTGAAATGCTACAATAAATAACTTACATCTGTATATACAGTATATTCTCCCTCTGCATGTTTGATGGATGTTGGCTTGTAAAACAGCAATTAAGTGAGATACAATGAGAAACATTACTTTTTAGATGCAACCATCATTTTATAAGCTGTATTGTTTTTGCAAATTTATGATAATTAAAATATATGGCTGAACCCAGACAAAACTTTTAACAATGTTTCTTAATTTCAGCAGTATGTTTTTAATGTTTGGGTAACCTGATTTATCTAATGCAGGGGTCTCCAACCTTGGCAACTTTAAGCCTGGCGGACTTCAACTCCCAGAATTCCCCAGCCAGCGAAACTGGCTGTGGAATTCTGGAAGTTAAAGTCCGCCAGGTTTAAAGTTGCCAAGGTTGGAGACCCCTGATCTAATGAAACATTTATTAGCTGTTAAAAACAATCATGCATTTTTACCTTTAATTCATTCTATGCAAATATGCCCTATGGAACCTCATCAGTGGACTTCCAAGTAATGTATTATATTTCTCGCTGTCTGATTAGGTGGACATATGTGGTTTCCCTATGGAGTATTGTTGTTTAACAGCTGATATCTGCTAGCAAATATAGCAGTACATTTTCTACAGGTATACAGGGGAAAACACTAAATTACTCAAGCACATTAATTAGAGTTCTTCTACTTAGAAATGCCAAATCTTCATAATTTGAGTCAACTTTATTTTTCTATTGCCACAATCTGAATTTTCTGCTGTAGCATCTATATAAAAGGAATCAAAAGGAATTTAACCCTAAACAGTTTATTAGTAGTGTATGCCCCATAAATGTCGTGGTAACAATACCGTCCTACATACATTCATTCAGAAATCAACCCATTATGTTCAATGGGACTTATTATAAGCATAAACAGCTTGACAAACTAAAAAACATACAACTAGAAATTATAACTGACAGAGGGGTTGAGCAAAACTAGGATGAAGTTTAGATGTTTTCTACATACACAGTGAAGGATTATCCCAGGGTTGCCCCCACCTCAGAATTACTAGAAAGCATGATTAAATTAGAAAAAAAAATGTACAGATGAGTTGCTGGATGATTTCACCCTACTTATTTTAATGACATCTATTATGTTTAATAAATTTCAGGTTCACAAAAAATATACAGTTCTTAAAATGTAAATCTAAGGCACACAAAATTACCATACCAATTAATGTATATATCCAAGAAGCAGAAAACTGCTGGTAGAAAATGATATAATATTGACTTTTATTATTTACAATTGTTACATAGTCTCTATCTGAACTAATAATCATAATCTTTGAACTAAGAAAAATGCAGCATATGGGTGTTTTTTTTTTACAAAGTTTGTTTTAAAAATAGAAAGATTGGGTTGTTTTTCTCTTTATTTACTTTTCTAAAATGTTATGACTCAGGTTGTTCAATAAGCTGTTGCATAAAGATTGCTAATGGTATTATGACTAAGTATGAAGATCTGATCTAAAATTAAATTTAAAAGCCATTTTTGATTATATTCGGAGGGAACCTCTTTATAAAATTATAGATCGTAACAGGTTGAACTTTCTCAGCCCTCACCAAAATCAGTGAAATTAGCTGGATTGCACACTTCTGATTTTAGTAAAACATCTCTAAATTTTAATACTCAGTAACTTCAGAAAATTTCTCTAATATCTACAGTGTCTGCAAGCTGAAATTTGTCTGTGTGTATTAAGCTGTCAAAAGTGGAAATGCTCCGGGAAACAAAGATATCTAGCACCAGTCTTGCCTGACATGCATACGTATCATTTAACATGATCAGCATCACCAATAATAGCATCAATCATCTATTAAATCAGAGATGGAGAAGGGACAGACATCAAGCAGCATTCAAACATGCTGTTCTTGTCTTCACTTTGCCTAAAATGTATTTGTACTGCTAGATAAAAATATAGGCAATTGCCCGTTTGCATGGATGAAGTGGAAAAGGTCTACCATGGGAGTGTTGTGGATGATGGAGGTCTTGAAGGCTTAGACCAGTGTGAATGTTTAATATTACACAAATGATCTATGTGAGTAACTGGAATAAATTCCACATTCTGAACTTCAGAATCATAGGTGACAAAGAATAAACCACTTTTCCCAAACCTTATGCCTTTAATGTTTTTTACTTCCACTCCAATAGACCGCCATTCAGCAAATTCTTTGGAGAAAGCTTGGACAAGCTATATAAATCAACTATTTCTTCATTTCTGAATTATATTTTGAGATTAAAAACAGAAGGGTAGACATTTAATAATAAAAGCACCATGTCTAGATTTTATTAAAAAAGCAGATCTAGAAATTTGTTACAGCACCACTATAAGGTATTATCAAGTATGTTATCACAAATCTTTTATTTCTGGTTATTCTGGTGGCATTTATGTACATCATGAAGCAGGAGGAGGAGAGAGAGAGATGTAAAATCAAGAGTTAACCTCAAGACTGCCCTGATTAAATTGGATTATTAGTAAATAGCTTCATTCTTGTATATAAACTAGAAGGTGCGTTTACTCACAAAGGCTCATAATATGATAGCAACTGGCTATTTCAAATTACCACACCATAGAAAAAGAAAAGCCTGAGATAGTCCCATAATGTTTAAAATTAAGATGCTGTCATTAGGACAAATGGATGCTATGTGATTTAATTAATTTATTATTTGGAATCAAGGTCTGGTTCCCATCCACATCCAGCCCTACTCAAATTGGGACTGGTCAAACTCACTGATTTAGCTTTAATAATATTATGTAATTTAGACCATGGCATAGGATTAATTAAGACTGATAAAATCAGTGGCATCCAGTTGTCTAAAAATATGATCTTGTTACTTAATTTCTTCTTCCCTTTTCTTCATTCCAAATATACCAAATTCTCCTGATTCTAGCTGCCTGAAGTCCTGAGCTGTATTTTAATATTTCTGCTTCTCATTGGAACTGACAAAAGCAGTATTGATCACACAGATGCTGTTGTATCACATTTGAGATTGTCAGTATTTAATATTAAAGCTCTGTGAGTATTGGATCATTTAATGCTGCTTCTGTTAAACAAAGGATGTGGTCGCTCCAAATACAAGGTGCTAAGAAACGAGAAGCAGTAGCAAGATGTTGGGAAAACCCAACCGTGGTTATATCTGTTAAGCCAGTTGGCAGCTTTCAGGTCTGTTGGAAGACATCATTCTTCCTCTAGTACTGAACTGGGAACTTCAATCTAGTTAAGTTCGGTCTACAAAATGGAACTCTGCCTTGCACAACTCAATCCCTTTAGTCAAATCCCCATTTAGACTGACTATATACAGTTGACAGTTGCCTTCCCTGGTTCTTGACTGAAACAAAAACTTGAGTTGATCAATCCAGCCATCCCACTTAGTAGTTCAACTAACAAACTCTGGCACATGAAGTGCAAGCTGGAACACTGAACAGTGTTCCCAGGTTAGAAAACATTTGCAAACTCTCTGAGCCTGTAATGCTGCATGGGTTACCATTTATAAGAGTGTATGATGCAAAGAGGAAATGGCGTGGTTGTTACATGGTTATTTTGCCAGCAAGAAGTCAGACACTGTATTCTGGATGGGTCTCCAACACAGACCGCTGCTCATTACAGACCTTATTTCCTGGCTGGAGATACCAAATGGGATGGGGAACTATGCACATTTTGTGGAATTAATCACTTGGATATCTCAGTGTGTCTTATTCAGAGATGATGGAGAGGAGAAAACTGCATATAATAATCAGATGTTCACTTACCTGGCAGACAGCCCACTGAACACAATGGGATTGAGCTTCAAGTAAAACTGCCTAAACCAGGTTGATGGGCAGCTCACCACTGAAGAACATTTTGGATGCATAATAAATTCAGATGTATTCCTACACTGCTGAGAGGGCAGATCTCTTAAAATCCAACATGTTAACAAGGCATTGCAATTTATGCATTGAGGCCCTAGAAAAATTCTTTCCTAATAGGGTGACTTCAAGATATATGGAACTACACCCCTGGATGATGCCCAATTGTATTGTCCCATAAAACTTGGAATGCCCCCTATGAGATAACATTTGCCCTTATTGCTCAAATTATAAACTCTTTTTTAAAAAAGACCCTAGAAATACAAGTATAGATAAACGACTTAATTTATATTTGCAAATAATGAATTTTCTGGACTTTATCACCCTTTTTATTTAGAAACAAAAGCAATGGAAAAAAGAAGGGAAGAATCTAAAACCTAAGTATTTTCAATATCTATGAATTGATGTAGCAATATGGAATTTTATATAGTAAGAAAAAATAAATTCCTTGGTAGAGAATGCGCAAACCTTAGACAAATGTGATCCTTATACTATTTCAAGTTAACTTTAAAAATAGAAAGTGCTTTTAAATATATATATTTATATGTATTTACATTTATAACCTCCAATCATTACTAGTGATATTTGTTTGCATGTGAATGCATGTAGATCATACACACATGCATACACAAACTATACATACATGAGAAAAATCTATATACAAATAAATCATCATTGGTTCTTTCTCCTTAAGCTGGGATTCACAGCAAGTGATTGGAAGCTGTAAGAGCAATGGCACCATGAAGAAATAAAATCAGCTTATTTTTAACTGTTCAATATGATTAAGCACCAAGAGCTGTGTATAGCTAATACTGTCTAACTTGATTTTACATAATAAAAGATGAAATCAGTTAAAATCTTTATGAAAAGCCCATTTATAATAAACAGACGATTCAAAGCACCAAAGTATAAATTCCAAAAAGGTAATAAACCAAGTAATTCAATCAGTTAATAACCTACCCAAATTTTCTTAAAAGATGTGTGCGCGCGCATGTGCATGCATGTGAATACACATGCACACATATATATATACACACATTTGAGAATCACCAGATGTTAAAATATATAAAGTCACAGTTTAAAAACAAAATAATTTTTACCTCAGCCTTCAAAATGGTTGAGATGAACAAAGAGTAAACCATATGAGACTTTGTTCTTTAACAGCACCTTTAGGATTGTGTAACACTGCTCCAAGGCAAAAGTTGTGTTGTTGCTATAAGAGCTTATGCCCAATGGTTGTAGGGCCCTGCAACTCGTGTGAGGGCATAAGTAGACACCGTTAGAATATTATCATGAGTTACTGTTAATGCTCGGCGAGATGGAATTTGGTTGAATTCATTTTCTTTGTAGAAAATCTCTTGGGTTGCATTGGTCTGATTTGCATTCTTGTCAGTGGCTGGCAGACCGGTGGTTTCAGTTCCCAATTTTCTAGCTTCTTTCTCTTTTGCTCTCTCTGCCATTTTGGCCTCCCACAGGGCTATCCCATGTTTTGGCTCATTTAAGTTTTTGTGTTGGTAAAAGACTAGAGAGATCCGTGTGGGATGATTCCTGTTGGGCTTTTTAAGAGGCGTGGTGGCATGAAGTTCGCGCCGTGCACATTCAATTAAGATGGAACCATGGGATGGTGCTACAGCTACCCCACCAATGTCATTATCTAAAAAGTTATGCTCGCTATCAGACCACATTTCTTCTTTTTCTTCAGAATCTGCGTGCTTTAAGAGCTGGCCGCTGGACCCGTTTTCTACACAACTTGGGCTTTGCCGTAACCCACTCTTTTGCATTGGGTGCTCTTGGGAAGAATCATTGCTAGAGACATCTTCTGGGGCGCCCAGTTGCAACACTGACTCACAAGAGCTAGCTACCTGGGACGCAGGAGAGGACTTTAAGTTAACTTCACAATTTTGCTTGTTAACTAATTTGTGTTCAGCGGTCAGGGGCAGATTCTCTGTGTTGACTGCTGAACTGGACATAGTCAGGTCTTGAAGAAGCAGAGGCACACCATTTCTCTTCTCATCCATCACCATTCCAGTATAATCACGAGTGGACATGTCAAAGTTATTATTACCTTTGGATGTCACGTGAGGTTTATTACTACTGCATTGTAAATACCCGTAGGGAGTAGAAATATCTTCTTGGCTATTAGTTACTGGCATTAGACCATCACTTAATGGAGAGCAAGAGGATAAACTATCCAGTTTTAAAGGAGAGGATGGAGCACGTTGCTTCAACAGAGAGCAATCGGTAGTAATGCCTAAATTAGGTTTTATGCTAGGAAAGTATTCAGCTGTCTCCATTTTTGTCTCAGGTTGCACTATATTCATTTTGGCCCCTAAGGAGGAAAAAAAAATAAGCTGGTTTCAAATATAAAGTTCTGTTTCCCCCCCCCCCCCACCCCCAAGATTGTTTGATAAATACATGTACGTTTCACCCAGTGGTGGGTTCCAAAAATTATTTTTGCTTCTGGTTCTGTGGTGGGCGTGGCTTGGCGGGCATGACAGGGGAAGGATACTGCAAAATCTCCATTTCCACCCAACTCCAGGGGAAGGATACTGCAAAATCTCCATTTCCACCCAACTCCAGGGGAAGGTTACTGCAAAATCCCCATTTCCTCCCGATCAGCTGAGACTCGGGAGGCAGAGAATAGATGGGGGCGGGGCCAGTCAGAGGTGGTATTTACTGGTTCTCCAAACTACTCAAAAATTCCACTACCGGTTCTCCAGAACTGGTCAGAACCTGCTGAAACCCACCACTGGTTTCACCCATCCATTTTAATTCCTTCTCAATGCAGAAATGTTGAAGTTTGGTGACACATTTACCATCACATTTTCAAGTATATTTTTATCCAGGTTACAAATTCTTGTCGTGAAAGTGAAGACGCTCAAAATTTCAATAACAGCAACTTGCACGCTGTACAGAGGTTATCAGCTGCAGGGCTTTGCCATCACATATTTAAACCAAACGTACTTTTATACTAGGTATAATACAGATAGTCATCAACTAGGTACAGGTAATCCTCGACTTATAACAGTTCAGTTAGTGACTGTTCAAAGTTATAAGAGCAGTTACACTAATGACATGATTCACTTAACAACTGTAGTGATTTGCTTCACAACTGTGGCAAAAAAGATCGTAAAATGGAGCAAAACTGACTTAACAACTGCCTTGTTAAGCAACAGAAATTTTGGAGTCAATTGTGATCGTACGTCCAGGACTACCTGTATATATAGTACTGAAATGCTTTTGCTCTCAATATTTTACTTTGTTCCATCTTGATACTTCGCATTTTAAACACACAAATGCGAACTTCTATAACCTGCCCGTATCTATCATTATCAGCTATTATTTGAAGCTCTGTTGTACCTACTTGAACTTTGTGATGCTCTCTTGGTATTTTCTGGCAGTCCATTTTTTCCCCTTACAGCCGCAGAATGCTTTTTTTCAGCTAAACTTTGCTTTTTTGCATCTGGTTTTTTCTTGGTTGCCCTACGTGGCTCAGCTAACATCCTCACTTCTCGGGGGAAAGCAGTTAGCACCTGGATTGCCCCAGTTTTAATCTTGGCTTCCAGCCCCTCTTCTGTGCCAAATTCATCAGTTTGTGATATTTTGTAAAGAGGCAACACATGAAGCTGCTCATCATTTGGTATCACACCTACTGTACGGTTGTCTTCTTTTGTTAAAGTACAAACCTAGCCAGAAAGGGAAAAAAGCAACTATTAATACATTTACCGTGTTTCCCCGAAAATAAGACAGGGTCTTATATTTTTTTGACCCCCCCCCAAAGATGGCCTTGGCCTTATTATCGGCGGGCTTATTATTTTCCGGGTGCAGGAGGCGGGCCGGGCCGGGAGACGCGCGTCTTACTGGAATCTGGCAGCTCCGTGCCATCCCTCGGCCGGTCTGTTTAGTTCCAGTTCCAGCTCCAGCTCCAGCCGTCACCATAGAGCAGGAAGCGCACTCGCAGAGCAGCTGCTGCCCTGGCTGGGGTTTGGAAGCCGCAGAGCCGGAGTTTGGGGGAAAGAAAGAAAAAAAAGACTTCTGCTGCTTCTGCTTTTGGCTGCACGCAAAGAAAGCAGCAGAAGTCTTTCTTTCTCTCCCCCAAACTCTGGTTCTGTGGCTTCCAAACCCCATCCAGGGCAGCGGCTGCTCTGCGAGTGCGCTTCCCGCTCTATGGTGACGGTCATTGGAGGCCTCCCCTCCCCCCCCTGCTCCTCTCCGCTCCAATCTCCCCGCGGCCCCCCCACCTGAGCACTAACTGACCAGAGCGCCCGCCGGCATGCCCGGGAAACCCCTTCACCTTGGGAGTCACCAGACGGGATGGCGATTGAGCCGGACTCCTCCTGGGGAGGGGAGCCTCACAGGACCCTTGCCTGCACTCCCTTCCTCCTGCAGGCCCCGCTTACTCTTCCCAGGCGCCTGGCAGTGAGACACCGGGCAGTCACGCAGAGGGGAGTCCCGACAGACACAGCTTGGCCGGCCCTGCTGCGGCCAATGCTCCCTGCCTGCAGCTGAGCTTGGCCTGCAGGGGGCCGGCTGGGGCCTCTGTAGGCGACAGCAGCGAGGGCAGCAGCCGGCGACCAAACCCGAGCTGACAGCCAAACGTCTAGCCGGGTGCAGCAACAGAAGCAGACGGTGACCAAATCTCTCGGGCCGGGGTGGGAGTGGGGGTGAAGAGTGCACGTAAGACACAGCGCCAGGACAAGGAATCTTTTGGCTGCATGCTGCATGCAAGAAATCTTTCTCCCCTTTTGCTCCAAGAGGCTGCTGAGGCGCGATAAGTCTCACGAAGACACATTTCTGGCAGAGTTTGGAAGAGAGAAAGATTTCTTGCGTGCAGCGTGCAGCCAAAAGGTTCCTTGTCCTGGCGCTGTGACTTACGTGCACTCTTCCACCCTCTGCCGAGAGAGGGGGGGGGAGGGAAGAAGGAGGAAAGGAAGGTGCTTTGCCTCAGGCAGCCTGTGAGAGTTTCTTCCCCCTCCCGCTTCGCTCGAGCCAGAGGAGGGTCAGTGGAAACAACGCCGAGGAACACGACGGAGCTACAAGTGTCAGGTAGGATGCACATCTCATGGTGGGGCGCAATTCGGGGGTGGCAGGTGAGGCACGGCGGGGTGGGCTGCGAGACGCATGTCCTACCTGACACTTGTAGCTCCGTCGCATTCCTCGGCGTTGTGTCCAGGGAAGGAAGCCCATTGTAAAAGAAAACCTCTCGCAAGTTCAATCAAACTTCTCGAACTCGCAAGAAGTTTTCTTTTACAATGGGCTTCCTTCCCTGGACACAACGCCGAGGAACGCGACGGAGCTACAAGTGTCAGGTAGGACACGTGTCTCACGGTGGGGCGCAATTTGGGGGTGGCAGGTGGGGCGGGCCGCGCGTCCTACCTGGGACTTGTAGCTTCATTGCGTTCCTCGGAGAGAGAGCAAGCGAGAGGCGGGTGCGCGCGCACCCCGCAGGACTGGCTCAGGGTCTTATTTTCTTTTCTTAACAGTGGTCATCTGTTGCCTCTCGCTTGCTCTCTCTCTCTCTCTCTCCCGGCCAAAAGAGTGCCTGATGCAAAAAAAGCGGCTCCCGGCATGTCCCATCCTTTCCCCGGAAAGTAGCTGGGGGGGGGGGGCGTATTTCAGTGCATGCGCTGAAAAGCCTGATTGACCTTATTATGGGGACATGTATTATTTTCGGGAAAACATGGTACATACACAGAAATACACAAAAACACTTAATCAACTTCAGTGAAAACTGTAAGTGAATGTTTAAGCTAAAAGGTTGCAAAGACAATCTATTTCACCTTTCTTATCATGGTTTAATGTATGTTACACGTAAAACAAACTAAACTAACACAGAGAAGGTCCTCATCTTAAAGTTATTCCTTTAGTGACCCAAGTTGCAATAGCACTGAAAAAAGTGACTTGTGACCATTTTGAAAACTTATGACAGCTGCAGCATCCCATTGGTCAAGTGATCAAAATTTGGACAAAAGCTTGGCAACTGGCATGGATTTATGACTGAAGTCTCCCGGGGTCATGTAATTACCTTTCGCAATCTGAGAAGCAAAGTCAATGGGGAAGCCAGATTCACTTAACAACCATGTTACTAACTTAACAATTGCAGTGATTCACTTAACAAGCGTGGCAAGAAAAGTCGTAAAATGGGGCAAAACAAAAACTGTCTTGATTAGCAACAGAAATGTTGGGCTCAATTGTGGTTGTAACTTAAGAACTACCGTGTTTCCCCGACAATAAAACATGTCCTGATATTTAGCACAACAGGGCTTTTCAGGGCATGCACTGAAATAAGCCCTCCCCAAAATAAGCCCCCCCAACTACTTTTCGGGGAAAGGGGGGGATATGCCCCATGCACCCAGGCCGAGCCATTTGTTCCAAGCCCCCCATCCTTTCCTCGGAACGAAGGCGGCGGCAGCAGCAGCAACTCACCCAGCAGTAGGAAATGTTTGATGTTAACTCATGCCCAGTGGTGCGAGACGGCAGGAAGGCCCTGCTACGAAGCCCGCTGAGTGTCGCCCGCTGAGCCAGAGGTGTAGGGAAGCGGATCCTGGGGTGGGCAGGTGGAAGGGCACTTTCGCGTCTCTCCACATCACTGTGGGGTGGGGGATGGGGCTCCCCCCGCTCCCACTGCGGCAGCTCCAGAGCCTCAAACCCTGCCTCGACTCCTCCTCCTCGCAGGCAGGAGCGCGTTTCAAAACGCCGCTGGAGGCAGAGTCCAGAGGAGCCAAGCCAGTCCCATGGGGTGTGCGCGTCTTGTGTCGATGCCTACGCGCATCTGCCTCTCGCTCCTGGCCGGGAGCCGCTTTTTGCAGCGGGCACTCTTTTGGCCGGGAGAGAGAGAGAGAGAAGCGGGTGTGCACACACCCTGCGGGACTGGCTCGGCTTCTCTAGGCTCTGCCTCCGGCGGCGTTTTGAAATGCGCTCCTGCCTGTGAGGAGGAGACAAGGCAGTCCTGCGGGCTGTGCGTGTCTTGTGTCAATGCCTGGAAGATCAGGTGACTGGCGCGTATGTGCACGCCGGAAACTGGGAGCTGCTCTACCGGTTTCCGGCACTCCCACGTGTACGCGCTGAGGAGCTGCTCTTCCGGTTTCTGGTGCTCAGTGCCAAAAAGGTTCGCCAACACTGAAGTAGCCTATAGTGTGGAAGAGAAATTCCTCCCCTACAAAGGGGGCTTAGGGGAGGGGGAGGGAAGTAGGCAAGACATCTGGGACTTGATCCCAGGCCGAATCTGTCATTTACTATAATGGTAGACAGAAGGCTGGATGTGTCACTTCCTCCTCCCCAACATTCCTCCATTCTTCAAATCACAAGCCTGAAAGGACAACTGGATAAGCACTGCTAAGTAGCTTATCTCACGGAAGAGCAGCTCAGTCCAGGCTGCAGAAAAGCTCAGGGAAGGACAAGAGATTCAAACATTCAAAGATATTTCTTTTTAATGCACACATTTATAACAGAGGGCTGGAGGTTCCCTACTACAGTCCTCAAAACTCTGTATCCTGCCCCTAATTCCTGCATTAACATTTTTCAGTGAAGGCTGTTTGACTCTTGCGTCTATGGCCTGCATTTCAGGTCTTGACCATCATGAGAGGAGAAGACCCCTAAGAAATAGTTTGATCAGCAAATGCTAACCATCCAGTCGGAGAAGGTAGGCAACATTCCTGCAGCTCAGGACTGGGAGCTGAATGTCAAGGCTCACTGCTAAGACCTTGAGGAATTTCCTGGATACTTGACTTGGCACAGCTTGACTAAGCTCTAAGCTCTATCCAACCTAAGGACCTATGAACTCATACAATAAGTTAGGTAAGAAGGTTTATTGCCTGCTAGGAAGAAGCAGTAAAATAGTTGATTGCCTTCTGTCAACATGAAAGTGAAATTCCTTTTTTATTCCCACCGAATTCTGATCCGGGGGCTGCTTCTTTCTCCCAGCCACCCATTCCCCTTGTTTAAATGATATTTCTGCCCTGCACTTTTTTGGCCTTGAAGCTCAGGGGACTGACATCTCTGCGCTGATAAATTATTTCCAACAACTTATGGCATTGTAACTAAAGAAGTGAATTTTGTACAAGACTGAAAAAACTAACTCTTGAGCAATATTTAACCTCGGTGACCAAGAAAGATATAATTGATTGTACATTTGTTTCACTTTATATCATTTATGGCAGGGGTCGCGAAACCATATTGGCTGAGGAATTCCACAAGTGTTAAAATTGCCAAGTTTGGGGACCCAAACTGAAAAAGGAAGGAAATCAAGTAAAAAGAGGGCATGCAACTATGACACAGCTACATGGCAAAGAGGAGACGGCATCCCAAATTTTACTTACCACAGTGCTTCCGTTGTGCATGTTGTGAGTATCCTTGTGTGCATGGGCACAGAAATCAATGCAAGCTGTCACACCAGAGAAAGGCCGGCCTTTCTTGCTCCCAAGACGACAGTCAGGACCCAGATGCTCATTCTCCACCTTAGAAAACAAGGCAACGGGGTCTTATTTCAGGAACAGAGTAAATCAATGAATTTATAAATAATACTACACTAAGCTTGAAGCTGAAGAGGATACAACATTTGCAGAGGGACACAAAAGGAGGGGCATTACAAGTATGTGGGCAAGGCTGGCCTTGCAAGGGAAGTTTGGGGCTGCTTTTTGTGCTTTAACTATGATCACTTTCGGATATTTTTGTCAAGATAGGAATTTTTCCTATCAGAGGCGATCTTTGGATCTTGCTCCCTTGAAGTCATTCGTATTTAGAAAATAAAACCGAGATTCAAATCTAATTAACAAAATATTTATTTCAGTACAAAAGTAATAAAAATAAACCCTTAATAAGCTACATTTTTTCTGCTAATGGATTCACGTCTGCCTCAGCAGGCCCGGAAAGAGAAAAGGAAGTGGGAGTTGACAAAAACTCCTGGAATGCACGCATGCGTAGTAAAACATATCACATGTCTGCTTGATTATAAATACAATAACCTTAGAAAACAGTAGAGGTGCACAACTGGCAATAATTCACATCGTGACAATTTTATTTTGGGATTATCTATTTTTCCACCTCAATAGGTACTGTTGGTTTTCAACAAACATGCGAAGATAGAAATATGAAAGGGCTTATAAGAGCAGCAAAAAGAAACATAAAGATTTGGGACCACAACTTGTCCATTCCTGCACAAAGCTATAAATCATTGTTTATAAACCATAAAAGGAGAATTTACACACTGTACTAGCTTAAAATCCAAGAAACAATACTGGGGCTTAGTGCGATCTGTGGACTCAGCTAATAAGTAAATGCCACTTGGGGACATGTCACTGATCTATCACATTAAAAAGATGTGATAAGACAACATGAAATATTCATCAACCTACCTGGTTGTGGAAAGCATCAGGGGCAAGTTTTTGATATAATGGAGCCACATCAGTAGCTAAAGTCTGCAAATTGTTTTCCAGATTTTCTTCCTGGAAATAGAGAAAGCAATTACCCCATAATTGTATTGTTTATGAATAAAGCAATTAGTAAAAGCAACCTTAATTGCAGCTTATATTTGATACTTAAGTTTCCTACTGTAATAGTAAAACTACCCATATATTTAAAAGTTGGTCCGACAGGAACTTCCGGCAGTGACGTCAGCGCGAACTGGAACGAAGAAACGGGGCTCAGTTTCCAAAGTTCCCTTTTCGCAACCTGGAAGCCTTAAAAAGGCACTGTCAGCCCCGGAGAGGCAGACAGTAAAAAGGGGAAACTCCAAGGACCTCGGGGAGAAAGGCAATCCCCCCGAAGGTTCAGGAGAAACCACTTGATTCTGGCTGGGAAGAAACCAGCCATTTTGGCAGGTTCAAAGCACTGACAGCCGAGGAGCAGGAAGCGAAGATTGATCAACACAAAGCATTTGTGTGAGAAGAGACCCCAAAAAAGGAGGTACAAATATTGGATTGAATGGTGGAGCTGAATCGGTGTGACTCTAAAATTTGAGGCAGAGTGATTGCCAGACAGCGGCGGCAATCGGGAGGAGAAAGGAGCAAGCAAACAAAGTAGCAAATAAGAAGAGAAAAGAAACTTCAATCGGATATCTTCAGTGACTAGGCGGATTGGTGATTACAATTTTTATTTATTCCCTCAATGATACTTATAAAATCTCTCAAAGTTTTTCTCTAGAGGAATTCAAGAGCTGATCTGTTGGAGTGAATAAGCGTTTTGACTGAATGGCGATCTGGCGGTGCAGCGGATTTACAGACTGAGCATACAGATAGAGACAGAAAAAAAATAGAAGTGGTTACTTGACAAGTGATAACTATATAATTTGGATCTTTTAGTAGAAGAAATAAACTTTTGAAATTGGAGAGAACTAAAGGACTGTTACAATTCAATGACTTTAAAATTCTAGAAATTGGAAATGTAAAAGAGCATCGGTGCTACAAAGATGATGCAAGACTGAAGGAAGATTGCATATAGAATGAAGAAAGATACACAACTCTTCTAAGTGACAATGAACAATAAATAGTAAATAAGAATATACTGTAAGAATAAGAGAAAGAGGCGATTGTGAAAGCTGAAATCTATAATATTTACAATATTTAAGATAGAAGAACTGGAGAATTATATTAAGAAATAGATAGAATTTATATGTATGAAATTATAATGACATAATTGATTATTCTTGATTGAAAACTTGATAGGTGGATATATATAAAAGTTGGTCAGACAAAGGGAAAAATATTTTTCTCCTTTGCCCAACAGCTATTAATAATGTTAGAGAGCCTATCAGCCTTTTCTTCCTTCAATATACTGAATACAGGTAGTTCTTGGCTTATGACAACAATTGGGATTAAATTTTCCATTGCTAAGTGATGTGGTCATAAAGCATGACCACATCGCTTAGCAACAATTATCCCTGAAGTCCCAATTACCATTGTAAACTGAATCCCATGGTTGTTCGCTTAGACACCTTCCTACTGGGATCCTACAACCACAATTGATGGCAGGAAGTTGCCGGGCCAGCAGGCATTTGAGTGACTTCTGGTGGGTGGGGGAAGAGGGGTGCAGGGCAGGCTTGGTGACATTTGGGGAGAGTGTGTGATGGTATGAGAGGGTATGTGAAAGGCAGGCAGAGCAGGAAGGGTGCATGGAGTTATAGCATGGATCTGGGAATGTGCCTGAGGCTATGGCATGGATCAGGAGAATGTGTAAGGGTGTGAGGGTGTGTGTGTGACATGTGGTGTAGGAAGGTGCAGAATGGATTGGGGAGAATGTATGCGATTGTGAGGGGATGTGCTAGAGGTGCAATGTGGCTTGCCGAGGCCGTGCAAGTGTGAAGGACAGGTGGGGGAAGAAGTGTAAGGGGGTATCTGAAAATTACAGTGTGGCTCGGGGCAAGTACATGAAGGCCAGGGATGGTGCACAAGGATTATCTGAGGGACCGTCTCTTGCTGGTCACATCTACCCGATCCATCAGACCGGGGAGGCAGGGAATGTTGCGGGTCCCATCCCCGAGGGAGGTACACCTGGTGGGACCCAGAAGAAGGGGCTTCTCCGTGGTGGCTCCCTCTCTCTGGAACATCATTCCCCCAGAGATTAGAACGGCCCCCACTCTACCGGAAGGCGCTGAAGACTTGGTTCTGCCAGCAGGCCTGGGGAACCCAGAGCGGGATAGAGTCCATTAAATGGTTCGTGTGATCTGCTGTCGCCGGGGCCGGGGTGGGTGGGAGGTGATTTTGTTATATTGTACTATATTAATTCATTTGATTCTTTTTGTTAGTTTTTATTGTTTTAAATGTGGTCTTTAATTCTGAAAATTAAATTAAAATTAAAGCTTTTAAAGAATTTTAAATTTTAATTTAATTTAATTTAATTTAATTAATTTTTAATTTTTAATTTTTAATTTTTAATTTTTAATTTTTAATTTTTAAATTTTAATTTAATTTAAATTTTAAAGAAAATTAAAGCTGCCTTGAGTCGCCATGGGCGAATAGGTGGCAATATAAATTCAATAAATTCAATAAATAAATTCAATAAATAAATAAAGCAAGCATGCGTTAGGCAGAGTATGCAGGGGTATAATGCAATTTTCTGACAGTGAGAGCAATGAACCAATGGAACAGCTTGCCTTCAGAAGTTGTGGGAGCTTCATCACTGAAAGCTTTCAAGAAGAGACTGGACTGCCATCTGTCAGAAATGGTGTACGATTTCCTGCTTGGGTAGTGGGGTTGGACTAGATGACCTCCAAGCTCCCTTCCAACTCTGTTAATCTGTTAAATCTGTTAAATTCCCTCACACTTCCCTTCAACCGGTGAGGTCCCACAGAGTGGGCCTCTTCCAGGTCCCGTCAGCCAAACAATGCCGACTGGCAGGGCCTAGGGGGAGGGCCTTCTCTGTAGGGGCCCCTGTTCTCTGGAACCAACTCCCCCCAGAGATCCGGATTATCCCCACCTTGCTGGCCTTCTGAAAAGCCATTAAGACATGGCTCTTCCTGCAGGCAGGGTAATTTTGAGACAACATTACATCGGATGTCTCCCCCATGTATGTTTGTGTGATATAGGTGTTTTAAATTGTTTTTAAATTGCTTTTTAATGATTTGGTTGGTTGTTTTATTAAAATGTTGTACGCCGCCCTGAGTCCTCAGGGAGTAGGGCAGTATAGAAGAACCTCCAAATAAAATAATAAAATAAATTCATGGAGGATGTGTGTGAGAGTCACAGTAAGGCTTGGGAAGTGTGTGTAGGTGCAATGTGAATTTTGTGTATAGGCAGGGGACAGTATATGTGGGGCTAGTGCACAGGGGTATAAGGCATGGTGAAGGTTAAGGTGAGTGTGTAATGGCTTGAGTGTTGTGTGAGAGAGACAAGTGAGGGAGGGTGCATGGGAGTAGCTTGGGTCAGGGAAGGTATTCAGGGTTGTCGTGTAACTCAAGGGTGTGCAAGGGTGGCTGTGAGGCTTGGATAGGATGCAGAAAGATTAAAGATCAGGGAGGATATGCGAGTGACAGCACAGAAAGGCTGCAGGAGGCTGTGCAGATGAAGGAAGATTTACCTCAGCGATGTGTGTGTGATAATGGGGGTGCTGCAGCAGGTCAGAAATGCTCTGAGGATCAGTCACAACTATCATTCGTTCGGCACCATCATAACTTTGAATGGTCACTGAATGAATGGACACAGGTGAAGGACTACCTGTATCAAATTTTAAAATGCATTACATAACTGACAATACAGCTATTAAACTTACCCTCTTTTGTTCATTTTCATATTGTGTTAAAAATAATTATAACTACTCTGTCCTAAAATGATTATTTTATTATCTTCAGAGGAGAAGAGACAGAAGATTGAAGAGTTTTGAAGCAAAAGTTTCTTCAAAGATACCCTTTGAGTCTAAAAAATGGGGACTCAGTAGATCAAACATCAAGCTGTTTCAAAAAAGAGGCAAAAAACAAACAAACACAAAACAAACAATAATTCAGGGGTGTCTAATCATGGCAACTTTAAGACTTGTGGACTTTAACTCCCAGCATAGCCGGCTGGGAAATTCTGGAAGTTGAAATTCACAGGTCTTAAAGTTGCCACAGTTGGATACCTCTGCAATAAATGCTTTAAACGTACTACTAAGTTAGGCTTTTGGTTAACAACAGAACAACATGTAGGTGGCTCATTTTGTACTTGTTAAAGCCAATATATCAGTTTAGCAGACCAATATAGTAGCCTTAGAAAGTATGAAATTCAGACCATACAGGTGCCCAGGTAACTAACATGGCTAATCTCACTAAGTAGAAATGGACCTGGCTAGTATTTGGAGGGGAGAATATCAGGAAATCTTACCAGGGCTGTAAGATTGATTGGAAAATTGAAAACACATATTAAAAGAAGGATAAACTGTTCCTCTACTTTTCCCAAAATAACTCTTGAAATGCATCCATAAATTCAACCGCAGAGGTGAATGACTCAACAAGATTTTTACATTATAAATTATTTAGGTTTGGAAAATATTCCATTATTTAAAAACAGAGTAATATCCATTAATACTGTAATAAATAGCATTCCTCCAAAACTCATTCAGACAACAAATGGCTACCATATTAAAAATAATAATAATAATAATGAGGTAATTTTTAAAAAATGGCAGAACAATATCACAGGTGGATTAACCTATTAACCTGCTTAACTTATGCAAAATGTTCAAAGGAGTCCTATTTCTCAAGCTGATATAACTTACTATCAGTTTTGGCTGTAACCCTTGAACGTTTCATTAGATCATGGGTCTCCAAACTTTGCAACTTTAAGACTCGTGGACTTCAACTCCCAGAATTCCTCAGTCAGTCGTGCTGACTGGGGAATTCTGGGAAGTGTAGTCCAGGAGTCTTACAGTTGTCAAGTTTGGAGACCCCTGCATTAGATGGTTACACTTTTACTATAAAAAACTAATGAACAAAAACCTGAGAGCTTAGTTTGTCTCATCCAGATCCTGTGCTGTGAATAATCGTAAATGTGGGTTGTTGAATCATATCACCCATAATCTGCAGTTTATAGACTGATTTGATTAATTGATTCCATAAAGTATCTCACCATAATCCTACAAGATGCTCTGAACCTGGCATGCTATAAGCAAGTCACGGTCAAAGTTAACTCACTTGTTATACTAGAAAAGCAGAACAAGTCACAATTAAGCAGAACAGAAATGAAAGAGCAGCTTTAAATTCTTCTTTGTACAGCAGGAAGAAGGTAAAGGCAAGGGGGCAACTGTTTCTTGTATCTCATTCTTGAGCACTATTGAGCAGAATAAGTAAATCACAATAGCACAAATCCATGTAAGTGTGTTACCTGTCCAAAAATTCTTCTGGACTACTTTCTAGACAACAGATTTTTCTAGTTTTATATCTATACTACAAGCTATTCTTACCTAAAGAGCATAATTTTATACTTCTTTACATTTAACCTCACTCCGTCCAGTGGTTCAAATGTTCCATATCTGTCTTTACTTTCAATCTATCTTCTTCTGCATTTGCATTCTATACCTCCTAGCTTTATGTCATCTGTAAAATGATCAATATTTAATATTTAGCTAAAATCGAAGGTTCTAATAAAAAAAACAATGACAAGAAGCACTTTCATTTGTTTGCTCTATGAGCTTTTTGACCACCCCAAATAATTGTACAACCAAGTGCCTGCTTCAGGGGTATGTAGTATGCTAGAAGTTAGCAAAACTGTATACATGATGAGAACCGACACTTGTGAAATGTTCCATATTTTTTTTAAAAAGGGAACATTTTATAAAATGGATTGCTCGTATACATTGGTCACTGTGAACATGCGCATTCAGTCTTAATAGGAAAATAAAAACATACTCTTAATTTATCCAGATTACTGTACCTGCTCATACTTATCAGTTTTTTGACAGATAGGAAGCAACAGGTGAGGCTAGGGAAAATTAGATGTACCCAGTTAATGAGCACAGGTGCCCGAGAGCTCTTTTCCTTGCTCTCTCTCTCTATACCAATGACTGCACCACAAGGGAACCCTCTGTTAGGTTCTGAAGTTTGCAGATGACACAACAGTCACTGGTCTCATTCGAGTTGGTTATGAGTCTGCAGCCTGCCTATAGACAAGAAGTTGAACACCTGGCCCTGTGGTGCAGCTGTAACAATTTGGAGCTAAATATGCTTAAGACTGTAGAGATGAGAGTGGATTTTAGGAGGAGCCCTTCTATTCTACCACCTCTTACCATATTCAACAGCATCCTATCAGCAGTAGAGTCCTTCAAATTTTGGAGTTCTATAATCTCCTAGAACTTGAAATAGACCCTTAAACATTAGAACCATCATTAAAAGACACAACAAGGAATATTCTTCCTGTGTCAACTCAGGAAGTTCTGGAGCTGTTGATACAGTTTTACAGAGGTATTATTGAGTCTGTCCTGTGTACTTTTATAACTGTCTGGTTTGGTGCAGCAACTAAACAGACAGATATAGATTCCAATGGATAAGATTGCAGAAAGAACAATTGCAACCAGCCTGCCTTCCATTGTTGTTGTTAGTTGCGAAATCGTGTCCAACCCATCATGACCCCATGGACAACGTTCCTCCAGGCCTTCCTGTCCTCTACCATCCTCTGGAGTCCATTTAAGCTCACGCTGACTGCTTCAGTGACTCCATCCAGCCACCTCATTCTCTGTCGTCCCCTTCTTCTTTTGCCCTCAATCTTTCCCAGCATTAGGCTCTTCTCCAACGAGTCCTTCCTTCTCATTAGGTGGCCAAAGTACTTGAGTTTCACCTTTAGGATCTGGCCTTCTAAAGAGCAGTCAGGGTTGATCTCCTCTAGGACTGACCGGTTGGATCGCCTTGCAGTCCAAGGGACTCGCAGGAGTCTTCTCCAGCACCATAGTTCAAAGGCCTCAATTCTTTGGCGCTCAGCCTTTCTTATGGTCCAACTTTCACAGCCATACATTGCAACTAGGAAAACCATAGCCTTGACTATACGCACTGTTGTTGGCAGGGTGATGTCTCTGCTTTTTAGTATGCACTCTAGATTTGCCATAGCTTTTACCCCCAGGAGTAAGCGTCTTTTAATTTCTTAGCTACAGTCCCCATCTGCCTTCCATAACAGCCCTTTATATTGCGTGGGTCAGGAAGAGGGCTGAGAAGGTATCTGCAGACCCCTCACATCCTGGACATAAAACTATTTCAACTTCTCTCCTCGGGCATAGCAGGCCAAAACAAGTAGACACAGGGACAGTTTTTCCCCTTGGACCATCACTCTGCTGAACAACTAATTCTCACACTGCTGGCTAATGTCAGTATGTATTTACCCAAGTAGTATGGCTGCAACATTATTATTATTTATACTTCTTATTATCCTTCATACTTCCCCCTCTTATTGGCATTCACTACTGGTAATTTTATTATTACCAGTAAGAGCCGTGGTGGCACAGTGGTTAGAATGCAGCACTGCAGGGCTAACTCAGTGCTCACTTCAGGAGTTCAATTCTGAGCGGCTCAAGATTGACTCAGCCTTCCAGCCTTCCGAGGTTGGTAAAATGAGGACCCAGATTGTTGGGGGAAATATGCTGACTCTGTAAACTGCTTAGAGAGGGCTGTAAAGCACTCTAAAGCGGTATAGAAGTCTAAGTGCTATTGCTATTATTATATCATTAATCTGTTGCTTTGCATGTACACTGAGAGCTTATGCACTGGAGACAAATTCATTGTGTGTCTAATCACACTTGACCAAATAAAGTATTCAATTCAATGCATACAAATTGGTAAATTATGGTGGATGGATCAGAGGAATGAAAGCATGGCATTTTGGAGGTGACAGGAAGTGAGATTTTATGTGCTTATTTATGTGTAAGACAAGTCAGTGCAATGATTTACTGTGTATGAATAGAACTTGCTCATAGTAATGCTTAGCTTGCTCATCTAAGCCACATAGAAAGGATGTAATCTAATGTGATTCCACTAATTCTGAACAGCTTTAAACATTTATAACACCTGTGCACTTAAACCATAGCATTAAAATTTGTATTATGGAAGAAGGAAGGGAGAATACTTACTTGGGCGTGATCATCTGTGAGAAGTCTAAATTTTCTGGGGATTTTGCTTCTGGCAAACTTACAGCCATTGTAATACATGCTCCAAGAACAGCCAAATGAAAAGGATGCCCCACATGTCTCTGGATCGAGACCTTGACAGGCACAAGTACGACTAGAAAAATTAACCAAAAGGTAGGTAATCAGCTAGTTGGGCAAGATCTTCAGCAAATTGATGCCCCAAATCTCTCAATCTAACACATACATTGAAAGCAAACATCTGGGGAATTCTTAGCTTCAGATGATAGATATATAATCTGTATTATATATACTGTATTATATTATCTGTAATAATAGATATATTATTCTGAATGGAATAGACTAGACTAGAGCAAGACAAGCATGTAGACCACTGGCTGCTTCTGATTATGACCAGTGTAAGAATCAATCAGATCTGATGGATCTCATGCTGCAGGCTCAAAAGTGTTTATTTTTTCCTTTCCATCACAGGGAAGGCAGTCACTAAACATGCAAGGCTCTAGGGCTTTGCCAAATACCTTGTTGCTGTCACATCAGTTTCCCCACCCATACAAGAACAGCTCCCCAATCAATCATGGGTGGAAGCAACAACAACTCGTCTATAATCAACTTCCATACATTTTTCTGTAGCTTGAATGTAATATTACAACCATTACACAAATAGAGGTAGTCCCTTGATTTACAACTACAATTGAGCCTCACATTTCTGTTGCTAAGTGAGGTAGTTGTTAAGGGAGTTTTGCCCTATTTTACGACATTTCTTGCCACAGTTGTTAAGTGAATCACTGCAGTTGCTAAGTTAGTGACGCAGTTGTTAAGTGAATCTGGCTTCCCCATTGATTTTGCTTCTCAGGTCACAAAAAGGATCACATGACCCTGGGAATTGTCATCAATATGAGTCAGTTGCCAAGTGTTTGAATTTTGATCACGTGACCATAGGGATGCTGCAAACAGTCGTAATTGTGAAAAATGGTCATAAGCCACTTTTTTCAGTGCCTATGTAACTTTGAAAGGTCATTAAACGAACTCTTGTAAGTCAAGGACTACCTTCAGGCAAAGAGGCGTGAAGGTAGAGCTATCAGATTGATTAGATACTGTTAGCTGTGTTTATTAGAAATAAATAGTGCACTTCTTTGTGCTGGTGTATTTTTTTCATTTTAGATCATGTTAAAAAAAAAGACTGTGACAAGAATCAGAATATTGCCTAACCTGGAATAGATTTTATGAATGGTTAAAGAATAGGGATACATCTATCTATCTATCTATCTATCTATCTATCTATCTATCTATCTATCTATCTATCTATCTATCTATCTATCTATCTATCTATCTATCTATCTATCTATCTATCTATCTATCTGAACATATAGAAGGAATAGATATAAAAAAGAATGATAAATATTTACAGTATATGTATATGAAATTATGTGGACTGATCTTGCGCTATAACTTAAGACAGGAACTAAGATTCCTAAAATTGTATGTTTGTATGTTGTGTCATGTTTTTGTGTATATAAAATTTTTTTTAAAAAAAGAAAAAAAAAGAAAAAAGAAAGAAAAATGACTGTGCCATCACTGGAGCAGCTTCAAATTGCCTTCCATACTTAGTTGCTAGTATTATGGAAGACTCAAAACATGTCAAGACAAAGTCTGTTTCAAAGATTCACTTCCAGAAAATGACCGACCATTCCTGGAATTGTCAAATTGGGACGTTCTAAGGGAACATCAAAAAATGTCTTGACTGGAATGCAAATTTTTGCACCCACCTTTCCAGGATTAGTCGGCGCACAACTGCATATTTTAATTTGGCTGCTCCAGTCGCTAGGAGTTACCAAGTAAATAACATACAGTTATGTGAGTTATTTAGAATAACGTCCACATCGGATAATTAGGTTTGTTCAAGCTTGGTTTCAACTCAAGTCAGATTTGAATGCCAAGAACAAAGTACTGAAGTTTTGTTAGGATAGGAATAAGATACAAGCCTGATTTCAGGCATCGTATTAAACAAGCCTGAAAGGGAATTTGTAAGGTTTAACTGCAGCAGCTGTCAGTAAAAGGCAATTTGGAATGATGAAGCAGTGGTACACCAGCACACTGCTTCTTCACATTAAGAAAGACTTTCATCTATACTGAGTTTGTATTATGACATCTACAAAAAATGTAGAAAAATGTGCTTTATTCTAATACCTCTAAAAGACATCAAAAGCAAGATAGAAAGCTGTGGGTAATGAGGACATTCTTAAAAAATGGAAGAAAAAAAATCTATTTTCATATAATCTGTTTTTGCCAGCAAAAAAAAATGAAAAATGAGAAAGTTATTTTTGGTCCTCTTAACACATCATACTCAGAATGCTATCTACGCTCTACTAAAAAAATAGAAATTATTGTATGTACCTTTTTCAAGTGTAATTACCATAGTGCAGAAGACTGTCAATCAAGTAAGATAACTAGTCTCTCATACAGTACATCCTTTATATCTTAAAATACTCTCATACTATAAAATATTTCAAAGCATACTTACTCTTCATTTAATGCACATCTACGGCTAGTTGGACAGCCATATTTTCTGAGACTCTGGGTCAGTTCCTTGTACAATGTGTCAGCAAGAAGGTGAGGAATCCCTTCCCAAGCCAAAATAAGTATCACAATCACAGCATTTTGGCAGTGGTGTCCTGCACGCTGACGAACCAAGCACAGCAATTTTTCTTCATCACTACTTCTCCGTATCACCTGGAAGACAAAGGAATGGTTTGCAGGTTAAATCATGGAACATCCCAGAATGGAAAGCTAGCTATTATCTCTCTAGAGCAGTGGTTCTCAACCTTCCTAATGCCGCGCCCCGTGCCCCGCCCCCCCACCGCGACCCACTCCGCCCGCCGGGACCCCCGCCCCACCGCTGCCATTTGGGTTCTTTTACCCTCTGCACATGCGCAGAGGGTAAAAGAACCCAAATGGTGGTGTCCGGCGAAGTCTCCCGACCCCTGTGAAAGGGTCGTTCGACCCCCAAAAGGGTTGTGACCCCCAGGTTGAGAACCGCTGCTCTAGAGCTATTGGCCCTCTAGAAAGAGCTATGATATGAGGATGAGCAAGTTCAAAATAGAGGATGAGAGGATCAAGGGAGCACCAAGCCCCACAGTGCACATTGAAAGGCAGGGTTTTAATCACCTTGTCACACTTGTTACTTTTATGTTTTTGACACCCTCTCCTCCACCCCAAGGACGGTCCAGATAAATTACTAGATTTATTTTGCAGATAATATTAAACAAAAGTTTTTTTCCTTTCTTATGGATTTAACCACCCTTCCACGGGTTAATTAATCAGAAGACATCATAGCTTGAAATCTCTTGAAGACAGTTCTTATTTCTGAAATTCCAATTATATAGTTTTTCCTAAAATAAGGTCAAAACACACCAAGAAACAGAAAACTGCAATGTAACCTACACACTTAGCAAACCTCTTTTCTCTGTAGACAAAACTTTGGTTTCGTAAATGTATCCGCTAATTTTTTTTTATCCTTTGTTCAACCCCGTTTGCATACTGCTGTTATCTACTTGCTTATTAGAGAACAAACGTTAAAAACTTAGAAACAGGCATATTTTTAAAAAGATGTGAACCTGGAGAAGGGCTGCTTCAACTACACGCGTTTAATTTGTCTTTCAGAAAACCATTCAACCGTTTTGCAAAATGCTATCCATTAAAACCAAGTCAGTAACAAAAGGTTTGCAATTAAACCAGACAAGGCTGGGAGGATAAATCACGTTTGAGACAAAGGTCAGAGGATCTGTTGAAGTCCATTTTCAGAGATCTGGAAAAGTCAGGATTCCTGAGGACATCAGAATGCCCCTGGCACAAGATTTCCATTTAGTCCTCAACTTACAACCATTCATTTAGTGACTGGTTACAACAGCAGCATTGAAAAATGTAACTTAGGACCCTTTTCACACTTATGACCGTAGTAGCTTCCCCGTGGTTACATGCTCAAAATTCAGACGCTTCGAACTGACTCATATTTATGATGGTCGCAGCGTCCTGGGCTGTCCCCTTCTGCGACCTCCTGACAAGCAGGAATCCTGATTCACTTAGTGACCGTGTGACTAACTGAACAAATGCAGCGATTCCCTTAACAACCGTGGCCTGAAAGGTTGTAAACTGCGGCAAAACTCACTGAACAAGTGTGTTGCTCAGCAACAGAAATTTCGGGCTCCGTTGAGATTGTAAGTCAAGGACTATCTGGGTTTCTGAGAAATCACGAGAATAGAAAGGTACATGCTGCTGTGGCCTAGAGGTAGAGATCTTGCCTCACAATCAGGAGGTTGTGAGTTCTATCCTAGGTAGAGGCAGATGTAGGGTCTCCTGCTTGAGCAGGGGGTTGGACTAGATGACCTGCAAGGTCCCTTCCAACTCTGTTAATATGTTATGTCACAGAGTGTTCAGTGCTGCTGGATCACAATGAAAAGGGCTGGAATCATCAGAAGGACAACGAATCAAAGTGAGAGTTGCCTAAAGTGACGGCAATTTCTTCAGTTTTTCACATTGACAGTGTTTAGCAAGCAGGTGCAGAATTGGGACAGCTTTTCTCATTTTGTATCTCTTCGGCAGGGTGGGACTTCTTCAATTACAGGGGAGAAGGGCACCCCTGGATTCAATAGCTCTCCTTCCAATACAATTTTTCCCTCTTAAAATACCTTTCATTTCCCTTAACATCTAAAACAGTGTTTCTCAACCTTGGCAGTTTGAAGATGTGTGGACTTCAACTCCTAAAATTCCCCAGCCAGCGTTGCTGGCTGTGGAATTCTGGGAGTTGAAGTCCACACATCTTCAAACTGCCAAGGTTGAGAAACACTGATCTAAAAGGAAGCACATCCCTTTTGGAGAAAGACAGGTTATAATCTTATTATTTCACGCATGCTGCATTTTTTTAAAAAAAATAAATCTTATCATTGAAGATAAATATAAACAACATTTAAAATTACATGATGTATACAGGTAGTCCTGGACTTATAACAGTTCATTTAGTGATCGTTCAAACAGCACTGAAAAAAAGTCACTATTTTTCACACTTATGACCATTGCAGCATCTCCATGGTCACGTGATCAGAATTCACACACTTGGCAACTGACTCATATTTATGATGGTTGCAGCTGTCCCGGAGTCATGTGATCACCTTTTGTGACCTTCTGACAAGCAAAGTTAATGGGGAAGCCAGATTCACTTGACAATTGCATGACTCACTTAACAACTGCAGTGATTCACTTAACAACTGCGGTAGGAAAGGTCATAAAATGGGGCAAAACTGACTTAACTTTCTTAGCAACAGAAATTTTAGGCTCAATTGTGGTCTTTTAAGTTGAGGACTACCTATATTTCCCCATATTACTATTTCAGAAGTGTCTAACGACATTTTCCATGCCTGTGCATTACTATTATTTTAAAATAGATATATAGAATGAATATTATTCATTCTACGACTTATGACAACTGAGCCCAAAATTTCTATTGTTTAAGTGAGACATTTAATAACAACAACAACAACAACAACAACAGAGTTGGAAGGGACCTTGGAGGTCTTCTAGTCCAACCCCCTGCTTAGGCAGGAAACCCTACATCACTTCAGACAAATGGTTATCCAACATCTTCTTAAAAACTTCCAGTGTTGAGAACATTCACAACTTCTGGAGGCAGGCTGTTCCACTGATTAATTGTTCTTAACTGTCAGGAAATTTCTCCTTAGTTCTAAGTTGCTTCTCTCTTTGTTTAGTTTCCACCCATTGCTTCTTGTTCTACCCTCAGGTGCTTTGGAGAATAGCTTGACTCCCTCTTCTTTGTGGCAGCCCTTGAGATATTGGAACACTGCTATCATGTCTCCTCTGATCCTTCTTTTCATTAAACTAGACATACTCAGTTCCTGCAACCATTCTCTATATGTTTTAGCTTCCAATCCCTTAATCATCTTTGTTGCTCTTCTCTGCACTCTTTCTAGAGTCTCAACATCCTTTTGGCATCGTGGCGACCAAAACTGAATGCAGTATTCCAAGTGTGGCCTTACCAAGGGCTTATAAAGTGGTATTAACATTTCATGTGATCTTGATTCTATCCCTCTGTTAATGCAGCCTAGAACTGTGTTGGCTTTTTTGGCAACTGCTGTACACTGCTGGCTCATATTTAAATGGTTGTCTATTTCTTAAGTTTGCCCCATTTTACGACCTTTCTCAACATAATTGTTAAGTGAATTACTGTAGTCCAGTGGTTCTCAACCTTCCTAATGCCGCGACCCGCCCCCCCGCCCCCATTTGGGTTTTTACCCTCTGCGCATGCGCAAAGCATTCTGCACATGCGCAGAGGGTAAAAGAACCCAAATGGCGGCGTCCAGGCGAAGTCTACCGACTCCTGTGAAAGGGTCGTTTGACCCCCAAAGGGGTCGCGACCCCCAGGTTGAGAACCGCTGCTGTAGTCATTTAAGTTAGTAACCTGGCTGTTAAGAGAATCTGGTTTACCCATTGACTTTGCCGGTCAGGTGGTCACAAAAGGTGATCACATTACCCTTGGACACTGCAACGGTCATACATATGAATCAGGTGCCTAGCATCTAAATTTTGATCACATGATCATGGGGATGCTGCAAAGGTTGTAACTGTTAAAAACAGTCACAAGTCACTTTTTTCAGTGCCACTGTAACTTTGAACGGTCACTAAATGAACTGTTGTAAGTCGAGGACTTCTTGTATTAGTAAATGATAGTAAATTTTAAACTATCGTTTTTATCAACGTTGCGAATGAACTTTTTTTTATGAACCATCAGTTTTCCTAATATCCTAATATAGAAAGAAATTATGCAAATTGGGGAATCAATTCTGAACTGCTCTCCTCATCTCTAACTTTATATTTCTAACAATACAGTACAGTTTTCCCAGTAATGTAGTCAGGTGCGATTCAAAAGACTTATTCCTATCTACTTCAGATAACAATTATGCAGAGCAAAGAACTTTACAAAGAAGGCATATGAAATCATATATATCTCAGTGGATCCCTATACAGCACCACTAATCACCCCTTAGATCTAAGAGTGCAGCACTCAACGGCATACTTCTATCCCAAAGTTGATTACAACATATTCCTTTTGGAACAAAAAGCAATTGCTGCCTTATCATCATCATATTATGCAAACTTCTTGTATAAAATAATTGTGTAGGCAGGGGCAGCAGTAGGCTGTTTATTCCTAACTCAACTCTTTGGGGAGGAAGGCTAATTATTTAATATTATCATTTGAAAGTAGAAATACAGATTAGGTTACGGTAGACTAACGTATTGTGGATTTTTTTTCCTAAAGTGTAATTCTCACACAATCTTGCCACTGTAGCTGATGGAAATTAAAGTCCAAAATGACTAGAGGGACTCAGATAGTCAAACTCTGGGTCAGGTTACTTAAGAAAAAACCATTCTCAGTTCAGCTTTTCTTTCATAGTACTCAAGAGGCCCCATGAAATTCACAGAGAGCCTCCCTTGTAACCAACAACCAATCCTGATTTGCTTTTCTTCACTTTCCCTAGACCCGTGATGGCGAACCTATGGCACGCGTGCCACAGGTGGCACGCAGCGCCCTCTCTGTGGGCACACGAGCTGTCGCCCTAATTCAGCTCTACCGTGCATGCATGCACGCCTCCCACTGGCCAGCTGGTCGTCATGCGCATGCACGGCAGGCTGCACATGTAGAGGGGGCAGGGTGCGTGCAGGGGTGGGGCGCATGTGCGGTGGCCACGCATGCATTGCATTTTGGGGGTCCGGCCATGCGTGCATTTGCGTGCGCACTCTCACGCTTTGGGCACTCGCTCCGGAAAAGGTTAGCCATCACTGCCCTAGACATCTCACTCCCATATCACACAAGGAGCTACAAGGCATGAATGGAATACATTTAATGCCTAACCATAAGCTTAGACAACCATGATGTTTGAATATGTAGTATCAGTACACACTCAATTACTGTTCTTGTTATAAAAATGTTTTTAATATACAAACGGAAATAAAAGACTAGACTAACCTCTACCACATATTTATATCCTCCAGTATTATGGTGTATTTGTACCTCTTTTTTCTGTTCAGCTAGATTAATATTGCATAATCATACTCATTCAACATATTGTATAGTTAACGCACAACCCCTTTTACCACTGTGAATAGCATCAGAGATGAAAGTCACGGGCTGATTCAGATGTGTGTGTGTGTGTGTGTGGCATAGAGTTTACTACAATCTGCCTGAGGGTGAGTAGAGACAAGGAGGAAAAAGAAATTACATATTTGTATGCGTCAGAAATTCATGAGAAAAGGCCTGTTGAAGTATTTGCTGACCTACAAAGTGTTTCACGGACAACAGACCTACTTTGTTTCTAAGGGATTATGGGATCCCACAGGTATATCTGGAGCCTGAACTGACAAGAGTCCACGAATGAAGGAACGACGTGCTATTTATGTGTACTTCACTTGACCTTCTTTGAATTTACCACATTCCTGCTCCTGTGCTCTGATATACAGTATAGGATCAGCCTATTTTGAGGATAATGGCATTTGAATCATTCCTCTACCTTAAATTTCTTCCATTTGAAATGAGCAGGGAGAAGATTGTATTAAAAAAAAAAACTTCCCAAGTTCAAATACTTTTGCACTGATTCAATGATGGCATTTGAATGAGAATATTCTAGAATATTTTTATGTTGTATAATCATGTAAGATTATTTATGTTGTATAATCATGTAAGATGTACATATCCAATTCCTTTGTTAATATATAGATAAAATTCTATGAAAATAATCTTTTCCAATTATGCAAAAGAATGTAATCTAATCTCTAAAATGTTTTTTGAAAGTTAGTGTCATGGCCAACCATATTTCCTAGAGCAATTTAATTGCTTGGATTCTACTTACTTGAAATATTTCTCTTAGATTGGTGAAGCAACTGTCTCAACCCTTGGCAGGATCTCTGGAATAAGGAACAAGTTCTCTGTGAATAAAGATTACTTGAGGTAGATTGTCCCTTCAAAATTAGCCAAACTAACTAGTATGCATGTTTTTGGATTAATACACTTAAAATGCAGAAATGACCTCGCACTATAGTAATAAGTACGCTCAGGAATTAAATGGAAAATGAATTTCTCTTTACATTTGTTTAAATTAGAGCAAAACAGCAGAATGGAGACTTTAGATGACCACAATTGTCAGCCCAGATACAAGGCCAACTTGAGCCAATATTGCAGAAATTTACAACACAATGCAATGTGGAAGGAGCCAGAAATGAAACCGGTAAAGAAAGCCTGCTCTGCAAAGAATCAAAAATAAATCAATGATGCAAACCAAACGCTATAAGCTTGTTCCAACTGAAGTATACACAGTAACTGGAGTGATATATTTAGATGCTAAAATGCTGCTGGAAATTACATCTAACCTGCTTTTTTTCAATTAACAAAGAAAAATACAATAACAAATATAATTTTACTGTATTTCTGGCTCAGCCACCACTGCACTCAACACCAGATGCTGATACAAATAATGTGAAAAGAATTCTTGTCTGCACTGTGCAAATCTGTATTGTTCTGCGCGTAGATGTCATGGCCTATCCTAAACTTCCTCCAAGTAAACAATAGTAAACACTCTCTGGATCGGCCCATTCAATTCAAATGACCAGAAATTGATAGAATATTTGTAGCTCAGGGTTGAAATGAGAAGTCCTTGAGCTTGGTGGCATAAGCTTGGTGGTTTTCTTGCCCACCTTTCATTATCATACTAGGTAATAACATCAGCTCAGCCGATGATCAGAAATTGCCAAGCAATAAGTCTTAATATGTGTGTAAGATCCATTTTTTTCTCATTCCCTTAGCTTGTTATATTGAGATGTGTGAGATGAATTAGAGGCGCCTCCTGGTGGTCACTGTAACTCAAAGCACCACAGAGGATATATATATGCTGTGTAAAAATAAATCCCCTTTCTTTTAAGAGGAGGGGATCATGTCAAACCCCGAACATGAGAGCATGGTACAATCTAAATCTGTAACGTGATCTCCCTGCTCTGGGAGCTTAAAGGAGAGTTTGCCGTTCTGCCAAGCCTTTCTGATTGTTCTTTTAGAAGTGCACCCGAAAACCCATGATTTCCCCTGGTGAATGCACTTAATCGTAAGGCTGAAAGATAGGGAATTTGCAGAGAAGTCAAGAGAGAGAGAGTGGTTAGCATCATCCAGTCCAAGTCTTAAGAGTCAGACATTGAAGGACGCAGCTCTGATAGGATACCCTTATTCTAGAAAAACTCCTGATAATGAAGAATCCAGCTAGGATAAACTCAAAACAGTTTCTAAACCCTTTATACAGCAATGCCAATATCCAAATCCTCTCACTTTTCCTTCAGCCCTTATATTATCACAGACTGAGAAGCACTTGTTTCTCAGAAAGAAAATCGGTTAGCACTTAGGTATTAAAAGGAATCTGGTCTCAAATTCCTTGCTTCTACAGTTGCCTTCAAAGTGTTGGGTAACCAACTTCAAATGAGCGACTTCCTTGCTTTACAAGCTAAAACATATGTCTGGCCCTCAGGCTGGTTTCCTGGGGATCTCAAATATCTACCTTTTGGAGGAATAATCTGGTATCTATAATAATTCCTAATACACTAAGCCTCATCCTTCAATTTCAGATGAAGGTTTTTTGGAATGATGTCTCTTTCCCCTCTCCTTCAGGTTTCAAATGAATCATATGCCATATTTTTCGGAGTATAAGACGCACCTTTTTACCCCAAAAAAGAGGGTGAAAACTTGGGTGCGTCTTATACACCAAATGTAGTCTCACCCACCCAGCCACCCCCACCCTTTGGCCTCTGTCTTCCAGCAATTTACCTGCTTGCAGGAAAGAGGGAAGAGCCTGTAAAGCCAAGCAAGTCAGTAGCAGTTTCCTGACGTACAGCTGATTAGGTTTGCCACGTGGGAAAATGAAAGTGAAACTAACTGCAAAGAGGCAAATAGCTGGGAGAGACATGCAGGTTTTTATTTTTGCTGAACTGTCTGCAAAGGGGTAAATGAATAACTATAAATGTCTGTAGAATGTTCAAATTATTAGACTTATTTTTTAAAGACTGCTTTATTATTGTTCTAGAGCCAGGGGTCTCCAACCTTGGCAACTTTAAGACTTGTGGACTTCAACTCCCAGAATTCCACAGCCAGTTTTGTTAGCTTTGCTGGCTGTGGAATTCTGGGAGTTGAAGTCCTCAAGTCTTAAAGTTGCCAAGGTTGGAGATCCCTGTAAATCTAGACAACTTAACAAAATAAAGAAGCGTTTTAAAATAAATGCTTGCTCTGAAGAGGCCCAATGCTATTGTATCTTCTTTTAAATAATAGAGAATAATGTATACTTCCAGAAATTTTAATTAATTTTAACAGCTCTGTACAAGTATAGTATGAAATGTAACAGTGTCCTGTTTAGTATTAGAGTTTAGTTACCTTGGAGTAGATCTATTTAAATAATTGGGAAGAGTTAGTGTGACTACATTTAAGAAAACTTTCTGGCATAATGTACATTTCTCCAATTCTTTGCTATTTCTATGGGTCAGGCACACATGCACAGAAATACACAGCAAACAGTGTATATCATCTGTGCTGTTTGCTGTTTGGCAAATTGCTTGGAGGCAGAGGCCCTTTTCCCTTGTTTTCCTCCCCCAAAACTAAGGTGCGTCTTATACTTTGGTGCGTCTTATACTCAGAAAAATACAGTAATCCAAATGAAACAGCCCCAAATAATGCCAGTCAGTAGATTTAAGAAAATGAAAGGATACAATACCACTTACCATATTTTTCGGAGTATAAAATGCACTCCCCCCCCCCCTAAAAGAGGCTGAAATTTTTGGTGCGTCTTATACTTCGAATGTAGCTCCACCCACCTGCTGGGCCTCACCCGCCGGCCTCCGTGCGTCCTCTTCCTGGCTGCAGAGATTGCCACTGACAATGGCTTGTGTTTTGGGGCTCCGTGCCTCCGCACGCGCTCACAACCAGAGAACTAATGTGCTGAAGCTGACCAGGCTAAGGACGCTGGTAGGCAGAGGCAGAATTTTTCCCCCTTGTTTTCCTCCCCCAAAACTAAGGTGTGTCTTATACTCCGAAAAATACGGTAGCTCTTTATTTCCATGCCCATGAACACATACATAGTGGACATCCTTGTCTTGAAATCCCCAAAACATGGAACTCTCAATCTTATATGCTAAATTTTCATGGAATTGCTGGCTGGGAAATTCTGAACGGAAATCTTAAAATTGCCAAGATTAAGAAACATTGCCTTAACTGTATCTTGTAGCAGTTCAGCACATTTTAATTCTTAACAACCAAATACATCTTTAAAGTCATCTCTAGATTGCAGAAAGGAAAACACTTAACAAGGTTGGAATTACATAAGCAACAGACCCTTGCATTTTTAAAGGTTTATTAAATAAAGGTTAATAAATTATATTAAATTATACTATATTAACTCTACTGTGATACATAACAGCGTTGTGTGACATATCTCAAGTTCACTTTCACAAGACAAGGAAAATGGGATTTTACAATGTCAAATACAGAATTCTGCAGTTTAACTTTCTACTTTATCAGACAGCTGAGAGTTTCCGACGCAGTTAATAAGCTGTGCATAATTAATATCTTTATTTTCAGAGTAACAGGGTAACTATTGACACTCCAAGTACCTACTTTCAACCAATCTTTTTCCAGATTCCCCAACACAAGCTATATGTTACAAATTACTCATCACCATTTATTCTTGGAATTATCTCTTGGGCCCTGTTTTAACAAGGTTTCTCAGGATTTAGTATTTTCTCCACTCCTCGTGTAACATCTACATGAAGCTGCCGATGAGCTAATCCATTGCATGTGTGAGGTATTAGCAGCAGAGGTGGGATGCACTTACCTTCCCTACCGGTTCGCAAATGTGAGCACGCGTGTGCGCATGTGCACAGCCTTCTGCACATGCGCAGTAGGACACGCGTGACATCAGGGTGGGTGGACGGAGCCTCCCACAGCCGCCGCTACCGGTTTGTGCGATCCGGATAGAACTGGATGAATACCAATACTGATTAGCAGTCTTCTGATGTTCACTAGCTAGTTCACTAGCTCTCCATCTAGTGAACTAAGCAATGCTGTCAATATCCTAGAGACTGTGGGGCTTTGAAGGGGGAATCACAGGCTTCGGCTCAACCCTGGCAAGACTGAATGGGTTCTTGGCATCTGGTTCCAGGGACTTACCATTGTTCTGGATGGGGTGGCATCAAATGGACCCTGCACACAGGGGTCTCCCTGGACTCACAACTCCTGCTCAAAAAACAGCTGCTGGTTGTGGGCAGGGAGGCCTTTGCACAGCTTCTTCTTGGGACACTATGTTCTCAATTACTTATGCCCAGGTTATCAGTTGAATGGATTACTCTAATAAGCTCTACACAGGGCTGCCCTTGTAAGAGCATCCAGAAGCTGCAGCTGATGCAAAAGTTAATGGTATAACATGTAGTATGATTACAGTGTAGTATTGCAGGCTGACTCTGCCCACAATCAAGAGCTCGATCCTGACTGGCTCAAGGTTGACTCAGCCTTCCATCTTTCTGAGGTCGGTAAAATGAGGACCCAGATTGTTGGGGGCAATATGCTGACTCTGTAAACTGCTCAGAGACTGCTGCAAAACATTATGGAGTGGTATGTAAGTCTAAGTGCTATTGCTATATAGTTGGAGTGCAGTGTAGTTATTTGCACTCTTTGAATAGCGCACATTACCCTCTACTCTTTGAGCTGTATTGGCTTCCAGGTGTAATTCAAGGTGATGGTAATAACCTATAAAGCACTGACTGGGATATTGAAGGAACACTTTCTCCAAGGTTATTCTACCCATCCTATCAGATATGGCAAGACAGGCATGCTAAGGGTCCCATCTACTAAGGAATGTCATCTTGACAGGACCTACAAAGACTGCCTTTTCTGCTGTGACACCTGCCATTTGGAACATTAGTACACGACCCCCACAACTCAGACGGACCCCTAACTTTTTGGCTTTTAGGAAGTGCCTGAAGATATGGTTGTGCCACCATGATTGGGGGGGGGGGGGAGAGTCCAGTGGTGGTGGTGAGCTTTTTCAGTGGTTATACTGACTACCATATTTTTTGGAGTATAAGACGCACCTTTTTCCTCCCTAAAAGTGGCTGAAAATTGGGGTGCGTCTTTATACTTCGAATGTAGCTTTTTTTCCAGTCCTAACTAGGTGCTAACAGATCTTCCCAGCTCTTACCGGCTTGCAGGCTCTTTCATTGTTACTCTCTCAGAAGAATGTTTTTCCAGCCCTAAGTCTTTGCAGGGTTTTTTTTCATTGCTCTACTTGCTCCAAAGAAGTTGTTTTCTAGCCCTAACCAGGTGCTAACTATCTTCCCAGCTCTTACTGGCTTGCAGGCTCTTTCATTGTTACTCTCTCAGAAGAAGGTTTTTTTAAGTCCTAACCAGGAGATAAAATAATGTGCTGAAGCTGCTTGGAATAAGTTTTTTTCTAGCCCTAACTAGTTGCTAACGATCTTCCCAGCTCTTACTGGCTTGCATGCTCTTTCATTGTTACTCTCTCAGAAGAAGGTTTTTTTAAGTCCTAACCAGGGGATAAAATAATGTGCTGAAGCTGACCAGACTAAGGATGCTAGCCAGATGAATACCTGGTAGGCAGATTGTTTTCCCCTATTTTCCTCCCCAAAAACTAAGGTGCGTCTTATACTCCGGTGCGTCTTATACTCTGAAAAATATGGTAGTCCAGGGGTAGGCAACCTACAGCTCTTTGAGGATCTGTGGACTTCAGCTCCCAGAATTCCTGAGCCAGCCATGCATGCATGGCTGGCTCAGGAATTCTGGGAGTTGAAGTCCACAGGTCCTCAAAGAACTGTAGTTTGCCCATCCCTGGACTAGGATGTTTGGTTGCTGTTCAAGTTGTGTTTTGTATTTTAATAGTGGTTTTAATACAGTTGTATATTTATTGATTTTATTCATATTTTTATTGTTTTATTGCTATTGTTTTTAATTAATTAAAATTGTTGTGAGGTGCTCAGAGTCACAAATGCAAGTTGGACCATTATACAAATTGAATGAACGATCACTCTTGGGCATAAAAGTCATAGCCAGGCTCATACAGGAAACTCAGGATGACCTAACATCCCCTCCTTCATTTCCTTAATAGCTGCACTAAGCAGAATTTCTTCATCAACCATTACCCCAGCCTGGGATAGAAACCAATGTTGTATAGAATTCCCCATACATGTTAATGAACTTATTGGGAACACTAAACAGAACCAAGTTTTTCAGGGTATGTTCTGTTGCCCAAACACACATAATAAAATCCTTATGCTACTCTATCACAGATGACTATGATTTCAGAAGCAATGAAACCACATGTTGGTATTCGTTCAAGACTAACCATGGAGCTTTGAGTCTGAGAGATGAGGAGGAAGAGTACCTGAAGGGCCAACCTCTCAGTATAAAAAAAACTGGGCTGAGGATTAAGTTCTTTCCTACCACATCTCTGTTTCATTCAAGATTCTGTTGGATAAGGGCTAAAGCGAAGTCCAATGATCCCAAACCCAACCAAGAAAAGTCTCTACATATCTGTGGCAGACCTCTTAATTTAAGAGTAAAACAGTTCTACGCTGGCACAGCAAGCACCAGTTATCTAGGCAGACCCAATGGAAACTGTACAACTCATGGAACAAGCCAACATTAACACACACTAAATCACACTCTGCAGAGCTGGCAATAAGAAACTCATAAGGTAACTCTAAAAATAACACAGAAGCTGTGCCTGTGTGTTACTGAATATATACACTTTTTAAAAACAAGTCAAACATATTTAAAACTAAACTTTTCTTAAAGAATTGCTTTACACTTTTACTGAGAACAATGAGCATTGTTTATTTCACTACCTTTTCCAGTATTAAATTAAATTTCCAGCACAATGACAGGACTGCCATTCTTTTGCTCCAGCTTTGCTTCGCTAGATGCCAGTCTGCCATGAACTACGGGGGGGAGGAAGCTGGGGGAACGCAAAATTAAGCACCATGGTGTCCCAAGACATCGGTTCATCACTTCAAGACCACAGGTTGGGAAATGGAATGTAACAGCTCAGGATCCAGCCTGCCTTTGCAGAGATAGTTACCAAAAACACCTTGTTCAAATTTAAATGGACAATTGGGAGATAACAGGGGGGAGGAGTGAAAAGGGAAAAGTTAACTGGAAGATTTTCACATGCAAAACCTCAATTCTGGCTTTGCTTTACTGTAACCACTTGGCTTTTTAGTAAAAGAATTATTTTTGCTAGACATGGAGTCGAGAGTATTTCTTTCCTAGAGGACCAAACTGGAGCAGGCCTGACACACAATTTTGAATTCCAGCATTGTCACGCAGTGATTTTATTGCCTGTTATATGTATATGCAGGGAGAAGCATCCCTATCTAATATAATGGTTTATTCCTGAGCACGTGATTGATATGTTCTTGTACGCATGTGCACATTCCTTTCTCCGTTCATTCCTTCTGTTCCTGGCTTCCATTGAAGCAACACCTATTTTTATATCAGAGATGTAGAATAATGAGGATTTATTGTTTTGTACCGAAATAAACATTTTACTTAGACTTTTAAACTGCGGTTTCTTTTCTAATGTCTGATGTCCGGGAAAAGATCTATTTCTCCTTGTGAGATAAATTTTCGCCTCTGACAAGCATAAATCAGGAAACTGTAACCTTGGCATGAACTGCAGGAAATGTTTCCTAAGAAATGAAACAGTATTGAGAATCCACCAGCCGATAGACATCGAGTTCTAATCCATCATTTTGCTGTCCTATTATAATCCTCCCCATCAGCTGTATAAAAAGAGGGAACTACTTCTATTACTAGACTCCGGACAGTTCATATCAATATATTTATGAAACAAGCTTAATTGCATCGTAATTTTCCTTTCCAAAAAAAGCAACAGGGAAGGAACTACTAAGAAATTTATGAATATTTAGTGTTACCCAATTTGGTATTAATCTATAATCAATTAAATATATTTTTATTTTATTTTATTTATTTATTTGTCAAACATGTATAGGATAGTAGTAGTTTGTATAAACATAAGAAAAAGTAACGATAAAAGAGGACAATAGGACAGTATGACAGGGACGGTAGGCACAGTGGTGCGCTTATGCACGCCCCTTACAGACCTCTTAGAAACGAGGAGAGGTCGACTGTAGACAGTCTAAGGTTAAAGTTTGTGGGGTTTGGGGAAGAAACCACAGAGTCAGGTAGTGCATTCCAGGCATTGATCACTCTGTTGCTGAAGTCGTATTTTCTGCAGTCGAGTTTGGAGCGCTTTACATTTAGTTTGAATCTATTACGTGCTCGTGTATTGTTGCGGTTGAAGCTGAAGTAGTCATTAACAGGAAGGACATTTTGGTATATGATTTTATGAACTACATTTAGATCAGATCAGATATAGGTAGTCCTTATTTAGCAAGTGTCTCATACAGTGACCATTCGCAGTTACAACAGTGGCAAAAAAGTAACTTTGTGCCCTTCACAGGTGTGTGGAGCAAAGGAAAGAGTGCAGTACACTCTGAAGTAAAAGTATAAGCACAGCGTGGTTCTACTTAGTGATCACTTCTTTTAATGGCCAAGTTGCCAGTCCCAACTTGGTTGTTAAATGAGGACTAACTATATATGAATAAAATAAATATTCTACTGCTCTCAATAGCCAGTTAAATGCTTTTAAAGGTCAAAAAGAAAAGCATTAAAACCACAATGTAATAGCTGACTTATATACATGCGTTTGCCATCATTGCCCAATTACATTATTGTTAAAAATAAACTTAACCAGATTTTAAACTACATAAAGACACAAATTGTATTTTGCAGGTACAGCATTGTCCAGATTTGAAGAAACAATCTACAAGTCAAGCGGGTCAGTTCCAAAATATTTCAGAAATAATTGTATACTAAGACTTATCATACCGTCCAAAGTACTTTTAATTTGCCAGGGTTCATTTCACCAATCCTTTGTGTAGATGTTTAGAGCTAAGCATTGGGAAGAATAAGCAGTTGCCATGGAAATTAAGAAATGTAGTTTACTGCCAAAATTCAACCACAATCTGTGTCAATATTTTGTGATTAATAATATGGGCGGTTCCATATAGGTCAGTGGTAGCAAACCTTTCAGACATTGAGTGCCCAAACTGCGTGTGCACACATGCCCAAACTGCAAGGCGTACGCGCATGTGGAGGCGTGCCCAGGCACAGCAGAGACCCGCTGGCTGGCGGGAGGGGAGAATCCCAACACCGGCAGCGCAACAAGAGGTAAGATCTTTTTCTTTCCTAAGCTTCTGTTTCGTTGTTTGAAGGGAAACCGCTCACGAAAGAAACGCCACGGAGAGCTGAGCTGGGGCGACGGCACGCATGCCAGCAGAGAGGGCCCTGTGTGTCACCTCTGGCACGCGTGCCATAGTTTCGCCATCACTGATATAGGTAATTGGGTCATAATGAAAATTGGGACTGGAAATTACTATTGTCAAGTGAGGCAGTCGTAAAATGCATTAAATGACTATGTAGTTTCATGACAGCAGTTCTGGCAGTCTTGGTTGCCACTGTTAAGTGAGGCCCATGTGGGTCATTAAACGAAGACCTCACCTGACCTGACTTCCTGCCAGCTTCTGCAATGACTTTGTTTGTGGGAATGCTGTGATGGCTGGAACTCCAAGGACCCCTTCGTAAGTCTCCCTCATTCATCACCATTACAAGTTTGAACAGTAACGGAATGAGTGATTGTAACGTAAGGACCAGTTGCATCAAGCCCACAGAAAGAGCTTCATGTGGCCTGCACCCACTTCTTTCTCTAGGAGTCTATCTATATTTAGTCCCCCGGGAGTTGGGCGGCATACAAATCTGTTTAAATAAATAAATAAAATAAATAAATTTAAAAGAGCCTCCTCGGAATCCATGCTGTTAAGCTCCCTTGACATGGGAGGGCCCTCCCTGGACAGGGAGGTTTTCAAAATAATGTGCCAGACTCCTTGCAGTCTAGACTGGAAATTGTTAAAGATTTATGCAAATGCTTAGATCAATGGCATTGATTAGAAAGAGAGTTAAGGTTACAACCAAGAATTCGAGCGATAGCTTCTTTCTCAAATGAGATCCCTACGTAGCCAATTTAGAGCAGCAAAAGCTGTGTCTATTTCCTTGCACTTTTTCATCCAGGGGGCGGGAAGCAGGCAGTCCTTATCTGTTCCCTGCTCTCATCATTGACAGCCCTCCTACTGGTTTGACAAATAACCCTTCCTCATTGAAAGGTTGAGGAGTTCATTCTGATCCCTCTCCTCACACCGATGCCACGTTGTTCTCTTTCTGAGAGCTTTTGGAATTTTGTTACATTGCAATGGATTTCTGTCTCTTGATATGTTTCATCAACATACCCTTGAATTCTCTTCCTGGTTTTCATTTTGTTGCCTATTCAATTCCTTTCGTTACTATGCAAGTCCTCATTTACAGTAGCGATCACAACTGGAACTGGCAATTCCATCACTAAATGAAAGGATCGCAAAGTGGAAAAATCATGTGATCCAGGCTGTGCTTTCTAGTTCAAAATTGACAAAACTAATCAGTTTTACACTTTCAGCTTTTGTTTGCCTCCTAACCATTCCCCTACCCTTTGGAATGCTCACTTGGGACAATTAAGGGAAAAAAAATTTGTATTTACATTTGTTGGAGAGGAAGGAATTATAAGAAAGTTGAAGTAGGAACATAGTGAGGAATACACATCAAAATAATGTACCTATTTTTTGGAGTATAAGACGCACCTTTTTCCTCCCTAAAAGTGGCTTAAAATTTGGGTGCGTCTTATACTTCGAATGTAGCTTTTTTTCCCCAGCCCTAACTAGGTGCTAAGAGATCTTCCCAGCTCTTACCTTGCAGGCTCTTTCATTGTTACTCTCTCAGAAGAATGTTTTTCCAGCCCTAAGTCTTTGCAGGGTTTTTTTTTCATTGCTCTACTTGCTCCAAAGAAGTTGTTTTCTAGCCCTAACCAGGTGCTAACGATCTTCCCAGCTCTTACTGGCTTGCAGGCTCTTTCATTATTACTCTCTCAGAAGAAGGTTTTTTTAAGTCCTAACCAGGGGATAAAATAATGTGCTGAAGCTGACCAGACTAAGGATGCTAGCCAGATGAATACCTGGTAGGCAGATTGTTTTCCCCTATTTTCCTCCCCAAAAACTAAGGTGCGTCTTATACTCCGGTGCGTCTTATACTCCGAAAAATACGGTAGTTGCGTTGGCGGCAGCGAATGTGCTATATGCAAACAGCCCCATTGTGTGCCTGCTTACTCTTTTGTAATCCCTTCCATCTCCAAACTCTCCAGTCTCAAAAGTGTGGGTGAGAGGAGTAAAAAATAGAGGAAGGATTACAAGAGAGTAAGCAGACATGCAGTGGGGAATATACTGTACATCGAAAGCAATGTGCCAGCAGCTGCAAATGCATTATGCACACAGCCCAGTGTATTCCTCATTGTATGCCTTCTTACTTTTAATCTCTTTCTCTCCAATCTTACTTTGTGTGTGTGTGTGAGAGAGAACAAGCTAAGCACAGAAGAGATTGCCATAGAAATTGCAAGGACAAAGAGCAGGTCAACCTAAGACAACATACTGACCGTATGGCAATCACAAGTCTGAAAGACACTGCTAAGGTCATAAATGCAGGTATTACTTACAAAGTTATTTTTTCAGCACTGTTGTAAGTTTGAAGAGTCACGGAATGATGCAGTTGGTAAGTGAGGATTATCTGGACAGTAATTGTATTCTTTTTAATACATATTGATCTTCCTGTTCATGTACAACAGTGCTTTAGAGTGGGATATATTAGTAAAATAAATGTCCTTGAGCAACACGGAAAAATATTTTTATGAACATGAAGCATCATCAATATTATAGGAAAATATAGTGGAAGTAAACACAAATGTGTCTTACATTACTAAAAAATAAAAACTCACCCACTTGGCAATTGGACACCCCTGGGAACTTTTTCCTTCTCTGCCTGTATACACCACTACCTCTATTCTTACAGCACTTCCTTTTGCTCCATACCTGCACAAAGGGAAACAGAAAAATAATAGATTAATAGATGATCAAAAGACAGCAACAGTTACCTATGAGATCTATTCTGAATTGACTCTAAGATATTTCTGAAGGCAATACTCTCTGAAACAGACTCATCTAATCCCTATCAAAGGAGCATAACATAACAAAATAAATACAGATTAGATTTTTTTAAATAACAAAGCATTAAACTTGAGGCATCACGTTAGCACAAAGAGAAAGGCCTGATGTTGCTTCTAAAAATGACAGATTCTCTGTTTCTGAAGATCCTCAAAAACCTTAAGATTTAAGGGCAGTCACCAACAGTCACCAAGGACACACAGTACTCTGAGAGAGCATGCTAGTGCATTTACAAACAGAAAGCTAAAATGAAAGGATAGAAATTTCAAGGAATTAAATTTCATCTATATATTTTGAAGAAATTTCTTTAACAGGAGACTTGAATACCTCTTACCTAATGATATCAGATCCACTAGGTCAGTGGTGGCGAACCTTTTTAGGCTCGCGTGCCAAAAAGGAGGGGGGGCACTCGCGCGCGCATGCCCCCCTATTCCCTCCCCCCACGCATGCGCACCCCCCCATGCTGCCCCCTGCGCATGCGCACACACCCCCACCCCCGCGCAAAGGCTTACCAGAGCCTGGGACGACGAAACCGGCAAACCGGAAGTGCGAAAAAAACGCACTTCCGGTTTGCTGGCATGCTGTTTTTTGCACTCCGGAGGGTTCAGGGAAGCTCCCTGAAGCTCCGGAATGCAAAAAACTACAAAACGGACAAACCGGAAGTGCAGAAAAGTGCACTTCCGGTTTGTCCGTTTTGTAGTTTTTTGCATTCCGGAGCTTCAGGGAGCTTCCCTGAACCCTCCGGAGTGCAAAAAACAGCACACCGGCAAACCGGAAGTGCGTTTTTTCGCACTTCCGGTTTGCCGGTGGGCAATCCTCGCGTGCCGGCTTCTATGGCTCCGTGTGCCACCTCTGGCACGCGTGCCATAGGTTCGCCACCACGGCACTATGTAAACTACTGTAGATCATGATAGCAACTCCACAGGAAGTCTTTTACAGAGATTGGCTAGAACAGGGGTCAGCAACCCACGGCTCCGGAGCAGCATACGGCTCTTTAGCCCATCTCCTGCGGCTCCTTGTCCCACCCACCGGTTGTTAAGTTTTTCCGTGATATTACTGGCTGATTTCATCCAGCTGTTTGCGCCGGGTGACTCCTGGCGCGGCTTGAGAAAAGTAGAGACTCTCTCCCCTCCCAGTCACTCCTCATGTGGTTGGCCACACCCATCGCCCCAGTCACTCCTCACGTGGATTGAGAAAACAGAATCATCATGTGGTTGGTCCCATCCGTCCCCCACCCCTACTTGCTTTGCCGGATAAGAGAAGAAAGAAGAGAACAGACTCGCAGTCACTTCTTGCCTCGCCGGATAAGATCGAACGGCAATCCTCGCCTCGCTGGAGGTCTGACTTGCTACCCAGGAAGACACTATTCGGTGAGAAGGTAAGTAATAGCGAGTGAGCGGGCGGGAGGGGGGAACGCCGTGTTTGCCTTCGGCAGCCACTGATACAGCTTGACCCATCCCCCGTTACCGCCGGGCTTGGCTTGCCTTCGGGCCAGCCTGGATACCACCAGGCTTGGGCAGGCGAAGGGAACCCCTCTCTGATTCTGCGGGACTTGGGTGAAGGGTGGGGAACACCATGTTTGCCTTCGGCAGCCCCTGATACGGCTTGGCCCAGCCCCTGTTACCGCCGAGCTTGGCTTGCCTTCGGGCCAGCCTAGATACATACAGCTTGGCCCAGCCCCAGCTATCGCCGGCAGAAGGGCAGTAGGGGAGGTATGGATATGGCCGGAACACTCATGAAGCAGACCTGTGCTTGCCTTTTCGATACCCTCCAATACACATGTTCAAAATGTTTTGTGGGTGGGAGTGGTCGCATTGGCCATGCCCACAAGGCGCAGCTGGGGGTGTCATGTGACCAGGGGGTGTGTCGAGTTGGCCATACCCACCCAGGCATTGCGGCTCCCAGTGTTTTATTTTCTGTGGGAAACAGGTCCAAGTGGCGAGTGTTCAAGGTTGCAGACCCCTGGGCTAGAATAACAAAATCTTGCAAGTCTGATTAGATTCCCCCTTTTTATATTGCAATGAATTAGGGCAGTGATGGCTAAATTTTTAGTTGCTGCGTGACGAAAGCGTGCATGTGCGTACTCATAATGCAATGCACGTGCCCCCACGCCCCCACGAGCAACCCTCCACATGCGCCCCGTCCGCCCCACATGCACGTGAGACCCCCGTGCATGACCCTCCCCGGCACATGCACACATGACCCCCGCGCTTCCCCCACCCCCTGCGCATGCAAGGCAGTCGCAAAAACCAGCTGGCCATCGGGAGGCACACGCGCATGCGCAGTGGAGCTTAGCTGGGGCAACGGCTCGCGTGCCCGCGTGCCATAGGTTCGCCATCATGGAATTAGGGAGTCGTCTGCCTGAGCCACTTCCAAATTCTATCTCATTGTGACTTAGCAATGCTTCAACCCCTTTTTCCTAGGCAACAGATCGTGCATATCTCTGACAAGGACACATTACTTACTCCTTGGCTGAAGCTCCCCAGCCTTGAAAATACTACCCAAGACATTGTAATTACATTTTTTATAGTATGAACACGGTTATGGATCAGCTTTCCCCAACTTGGCTGGAAAATTATAATGAAGACCACGCCATCTGGAAGAATGCCTAAATTGGACAAGGCCAAACTAGAGGATTTCCAAGATTCATTCCAACATACAGAAATGTCCTATGTTTTCCCTGTCGTATTAGAAATCCTTCTTTTACTGCAAGTAAGAGACAGTTTTGTCTAGTGGTTAAGGCACCAGGCTAGAAAGCAGGAGACTGAGAGTTCAAGTTCCACTGCCTAGACCAGTGATGGCGAACCTATGGCACGGGTGCCACAGGTGGCACGCGGAGCCATATCTGCCGGCACGCGAGCCGTTGCCCTAGCTCAGCTCCAATGCGCATGTGCGTGCCCGCCAGCTGATTTTTGGCTCACGCAGAGGCTCTGGGAGGGCGATTTCGTCCTCCGGAGGGCCTCCAGGGTGGCAGGGGGAGCGTTTTTGCCCTCCCCAAGCTCCAAGAAAGCCTCTGGAGCCTGGGGAGGGCAAAAAATGGGCCAATCGGGCACACTGGAAGTTGGGAAATGGGGGAGTCATGCACGCATGTGCAGGAGGGTGGGTCAAGTGAAGGGCTTTGAATTATGGGTGTGGGCACACACGCACATGCAATAGCGCGCATGCGCACTATTTCGGCAACCGAGGAAAAAAAGGTTCGCCATCACTGGCCTAGACGCAGTGATGGCGAACCCTTTTCTGGTTGTGTGCCAAAAGTGTGTGTGTGTGCCCGTGATATCGTGTGCGTGCCGGCACCCACAATGCAATGCTTTTCCACACATGCGCCACCCGCACATGCCCCCTGGCCCGTTTTGGGCCTGGAAAGCCTCCTGCACCAAACTTTGCCAGCGCGGTCTACTGCCACTGCTCCTCCTCCTCCTGCCAGCCTCGCGCTCCGGGCAGCGTCCAGCATGGTCGTTTGTGCCGGCAAATGTTGGTGCCTTAGACTTCTTCTAAGGGAGCATTCCCGCACGCCTCTTATCACTTACCGCAGCCACCAGGGAAGTGGTGGTGTGAAAACTGCTGCCGCTAGGCGCGAAGGGGTGGGGGTGGCAGGAACAGCAGGCTGGGGTTTCCCTCCCTCCCCTCCAGAGGCTTTTTTCCTTTCCAGATCAGCTCCAAGCAAGCGGTGCACAAACTTCAGCAGCTCTTGCACCGCAGCCTGCACCGCTTGCTTGGAGCTGGTCTGGAAAGGAAAAAAACTCAGCCGAATTAGGCGGGACTCGCTCCACCCAGGTCCCTCCGAACGGGTTTCCCTACGTAGCCTCCCCACTGAATTATGCGACCCGACATTGATCGCCCACCCAAAAGGAGCCCGCCCTCCGAGCTCTTCTAAGTGCCCGCTCTTTCTGCAGCGAACGAGCTGGGGGTGCGAAAAGCTCTTCCCCTCTAACCTGCATGCTGTTACCAGCTCTTCACACCCCTCTGCACACAGGTAGTGGCTGGTGGCCCCGGGTAGCGGCGTCTTGTTGGTCTTTGGGGAGGAGGTGCAGAGCCGGTAACAGCATGTAGGTAGAGGGGAAGAGCTTTTCGCTCCCCCAGCTCGTTTATGCAGGAAAGAGCGGGCGCTCGGAAGAGATTGGACGGTGGGCTCCTTTTGGGTGGGCGATCACTGGCGTAGTTCAACGGAAAGGCTACCTAGGGAGACCCGTTTGGAGGGACCTGGATGGGGCGAGTCCCTTTCTCGCTCTCGTCTCCCCACACTCCAGGAAGGAAGCAGCAGCGGGAAGCCTCTTTGCAGCCACAGCAGTGGGCGTTGGGCCCAAATGCAGGCGGCATGGTGCCCCTGCCATACAAATGCCAGGCAGCTGGCCAGCTTGCTCGCCTGCCTGCCTGCACCACAGTTGCCGCGAGATCCGAAAGGCTCTGGTAAGCACCAGGTGCAAATAGAGGAGGAAGGGAAGGCTATGGCCAGGCCCCCCTGCCTTACGGATCTCACTCTCCCTGCGGCAACCATGGTGCAGGCAGGCAGGCGAGCGAGCTGCTGCTTCCTTCCTGGAGTGTGGGGAGAGGAGAGCGAGATCTGAAAGGCTAAGGTGAGCACCTGGTGCAGATGCATCACGCCCGGCCTCACTTGCTCGCCAGCCAACCAACTAGTCAGGCAGCAGCCAGGGAGGGCACCCTGGCTTGCTCCGCTCCTCCTGTGTGCAGAGAAAGAGAGATGAGGAGGAGGACGGGAAGGCTACAACCCGGCCAGGCCCGCCTGCCTTTCGGATTTCGCCCTCCTTCTCTCCTCGCCACTCCAGGAAGGAAGCAGCAGCAGCGGGTGATGGCTGGAAATGGCTGGGAGGCTCAGCTCGGGCTCCTTTTCTCCCTTTTCCTGCTTGGGTTTCGGGACACCTTCGTGGAAACCCTGCCCCTGGCTATGGGCGAAGCGACCAGGAAGAAGCAGGAGACGAGAGGAAGCACAGGCAGTGCTCAGCAGCCCAGATTCTGCTTCGGGCCAGTTTAGGAGCTCTTCTCCTTCTCGTGGCTTGGAAATCCATCAGGAAGGGAAGGGGAGGTGGCGGCTGGCCTGAAAATGGAGCGAGAGCCGCGCCACTGGTGCCGCCTTCCTCCTCCCCCCCAGCTCCTCCTCTGCCCAGTATGAGGGAGCCTAAAAGCTGAGTTGCTAGTCAGGCTCCCTCCCGAGGTGTGGAGACACGCCGCCAAAGCCCACCATGGCCACTAAGGTGAGGAGACCACCCAGGATGGCCTCCCCACTCATCCGCCCCAGGTTTTTGGAGCCCTGGCTTGGCCGCCCCCGTGTGTTTTGTTTGTGTTTTGAAATGAGTGGGCCGTGTGCACTCATGAAAGCAGCAGCAGTGGCGAAGATGGGGTGCACGAGGGAAGCCCGAGAGGAGGGCGATGTGCACCTGAGCGGGCCAGTAGCTCTTGCCCTTCCCCCTGCAGCTGCCGCTGCTTTTCTGGGGTGGCGGGGCTATGCAGGAGGAATGCTGGGAGCCAAGAGCAGCATTTGCTGGCTGGGCGGCCACCTGCCCCGCCCGCTGCTCCTTTCCTGGCTCGGCTCGACTGGTGGCGGAGCGGCAGGCATGGTGGAGGTCAGGTGGGGGCGCCGCGCCGCCTGCTGTTGACTTTGCACCTCCACCATTTTTATCGAGCTTCCCCCCCCCTCAAAAAAATCCCGGACCCAAACGAACACCCATTGTTTCAGCCAAAATGGAGTTTGCCTGTCACTCCCTTGCAGACCGACTCCAGCCCTGTTTGCGTCCCAGCCCCTTACCTTTGGTGCGCCTTCATAGCTGCTCCGCCGGGCCCTTTTGGCTCTGGCGTCAGGAAACGGCTGACATCGCCTCACTTCGTCCCTCTGGCGGGGCAGCCCAGCTCTGGCACTCCGCCGCTCGGCACACCCGCACAGCTTTTGGAGGCGGCTTTCCTGAAGCCTGGGGAGGGCGAAAACAGCCTCCCCTCTCCGGAAGGCTGAAATTAGCTGGCCAGCGCGCACGTGCGCGCTGGAGCTGACAGGGCAATGCCTCACATGCTTTTGGATATGGCTCTGCGTGCCACATGTGGCACGCGTGCCATAGGTTCGCCATCATGGATCTAGTCACTTGGTGCTTTTAAATGTCCTGCTTCCCTTTTTCTTGCTCTCCTTTTGCACCCTGCTGTGTCCAATTTCTCCATCATTTCCCAGTTCCAGGTAAGCAACATGGTACTAAAGCAATCCTAAATGATGAGGAACATGCCATAACAGGTGGGCTGGACCCAGGCAGGGTGGCAGGAAAGAATGGCATTGGTTCTATTATGCTGAAATAAACAAACACTGGAATGTTGAAGCAAACAGAAGTGTTTTTTTTTGTGAGTAAAGTTTCATCACACTCAAACTCCCCAAAATTATAGACACTCAGCAATTGGAGGGAAGAAAAGCAAATTGCAGGAAAAACAAATCAGCAAGAAAATGAATGGGGAAATTGCAATGCAGATTGCCTTATGTGAAACAGATCTTTATGCAAGTCAAATGTATGTGATGTTAAGTGTTGCTAAAAATAGTTTATGATGTTGACAGCTTAAGTTACAGTTTTCATATCACTTACTCTGTTCATATTAAGCGTATTAATTTGAGCACGTCCCACAAAAAAGTGTCTTGTAGTAGTGCAATGTCAGTCAAATTATCTAAAATTTCATCCTGATTTGAGATTTCACCAGCTTCCAGAGGCCTCAGATTGGCTAATATGGTAACAAAATGCTGAACAAATCCAGGATGACTTTATCTATAGCCTACTTACAAACTTTTGAGTTACAAATTTTGACCAATAAAAAAAACTTGTCCACAACTCCCAACTTAGAAGGTCCCAGAATCCAGGAAAAGGTTACTTTATCTGCACAAAACATGGAACTTGTGAATAAAATAGACTTACAAACAGATGCTCAGCACATAACCTATTTGTAAGCAAAGCACTGTCTGTACACTACTAAATCTCGTGTCTGTTTGATTGTTTGTAATCTTCAATTGTATGAAATGGTGCATCTTAGGGCAGTGATGGCTAACTTTTTCGTTGCTGTGTGCCGACAGCGCACACGCATGCCTATAATGCAATGCATGTGCGACTCCTCCGTGCGCCCCGCCCCTGCACCCGTGACCACCTTGTGCCCCGCCCCTCGTGCATGCGCACTCAACCCCCAACATGCGCCCCACCCCCACGCATGCGCGAGCCCCTGCGTTCTCCCACCCGTGCATGCATGTGCGACCCCCCGCATGCACCCCGCCCCCGCACATATGCGTGCGACCCCTGTGTGTGCCCCACCCCCCTGCGCATGCGATCCCCCCACGCTCCCCCTGCCCCCGCAGATGCACGGCAGAGACCCGAAAACCAGCTGGCTGGTGGGAGGCGCACACGCATGCACGGTGGAGCTGAGCTGGGGCGACGGTTTGCGTGCCCACAGAAAGGGCTCTGCGTGCCACCTGTGGCACACGTGCCATAGGTTCACCATCACAGTCCTAGGGCAACAATATTTGAATCAACCTACCTCAAAAACCTCATTTACAGCAGGGGTCCCCAATCCCTGGGCTGTGGCCCACTACCAGGCCTTGAGGCTTTTGGAACCAGGCCGTGAAAGTGATGGGCAAGTGCACATGCATCCCCATTCACACAAGCAGCAGACAAGTCTGTGTTTTCAACCGCTCATGTGGAACCATCCCCTCCCTGTTCTGGAACCTGTTCTGACCTAGGCTTCACAGAATCACGAAGCAGACTCCTTGTCCTGACAAAACCCCTTTTTATTAAGCTAATGTGAATTCCACTCATTCACATCCAGAAAAGTCCTGGCAAACAGTCTTTCAAAGGTGAATTTACAACTACAGACTTTATTAGGCTTGGAGAGCTGCCCGGCCAATATCTTCCAAATGCAATGCTGCATAAGAAAATACTTGGCAAGGAGTCTCTGAGAGTCACGAACAGATCTTCACACTAATTAAATGAACTAATTGTCTCCTGTAAACACCACTCCCCTTTCGCTATTTATTTGCTATGGGAGTGGTCATTCAGCGGCCCCTTGTGCTTTTACTCCCGAGTCGACCTCTGTTCCTTAATTGTTCCCTTCTCCTGATAGCTCTGCGCATGCGCACATTGGGAACAGGCTCCAGCTGTTCTTCAGCCCCGCTTATCTCCGACTCCGAATGTAGCTGATAACTGTCGGAAGGCCCTGGCCCCATCTCTGCCTCCGACGCAGAGCACTCATCGGAGCCTTCCCCAGACTCCAGGACTGGCCCTTGTTCCTCCCCAACCTCCTCACTGTCCGCTGGCAGGCCACAACAGAACCATGATCCCTGAAGGACTGAAATCTAGTAGAGTTGTGGCCACTTCAGTGTTGCCATGGTCAGCCATAGTCAAGTAATAATCATTTCCAAGGCTTCTTGCCAGCTTTCTACAAGGAAAGTAAGTCTGTGGGAAAATTGGTAGGAAGTTAGAGATTGATCCCAATCTCCATGCTTTTTTTGCCTGCTCTTGGTCATTCTGTTTTTTCTGCTTAGGTATTAGGTATTCAAATATCTCTGAAATGGCAACCCAACAGTTCACAGGTTGTCTAATCAACTTTAAATCAATCTTTAAAGCAACTTTAAAGGTTAAATCAATCTCCTCAATTGGTGCTCTCTGAATGTATTCGAATTATAGCAATTAACTCCTCTGAAAGGAACCAAATTGTAGAAGACAAGTTGAAGATTTTTTGAATTTAGATAAAGGTCTATCTTTACAAAACATATCTTAATGCACAAAGGAAATATGGGATTGGTGAATGTCTCCCACCCAACACACATTCCCAAAATTCAAGAATTTGTGCTTGTTCATCACTTATTTGATTTAAAGTCACTTAACTCCAGAACTGGGTGGTATATACCTGCACGGATACAAATTTCAAGAGTTTGTCACACAGAGGATTTATGTTACTGAATAATAAGGGGTACATGCATTTAAAAACTGGTTTTGATTATTTGATATTTATTCTGGTAAAACCACGAAGGAATAAGAACAACCACCTCCAAATCCATCCAATGGCACTTGAAGCAATCTACTTGAATGGGAGATAGCAATAGTTATAGCATTTAGACTTATAAACTGCTTCACAGTGCTTTATATCCCTCTCTAAGCGTTTACAGAGCATATTGCCCCCAACAATCAGGGTCCTCATTTTACTGACCTCAGAAGGATGGAAGGCTGAGTCAACCTTGAGCAGGTCAGGATCGAACTCCTGGTTACGGGCAGAGTCAGCCTGCAATACTGCATTCTAACCATTGCGTCACCACGGCTTAACATATTTCAATATATTTATTTATTTATTTATTTATTTATTTATTTATTTATTTATTTATTTATTTATTTATTTATTTATTTATTTATTTATTTATTTATTTATTTGTGAGATTTATATACCGCCTCACAGTGCAAGCACTCTCTAAGCGGTTTACACCAGTAAGCAATGTATATTTACATTGCCCCCAACAATCTGGGTCCTCATTTTACCTACCTCGGAAGGATGGAAGGCTGAGTCAACCTTGAGCCGGTGAGATTTGAACCGCTGACCTGTGGATCACAGTCAGCTAAAGTGACCTGCAGTACTGCCTCTAACCGCTGCGCCACCTTGGCTATTAAAGGATGGCAATGTCAATTTGGGGAAGGGGGCCGAGTGAGAGCTCTAGACATTCCATACCTTCTCTCATTAGTGCAAAAGCAGAGCACTGAATAGACAAAAAAATCCAAAGCTTATGATAGGAAAACAGGAAGGGGCGGGGGAAATAGATTTTGGTAGCCAACATCTTGTAGGAATGTAAGCCTGTAGGTACATACCTATAGCACTACGTGCAAAACAAAGGCTGAGTACCTAGATTATAATTTGAACAGCTTGTTGTAGGAATCATATCTGAATTTCCCCCATGAAATTCTCCCATAGTTCAGTCTTCAATTACCCTTAGCAACTTGATTACACCGCTTAGAAATTAACATGAGAGAGATGAATTTCTCCACATCTCCATAAAGCGTATCGTGACTTTCTACCCAATACCCAATGCTAACAACCACTTAAAGGCAAATGAGAATATTCAAACTCATTTTCTAAAACAGACTCATACTTGCTATGAGTAAGTGTTCTAATATATAGTATAGTTCATATGCAAGGGCTATCGTTCAGATCCAACACAACAAAGCAAGCCCACCAAAGCATAACAAGAACACACCAGATATACTACAACTACTATCACCACCCATGGGTCAAATTGATTTTTATTTATTAGTATTAACATTTATTTCCTCACCTGTCCTCCATTATTTCTCTGACTGCAGCAATATTCGGGCCTGTTCCAAGGTGTGTATAATATGGACCCTCATCCTTCTCTATAATTTGTTCTGCAAAAAAAAAAAAGTTTTAAATAGCTGTTAAAAATATTGCATGGACATTCAGAAACACTACTTAAATTCTTTAAATTAAACTGAGTCTCATTTGACTCAGCTTAACTATTCTATTAGCAATAAACAAGTAGTCCTTGACTTATGACCATTCATTTGGAATTATAATGATGCTGAAAAAAGTGACTTATGACTGGTCTTCATACTTATGATTGCTGCAATGTACCTACGGTCATGTAGTCAAAATTTAGGCACTTGCCAATATGCATGTATTTATGGCAGTTGCAGCATCCTGTGTTGTGAACTTCCGAGGGGGCTCCTGACAAGCCCAGTCAATGGGGGGAACCAAATTAACTTGATGACTATGCAATCTTCTTAAAAACTGTGGCAATTTGCTTAATAATGGCAGCAAAAAGGTCATAAAATTGGATGTGACTCACTTAATGACTGCATCACTTAGCAACAATTGTGGTCGTAAGTCAAGGACTATCTGTAAAACACTTCTATTAGATAAACTCATTATTATACCATTTTGGCATTGAAATGCCAGAATGGGATTAGCAACTGAGTCAGACTTCAACATGAACAAAGAGAGATTGTATTAACACTATCAACATTGGTTATTAATTTAAAATTGGTGATACTGCCATATAAGTAAATTCTGCAGGTGGTTGAATTTCCTAAATAGAGTTTTGATTCTTCCTTTCACATTAAAAATAAATAAATTAGACATTACAGAGTACTATGTTGCCACTGGAATTCAATGTGTTGGCCAACAACATATAGCAAGAGACCCATGGATTAAGGCTTAACTTCAGCATTCATATATGCTGTTAGTCACAATTTCTGCATAATTCTGAACAAAATAAAACAATTCCTTTCCTTGTAAGCTATGGAAAAGAAAGAAAGATAAGTTGGGAATTTTATCAGCTCTGATTTCACAAATTGATAAAGCTCAACATTAACAGGTTTTAAATTTGAAGAAAATTCAAGAAATCCAGAGTCAAGAAGGTATCTGCGCAGAATCTGGATAAATGTAGAGGATCTTCTTGTTATGGAATAAAACTCATGAATTTCAGCATGTATAAATATTTGCAAGTTTCTGGGGAATTCTGACCTGAGGAAAAGCAAGATTTTAATAGAAGAGAATATCTGTAGCTCAGGGTGTGGAATTCTTGGTGCTCTCTGAGTTTTTTTGCTTGCAGACGTTTCATTACCTGACTAGGCAACATGATCCGTACAGAAAGACAGAAAAGATTTCAAAATTCAACCATGCAAAAATAAACCACAGGACACTTACCCACACAGTCACAGGTTGGAAAATTACTCTGTCCTTTCTTTGAAGGTGTATCAATTAAATTCTTTGTAGGGGTATCTAAGAATGTCATGGGAGATTCAAGAAAACTACTGAGTGTATTCTTTGTTGGAGAACATCTTAAGTTCCCAGTACCCTGTTGCTTTTCAGTCTCTAAAGTTCTTAATGTTGGAAATGTAGCTTCACTTACATGCTCCACATTTCTAAGAGTGTGCATGGTATCCCCTGGCAAGCCACCATCACCGTTACGGAGGATCAGTTGCAGACTTTGATCCTTTTGTTCCACAGCGTCCTGTAGTAGTTTAGCTTGACTTTCCTCGCAGATGTCACCAGCTCTCTGACTGAAGATCTGAGGAAAAGGACGCAGCTGAGGGATATTCATGGTTTGTTGTACCTGAGAAATTTTGCCTTTTTCTGTAAACATCTGCTCGTTTTCACTTCCTTGTTTTATGCAAAAGTCTGTTTTTAACTGAGGAACAGTCAGCAGATTACTAGAAAGCGGGGCTCCACGTTGAAGAGCCCCTGTGACCCCACTCGGGCTGCTGGCGACTTGTGCATCGCTAAAGCCGGTTGTTTTGAGGGGCTCTGGCACCATTTCACAGCCTAATGGCTTGTTTCTTATTTTGCTTTGTATTGAAGCCGGTAAAGGCCGATGGAATATTATCTGAGTTTTGGGAAGAAATAATACAGCTGGTTTTTGCTGGGATGACAAAGCACTCCGATTCCACGCCTTCTGTCCTTTGGTTTTGGAAGATTTTTTCCCCAAGGCCGACAGCTTTGCCTCTTGTGACGCAATGCGCCCACGTCTGCGCAGTTTAGGTTTTTTCTGTATGTCCTGCAATTCACTATACTGGCATTCCTGCTGTAGCTGACTTGGTTGGTCTGGTACTACTTGAGGTTTCTTCTTCAATCTTTTGGCCCTCGGTACCGATTTCTCATTCTTCCGAGGTGGCTGCCTTTGCTTGACTAACGAGGAGCTGTAATTGTTCCTCCCAAATACCGATTGTTTCTTCTGCAATAGGCACTGATCCTGCTTATTTTTTGATTGCATATCAGGTGGTAATCGACCGAGAAGGGTTGTCGTCGTCTTCGGATTGGGGCTTGTCCTGCTCGATTCAATTATTGCTGCGAGTTGAGTTAACTGGGTGGCTACCTCTTCTTCATCTTGGCTGTGAACACCACCCTTAAATACAGAACCGCTTTTAAAATTCAGGTTGTGAACAGCCTTTCCTTCCCATTTGCCAAGCGTCTCTCCTCTGTTCCACCGCTGTCTGACGGTACTTGAGTTTTTGGAACATGGACCAAGAGCAGTTTTATGATGGAGAGGACATTTCTTGGTAGCAATACCTGAATTTCCACCAGACGCTAAAGCAGAGAAAGGTCTGGTGTCTTTTGAGGTGCAATGCAACCTACGCAGTAAGTTAGATGGACCTGCAGATTTACTGGGGAACTCAGAAATAGCACCTTGAGCCTTGTAGAACAGACTCTTAGGGTGGATTCTCCTCTGTGAGGCAGGATGAGAAAAAAGCTGCTGATCTTTTTGCGGGCAAGTCCCTTTAATGACTTTCAGTGCGGATGATTTTAAGAGACATGGGTTATCCTTTTTGTAATTGTTCAGCAAATGCGACGTTTGTTGCTCTAAACCTTCTGGTTTAGCTGGTGAAGAATGGCCTGAAGGGGCCTCTGACAAACGTGTTAATGCCTCAATAGCTACCACCTGTTCCACAGTTAAATTTCTATTTTTAATCAGAGATAAAAAAGGTGACTGAAGTTGCAAATCTTCAGGTTGGGAATCCTTACTAGGAATATTTGAAGCACCATCATCAAGACAAACACCCCTTTCAAGCCCAGGAGTGCAGGGTGGCTTGTCCTGCAAATGTAAAAGTGAAATGGTTTGCAATAGTGAGTTTTCGGCTTCCCGAATGGCGTTTGGGTTTTCTGTCTGGTGGCCTACAACATAGTCCTTCTTTTCTGGAATAGCACCATATGTTCCAGTTGCCAAAGGGTAAATGCTGTTCAGCTGAGCCGCTTCACTCCAGGAGGCGCTGGAGTTACTGTGATTGCAGCTGTTGGCCAGCTTTGCAGTAGTGTTCACATCTGCTTTTTTCAGTGTGCTCACATCTGATTTCAATGATGTGTCACATTCTGCTGGTGAATGTGGTAAGATTTTAATGCCATTTCTAGCTGTATGTGCAAATAACTTGGGGACATCATCTATTATGTTGGAAGAATAAACCAGTTTTGCATCCTTTTCAAAATGTGTTTCGTTCTCATCCCTGGTTCCAGCGTTACAGAGACATCCATTCACATGGATGTTAAGTGACGGATTTTCATTCGGCACCCATTTCTCTGTTTCTAAGCCGGCCATACTTCCTTTTTCATTTGTCTGCACATCTTCCCAGGGCAGTGAGCAGTTTGCTTTCAACTTGTATTTTTCACCATGGCCATATGCAACGTATTCCACAAGCTCCGCTCTGCAGCCATTTACTAGTTTGCTTTTCAGATCTCCCTGCAAAACAATACAAATACATTTTAGCAAATGCTGTTCACCACGGGATTTCATAAACACTAGTAGTTCTCATGCACAATACAGTGCAGAAAAAATGGCAGTATCTTATGAAAGTTTACAATGATTACCTGACTAGATGTACTTCAAAATAAATGCTACCCAAGAGCAGATTCTAGAACAAGGTACCAACTGTTTCCTCATAAATAATTTATACTAAAATCAATAGGCCATACAAAAAGCAACCACAATATTGATTACCAAAGATTTGTTTGCTTTGTATTTAAAAAGAGACAATACAATAACAATAATTTCAAATAAAAGGTGTTTGGTCTAGTACAGTGTTTTCCAACCTTGGCAACTTGAAGATATCTGGACTTCAACTCCCAGAATTCCCCAGCCAGCATTCGCTGGCTGGGGAATTCTGGGAGTTGAAGTCCAGACATCTTCAAGTTGCCAAGGCTGGGAAACACTGGTCTAGTAGTTTATTTATTTATTTATTTATTTTTGTTATTCTTATATGCCGCCCAACTCCCGAGGGACTCGGGGCGGCTTACAGCAGGGAAAAATACAAGAATAAACAAAAAATTACATAAGATTTAAAAACAGATACGAAAATTTAAAACAATTATTTAAAACAGCAACATCCATTCATCCAACATCCAGTTAAGGCACCAGGCTAGAAACTAGGAGACTGTGAATCCCAATCACTTTAAATTATTTATTTTAAAAAATGTAAAAGGATATGAATGAATGAACGAACGAACGAATATATGCTTATTCTTAACTTTCTTTTCTCATGGAAAATGCTTAGCTAAATGTGTATCTTTAGGTTAGCCTGGTAGTTCACAATCTGAGGAAAACAACAATTCAGAGACACCAAGTCAGTATCAGAAAATGAAAAAAAGAGACGGAATACTTGTACTTAGTACAAATAGAAAACACTGCCGAAATGTTTTTAGCAGCAAGAATAGATCTTTTGAATTTAACCAATGAGTTAGTAATTGGCAGTTTGAAGCTATGGGTTTTTATTTTTGTTTGCTACTTTTGCCAGTTGTGGAAAGAAAAACTCTGAATGATGCTTCAAACAAGGAGAAAATAATCTTTGGCACACTGTATATTATGTAAATATTGGACCAGACTAATACAAAATGAGAAGACAATCATGAACAGGAATTGAAATTATACATTTTCTCTAGCTTTAAAATTCAAAGCCAAACAACTGAGGCATTTACCCTGACTACATAACAAAATTATAGAATTACAACTGTCCCAAATGAGCTGTTTTTCAGAATGAACTGGATGTATTGTTCCCACCATGTTAAGCTGCAACTATAAGTAACGCAAGCATGACTGTTAGCCTTGGAAAGAATGCTATTTCATAAACTGGTAAGACCTGGCAACATTAAAATGTTGGTTTACAGAATGTTTCTTTTGGTTTTCCATTTTATGTGCCCACAAAACCACAACAGGGGAAGGGAAGCCCAGCTTGCCAACTGTGTGTGTGTGTGTGTGTGTGTGTGTGTGTGTGTGTGTGTGTGTGTGTGTGTGTGTGTGTGTGTGTTTGGAAAACAGAACAAAACTTCTATATATTAAAATTTAATTCACAGAACTGTCTCACAGCAATTCAAGGTTTGTTTCTTATCATGGTCTGGTAGGAAAAAGAGGGTGTTGTGAGTGTATAATTTCTGCAGATTATTAAGAGGTTATTTTGCAAGCACTTTGGGTTTGAGCATCATCAAAATAAAGGTAACTGAAACTTCTGAGGCTAATTTGGATTGCAGCATGCCAACTCTATGAATGAAAGCCAACAAGAAGACCAACAATCCGAACATGTGTATATAGTAGGAGAGTCAAGGTCAAAACAATTGTGCAGATGGCCCTAGATTCAGCTCTAATTCCTAATGCAACTCAGGTTAATAATCATTGAAACCATACCGGTTCTCTCAAATAAGACTACATATTTGGCCCCATCAAAGTACCCTTTCAGTCTATAGCCGTGATGGTGAACCTGTGGCATGCGTGCCAGAGGTAGCACGCAGAGCCCTCTCTTTGGGCACGTGCATCGTCGCCAGCTGCTCTTCTGGGTTTCCAGTGCGCCGGGTAGCTGGTATTCGCGGGCACCTGAGTGCTGGAAAATAGCCTGAAAACGGCCCTAAAACAGCCTGAAAACGGCCCAAAAACAGGCATGCGTGTGCCGGCCAGCTGGTCTTTGGGTTTCCAGTGCTCCGGCGCGTGCGAAGACCAGCTGGCCGGCGCGGATGCGCATGCCGAAACCCGAAGACCAGCTGGTACATGTGCACCGGCCAGCTGGTCTTTGGTTTTCCGATGCTCCAGTGCACGCACATGCACACGCGTTCTGGTTTGGGCATTCGGTGCCGAAAAGGTTCGCCATCACTGGTCTATAGTCTAATGATTGACTTCAATTTCTAGTAGACTTCTATCTGAGCATAACAACAATACTGTTAAGTGAGTCATTCAGTTCGAAAGTTGATATTCTCTCAGGTCTAACCTGAATAGCTTCTGCAAGTGAAACAGGATTTGCAAGAAAGATGACAAAAAAACCAAGCCATAATTCTACACAATCCTGGTTTCCTATTCTGTGAAAATTGGCCCAATGCATAAAACAGAGAAGACTATATAAGGCAGTAGTCGGGTAAAAAATTGTAAGTATTTATTTTATATGCAACAGCTGCCTGGTCTGTATTATAAGAGTCCCCCGGGAGTTGGGCGGCATACAAATATATTTAAATAAATAAATAAATCTATTTAAATCTATTCAAATCTATTTAAAGAGATTTAAATCTATTTAAATAAATAAAAAGCATTGATGGCCATATTAGTGTTCTCTATGTGTGATGGATTTAATAATTCTCAAACAGCTTGGTCAACACATTTAGACAGATGGATTTAGAACAGCTAGCGAGAAAGCTTTATGAACAACATGTACAACTCAATCTCACTTTGATGATTAACAACTTTCAATATACAAATGTTTGTATGCTTAACCGCTTTTAGTTGTGTCTACTTTCTTCAGCAGATAATTATCTTCTGAATTTCCAAATGAACACGCATTGTCCATTAACAGAAGGCAACAGAAAAGGTAGAGGTTTAACACAGATTTAGTTTTTTAAAAACTCTCCAAATACCTTCCAAATTATTTATTACGCCCGCCAGTGATATTAATGGTAATTAAAAGAGAGATGAGAACATTTCATCAGAAACTCTACCCAAATTCTATAAACAGCTATCATAGGAGAGGTGAAGTCCAAACTAGAAAGCTAACTTTCTCAATCCAGGTAAATACAAGTAGAACTAGATAGAAGTGAACGCAAAATTATGTATGCCTGGAATTTTGGAGGAAACATCTGCAATGCACATTTATTTTTAATGGGATTACTTATATGAAGTAATCTCAGTGGAATTTGATTACTTATATGAAAATTTCCCATTCCCCCCCAGCAAAATTGTTGTAAAAAGTGGTCATGTGACTGCAGGATGCTACAAACAGCTGTAAATGGAGCCTGGCTACTGAGTGCCCAAAGTGCGGTCACATGACCATGAAGATAGGGACCATCGGAACTTTGAATCCATTTTGTAAGTACCTCCAGGGAAGTTCCATTGTAACTTCGAATGGTTGCTAAGCAACCAGCTGTAAATCTATGACTTCCTCTGAGTCCCATGTTTAAAGCTCTGGCCCACAAGCATATCATTTCTAACACAGACTACTGTAAACCTCTCTCTTCTTCAGTTGTCATCTTGGTCCCCTTCTCATCAAACATCCCTTAAAAACCCTAGGATAGCTTTTTGTCCACTCCTGGATTCAATATCCACCCCTGGTTTTACCATCAACCCTCCTCATGGTCATGGAGACTGTTTATGTATATGCCATTATCTTGCCAATATCTGTGTCCTTCTCTCTTCCAGCACCAAGTCCCTGCCAGAGATCAGCCTTCTTCTATCTTCTTACTGCTCTATATGTTTGGAACACTCTCCCAGAATATCTGAAAAAATCTACCTCCTTATTTCTTACAAAAACAATTTTTTTTAAAAAAAAACACAAAATCCTGTTATGTGAGTCTTCTGCCACAATTACCTTGTCCCCATATTCTACTGAAAGTAAGCTTTAGCATATACTCATTTAAAGACAGCATTCTTATTGAGCAGTTTGGTCTAATGGTTAAGGCACCAGGATAGAAACCGGAAGACTGTGATTTATAGTCCCACTTTTGGCATGACAGCCAGCTTTGGGCCAGCCACTCTCTTTCAACCCATGATATAGGCTTGGGCAACAAGCCTGTTGTTACAACCAATGCAACAATACTCAAGTGATTTGAAAAAAGTGGATTCTGCACTTGTTGGAAAATGCAAGGAAGAAAAAAAATCTTAATTTTAATTTATTTTTGCCCTTGCCAGTACTCTCTTTCCCATAAATTAAATTTCACAAATAGTATGTCCTGAATACAGTTAGTATATTATTTGATTGTTCTTTTTCTGTATATATATATATATATATATATATATATATATATATATATATATATATATATATATATATGCATATCCCATACTTTAAAATATCATTAATACAAGAAGAAAATTAGAGTCAGAATATCCCAGCATTTATTTAAACAGTTCTGGCATTTGCTTGTATATTGCTTGTATTTATAGACCTCAAAATAGGGCATGCAGGATTTATTTTTTCCAAATTTGTTTGGCAAGGAAAGAAACGGAGAATTAAATATAAATTATTGCAAGATGCTAAATAAAGAGGAAGGCAAGGATTACCATATTTGAAATTGTACTTTGCAGATTGTTGCTTAGTGTAGATGAAAGAATGAGTGACTTTGAAAAATAGGGAGTTATTAGAATTGGAAGGACATGCTTAAAATTTGGATGGCAATGTTATTTGTGGTATGAAAAAGTTAAGAATATAGATTTTAAAAATCATTTTATTACGTGACATACTTTGAAATAGATATAAAACAAGATTTTTTTCCTAACATACTTTTATTGTTATCACCCCAGGAAGCATTTTTAGAAGAGAAATGATAGTTTTAAAAAGTGGTTAACTATGTGGATGTACTGTCTTTCTCTGGAGAATTTAAGTTAAAAACAAGAGAACATCTGGAATCGGAAGGTTATATATATCATTGGTTCTCCTATGCCCAGCTAATAGAAAGATTAAAACTTGACAAGAACTATGATTTTGAAATTGGTAAGAATTTGAGATGGAATTGTGCACAAATGATGCTCATATTATTGCCAAAATCTATACATCTTTACTGAAAAATGGAAACAGGATGAATAAGTTAAAGTGTATAATGATAAGAATCTTATTTTGGATAGAACATCTTGTTAGAGCAATGGGAAAATATACGGAAGGATTGATATTTACTTTGAAATTTAATCTTAAAGATTACTTTTATAAAATTATGTATTGCTGATATTTGACATGAGGTACTGTCAAAAATGTGCAATGGAATTTCAAATATTTGTTGGAAATGTAACTAATCTGAAGGTACATTATTTCATTTTGGGTGGACATGTAATAAAGCTAGAAAATGTTGCGACCAAATGTGTATTTTGATTCAGAAAAAATGTAAATCTACCATTGAAAGTAGAGGGGTTTGGGGGGTGGATGTTAATGGACAAGCAAATTGAGAGATCTTATGGAACTTTATATATGATAACAACAGCAAGACTTTTCTACGGTATGTGTAAAGGTGGTAGGATTTACAAATACAGGTAATTCTTGATTTACAAGAGTTTGTTTAGTAACCATTCGAAATTACAACTGCACTGAAAAAATGACTTATGTCTGTTCACACTTACAACTGTTGCAGCATCCCTATGGTCATGTAATTAAAATTCAGATGCATGGCAAATGACTCATATTTATGATGGTTGTAGTATCCTGGGGTCATGTAATCATCTATTACGATCTTCTCAGAAGCACAGTCAATGGGGAAGTCAGATTCACCTAACAACCGTGTTACTAACTTTAACAACTGTGGTGATTCACTTAACAACCTGTGGCCAGAAAGGTGGTAAAATGAGGCAAAACCCACTTAACAACTGTCTCATTTAACAACAGAAATCTGGGGTTCAATTGTGGTCATAAGTCAAGGACTATCTGTACCTACAATGGGAGAATGGATGATTAAACTGATGGGAATGATGGAGATGGCAAAATTGACAGCTTTGATTAAAAATAAAAATTTGACTAATTTGAATTCTACTTGGAAACCATTCTTTGATTTTTGTGAGAAATAAAGAGAAATGAGTGATTTGAAGATTTGATGATTAGAAATACATGGGGTTGTAAAAGTTAACATAGACTATTGTTAATTTTAGAGTATTTTTTATCTATATCTGTGTCAAAGAATGATGAAAGTCATGCTTTCTTTCTTTCCCTTTTTTCTGCATCTTTATCTTGCTTTTTGTCTGACTTTTTTCCTATTTTCTTTTTCTCTATAAACTGCAAGATCAATTTAAAACCATACTATGAAAGATAAACTATGTATTTCCTTTATGGTCTTCTTTATCTCTACAGTTAAGCTTTGCAACCCATTTTTTTAAAATAACAGCAGCAATAGAAAGATTGGGGGCAATATTGATTCATTCATTTTTTTCATATTCTCAACCACTTGCTTTCCAGTTTGTTCCAAGAAATACATACTTTCAAGAACAAGTCTTCTCTATGTAGTCCTGTAATTTGATTTCTGCATTTCATTAGCTGTTTTATACAAGTCTGAAGAATTCACTGAATGTGGAGAAACTCTCTTTTTCTCAAGCATGTGGGTGCACAAAACAGTCACATTATGCAAGAGAAAAGCAATTCAAACAATTATATTTAAGGTGCTGGTCATTAACTAGCAAGTTTATTACCAATTTACAACACCTACTGATGATCTTCATAGTGGTGGATGATGCGACATCTAACTGCAGAAGCTGTATAATGCTCCATATATTTTATAATACAGGCCTACTAATTAATTCTGCATGATTTAAAGATGCATAGTCGGCCATTTAGATACCTTTTACCATAATCTTCACCAGGCTAGCATTTTCTTTTTATTGTAATTATTGTCCCATTTTATATTGTCCTATAATTAAATATTTGTCAAGCAGTTGTTCTAGTTGTCTGGTGCAGAAGATAACCATGTATTCTAGAAAGAAAGGTTAATTTTAGGATATAAGTCCAAGTTCATCTGAAACGGTCCTATCTTTTTATATTTCCATCTGACCCGCTCCATAAGTTTCACTTGAAAACACTGGGCCCAAAATCAACATTTAAAAAATTAATTGCACACACAAAAAGTTCAATTTTAAAATGTTGAAGGATAGAGGGATGTAAACCTATGCCTCTTCACATTTTAAATTCATCTGAACAACTACTTTTCATTACAAAGGTGGAAGAAGAAATTGGGTAAAATAAGAGCTCATCTTACATTCATTCAATCAATCAATCAATCAATCAATCAATCAATCAATCAATCAATCAATCATATTTAATTGGTCAAAGACCAGCAAAATTGAGAAGAACAAACGAAAACAGACTGAAGTAAATAAATACGATTAAAAAAAATGACATTGATTGCTCATCTTACATTCCGATTCTAATGTCAGGATAAACACCATTTTGTTTCAAATTTTTAATCCATTCAAACCTCTTAGAAAAACTTAACCATCATTTGAGATATTCAGGGGCATAACTGACTCTTGGGAACCTTTCTATATAAATACAAATAAGAATTTATTTGACTCATAGTTTTACTAAAGAGAATCTCTTGATTTATATCATATAAATTCTACCACTAATCTTACTGCTATATTAATCCACATTTCTTTCTCTGTGTCCATTATAACTACACAGATTTTTTAAATTATGCCTTTTATACATTAAAAAACCTTAAAATGACATATAAAGCTTCAGAGAACATACAAATTTATTCTATACTTGCGCTGAGATGTCAATGCCAGGGGAGAGAGAATAGAATACTCACAGGACAAAAAACATTCCAGGCTTTTCAATGCTGCATGATTAGGAAAAATACCCACTGTTTTTTCCTGTCTATTTATATTTACTAAGTACTATATATATTACTTATATTTACTATTTATATAATAAGTTGTATTTTTATCCTCCTGAGAAATTCTGAGGATTTGGTGTTCTAGCCAAAAATGCATCCTGAGGTATACACAGGATGTTTCCAGGGCGTGCGCCTCTCTCCTCCCCACTCCCACCGTTATAAACATAAACTGAATGTTTCCTTTGAATGCTATTGCAAAGTTAAGTAACTAATCAGAATGTTTTTTTAAGAAATGAAAATTAGGTACGGTAGATATTGTGTTTAAGAAGCCCTGAAAACCTAAGGCAAATCAGTCACAATGAGAAACATTTTTAAAATAATAAAAAAAAATTGGATAAATGTTAAAAATGCATTGAGAATTGGGTTCTTGCATTTCTAAAGCTGTATATCCAACCATAAGACCTGGACTCAAGTTAAAGCATTATGCTCATCCTAACAAATTTCAGTGAAAGCTAATTTATTCTTATTTTTTTCATTTAAGAAAAATTATATGGCCGTTCAATTCACTCTCCGTGACTCCAGGTGGCTTTACAAGGATAAAAACCCAATATAAAAACAATAAAAAACAATAACCCTCCACCCCCACGTGACAATCAAACGAGCCATTTGATGGGTTCCATCCCATTCTGGGGTCTCCAAGCCAGTTGGCAAAACTGCGACTTCAGGGCCTTGTCAGAGAGTATCAAAGTGGGGGCCAATTTTATCTCCATGGGGAGGATGTTCCACAGGGAGGAGCCACCATAGAGAAGCACTTCTTGGTCCTGCTAGATGGACCTGTTTAAGAGAGGGGGCATCTAACATTACCTGCCTCTAAGCTTAAGTCCTTCAAATAACCTGGTCCCAAGCCAAGTAGGGCTTTGAAGGTGACAAGTAGCACCTTGAATTGGACCCGGAAGCAAATTGTCAGCCAATGAATACATTTAAAATAGTTCTCTTGTTAGGCTTAACACTTGTGTTGTTGTTGTTAGTCGCGAAGCTGTGTCCAACCCATCGTAACCCCATGGACAACATTCCTTCAGGCTTTCCTGTCCTCTACCATCCCCCGGAGTCCATTTAAGCTCACGCTGACTGCTTCAGTAACTCCATCCAGCCACCTCATTCTCTGTCATCCCCTTCTTCTTTTGCCCTCAATCTTTCCCAGCATTAGGCTCTTCTCCAGTGAGTGCTTCCTTCTCATTAGGTGGCCAAAGTATTTGAGTTTCATCTTCAGGATCCGGCCTTCTAAAGAGCAGTCAGGGTTGATCTCCTCTAGGACTGACCGTTTTGATCGCTTTGCAGTCCAAGGGACTCGCAGGAGTCTTCTCCAGCACCATAGTTCAAAGGCCCCAATTCTTTGGCGCTCAACCTCTCTTATGGTCCAACTTTCACAGCCATACATTGCAACTGGGAAAACCATAGCCTTGACTATACGCACTTTTGTTGGCAGGGTGATGTCTCTGCTTTTTAGTATGCTGTCTAGATTTGCCATAGCTTTCCTCCCCAGGAGCAAGCTTCTTTTAATTTCTTGGCTAACATTTGTAGGAATTTCTATTACTCTTTCCTAACCAGCTCAGAGACTTTTGATCAAATAAATCTGGCACACATATGTTGACATTTCTCTATGTACAATTTTAAATAGTCTCTCTTGGAAAGGCAAACCAAAGAAATTACATTTCATTTGTCCACCAGGGGGCAAAGCCTTATTCACAATATCTTCCTTTGGTCAAACTATTTGTATTTGTATTTGTTTATTTGTCAAGCATATATGATTATAAGCAAAGTATAAACAGCAAAACATGATTGAATATATATGTAATAGTACAAGCATGAATAAGAGTAAAAGGGGTATGAATATATGGGTACATTAAGACAGGAACGGTAGGCATGATTGTGTGCTTATGCACGCCGTTTCATTTTAAACATTTTTGAGATTATTCTTGCAATTTTATGAAGGAAAAGACACATTCAAGTCAAGGTCAGTTTGGGGTGACTAATTCATACATCATGCAGGTGAAGAAAATAGTTTGCCATTTATTTATTTCTTGGATGCCTTTTCAACTTCCTAATTGTACAGGTATCCTAATCAGATACCTGTACAATTAGCACAGGGCCCGCCCAAGGCTGTGTGCTCTCACCACTTCTCTTCTCTCTATATACCAATGACTGCATCTCAAACGATCCATCTGTTAAACTACTGAAGTTTGCAGATGATTCAATAGTGATTGGTCTCAATCGAGACAACGATGAAACCGCATACAGACGGGAGGTTGAACAACTAGCCTCGTGGTGCGACCGGAACAATCTGGAACTGAACACACTCAAAACCGTAGAAATTGTGGTAGACTTTAGGAGAAACCCTCCCATTCTACCACCTCTTACAATACTGGACAACACAGTACCAACAGTAGAGACCTTCAAATTTCTAGGTTCTATCATATCTCGAGTCCTAAAATGGTCGCCTAACATCAAAAACGTCATCAAAAAAGCACAACAAAGAAGCTCAAACTGGCCAAGGAACTGCTGATACAGTTCTACAGATGAATTATTGAGTCTCTCATCTGCACCTCTATAACTGTCTGGTTCGGTTCTGCAACCCAACAAAACAGACACAGACTTCAGAGGATAATCAGAACTGCAGAAAAAACAACTACTCCCAACCTGTCTTCCATTGAGGACCTGTATACTGCACAAGTCAAAAAGAGGGCCGTGAAAATATTTACTGACCCCTCGCATCCTGGACATAAATTGTTTCAACTCCTACCCTCAAAACCACGCTATAGAGCACTGCACACCAAGACAACTAGACACAAGAACAGTTTCCCCCCGAACGCCATCACTCTGCTAAACAAATAATTCCCTCACCACTGTCAAACTGTTCACTAAGGCTGCATTACTATTACTATTAGTCTTCTCAACCTTCCTATCACCCATCTCCTCCCACTTATGACTGTATGACTGTAACTTGTTGCTTGTATCCTTACGATTTATATTAATATTGTTTCCTGTTTGCTTATTTGTACCCTATGACAATCATTAAGTGTTGTACCTCATGATTCTTGACAAATGTATCTTTTCTTTTATGTACACTGAGAGCATATGCACCAAAGACAAATTCCTTGTGTGTCCAATCACACTTGGCCAATAAAGATTTCTATTCTATTCTAATTTAATTTACATTCCTGGGATTTCCATGTGTTCTATCCAAGGATTACCAAAATGCAAGTTTACTTAGCTTTTCAGCTAAGATTGGCTAGGTCAGTGATGGCGAATCTTTTTTGGCTCAGATGCCAAAAGGGTGCGCATGCACACCCCGCGCATGCACACAACCCCCCCGTGCTGACCCCCCACGCATGCACACAGGCCTCACTGAAGCCTCCGGACTTCCAGTAGACCCACTGGGCTATTGTTAGCTCTCCCCAGGGTTCAGGAAAGCCTCCTGAATCCTGGAGACGGTGAAAAATGGCACAACAGGCCAACCGGAAGTTCGGAAACGAATTTCCATTGGGCCATTTTTCGCCATCCCCAGGCTTCAGAAGGCTTTCCTGAATCCTGGGGAGAGCGAAAACGGAAGAAAAGGTCAAAAATCAGCTGGCGAGCACGCGCATGCGCACTGGAGCTGACATAGAGCAACGCCTCGCGTGCCCTCAGATATGGCTCCGCGTGCCAAGTTCACCATCACTGGGCTAGGTATTGCCATCTAGCAAGGGTGGTAATTTATAATGGTGGCCAGGGATTGTAGGCTTCTGACAGTATCACAACTGGATCAGGGGTGTGTTCTAACTTACCTCGCTGCCAGTTTGCTTCCTCCCGTGCCACGAGGCCATGCCTCGTGGCCACGCGTGCGTGAATGCGCAGTGGCAAAAAATAAAAAAAGCAAAAAAAAGAGAGCCAAAAACAAGATGGCGATCGCATGCACAGTGCCGGAAACCTGGCTTCTGCGTATGTGCAGAAGAAGAAAAAAACCAGACCCCCCCCCAATTTTTTTTTAAAAAAATGATGGCAGCTCCCACGGACCGACACAGACCGAACCAGTTCCGTGACATCATCATGACGTCACCAGCGGGTCGCTACTGGTTTGGGCGAACCGGTCCGAACCCACCTCTGACCTGGATCACTGAACGGGAAATCTATGCCATGTGCTACCTGTGTCTGGATTATTCTTCCAACAAATCAAATATTCCCATCTGTTCCTCCTGCATTAGAAGTTCAAATTATATTCCTCCATAAATTGTCCTAAGCTCTCACTAAGTTGGGGTGGAACAACAAGGGCAACGGTATTCAAAGAATATGTTATAGAAAATTGAAAGTACACTTTGCATCCATTTAATAGATTGAGGGGGGTGGGATGAAATCATCTTAGAAAGAAAATCAACTACCACCAGCACAGCATCTAGGCCAGTGATGGCGAACCTATGGCACGCGTGCCACAGGTGGCACGCGGAGCCGTATCTGCCGGCACGCGAGCCGTTGCCCTAGCTCAGCTCCAGCGTGCAAGTGCACGCCGGCCAGCTGATTTTCGGCTCACACGGAGGCTCTGGGAGGGTGTTTTTGACTTCTGGAGGGCCTCGGGGAGGGGCAGGGGGGCGTTTTCACTCTCCCCAGGCTCCAGGGAAGCCTCTGGAGCCTGGGGAGGATGAAAAACGGGCCTACCAGGCCCACCAGAAGTTGGGAAATGGGCCATTTCCGGCCTCCAGAGGGCCTCCAGGGGGGCGGGGGAGGCCGTTTTCGCCCTCCCCAGGGATTAAATTATGGGTGTGGGCACTCGCGCATGCGCGATAGTGTGCGTGCATGCACTTTCGGCACCCGAGGAAAAAAAGGTTCGCCATCACTGATCTAGGCTTTATTCTTAACACATAACAAAGTCCAATGAAACTGTCCCAAGAACCCTGTGAGGATGAAACAGACCAGCCAGCTTCACACTGAGAAGCCAGGCACAGTGACAAGTCTAGCAAAGGGAAGAAACATGGGCCTTGAGATCAACTTCCATCCTTCCGAGGTAGATAAAATGAGGACCCAGATTGTTGGGGGCAATATAAATATACATTGCTTACTGGTGTAAACCGCTTAGAGAGTGCTTGCACTGTGAGGCGGTATATAAATCTCACAAAATAAATAAATAAATAAATAAATAAATAAATAATAAACAAACAAACAAACAAACAGTAATGTAAGGCCACACCTGTCATAGAGAAGGTAATTTGTCATTTTAGATCCTCCAAAACCCAGCTGGCTGGCTGCTGTGGTCACTGTTTTTTTCTCTCACAGAAGGAAGTACATAGATAGAGCCAGTGGTTGTGATGCTGGGCAAAGAGAAGATAAGGGAACCCCTGTCAAATTACTCTGTCCCATGTTTCACTTAACAGTGCAGTTAATTTCCACAGCCTGTGCTAGCATTTGAAGTGTTTTTACACAGAGCACTTCATGTACAGGTTCATCCAGATCACAACTCTTAAAGGCTAGTAGGCAGAAAGTGAAGAACATGGTTTTTTTATAAGCTAGTTTTATCAAATACCTGAAAGACTGCCATTCAAGTGGAAAACAAAGAACTGCCAATTAAAAATTGGGAGAGAGAGAATAACAGCCACATACCGTATATACTCGAGTATAAGCCGAGTTTTTCAGCCCACTTTTTGGGCTGAAAAAAGCCACCTCGGCTTATACTCGAGTCAATGAAAAAGGGGAGGCGGGAAGCGAGGAAAGGAGGCGGCCGGCAGAGCTTCAGGGTCGGAGGTCTGGGGCTGTTGCAGCGACGGAGCCTCCCCTTCGGCTCCCACCGCTTTTCGGCTCTGCCGCCGCTGCCTCCTCCTTTCCTCAGCGAAATCTTTCTGCTGACGTTAGTACATTATCTTATTGCTCTCAAAAGATCAGCGAGGTTTACTGAGCGCAGCTGTTACAGCTCCTTTCCACCTCCCCCCAAGACGCGTTTTATCCCTCAAATTCAGGCGCCAGTAAACCTCAAGCCAGCCATCGATGCAGGGAGTTTTAGCAAAGCGCGGGACAAATCCCAACCATCCCAGCCGCTTTCTCCGGCGTCCTCAACGTGCGAGCGCTTTTCTCCGCGCGGCGTGGTTTGTCTCGGGCTTGCGTGGAGCGATTGCTGCTGCGTAAGCAGCACCGAGCTAAGCAGGGGGTGAAGGCTGGGAAGTGGCAGAGAGCCTGCCGGCTGCAGGACAACGGCCTGCAGGTGAGTAGGCAGGGCTGCTGAAAAGTGGGAAGCCCGAGTAGATGCGGTATGCCCGGTTGCTGCTGCTTCTGCCACGAAATAATGCAGAGATGCCTGGCCTCGTGTTCAAACCCAGCACCTTTGAAATGTCCCCAAGATTATCCCAGTTCCAGAATAAGTTATGTGGAATTTGTTGTCTTCCAGCATACTTTTAAGTGGAAAAATAATTCCTCGAATCAGTCAGAAGGCAGAAAACCAGACGCCCCCCCCCCCGATTAAATTGTTATTCTGCAGGGCTTGAGGTGATAAAAAAGCATTCTGGCCTAAACCCGTTTTCCCTTCCTGGCTAATTGTAATTCTACCAGTAGAACTAGGCCACTGACTGACGCTGTCCTGACTGGTTTAATGTGGGACTTGGGCTTGTTTCAATCATCAATCACTTTCCTCAACATGGAGCCCTGCTATATTGGGGGTGAACACTTGGAATTGGGTGTTCTGCCCCCTGTCACATTATATTTGCAGCAGGTTGTGTGAGGTGAAGTGAGAGCCCCCCAATATTCCTGTTTGGTGCAACTCTTCTTCTTTAGAGGTTAATGATCTCTGTTGAGCCCCAAATTTACGTTGCTAAGTGAGAAATTTGTTAAGGGAGTTTCACCCCATTTTATGACTTTTCTTGTCCTAGTTGTTAAGTGAATCACTGCACTTGTTAAATTAGCAACATGGTTGTTAAGGGAATCTGGCTTCCCCATGGACTTTGCTTGTCAGAAGGTAGCAAAAGGGGATCACCTGACCCTGGGATATGGCAACTGTCATAAATATGAACCACTTGTCAAGTATATGAATGTAAATCATGTGACCATGGGGTTGCTGCAACAGTCATAAGTGTGAAAAACAGTCATAAGTCACTTTTTTCAGTGCCATTGTGACTGAAAGATCACTAAATGAATGGTTGTAAGTTGAGGACTACCTGTACTATGATTTGACAGTCAGGCTGTTTCCGAAGAGATTACTAGCTTTGTTTTTTTAACATTTGGCAATATGTAAGGAAGTGCATCAAGCTTATAGCTCCAAAAATATGATTTCAATGATGGTGACATCTGATTGATCAGTCAGATAAACAATAAAATTAATCAACTGAAAAAATGTCATGATTAATTGGTGGAACATTTATAGATGCTCTTTAATATTTAATTCATGCTTATAAAATGATAAACACAAGTTTAAACAAGGCATTCTCCTTTTTCTTAGCCAGAGGAATGGTTTTCCTCGAAAGACCAAAATATACAAATTTATCTCTTGTTGCTCTTGAGTGCAAGACACCTTTTCCTATTAGCCTGAATGATGTCCTCATCCTGGGATAGAAGTATGATTTTTGGAGCTTTGCCCTTTGTTAAAAACCTACCTGGATTGAGTGTTATCTCTGAAATTTTCATAATTTTTGTACTTTTAAAGTTATTGTTGATACCATATTGTTTTTATTGACCCTCTTTTCCACTTACAGAGCTAGTTTACTGTTTTTCTTTGAAATAAATATTCAAAAACATTATTGGTATCTATTTTTATTTTTGAAATTTACCGGTAGCTGCTGCAATTCCCACCCTAGGCTTATACGCGAGTCAATAACTTTTCCAGTTTTTTGTGGTAAAATTAGGTGCCTCGGCTTATATTCGGGTCGGCCTATACTCGAGTATATACGGTAGTTCTAACCTTACATTGTTTTCCCACCAATGTACTTTATTGTACAGAAGCCACCCATTTTGCAACAGGAGGAGGTGGTTGACACATTGTTACTGAAACTGTCTGCTCTGATCTCCACTCTGAGCTTAGTCCCTCCACCTTCCTAGCTCTCCCTATCAGTCAGATGAAGGGGATTATTAAAGTTGGATGGAGTGGTTGAGGTTAGGTCTCAAAAGTACTAAAAATGGATGTAGCTGTCAAATTCTGGGCCATTCTAAAGAAGAAGGGTTCCTCATATTGCAGCTCCCTCTCTCATTAGACTGATATATCTTATTCAATGGGAAATTTCTTTGCTCTTAGGAGATACCTTACTGACACTGAGCAATGAAGGTGGAACATTCGCAGATTCCCAGCCTATTTGTCCAGCAGAGGGGCCAGTGCTTAGTACAGAACAACTGCTGATGTAGTGGCAACCACTGCTGAATCTTGGATCGTGATAATTCAAGAGCTAGTCCTTGTAGCAGATTCTGTCCCAAATGCTGGACAATCAAGTTTATTATTTTTGTTAACTGATACAACTGGCTCACTGCTGACTTCTACTACTGAAACAAGGCACTGGTGACTCAATGCACTGACAAAGCAGTTGCAAGGGGATCTATGGTCATTTACTCTGAGTCAGAGCACAGCTATACAGCTTACTTTATATAAGGTAAGTACCAGTAGATTACAGGACTTCACAGTCACTGTAATGAAGTCCTCAGTCCAGAAACTGAATCAAACACAGGCAGCTGACTGCAGACTTCAAGAACGCATCATGGCTGGCTTTTATTGCACACATGAAAGAAGTCACACAAAGAACATCAGTTGGCAGGAATCAAGATATGTGTGCATGTGTCTCGGTGTGTGTGTGTGTATGTGTGTTTGTGGGTGTATGAAAGAGAAAGAGAGAGAGTCCTACTCACTAACCTAGGGTTGAAATCCTAAATCTTTTTCTCACCTTTTTCAAAACAATGAATTTTAGCCATACTTTTCAATGCCCTGAAAGTTCACATCTGCCCAGTTATTTGTTTAACTTTAATGTCTGTTCTGACAACTTTGGTTCTTCTTATTATAACATAAACTTTTGTAGATTGCAGCTCATTTCATTAGATATATCTTGTTTTATCTGCAACAGATCAACATAGCTACTACACTCTTTGAAATTAAACTAAAATCACTAAGTTAAAAGTCTTATATAGTGGGCAAATAATCTTAGAACTACAACATCACAAACAACTTGCTTATTAATATGGAGGCAAGAGATATTAACCAAAGGAGTAACTGAGCTCTCATTAGGATTATTGAACAGAGAATTTGAGGTGGTGGCATTATGTAGGCAAAAATGGATATAAATGCAAGAGGAATAAAAAGTCAATCAAAAGTAAAGAATATGGTCCTGAGGCTTTGATGATATTGCTGATCTAAAAAGTAGACTCCATAAAACACACCCTATTTGGGAGTATTTTAATAAAATTACTATGCTCATCAGTAAGATAAGGAAACACCTGCTATGATCATGGTTCAATATTAAATGAAAATTAACCTGAAATAAACTTATTAAATAAGTATTATATATGGTATCAACTTAGGTACATAGGAATAGCTACATTGGTTACAGTAGGCAGCAAGACTGCATTTATTAGGAATTATGATATATATTTTTAGTTACTGATTTACATCACAATGCAAGTAAGAATGTAGGTTATTTAAATAAAAGCCACCCTGCTTACAAAATCAAAATTATCCTATAAAAGTATCCTATAAAAGTATACTATAAAAGTACTTTACATCATGTAAACTTCAATAAGTATTACTTCAATAACCTTCAACAAATTATTGCTTTTAAAATTTTATTTGCTGCTATTGCTATTAGTGGCTTTAGATAGTTAACAGATATTAATATACAATAATAATTACCAAAACCTAAGTAACTATTTTTTTTAACTTCATAAGAACTTTTTAAATCATAAAGTTTTAAGCCAATTGAGTGCTAGCTTCAAACTCCAGCACCAAATTCCACCCATGGGGAAAAAATAAATTCTAGCTGCTGCTGTTAAGCAGATGTGTGGTGCCCCACTGAACATCTAAATGTTAAGACAGATCACACAGATGTAGACATTCTTGCAAAACAAAGCCCAAATTACAGAAGTCTTCCCACATCATAAGAAGTGAAGACTTGAACTTTCCTGGAAACTATCAGTAACCAGTGCAACCAATCCAGGGATGTGACATCTTACAGAAGCACTATTCACCATCTAAACTATTACATTTTAAGGTTGGGTACTATCAGAATACTAACGGCACTTAGCACGAAATCTATGCATGACTCTTCTCATTTCCTAAATAATAATGCTCCTCACAGAATAATTCCCAAAGGGCCAAGCAAAACTTTCCATTATCCAAATGAATTAAAAAGGCAACACTAAAAGCAGTGCCATGTCTATTTTCCTCAAGCAACTAGAAAAAAATACTATGATCAATAGAACAAAAAAACCATTTAAGAAATCCAAGATGACAACCGGGTCATACTTCCCCTAGCTCTTTCTTAGTGCGGATCATCCACCACACAATCAAGCTGTTTAGAAGAGAGTCTAAATCTAGATTGAATTTCTGGACTTCCTAAAGAACAGAATTAGTGCTTTTTTCCACCACCTTGGCTAAATAGACCAATAAACCAGACGTTTGCTTACGTTCATATTCTATAATGCATTCTAAGAACTCAAGCCTTGTACTAAGGTTATGGGTCAACTCAATTATTGCCCAATTATTAACATTTCTTTCCACCTGGCTATTGCAAGAACACTGGACTGCATTTTATCAGCCTCTATGCATAATAAGACTAACCTCACATTTATCCTATTGTTTGTTTGCCTGTATCCTGCCTTTGTTATTTTTACAAATAATTTAAGGCAACAAACATACCCAAAACACCTTCTTCCTCCTATTCTCCCTCAACAACCACCCTGTGAGGCGAGTTGGGCTGAGATAGAATGACTGGTCCGAGGTCACCCAGCGGCTTTCATGGCTAAGGTGGGACTAGAACTCATGGTCTCATGATTTCTAGCTTGGTGTCTTAACCACTACACCAAATTTTAATTTTAAGACACCCTACTTATTTTCAGGGGAATGTCAATGTAACAGAAGACATTCCATCAGATTTCTACTGGAGAAGCTACTGTGAGTAGATCATGACCTGTGTTTGAGTACCTGCATTTCCAATAGTTGCAAGCACTTACTATTAAATGGAATGGAGTCACTGCAAAGTATTAAGTTCAGCAATGTACCCACAGCGCAATTATTATGTAACAAGGAAACCAAAGAGATTACTGGTAATTTGTCTAATTATTCGTAATAGTTGTCATGTACAAAGCCTCAGTCACTAATAAGATCACGCAAGGCTCATCAGCCCACCAATCCCATAATGTGAGATCAAATATTGCAAACAATGCCCCACTAGCAAGCAGATACAGGAAGCAAAAGCATGGGAACCAGAAGCCTTCTTAAGGGGCATGGGATTAATTTATGAGCCAGCAGTGTGCAGCAGCAGCCAAAAAAGCCAATGCAATCCTAAATTGCATGAACAGAGGGATACAATCAAGATCAAGGGAGGTACTCATACCACTCTATAAAGCCCTAGTAAGACCACACCTAGAGTACTGCATCCAGTTTTGGTCACCACACTATAAAAAAGATGTTGAGACTCTAGAAAAAGTGCAGAGGAGAGCAACCAGGATGATTAGGGGACTGGAGACTAAAACATACGATGAACGGTTGCAGGAACTGGGCATGGCTAGTCTAGTGAAGAGAAGGACTAAGGGAGACATGATAGCAGTGTTCCAATACTTGAGGGGTTGCCATAGAGAGGAGGGGCCCAAGCTATTTTCCAAAGCACCTGAAGGCCAGAAAAGGAATAATGGATGGAAACTGACCAAGGAGAGATTCAACCTGGAAATAAGGAGGAACTTTCTGACAGTGAGAACGATCAACCAGTGGAACAGCTTGACTTCGGAAGTTGTGAGAGCGTCAACACTTGAGACTTTCAAGAAGAGATTGGACTGCCATTTGTTGGAAATGGTGTAGGGTCTCCTGCTTGAGCGGGGGCTTGGACTAGATGACCTACAAGGTCCCTTCCAACTCTGTTAATCTCTTATTCATTGGGTTAGAAGACCATCCAACTCCACAAGACTCTGGAATTACTATCCCGAGTTAAGAGTAGCAGCAGCAGGTGAACATCACCACACATAAGGGCAGCAATTTTACTAAGTTTGATCCAGGCAAATAAGAGGCACACTGCTAAGGTAGCAGAATTCATATCAACGGGGCTATAGGGATGAGCTATGTTTCCTTACAATCTTATGAACCTCAGGGGTCACCTAGTCAAACCTCCTGCATTGTCTGTTCCACTGGTTGAAAGCTTATACTGTACATTCAGGAAACTCTTACAGTGTTTAACCCACTGGTCTTGGTCCTGGTCCTGGTCCTGGTCCCTCAAGGGACAGAAAATATCTACTTCCTCTTCTACATGATAACTTTTCAGATATCCAGAGACTATTCTATACAGCCACCTTAAGCTTCTCTCCTCTTAGGCTAAATATACCTAGAGAGTCAGTTTGGTATAGCGTTTAAAGTGCAGAACTAGAAATCAGGAGCTCATCCCCCACCTTAGGCATGGAAGCCAATTGGGTGACTTTGGGCAATTCATTCTCTCAGGCTAACCCACCTCACAGGGTTGTTGTTATGGGGAAAACAGGAGGAGAAATAAGAAAACTAGGATAGGATAAAAATCTTATAAATAAGAATACCCAGGTCATTTAATGATTTCTCGCAAGGCTGGGTTACCAATAATCTCACCACCTTGGAACTCCTCCTGTGAATTCACTTACTTCTCTCCATCCTTTCTGGTGTTCAGAACCAGACACATTGTTCCAAATGGTGTCTCAACCGGACAAAGGAAAGTTAATTAATTACTATTTAGTTTGCTCTTTCTTGGTAGCAAAGCAAACTGTTGAATGAGAATCCAAGGAATCTATTGTTTTCTTCCTTAAATTATTGTTTGTTGTTAATATCAGAATATCTAAATATATGTTTACTTGAAAATAAATCCACTGATTTTGATGAAACTTCAATTTAGGAGTGGACTGTAAATCAATTTCTCAAAGTAAAATATGAACAAAGTAAAGGTCAAATTTGAATGCAGACCGTACAAAGACTGTATCTTTTGGTTCATTAAATAAATATATCAAAAATCACAGCTCTGAGAGAACAGGTAAATTGATCAATTTCAGAAAAGAATGAAGTAAAAGCTACTGTACAACACGTGTTAGAAATGTACATGCAGTATTTCCCAATTCTCATTGAAAATGGAACTCTGAAAATTTCACCAATTAACAATATAGTCTTTAGTTTTATATCTTTATTATCTTTACAGGCTATTTTGCCCAACAAATTATTTTCACAATTTTTAAACAATGATTTGCAAGTGGCAAGGACAGACAAATACTCATAACTACTGTATTCCACCACTTTAACAAAGTATCATTACCACAAAGCAACCACTTTAATAGTCATTAGGATTTAAAGCCTTAAACTTAACGCAAGCTTCCAAGCAATCCATATGATGCTAGAGACCCAGGCAAATACCCCAATAAGAAAACGTACCAACAATTGGGCGCACTACATTTTTACAGTCAAAGCGCTACACGAAACACCCTGGCCAAGAGTTAGAATTCTGTAAGGCTCGAATAACACGCAGCATGGGAGGGGCCCAAATTCTCTATTATGGGGTGGGGATTCCCCATCGTAAACAGGGATTTCCTCAGCACGTGTGCAGGAATTCCCTGAATCACTGAGAGAGAACAAGGTAGCCATTTATAGAGGTCAATTACGTGCATGCAAAGAACATGGAACACGTCCTGGGGTTTTCCCACTTGCTAATTCTATGACTCCACAATATTTAAACATTTTCGGTTCGGCACTCATTTATTGAAGAACATGCCTTTTAAGATTACTTACCAGTTTCAGACCGTAATTGTCTGAAAACATGTCAACTTTACGGAAAGGGGCGACTGATTTTACTGAACATAGCAAAATGAACATTAGCACAATTATTCAACATTTGGTATAAAATAGGGGCAGCCTGGAAAGAAGTTCATTTTTCAGGACAGAGGCATCATTTCCAGGGCTGCCTCTGAGCATATTTACTCAGCAGTCATTCTGAATTAATTCAGCAGGGCTTACTCCATCATAATCATCTTTATCACCACAGCCTTTATAGAACAAGGAGGACTATCAAGAACAGCTTGATTTTTAACTGGCAGTTTGTGCATTCAGTGTCAGATGGGGCACCATATCCCAGGGAAACAGAGAAATCTTGTGAGCTTTTTTTTTTTTACATTTAGCTAAAAATACCAACATCTGGGAAGTCATGCCCCTTTTCTCATTCCATCCTAAGAGCCAGACCCGTTTCTCTAAAAACGCGATTAATAAAACAAGCAATAGGGGTTGGGTTTTTGTTTTGTTTTTTTGTTTACCTTTGGAACTCTTCGCTTCCTTCTCTGAGGCCTTTTGTTTTCAGTTAGCACCTAAAGAAAGACATCAAATGGCAAAATAAACCCGGGTGAATAAGCCAGTCAAACAAACAAAACCCAGTTTTCCCCCTTTCTCTGAAGTCTTCACGGGCACACCACCAGGCAGAAGACTTCTCCCTAGACTTAAAAGGGGACCGAGCAAGTCAGCCGCACCACCACGGGGAAAAGAGGGTTAACCAGGAAAGAGGTGGTGGGGAAATAAACAAACCACCTTTCCCCCAGCTCAAAAGTCGGGCTGAGGAAGGCTCGGCATTCTTCACAGCGAAAGCCACAGGGTAGCCATCTTGCTTCCTTCTGCAGAAAAGCCCTGTGCGGAGTGTGCACTTCTTCAGCGCGCTTTGGCAAAATTATGCTCATGGTGCTTCACAGCCACAGCCGCTCCGAGAGCGCAGCAAAACCTGCCTGCCAACGCTAGGGACGTGCTAGGCATGCTTCGCGATTATTATTACGCACACACGCGCGCGCGCGCACACAGACGCACACATGCACACGGATAAGAAAAAAGGGAGCGGGGGTGGGGGAAAGGACCTCCAGAAAAGGCCGAGCCAATGACAAAGCGAGGCACAAGCCGTTGTCCAAAGCGCTCGCTCGGCTCCCCAAACAAAGGGGCTCCTATGTGGGCTTTGCGCGCAACCAGGACGACGGGCGGGCGCAAAAGCCATGAACTCCCCTCGCCCGCGGATCCCACCGGAGGCAGAGGTGGGGGGGGGAGTGTGGGTGGAAAGAGACGGGGCTCCGAGGCGGAAGCGAAGTGTTATTGTTGCGTTTTATTTTATAAAAAAAGCAAAAAATGAAAAGTGTTGCGATGGACCAGAAGAAGCCCCGTCTTTGGCTGCACCGGCGCGAGGCGAAAGGCGCCCGGGGGCGATGCTTTGGCGAGAGGCTGGCACTCGCCCCCTCCTCCCCCGGCCGCGTTTTGCCTTTATAAGGCGAGGGCTGCACCGCCGTCCTGCTTCCGGCGCGGGTGAGGCGAGGACAGCACCGGGGGTTGCTTCTGGCCGGCCGGCAGCAGGCGCTTCCTCCGGGGCCGCGCCTCGAGGTTAACGAAGAGCGCGGCGCCCGGGGAGAGCAGGCGGCAGAGGCGGCCGTCTCTTGAGGGCTCAACAGGTTCCCAGCGGCCCCGGGTCTCGGCTGGGTTCTCTCGGGACACGTTTACCTGCAGCTACCTGGATACGGGTTGAATGGACGGACTCACTTTGCTGGGCTGCCTCTCCCCGAGAGGGAGGGAAGCACACCGCCTGGCTTGGCGTAACCGGCGAGGCTGAACTGCCGCGGGCTACTTTGTGACTCACTGTGTTGTCACACAGCCAGCCTCGACCGCGACCCAAGACGGGGTCGGCGATTTAGGCAGGGCTCGGGAAGAGCTCCAGAGAAGAGACCTCTTTGTTATCTGGTTGCTACGTTGTGGTTTTCGAATGATAATGCAGTACAACCTCATTTGCAACAATTCCCCGCCTACGACAAACTTGCCAAGAGATAAAAGTGAGGCTTGGAATAAAGACTTAATACCGAACATGGCATTTATTAGCCAAGCCCTAGAAAAGGGGGAACGGTCATCAGTTCAATTAACTTCCAAAATGTTTGTGATTTAAACAAAATGTCACATTAGATCACCTTTTGCCATTGTGTTCCCCTTCAACTAAGGCTGCTCTTTGCAATCCATTGCAACTGAATGTTACTAATAATCTTATCAAACACACACTCCCAAGGTCATAAGAGGCATTCACATACAATCACAAATCAGCTATTTACATTTTAGCCTAACGTGCTGGGCAGTCCAGACTAATCTGGTGGCTATTGTTTGAATGTTTTGTGCAAACCAACTGCATAAATATTTATAGTCTATTATCTAAAGTGGCACTGATAAATCATTTTAAGAATGCATTCTGTAAGACAACTTCCATAAGTGCAGGTCCCCGGATCTGTTCTTTTCAAACTCTGGTACCCTATTCTTATTAGACAAACATAAGCATATCAATCTTGGACTGTGTTTAATATAACACATAAAGCCATAGCTTACTGAATTAAGTACAATTGGCTCTATTCATATAGCACACTAAACTATAATCTGTGGTTTATGATACTATGATTGGGTTCATATTAACCACTGCTTTAAGTCACGGCAGACTCTGCCTAGTGTGCGATCCAAGCCTTAACAGTAGCGTAAATCAAGACCAGAGCAAACCCTTCAATTATGGTTTCCATCCCTGGTTTATTGCAAATTATCTTACCTGAACAATGGCTCTACGCATTATGCAAACCTCAATGGGAAGGTAAACATATGATTAAGCTCTCCTTTGGGATTCTAAATAAAGAAACTGAAAAAAGGAGTTGGCTGCAAAACAGAGTTGCTCTACTTTCCTTACCTCATTTTTTCAACTCTTGTACTCTTGCAGGAGATAAAACAGACATGGCAGTTGGGGTGGGAGGTGATTCAGCCCTCCAAGTGCTTGTAGAGTAGCACTACCTTCAATAACTACTACATGATTTTTAATGGCCAATTCCCATCCTCCCCAAAACCCCAATGCACAATCATGGCAAAGATTGCTAGTTAATGGCTGACACTGAAGGTGACTCAAGAACCATGACTAATGTATGGCTGTCATTCTGCTGGGCAGCACAGCCAAAGGTAAAACCTGCCAAGTATAACAGGTCAGATTAAGATACTTGTTATCAAGTCGAATGTGCCGAAACAGATAGCCGATACATACTTCAAAATAATATTTTTTGTTTATAGAAGTAGCTACAAACCAAGAATCAAATACTAATATTTATTCAGAAAGAATAAGGGTGTGTACTCTGGATCACATGTTGCAAGATTATCTTATTGTGGGCAGAGTGGACTAGGAGACATTTTAAATCAGCCTGCAGAAGCCTTGGCAATTTGTGACATCTGGTGAATTGTTTGAATATTTTTTATAAAGCAAAAAGGCACTTCATAAATTATGCTCTTCCTAAACCAAAAGCATTTGCATGTTGGCAAGAAGGATGTACACAGAAACATGAAACAAGTGCTGAACTACATTTTGCTGCAAATAAATATACATATGTCTCTCACACACACACACATTCACACATACGCGCACACACACATTGGTTATTAAGCTCATTAGTCCCCAATTACCAAAGTGACTTAACAGTTTACAATAAAAACACAGAACTGTAGTTAAATACTGACATATGAAAACCTTCTTTCAATTTTTTTAAAATATTTTTTTCATAAGGTAGTAAAGAGCCACTAGAAGGGAGAGCATTCACAGATCTGGAAGGCTACAGAGACAGCTCCTCAAATTAATTCAATAAATGTTGTTGTGTGTGTGTAAGTGACCTTGGCTAACCTGAACGTCTTCTCTGTGCGTTGCGGGGAGAGTCCAAGCAATGGGTTAACTCCTCGGTTGCCATGGGGACTGAATTAATTAATTAAACACGCCCTCTCTGCTCCACCAGCTGTGATGATCCAGTTTCAAACGAAGGTGTGTACATCCATCCAAGTCAAAATAAGAATCCAGAAACCAGCGACCCTGGACCAAGAAGCCAGGGCGGGTTTGGACTCTCCCTGCAACGCACAGAGAACACTGTTCAGGTAAGCCAACGTCACTTCTCCTGTGCGCTGCTAAGGAGAGTCCAAGCAATGGGATATACCCAAGCTTAAGTCTCATGGGCGGGAGAAGGCTGGTCCAGGGGAGCAGAAGTGGAGCAGACCCTCTGAAGGACCCGCCGCCCAAAAGCCGCCTCAGCCGAGGCAAACAAATCTAGTTTGTAATGCTTGACAAACAGTGAAGGAGTCGTCCAGGTGGCCGCCCTACAGATTTCCTCAATGGATGCCTGCATGGCCCAGGCTGCTGAAGTGGCTGCGCTACGGTGGAATGCGTCGTTATCCTACTGGGGACCGGCCTGGACTGGCCCTCATAGGCCCGGGTGATGCAGGCCTTCAGCCATGTGCTGACAGTTTGGGACGAGACCTTGCAACCCATGGAGGCCGGCTGAAAGGCAACAACCAGTGCCTCTTTTCAGAAAGAAGCCGTCCGGTGAATATAGATCCGTAGAGCCCTCTGGACATCCAACGTAAGCCAACGATGTTCCAATGGGTGACTCGGATTGGAACAAAAGTCTGGAAGGATCACCTCCTGGGCCCGATGAAACCAGGAATTCACTTTAGATAAAAAGGAGGGATCCAGGCGCAGGACGAACATATCCAGATGAAATTGGCAGAGGTTGTGGTGTACCAAGAGCGCGGCCAACTCTGAAACTCTCCTGGCCAAGGTAATGGCGACCAAAAAGGCTGTCTTTAAAGTCAAGAATCGGAGCGACACCGTCCTCAATTGCTCAAAGGGAGAAGATGTGAGAGCCTGCAGGACCAGCGAGAGATCCCAGGAAGAATATTTATGGACAACCTGGGGTCTCAAATTAGCGGCTCCTCTCAGAAACTCCTTGACAGCGGGATGGTAGTACAGGGGCTGTAGGTTGTTGAGTTGGAGAACCATCGACAAGGCCGCAACATGGAGCGTGTTAGGAACCAACTCCTTTTTAAACCCCGCCTGCAAGAAGTCCAAAATTTGTGGAATCGACACGGACAGCGGGTCCCGATGATACTGGGCACAAAATTGGCAATAAGCAGTCCAGGTCGCATTGTAGATGCGCTTGGTGGAGTCGCGATGGGAAGCCTGGATTATGGCGATTACCTCATCAGAGAATCTGTCATCCCGGAGAAGGGCCCCCTCAAGTGCCAGACGGTCAGACATAGCCATTGGGGGTATAGATGAAGAAGAGCTCCCTGGCTGAGGGAGATCCTGCTGTTGGGAAGTCTCCAAGGACGAGACACCGATAGTTCCACCAGGTCCGCAAACCAAAGTAGCAGCGGCCAATGGGGTGTGACCAGAAGTAGCTCTGCCCGCTCCTCAAGCATCTTCCAAACCGCCCTCGGAATGAGGGGAAGCGAAGGAAAGGCGTACAGGAGACCCGGTGGCCAGGGACAGCGTAGGGCATTGACCCCTTCCGCGCCCTGTGCTGGGAACCGGGAGAAGAACCTCATCAGTTGGGTGTTGTGTCACAAATAAATCCACCACCGGTCGACCAAACATTCTGGCCAGAGTCTCGAACAGGGCGGGGTCCAATCGCCACTCCGCTGGATCCATAGTGGAACGGCTTAGCCAGTCCGCTTGCACATTCAAGGTGCCCAAGATGTATTCCACCCGAAGGGATTTCACATGCAACTCTGCCCACAGGCAGATCCTCTCTGCTTCTTTCATGAGGCGCCTGGATCTCGTGCCTCCTTGGCGGTTGATGTGGGATCTGGTCACCACATTGTCCGTCAGGACCAAGACATGGGCGTCGCTCACCAGCTGCTCAAAATGTTGCAGAGCTAAGAACACTACCCGCAGCTCCAACAGGCTGATGTTGGTGTTGACCAAGTCCGATGGTTGCCAGCGTCCCTGGGTCACCTAGGAGTGGCCATGGGCACCCCACCTGAACAGACTGGCATCTGTGGTTAAAGTCACCTGGGCGGGCTCCTTGAAAAGACAGCCTTTCTGAGTGGCCGGGGACGACCACCAACGCAGTGAACGGCGGACCTCTTCCGGCACCCACACCAACGCGGCCGAATGGCTGGTCTTCACTCGCTGAAAACGAAAACTCCAAAGGAAGATTCAGCCCGAAAAGGCTGTCTGCGATAAAATGGAGCAGGGTTATGAACCTGGGGCAAGACCTTCCTTTTGTCCTTGTCTTCTACTAAAATGGAATCTAGGGATTAACAATAGCAATAGCACTTAGACTTATATACCGCTTCATAGTGCTTTACAGCCCTCTCTAAGCGGTTTACAGAGTTCAGCATATTGCCCCCAACAACCTGGGTCCTCATTTTACCGACCTCAGAGGATGGAAGGCTGAGTCAACCTTGAGCCGGTGAGATTTGAACAGCTGAACTAGCAGTCAGCTGAACTTGCAGTGCTGCTTTTAACCACTGCGCCACCTCAGCTCCTAACAATCATTTTGTTGTAAAGGGAGCAGCCGCCAGGCGCCATTTGGAGTGCATATCCGCTTGCCAGTGGTGAAGCCAAAGCAGGTGGCGAGACGTGACCCCAGCTGACATTGCCCGGGATGCAAATTTTGCAGAGTTTAATGTCGCATCCGTGGAAAATTCCGCAACTCCCAACAATTTATTCAAATCCTGCCTTAGGCGAGAGTCCTCCGGACGCAATCTAGATTGCATCTCCCTAAGCCACATAATAGAGGTTCTATTAAAGAACGTTGCAGCTGTAGCTGCCCTAACTGACCAGGCGGTCGCCTGCTGTGACTTACGCAGCATGCTTTCAATCTTACGGTCATCAGGCTAAAGGTCCTCCGACACATCTGAGGGAAATACAGTTGAGGACACCAGACTGGCAACAGGGGGTTCCACAGATGGAAGTTGTAACAGCTCCTCCACTTCTGGCCCAAAGCCGTAGAACTTGTATTCCATCGAAGTAGGACCAGGGGCAGCAGATGGATGATCCCAGGACCTCTTAATGGTGTCGACAAACAGCTGAGAAGATGGGATGACCTCAGATTCCCGCTCAGGTTCTGAGAACAATCCCACAGCTGGATCAATACCCACCGGGGGGGTCCGATGGCTGTAAATTTAGCCTTGTGTAGAAGTGTTTTAAACAGAGCTAGTTTAAAGAGGCCTGTAAAGACCAGCTAGTCAGGAGTCAGACCCTTATCATCTGACAAGTCTTCATTGATGATGATGCCCTCACCTCTAAGAGAAGCGCCACTTACTCCAGAAGAGTGATGTGAATAAGCATCACCAATATTGGACCAAACTTCCTGTAACTGAGCCGGATTGGCCTGGCAAGGCTGCCTCTGCTGAACGCCTACAGCAATCCCTTGGGAGTAGGCATTGACAATCCTATCCTGCACATCCGCTGGGAGGCGTTGCCAGCTATCCTCTTCAGGACGGAGTCCCGCTGCAGTAGGGGTGAATGTCACTGAGGGGGCCACTCGAGTGGTAGGAGGCCCTGGAGCCAAACCACCCTGCTCCCCAGACAATTGGGGTTCCCCTTGCACCATGCCTTGTAAGGCGATGGGCCTATTGGATGACCAATCCCATGCCATTCCTGCATCCACAGCCTGAGATAACAAGGGGGTCTGAGGAGCCACTTGAGGAAGAGAAGGCAAAGCTTGGGGAGACTGTAATAACAGAGAAGACAACTGTTGGGGTGCCTGCTGCTGGGGCACCTCTGCTTGCTTCTGGCCTTCACAAACTGCTTTTCTAAGGCACAGAGCCTCCTCTCCGCATCTTTTAAGGCTGCTGCAGATGCCTGCTTTTCAGTAGTTTTGGAGGTTTTTTCCTTAGCAGGCCTATCTTTAGAAGAAGTCTGGCTTTTGGCTGTGGCTTTTTTAGGGCGAGATCGAGAGGAGGATTCCTGTCCCTGAACAGATTTTCCAGACAAGGTGAGATCAAGGAAGTCCAGTATCAGCCACAAATATTCCAAGGACTACACCCCAAGACTTGGAGGAGTAATGCCCTGAGGCAGGGACTCCTATCAGAAACTGGGCGAGTATATCAGCAACGCTGTCTCCAGGTCCCTGGAGACAGCACTCACCCCAGGCAATCAGAAGGCAAAGCGGTAGGCGGCTGGAGCAAACAGGCACAATATCAGCAGCTTCCCAATCAAAAATGCCAACCAAAATGGCGGATGGCAGCTGCGCAGGAGAATTTTTCTCCCAAAATGGCCACCAGCACTAAAAGAAGCCAATAACTTGCAAGAATGCCAAACAAAATGGCCACCGGGAGGAACTCTGCCCAGCAACAAGCAGAACTCACAGGCAATGGACGAAATTGACTCCAATGTAATCCAAAATGGCCACTGCCAGCCACAGAGCCGAAGCAAGCCAAGACGATCCTTACCGCTCCGTTTAAAAGTGAAAATGCCGATCCTCTAAAGCAGTGGTTCTTAACCTGGGGTGCGTGCACCGCTGATGGTGCAAGAGAAATTTCAAAAAAAATTTAAAAAAATACAAACGAGGCGACCGTATTTACCATATTTTTCGGAGTATAAGATGCACCGGAGTATAAGACGCAGCTTAATTTTGGGGGAAGAAAATAGGGGGAAAATCTACCTACCAGGTATTCATCTGGCTAGCGTCCTTAGTCTGTTCAGCTTCAGCACATTATTTTATCCCCTGGTTAGGGCTGAAAAAAATATTCTTTGAAGGGAGTAGGAATGAAAACAAGCCTGCAAAGACTTAGGGCTGGTAAAAACTTTGAGGGAGTAGGAATAAAAAAATGCTGCAAGCCGGTTAGCACCTCGTTAGGGCTGAAAAGGCCTTTTTCAGAGGGAGTAGGAATAAAAACAAGCTTGCAAAGACTTAGGGCTGGAAAAAACTACTTGGGGGGAGTAGGAAGCCGGGAAGATCGTTAGCACCTTGTTAGGGCTGGGAAAAAAAGCTTCAAAAAAGCTACATTTGGAGTATAAGACACACTCAAATTTTCAGCCTCTTTTAGGGAGGAAAGGGGTGCGTCATATACTCCGAAAAATACGGTATAATACAATAATGTTATATAGTAATATATATTGTAAATAAACGCGGCATTTATTTATGCAATAAATGTTTTTTCTTAAATAAAAAATATACACACATTTTTTAAGGGGGTGCAAGAGCTTATTTCAAGGGGGTGCGGACCACTAAAAAGGTTAAGAACCGCTGCTCTAAACGTACAAGCCCTTTTTGCAAGAAAGCCAGGAAAAAAGGAGAGGATTTGCCTGTGCCTGCTGCCGCTTTGCTAGAGTGTAGCCCCTTGAGGCAGTGACTCCAGCTGCCTCAGCTGATAGGCTGTGGCAGTTCTAACCTGCACACACACACACTTGCAGCAAATTCAAACTTTTTAAAAGGAGAAGAGTCCAAGCAAGCGTTGCAAGGTATCAGAGCTCAGAAAAAACATGTCCCTCTTTGCACCAACTGAGTTTGAAACTGGATCATCACAGCCGGTATAGCAGAGAGGGTGTGTTTAATTAATTAATTAACTCAGTCCCCATGGCAACCGAGGAGTTAACCCATTGCTTGGACTCTCCTTAGCAACGCACAGGAGAAGGACTATATTAATTAACATTTTTGAATCAAGGTACTTCAAATGGGCTAACACAGAATCCATCCAAAATCCAGGATTCTTGTGGAATTTTGAAATTTGACACTTTATGAAACATTTTATGACATAAAAATTATCATTAAAACATTTTATACAAAATGTTATGAGACATTTCCTGTGGTCAGCTCCTGATGTTTGCTATATAGTTCAACATGGGCTATTTTCAAGGCAGATATCACTCTGAATATGTCCCTGAATTTTAATTTTTTTTTCCAGTTGTAGGAAGTTAGCACCCACCCCTCTCCTAGAAAAATGAAATATCCTAGGAAATATTAAAAAGGCAGAATATTATATAGAATATCACAGGAAATATGCTTTTAGGCAGAAAAAAGACTCACTTTTAGTAGTCCCCACCTTTGTCAATGTGCCATCAAGGAATGGCCCAGCTCACTCATCCTCCCCCCTTTGTTAATAGTCTGGACCAGTCTAGTCTACATAACAAAGATCTACCTTCTTCAGACAGAGCCATATTAGGAATTGCCCTTTCATTACACCATCACCCAGCAAGGCTCAGCCAAACTTGAACTCAAAAACACAACCTACAGAGTTGCCCCTGCATGATCCCACATGGGAGTCTGACAGCCAATCAGAGTGCATTTCTTGCACAGGAGCAGGAGGCCCCCGGGGCGGAGCCCAAGAGAGGGCATAAAACAAGGAACTCCCAACATCTCTGCCCTTATCTCTCCTTCAACATCCTCGAGGCATGTGATCCCCCTTTTCCCAGGACCTCAGACCATGTGGTCCTGCTGTCCTCCATGAAACCATCTTTCCAAGCAATCCCATGCTTCCAGTGTCTTTTTCCCCACTTGGACCCAAACCCAGAAGGATATTCCTTACAACACAGTGAAGGAAACATATTGGATGCATTGTCATTGTTCAAGATATTGAGAAATCTGGTAAGGAAATAACTCTGAAATAATGACCTGATGAGTCATAGGTTGTCTAATATTATCTAAATTCAATCTCATTTTACAAAATTATCCTGCAGACAGACATTCAAGAGAGGCCCAGACTTAACTAACATTGAATTTATCATCACCCAATTTCAGATTTCTTAATGATTTCCCAATTTTACGTAAGCACAATAAGCTCCAGGAGACAGAATTGAGCCTTCAGGGATAACATTTTGAAGAACTGTCCCAGAATGACATCATTGGAAGTCTACCTTAAATTTCAAAACAGCACCTCCTATTCCCAAATCTCTCTGATGATCCACAAAGAATCTACTATTGCTGGCATCAAAAATTGCTGATTCAGATTTACAACCTGAAATGTTATAAATTGCTTGACTGATTTAGGATTTTTGCCTCACCCCTCAAAAGAAAAAGTTTTTTGTAAAAAAAAAAAGGAAAAGAAAAGAAAAGAAAAAAGGCATAATATAGTATGTGTTTGTTTGTTTTTGCTGTGACAAAATTGAAAATATATGCAATCCAATCTTATGCATAGTTTCTTAATCATCAGGTCTTTCTTTCGTGGAATTTGTTTTCAACCGTGTAAAGCAGTGCTCCCCAACCAGTGTGCTACGGCACACTGGTGTGCCGCGAGGCCATGCCAAGTGTCCCGCGGCAAAAGCTCGCATCATATCCAGAACGGCCTGCCGCCCACCGAATGCTAGATTTTGCCCAGCAACGTTTTGTTGTATTCGATGTGCGGCCGCGGCCCTACAGCTCTGAGTCTGAGAAGTTCTATCCCCCCCCTTCCCCTGTTCACGATTGTCCTGATCACAAGTCTACAGGGCGTGGACAGAGCAGTGTTCATTATTAGGTATTACCTATCTGTCGTTTTCTGCACTGTGTTCTAATTTTTAAGTTCGCGTAGTTAAACTTAGAAAATCGGTATATGAATTATATTTATTTTGTACGGCTTCAAATATGGACAAGTTTTTGCGAAAAGAGCGCCCAAGTTCACCGACAATTGATGATGAAACCAGCACGAGCGATATTGCAAAAAAACAGAAGATTACAAAAAGGCAGTACAACGAAGAATATATTCGATATGGATTTTCGTGGTGTGGTGAAGAAACGGCTCCAAAACCAGAATGCGTAATTTGCAGGGAAAAGCTGTCTAACGAGGCAATGGTTCCAAGTAAACTGATTCGCCATCTAAAATTGAAACATCCTAGTTGCGCCAACAAGAACATACAATATTTTCAACGGCTTTTGAGTCAAAATGCTAAACAGATACAATTTATGAAGTCATCAGTCACAGTTTCTGACAAAGCGTTAGAAGCTAGTTTTTCTATTGCAAATTTAATTGCACGTCAGAAAAAAGCACATACAATTGGCAAAACCCTCATTAAACCAGCATGCATGGAAATCATTCGAATAATGTTTGGACCTGGTGCAGTTAAGGAAGTAGAAAATGTTCCGTTGTCAGGTAATACTGTAAAAAGACGTATTGACGATATGTCTAGCGATATTCTGAAAACAGTAATTACCAAATTAAAAGCAGCTGGAAATTTTTCACTCCAAATTGATGAAACAACTGATATTAAGAACCAAGCACAACTAATTTGTATTGTCCGTTTCATTGATGAGGGCGCTATAAAAGAGCATTATTTATTTTGCAAAGTGCTTCCAGAGCGGACTACCGGTGAGGCAATTTCTCATGCTACAAATGATTTCTTCGATACTTATGACATTAAATGGAGTAATTGCATAAGTGTTTGTACGGATGGCGCCGCCGCAATGATGGGCAATAAAAAAGGTTTTGTCTCATGTGTAAAACAACAAAATGCGGAAATACAAATTACCCATTGCTGCATACATCGAGAAGTGTTGATGGCGAAAAACTTGCCAGATGAACTATTGCAAATGATGAATGAATGCGTGAAAATCATAAACATCATTAAAACAAGGGCCCTGAATACGCAAATTTTTGAAATACTCTGCGAAGAAATGGGATCAGAATATCAGTCATTATTGTTTTACACTGAAATACGTTGGCTATCCCGAGGAAAAGTTCTGGCAAGATTATTTGAGCTTCGCAACGAGGTGAGCTATTTTTTATTGAAGCAAAACATGTTCGAACTACACCAGCTCCTCGAGGATGATCACTGGATTACAAAACTAGCATACATGGCTGACATATTCGAGCACCTGAATGAACTCAATAAAAGGATGCAAGGTCGGAATGAAAATGTATTAACGTGCTCTGACAAATTAAATGGATTAAAAGAGAAACTGGAACTTTGGAGTTAGGACGTGGATCACTAGAAATGTACAAAAGAACAAACCAGATTAAAATTGAAAATAATAAGCAGTTCATAATAAATTTAGCTCAATGACATTTAACATTGCTCTTAGAGAAGTTTGATCATTACTTTCATACAATCAATACGGAGCAATACGATTGGGTTCGAAATCCTTTTGCAACGATTGCCAAAAATTCTACCGAAGTACTTTCCCTTCAGATTCGAGAGGAATTTCTTGAATTGAGAAATGACGGGTCATTAAAAATAAAATTCGCTCAAGTTCCGTTGGATGTGTTCTGGATTGGGATTGAGGAAGAATATCCCCATATCTCCAAGAAGGCTGTCGAAATTCTGTTACCATTTGCAACCACGTATATATGTGAACAAAGTTTTTCAGCGTTAGTCCAAATAAAAAATGACAAGCGGTCATGCTTGAAGGGCATCGATCAAGAACTTCGGGTTGCTCTGTCCAGTATTAAACCGAACATCAAATCTCTGTGTTCATTAAAACAAGCGCAGGTGTCGCATTAGTTATAAGTTGTTAAAGAACAGTTAGAATATAGAGTTATGAATTGATGGATATGTTACAAGTATCTACCTAATTATCAAATAAAATAATAAATCAAGTAATTCTGTTATGCCCAGTTTGACATTCCTATACTATTATACTCTTCAAAACGATATTTTGAAGATTATATTTGTTTTTTATCCAATTTTTATATGTGGTGTGCCGTGGAATTTTGGGAGAGGCTATGGTGTGCCGAGGGTGACAAAAGGTTGGGGAGCACTGGTGTAAAGGATTACAGCTTTTGGGGGAAAGTCAATACTATTGATGGAATTTCATCTGACAGTCAACAAAACCAGGATGATTTTCTCCAAAGCCTTCAAATGCAGGTGGAGCCAATTTAGGAGACCGAAATATTTGGGGATGGAGAGAGAAGGGTAAAGGGTCATACTAGATGACTCCAATTCTCACCCTTGAATCAGCATGAAAAAAAAATCCTAGAAAAACTTACACAGTAAAAAGCCATACTGAAGACAATGAAACTTATTTTCAAGTAAATGTGTCCGACTACACGGTTAATCTAATTTGACAAATCACACTGGAAGCCTTGAGGTTTTGACACACACTGTTCATTCAAGTGTTAAAGTATCAACTAATGTGCAAATTAGTGCAGTCAAAGGCAGCCCAAACCTTTCTGCACAGAAGTTTCAGGCTGTCCCAGGTTGCAGTGGGAGTGTGACTTTCAAGGTTTTTTAAAAATGTATTTATAATTTCTAAGAACGGCTTCAGTCTACAAATTATCTAAGCCAAAAGAACTCATAATCTTCCGGTTTCTAGCCTGATGTCTTATTAAATAATTTATTTATTTATTTATTTGTTCCCACTTCTGTGCCGCCCAACTCCCGAAGGACTCTGGGCGACTTACAGCAAGCACTTACATCAAGCACTTTAACCACTATACCAAACCCTAACCCCAGAGTCATATGAAAATTAAATATTAACAATTTCATAACAACATGTGGCATATTCCCGACAACAGGGATCCAGAGGCAAGTATTTTTATCCTGAATGGGCCTTTTCAGTTTATTTCAATGGCCTTAAGAGCCAAGCACGGGTAATAATTTTACCAACAGAATTAGACTGAATAAAGTGCATTCCTGATGCAATTAAAAGAAACGGAAACAGTATTAAACAGTACTGTATATTCAAGTTGCAAAATTCTTTTCTCCCTATCAAAATGCCCAAGGAAATGAATCTTGAAACAAAACACCAGAAAAAAGTTAAAAGAATAGGAGGCTGTTTACTGGAAGAAAAAGAAATAGTGTATGAAGAAAAGGTTGAAGCAGCAAAACCTCACTCTACAATGAGATCAAGAGAAATCAAAGAAACCTGGGAAAAAACAGGCAGAAATGCTAAAATTCCTTTTCTTGAACAGGATCCTGTTGGAATCACCTTAATTCCTTGTTTTAATTGCTTCCCATTTTAAACTCCCATCATTCTTTTTTAGTGACTTGGGTAGAAATTTGTTAAATAGTCAAAACCAAATAAGCAATAACCCTTAGACTAATATACTGCTTCACAGTGCTTTACAACCCTCCGTAAGCAGTTTAGTCAGCATATTGCTCCCAACAATCTGGGTCTTCATTTTACTGACCTCAGAAGGATGGAAGGCTGAGTCAGCCTTGAGCCAGTCAGGATCAAACTCCTGGCAACGGAATGCAGAGTTAGCCTGCAATACTGCATTCTAATCACCGCGCCACCATAGCTAATATAAGAACAGATAATACATGTAGTTGCGAATGTTTTATGGCAGTATTTCTCAACCTAAACAAGTTTAAATGGGTGGACTTCAATTCCCAGAATTCCCTACCTAGTGCTACTCAAGGAATTCTGGGAGTTGTAGTGCAACCATCTGAAAAACTTGCCGAAGAGCCCTAGTTTATGGATCCCATCTATGGTTTGTTTTTGATCTTTGAAGCTGACCTTTGGAACTAAGATTCTTCTCTGTTATCCCTCAGAGATCTTGGAGAGGTCCAACGAGCATTAGGAAAAAGGAACCATTTGAACAGCTAAACATTTCTCCTTACCTCACCCACATCACTTCTGGATAGTTTCAATGTGATGGCATATCAGTTCAATATACCAAGCTTAGATCAGCATTAGTCAAGCAATGAACACCTCTCAGTTGTTCCACACCTGACCAAGCTAACAATCCACTCACTCAGCTTTCCTCTGCAGCTTGAAATATTCCCAGAAGGAGCAGATTTGGTGACTACTTAGAGAAGAATCTACCAGCTTGGTGTAGTGGTTAAGGTGTTGGCTTACAAAACCAGGAGACTGGGAGTTCTAGTCCCACCTTAGGCATGAAACACCAGCCTGGTGACTTTGGCCCAGTCCCTCTCTCTCAGCCCAACTCCACTCACAAGATTGTAGTTGTTGGGAAAACAGAAGGAGGAAGCAGTATTAGGCATGTTTGCCACCTTGAGTTGTAAAAAAAAGTCAGGATAAAAATATTAAAAAATAAATAAATCCCAGAGCTGAAGACTAGAATGGAAAATCAAAATACCATCCCAGGAGAAGACAGTGTCAGGTTCTTCCATAATGCTGCTATAAAAACTACATGGGTACATCCATGTGGTCAACAGAAATTGGAGGCAAACTGAGAATCTCCATTTCTGAATCCAAACTAAAATTTGATTTCAGACTGTAGCTAAGCTACTCTTCACTGTGACCTGACTCTGATCTAGATACAGACAATACAGTGTACAAAGAACAATACAGCTTAGAAGGATGTGCTCAGGCTCGTTTTTACATGAAGGGTTCTAAAACATTCATCAAGGCCTCCAAATGGACAACCCTCAATCGTATTCCTCAGAGATACGGCAATTGAGAATGGAATGACCCAGGTCTACCATGCACCAAGGTCATTGGGAAAGACAGAGTCCTAGTCTGCATTACCTGCAACCTCATTTACTATTGAGTTATTGTGCTTTCTGAGCAACTGATGTGTACTGATTAGTTGGGTAATAGCAATAGCACTTAGACTTATATAGTGCTTTACAGCCCTCTCTAAGCGGTTTACAGAGTCAGCATATTGCCCCCAACAATTTGGGTCCTCATTTTACCCACCTCGGAAGGATGGAAGGCTGAGTCAACCTTGAGCCTGGTGAGATATGAATTGCCAAATTGCAGGCAGCCGGCAGTCAACAGAAGTAGCCTGCAGTACTGCACTCTAACCATTGCGCCACCGAGGTTCATAATTGAGCCGAGATGGTGCAGTGGTTAAATGCAGCACTGCAGGCTACTGCTAGTTCAGCAGTTCAGCTGTTCAAATCTCACCGGCTCAAGGTTGACTCAGCCTTCCATCCTTCTGAGGTGGGTAAAATGAGGACCCAGATTGTTGGGGGCAATATGCTGAACTCTGTAAACCGCTTAGAGAGGGCTGTAAAGCACTATGAAGCGGTATATAAGTGTAAGTGCTATTGCTATAATGAAACATCTTCAAGCAAACAGCCAAGCTCAAATAATAACAAGGACTTTTAGTTCAATCCCGAGCGACAGATGTTCTACTGCAACCTCCTTTACATGCAAAGTTTGAATATGTCCTTTTGAGGTCAATTCAAGGCACTTTACAAGGCAAAATGTAAGCAATACTATAAAATGGGGAAATAAAAAGACAACTCAGAAGTTTGAAAATAAATGCAGCAGTCGACATTAAGAAATTAAAAATGGACGTCCATGACTTTTAGCATTATCAAATTTCATCCTCCAAGTAGATTATCTATTCTTCATAGAATAATACACTGCTAAGTTTTATTTTCACTTATAAGTACATTATTTTTTTCCACAAATATTAATCTTCCCAAGACATATTATTGACAAGATGGACAAGTAAGTAAACTCTGGAACAATCTTTCAAGGAAATCAAAGCACAGTGCTTTACTGCTAACAATGTTTCTACAAGATTTTTTAAAATAAAAAAAATAGCAAGATCAGCTCAATCTGATTTATAACAGAGCAGAATTTAGTCTGTGCTGTATCCTTAAAATTCATCTGATTCCCACTATGACTACAAAGCCAACAACAGCCCCACCTGACAGCCCCACCTCTAGCTTCTACTTATAATATTGTATCAACAATTCTCCCAAATCCAGAATCTGTTTACATCTCTGGCAATAGATAATTTCATACTGATTGATATAATGGAAGTATTATGCTAAACATCTTTACAATAAACTTGCAGATTGGGATGAATCAGAATATAGGTTTGCCAAAGAGCAGGTTGATTTCAGAGAAAGGCATCTGATTATATAGCTGATACTCTATTTTATAGCATCTAGTGGAAAAATATACTGCTTAAATGTGGATCCACATTATATGCCACTTTCAATGAATTTAAGCTTGCATTTGATTTTATCTCTAGATGAAGGATGTGGTGCAAACTTAAAAAATCCACCGAGATTGACGTATGCGATTGTTGATGAGTAATCTGTATTAAAATTCTAGCTTAAAAGTTTGTAACAGTGTACAGGGACATTACACTAGAGAAATCTCTATGCAAAGATGATTGAGGTGGAACTGCATTATTTAATTTCTGTATTAGTTCTGTAGGGACTTGGTTAAACAGCTTCACATATCACCCTCCAGTACTAGCAAATAAACACACTGCAACACTTTTGTATGTTATTAATGCAATACTGTTGTCTTATACCCGTGATGGCGAACTTATGGCACGTATGCCACAGGTGGCACGCGGAGCCATATCGGAGGGCACGCGAGGCGTTGCCCTATGTAAGCTCCAGTGTGCATGAGCGCACTATCCAGCTGATTTTCGGCCTTGGGGAAGGCCGTTTCACCCCCAGAGGCTTCAGGGAAGCTTCCTAAAGCCCCGGAGTGCAAAAAACGACCCAACGGGCAAACCAGAAGTTCGGAAAAACACACTTCTGGTTTGCCGTTGGGTTGTTTTTCGCACTCCGGAGGGTTCAGGGAAGCTTCCTGAAGCCCTGTAGTGCGAAAAACAGCCCAACGGGCAAACCGGAAGTGCGTTTTTACAAACTTCCGGTTTGCCCGTTTTGCCGTTTTTCACCGTCCCAGGCATCTGTGTGGCCTTTGCGCATGCGCAGGGGGTGCGCATGCACAGGGGGCAGGGGGTGCGCATGCTTGGGAGGGAGGGAATGGGTGTGGGCATGTGCGCGCATGCTAGTGCGCGCACCCACCACCTTTTGGCACGCGAACCAAAAAAGGTTCGCCATCACTGTCTTATATATCCATTGGTTTAAAAGGAACTCTACGCATGTTGGCTGAATGCTTTCAAGATGAAACATTGGAGATGAATTATTCCAAAACTAGGATCCTTCTGTTTGCTTGGCAGCTCAAGGGACATCTGATAGAGCAAGTTAAAATCTTAAAATATTTGGTGATAGTATGTAAGATAATCTTTATTGTAATTTTTTACTGTGAGCACACTGGCACACATTAAAAATGAAATTCTGTTGCCTGTTCTCAAAAAAGCAGTCCTGTGGTAAGTGTTGGGCCCATTAATATTATACTGTCCAAATGCCCCCAAATCAGGTATACCCCCAAATCAGGTGATCTTGCTTTTATTCTGGAGAGGCACTATTTATACCAGCTGTCCTTAAAAAGTTTTCTTGGCATAGATTTAGTTGCAGTTTTTATCTGAGGGGTGTTTAGGATCATATATCATATCATGGATTGGGACCAGGTTATCTGAAGGACCGTCTCTTGCCGGTCACATCTACCCAACCCATCAGAGTGGGGGAGGCAGGGAATGTTGCGGGTCCCATCCCCGAGGGAGATTTACCTGGTGGGACCCAGAAAAAGGGCCTTCTCCGTGATGGCTCCCTCACTCTGGAACATCATTCCCCCAGAGATTAGAATGGCCCCCACTCTAATACTCTTCCGAAGGTGCTGAAGATTTGATTCTACCAGCGGGCCTGGGGAACCCAGAGCGGGATGGAGCTCATTAAATGGCTGGTGTGATCTGCTGTCGCCGGGGCAGGAGTGGGAGGTGATTTTGTTATATTGTACTATATTAATTTATTTGATTCTTTTTTATAGTTTTTATTGTTTTAAATGTAGTTTTATATTCTGTAAGCCGCCTTGAGTCGCCATAGGCGAATAGGCAGCAATATAAATTCAATAAATAAATAAAAATATAGCTGTTGTATCCCTCTCTTGAGAATACTAAAATTTTAGGCATTATTTTTCAAGTAGTGTGAAGTTTGCCCAAATATAATCCTTCACTTTGAGGCAACTAACATTACAGTGACCATTACCTGGCTGTGTATGTATGCTTTTATGTGGTTAATGTTCTTCCATGTGAGTCTGGGATCCTTAATCCCTGTGGATAATTTCAAATCAGTTGAAGATCATTAGTTCACCAAAACATAGAGTTACAGCTTCTCATGGGATATATTACTGTTAATGGGTTACAAAAGTTGGTGGATAATATAAACAAAATGTGAAGGATATAGAAAAGCAAGATCAAACTCTATAATAATGAAAACAATAAGAGGGGAAGGGGATGATTTATTGTGCCCCTATCCTAGTTAGGGAGTTTTCAGAGAATCAAGAAATATGGCAAAAGTAGATTAGGGCCATCTGATTCATGGTTTTAAGGATATTGTTACAAGGATGCAATGCATATTTCTTCCCACTCCTATGTGGAGAAGGGATAATTTAACGCTTGTTAGGTGTGTTAAATCTGTCAAAGGAATAACACACCCATTTTCTTTCATTTCCCACCAAAACTTTGCAGAAAATCATATCATACCATAATCTGGCATCATCAAAACTGGGCAATACAATTTTGGAAGCACAAACACAGCACAAACCATGATGAGCTGAAGTGGTGCAGTGGTTAAATGCAGCCATTGCAGGCTGACTGCTAGTTCAACAGTTCAGCTGTTCAAATCTCACTAGGCTCAAGGTTGACTCAGCCTTCCATCCTTCCGAGGTCGGTAAAATGAGGACCCAGATTGTTGGGGGCAATATGCTGAACTCTGTAAACCGCTTAGAGAGTGCTGTAAAGCACTATGAAGCGGTATATAAGAAAAGTGCTATAAGAAAAGTGCTATAAACCAACTGCCTCAGGGAGTATGGACTGAAGTAAAGCAATTTTGTCCTATTCTTGCGGTTTTAATCTTAATTAATGTTTTCTCTTTTGGTATTTTTCCCTGTCCAGTCCCCTAATTTAGCACCTAAATCACATACTCCTGAAGGTTACCTGAGAAACCAAAACATTGTCTTGGCTTATAACACAATATGTCTTAACAAGTATGTTCTAGCTCAGGGATGGGCAAACTATGGTTCCACCCCTGTTCTAGCTTGTTCACATTTGATAAAACATGTTGGCTAGGAAATTCTGGGAGTTGAAGTCCACAAATCAAGTTGCCAAGCCTGAGAAAGCACCAATCTAATGTGAGTGGGTATCCTATATACTTAATATCAGACACTTGGATGTGAGGCAACATAAAGTACCGTATTTTTCGGAGTATAAGACGCACCTTTTTCCTCCCTAAAAGTGGCTGAAAATTCAGGTGCGTCTTATACTTCGAATGTAGCTTTTTTTCCCAGCCCTAACTAGGTGCTAACAGATCTTCCCAGCTCTTACCTTGCAGACTTTTTCATTGTTACTCTCTCCAAAGAATGTTTTTCCAGCCCTAAGTCTTTGCAAGGTTTTTTTTTCATTGCTCTACTTGCTCCAAAGAAGTTGTTTTCTAGCCCTAACCAGGTGCTAACGATCTTCCCAGCTCTTACTGGCTTGCAGGCTCTTTCATGGTTATTCTCTCAGAAGGTTTTTTTAAGTGCTAACCAGGAGATAAAATAATGTGCTGCAGCTGCTCCGAATAAGTTTTTTTTAGCCCTAACCAGGTGCTAACGATCTTCCCAGCTCTTACTGGCTTGCAGGCTCTTTCATTGTTACTCTCTCAGAAGAAGGTTTTTTTAAGTCCTAACCAGGAGATAAAATAATGTGCTGAAGCTGACCAGACTAAGGACGCTAGCCAGATGAATACCTGGTAGGCAGATTGTTTTCCCCTATTTTCCTCCCCAAAAACTAAGGTGCGTCTTATACTCCGGTGCGTCTTATACTCCGAAAAATACGGTACATTTTCAGCACGATGAACTTGCCTGGACTTGATTCAGTTTTACTCTGCTGCATGAACTTTTGCATTTTATAATGTCTACAACCTTATCAGATTTTAACCAGTAATAAAATTAGCATTAATTCTACACCAAGTTTTAAAGCATCTGAAATTACAGAGAACTGAATGTTCACATATGTGGCTATTTTCAAATTCAAGTAAAAATGCATGATACTCTCAAATCCTGCATCTTAATACATCTTTACAAGTGTAATTTGACAATAGCTTGTTTATGACACTCAGGATATTAGGAAAGATGAGGGCAACCATTCACAAACTACTTCAAGGGACTGACATACAATTTAGGACACACAGCAAGAGTGAACCACAGAAAGTGTCCATGCTGCTCTTATTCTCAGATTGTTCAATCCTAAATTTGTATTATTTCATTCCCTTGGCTTCAATAAAAATTTTGCACCTCAAGAAAATAGGATGAGAGTGAGCAACTAGGCATACTGTTAGTGTGGACAAGATTTCTGGAAGATGCAGAATTTATAAATCTTTAAGGTGCATCCTAGATTTATATCAGCTCATAAAATTAGCTAGGAAAAAGAAGCAGTCTCTTTGAAAGAGGATAAGAATCAAAACCCCTTCTAAAATTAAAAAGATATGTAAGGAAGTTTTACTTGAATTCAATTTGTATTTTCATTAGGGACTGTAATAAGGCAACATATATCATTTGGACTCAAATCTCTTTCACATTTTGAACACTGACCATATTTTTTTCTAGTTTGCCTGGTCAAATTGGCACCTTTGCAGTGACCCCTGATGTTCTTCAAGGATATATTGTGTTTTACAAAAACTCTGCTTTGCAATCCCAATCAGGAAGAATTATTGAAATTATAATTTTATGTAAGAAAATATAACAGGAGGTAGCAGCTACAGCACACATAAGATCTGGAGTCTTGTAAATCTATCCAGATTGATTGTTTGCTGAATTGGCTGTGGTGTAGCTGAACTGGCTCTGGTGAAATTGTATTTTGGTCTTATTATAGTGTATGATACAGTAACTGTATAAGAGTTGGTAGGAATCTTGTCCAACCCCCTGCTCAAGCAGGAGACCCTATACCAGTGACGGCTAACCTTTTCGGTACAGAGTGCCAAAACTGGAGTGCATGTGTGCACACGCGCATGTGCATGCACACACGATGGAGCGCTGGAACCCAGAAGAGAGCAGCTGGCCGGTGCGCATGCGTGCAACGGCCAGCTGCTCTTCTGGGTTCCGGCATGCGCACCGGGCAGCTACTCTCTTCCGGGTTCCGGCGCACACATGTGCTCCAGACCAGCTGGTCTTCACATGCGCGACAGAACCCGGAACAGCAGCTGATAACGGTGCACGTGCCCACAGAGAGGACTCTGCGTGCCACGTCTGGCACACGTGCCATAGATTCGCCATCATGGGCCTATACCATTCCTGACAAGTGGCTGTCCAGTCTTTTCTTAAAAGCCTCCAGTGATGGAACATACACAACTTTTGGAGACAAGCCATTCACGGATTAATTGTTCTCACTGTCAGGAAATTTCTCCTTAGTTCTAGGTTGGATCTCTCTTTGAAAAGTTTCCATCTGTTACTTCTTGTCGTGCCATCAGGTGCTTTGGAGAAAAGGTCAACCCCCTCTTCTGTGTGGCAGTCTCTCAACTACTAGAAGATTGCTATGAAGTCACCCCTTGTTCTTCTCTTCATTAAGACTGGACACACCCAGTTCGTGCAACAGTTAATTGTATGTTTTCCCCTAATCTTTGCTGCTCTTCTCTGCACTCTTTCTGGAATCTCAACATCGTTTTTTCCTTTCATCTTGACCAAAACTGGATAAAGTATTCCAGATGTGGTCTTACCAAAGTAGTATAAAGCAGTACTAACCCTTCACGTGCTCTTGATACTATCCCTATTTTATTTTTGCAGAGTTACTTATTTAAGAGGAGTGGTTATATAAATTATCTAAAGCAGGGCTGTCAAACTCCTGGCCTGCGGGCCAGATGCATCATGTGCTGTCCACGCCCAGTTTAGCAAAGGGGGGAAAGTCCCGATACGTCACGTGACACAGCCGTGACAACGTGAGTTTGACACCCCGGGTCTAAAGCAAATAAATATGTTGTTTTAAGGTGTACACCACTCTCAGTCATATGTTATGTGAGCGACAATGTAAATGGACTGAATGAACAAATTTTGGTTTATCGTAACATCAAATGCACCCATGTAAAGTGGTATAACACTCCCATTCATGAATGATCCTAGAGCTGATCCACACTTTACAGGAAAGATTATTCTTTTCCAACAACCATGACAATCACAGTGAATTCAATTTGACAGGCCCTAGCCTTGCATTATCACAAGTGTTCTTTGAATTCTGCCCAAGACACTAATAGCATCTACAATACTGAAGGAAACTCAAAATCGAATAAGTCTACTTTTCCTGTCAGCTAAATAGCCTATTCAAGTGCAAGGGGGGAAGAAATAGTTTCCTCAGGTGAGACATGAAAAGATTAATATCAACATAGGAGCATATTTTTCCACCAAAATACTTCAGATTGAATTTAAACGACATCGAAGTTCAGGGATGCTCCCAGTTTTTCAGGCTCCTAGATCTGCTGTAAAACTTCTTTTGATAAACAGGATTGACCCCCCCAGGGAACAGAAAAATTCAAGGTTTTGTTTGGCAAAGGTAAAATAAACTAGAAAAGGAAACTAAAACCAGCTTCCCTTCTAGCATTATTGTCTGGGCTAAATGCTTCCTGCTGGTCTGGCCAATTTGCTTATAGCTCCATCCTCTGGCTAAACTCAGAGGCAGCCTGGATCTCTGCTTGACATCTCTGAGAAGTCCCAGGCTTGCAATATGCCACAGAATCACATCTGATTCTCTCTTAAAGTAGCCCCGAAGCACATTACCGTATTTTTCGGAGTATAAGATGCACCTTAGTTTTTGGGGAAGAAAATGGGGGGGGGGAAAATCTGCCTACCAAGTATTCATCTGGATAACGTCCTTAGTCTGGTCAGCTTCAGCACATTATTTTATCCCCTAGTTAGGACTTAAAAAAACCTTCTTCGGAGAGAGTAACAATGAAAGAGCCTGCAAGCCAGTAAGAGCTGGGAAGATCATTAGCACCTGGTTAGGCTAGAAAAAAACTTTCGGAGCAAGTAGAGCAATGAAAAAAACCCTGCAAATACTTAGACTGGAAAAACCTTCTTTGGAGAGAGTAACAATGAAAGAGCCTGCAAGCCGGTAAGAACTGGGAAGATTGTTAGCAACTAGTTAGGGCTGGAAAAAAAGCTCTGAAAAAAGCTACATTCAGAGTATAAGACGCACTCAAATTTTCAGCCACTTTTAGGGAGGAAAAAGGTGCATCTTATACTCCGAAAAATACGGTAATTCCTTCTGTTTGAAGAGAGCTATTTTTACTGTGATAAACCACAAACAACATTACACTGCTCTATTTCAGGGGGGGAAAAGATGAGAAATTACATATATTTTCTCCTCTTTTCCGGATTATTAGTCTTTTATATATATTTCACTGTTTTGAGTTAGTTATAAAAGCAATGAAGATGCAATAAAAACCAAATAAATACATTTGTCCTGGTTACCAATTATATAATATTTTATTATTTTACTTTTTAAAAAAAAATTCTGGTGACTAAATTATCATGATGCCAGAGGACCAGGTTGTTAATTAACAGAAATAATCAAGCATAGAGCAATATTCAAAGGAGGGAAACATCTGCCTTTCCAGATGGCACTGATCTATCTCTGCGCATAGCCAATGGCGCAGTAAGCTGAAGTTGTAGTCCAGCAACATCTGGAAAGTTCTAGATTTCCCACCCTTGAATTGGTTGTACCGGTAACAATACAGTAGAAAGGCTGCATTTCGGGGTCAGGGGTGGGTTCCACTTACCTTCGCCACCAGTTCGCATCGTGATGTTTTGCGTGACATCAAAGTTGTCCCCTTGCACTTCCATGCATGCAGGAATGAGCCCGAAACGCAGCTGAGGAGCTCATCAGCTATGCTTCGGGCGAAGAAATAAAGGTCAGAATTCATCCACGGGCGGGCAGGAGGGCCCTTTTTCAAGCCGCGAAAGGGGAAAAATTTGCAAAAAAAAAAGATGGTGGCGGGCACGGAATGGCACCGACAGTGACATCACCAGTGGGTCGCTACTGGTTCGGGCGATCCGGTCCGAACCGGGAGGAACCCACCCCTGTTCTGGGTATCACAGAATATTTACACTAAGGCAAGGAGGGGGGGAGAAATACATACAAGTAGTTGTTTTAGTAACCCTTCGAAGATACAAAGGCACTGAAAAATGTGGTTTATAATTTATTCACACTTATGACCGTCATGATCCCTATGGACAGATGATCAAAATTTGGACACTTGGAATCTGGCATGTATTTATGACGGTTGCAGTGTCTTGGGGTCATGTGATCATCCTTTGCAACCTTCTGACAAACGAAGTCAATGGGGAAGCCAGATTCACTTAACAACCCTGTTGCAAACTTAACAACTGCAGTGATTCACTTGCAGCTATGACAAGAAAGGTCATAAAATGGAGGAAAACTCATTTAGCTGTCTTGAAGTCAACCCATTCCTGGATGCTAGCTCCACCCTACGAGAAGGAGCGTATCAGGTAAGACCAACACCCCTTCTACTTAATGCCTGCTCTGCAACAGAATTTACATGCAAAACTTTAGGTCAGGGGTGTCCAAACTTGGCCACGTGCTGGCTGGGGAATTCTGGGAGTTGGAAGTCCACATGCCTTCAAAGTGGTCAAGGTTGGACAGCCCTGCTTTGTTTGATTTTAGTGTACCTCATACAATTGGAAATCCAACCATTATTTCTCATTAAGGGCAAACAGATTTCAGACACAAAACCAAATTCCAGTAATTCAAGCAATATTGAAACAAATCTGCTTACCTCTGCAGGCTGCTTTGAGGATGAAATGGACAGTGGGGGCTTCTTCAGTTCTTCACATTTTCTCTTTTTACATATCCGGTGGCTAGTTTTGCGTTTCCTACAGCAGCTACACTCTTCACAGTTAGTTTTCCGCAGACAAGGTTCACAAACTCCACAACGCCGTCTTTTTTTCTTTTCCAGCACAGGTTGCAAAGAGGCAAGGCACCCACCAGTTGGAGATTCAAAAGATGAGGGCTCGGATGCCACCACTGTGTTGGTGTCACATTTCTTGGGGTCCTGGGGAGAGTTTGTGATTTTTCCATCTCTTCCCAGCTGTAACAAGGGATCTGATTGCCTTGAAATGGACTTGTTAGATGGCCCTGTCCTTGGCTCTTTCCCCTCTCCTGCACCCAAGGGCAACCTTGCATTAGGGGATTGTGAAAAACTTTCTTTAGACACTTCCCTGCTGACTGGGCTAGTAGTGTTTCTATCTAGATGAAAGGGTGCAGAGGCTGGATCTAAACTGAATGTTTCTGCAGCAATCCGTTCAAGGTCATCCAAGATGAAATTACTCAAAGTAATGCTAGAAATCTGTTCACAGACCGACTGTTCACTTGGTTGCTCACAGCTATAGTGGGGAGAAGAATCAAGTGTTTGGTTGCTTGGCACCAGCGTCAGGTCCTCTGGTATGGGGAGGTCCCCTACAAGATCTGGTTCTTTTAAGCAACCTTCTGATCCAGAGGCACACTGCAAATACTTCCCTTCTGCAAAAGGAGGCTCAGCATCTGGTTTGTTCAGGGGTTCCGGTAGCGCACACGGGTCATCCAGATGCAATTTTGAGATCAGTTCAGAGGTAATCAAAATGGCAGCATCGGATTCATGGGGATGTAGCACCATATCATGTCCAGTTTTGGAATGAGATTCCAGAGAGGTCTCTGGACTTTTATTAGGCAACGCCAGGTCTTGTTCTGAGGAAAGGCTCAACTTGGAAAAGGAATGTGAATAGAAATGTTCTGTGGGGACAGGAGGTAAATTCAGGTTACTCTTCGCATACGGTTCTACGGATGTCCCCAATTCATCTTCCTGTACCCTTAAAGTAGTGTCAAAGTCAAGGTGTAATTGGTGGAGAAGAGGCTCAGACAAAATTTCATTTGAGGTATTAGTAAACAAATCTTCCAGGGCCTGCTTACAGGAAACAAATTTTTCACATCTGTGTTCTTCTTCTAGTATTCCTGAATTACAAGTATCCGTCACACCATTATTAGAAACAGAAATTTTTGAGGGGTGTATTATCCCTCTCTTTTTGGCTTGATTATCATCTACAGAGGACCAGCCTGCTTCCTGAGAACATGGGGCCTTGTCTCCTTCGGGAGAAGGTAATTCACTATTCAAGTTTAAATCTCGTGCAAAAGCTCTTGTAGTCTGTTCAACTTCTTTCCTTTCTAGTGCAGAGGAAATTCCTGATCTGGCTTTCTGTCTTTTATTTGGGCCACTCTTCTTAGCTTTTGTGATTGTCGATGCTTGAAACAGCCTATGGGAAAACGGCTTCCTGCGGAGAGTCATGGAAAACCCACCATAGCTCAAAGGAGGCTGGTTGTGGAAGAGAACATTATCAGTTAATTCCAGGTTCATCCAAGATGTTCCAGAAAAGGCTTTGGTTACACTGCTCCGGAGAAATCGGCATGGCGAACTTAATGGAGGTTTACATCTTTGGGATTTTTTCTTGCCATCGTTCTGGTCTTCAATTAACTTTCTGCAGCTTGTAGGACACTCTTTCTTTGAGGACTCTTTCTTGGCATCTTTTATTCCTTGGCAAGGTTTCTTTTTAACAGGATTCTGTTTCTTTTTGTTTATCTCCTCTTTTTTAATTAATCGTGAAGATCTGGCATCCCGGGCCATTTCTCTCAAACTCTAGATGTGACACTGGAATTAAGAGTTCATGGAGTCTTGCAAATGTTCTTCATTTCAAGAGAAGCCTGCACATTTGTCAGGACATTCTGTGTGCAGTACAGAGCTGAAAGAGAAAGAAAGAACAATAAAGTATTGTGAAGAATTTTAGGTTTCACATAATAGCAATAGCACTTTACTTATATACCGCTTCATAGTGCTTTACAGCCCTCTCTAAGCGGTTTACAGAGTTCAGCATATTGCCCCCAACAATCTGGGTCCTCATTTTACCGACCTCAGAAGGATGGAAGGCTGAGTCAACCTTGAGCCTAGTGAGATTTGAACAACTGAACTGCTGAACTAGCAGTCAGCCTGCAGTCGCAGCATTTAACCACTGCACCACTCCAGCTCTTTATAAAAGCTTTAGAACATTCATGTCACTTTTTATCATCTCTGGAGCTTTAAACATCGAATTTGCAAGATGCATTAAAAGCTGCAGAGATTGAGAATTAAGTGGAAAAGTGATATAGCTAGCAGCTTGCCTAAGGCAGGGGGTGGGGGGTGGATGGAGCAAGACAGTCCTGTTCATAGTTCGATTTGTTTAGCTCTATGCTATGGAATAACATTAAAAGTGGCACATGTTTTTTGGCAGCAAAGTCTGGAGGAAGCTGGTTTTCTTTCATCTGAAGGTAGTGCTTTATTTTACTTTTTGAAGGCTTGTATTTCCCCCAAGTCTTAAGTATTGCTGGAGAACAAACAAAACAGAAGGTTGATCCACTGAGCACCAATATAAATGGAAAAGAAAAGCTTCCTCCCCCACTTTAAACTGACAAGCACAGAATAGTGACGCAAACAACATGAAGAGTTGCGACATCCCCTTTCTCTAAGATTTTCAAGCAGCCTTGGCAAGTTTCAGAGATAACAAATTGGAAGCCCCAAAATGTTTTGAAATAGGAAGCACCACTAACTTCTACGCCCAACAACTACACACCACATGCTTTGCTTAATGGCATACTCACTATTTATTTTCCCCTATTATGCCAAGAAGGCAACCCAGAACTTACAGAAATGGGTATCCAGAAGTAGCTCCTTGCTAAAGGAAATTTTCTATCTCTTCACTATCTGTCCCCCTCTTGGGCCTGGGACAATACACAGTTTATCTGTTAGTAAATATCCACCTCTGTTTAGTGACCGTTGGCTTCTTTAAAATGTTTATTTCCTTGCCGGGTGTGACCAGGACTGGCCCGAACCATTTAAACCCCTAAGGCAAAACATTTGGACTGTAGCTTTCACTATAATCAGAATTCTGCTTATCTCCATTTTCAACCTGGTTTGGCCAGCCTGTCGAAGCTGTTGCCCGGGGTGTGGCCGCTGTGCATGCTACAGCTACTAGGAGCCACAGGTGAGAGCTGAGTGACAGGTGGGGACCAAAGGTGAATGAGCTGCCCTAAAATGAGCTGCCATACAAGGACACGACATGCCCCTACACCAGAGGTGCTACCCCTCCCTGAACACCCCATACACCCCTGTATGTCAAGGTCCTCTAGGAACACGATGGACGAACATCATCTCCATTTTAAGAACTTGCAGAGCAGAATTTCATTCATTTGCCCAGGACACTGAGTCATGTGGATCAGATCTCTTGACTGGGACAGAGAATATTGGTTGGTTGCAACCTCATCTGACTTTCAGATAAAGATGTCTCTGTGCCTGACTTTGAAAATCCCTTCCTCAAGATACGTTTTTCTTGATGGTACAGCCACTAGTGGCTTTGAAGTGAAGGAGTGCAAAATAATGTGCTAATGAGAAAAAAAAATTCAGCAGCAGAGGGGCAAGAAAACTTATGGCCAGTTTAAAAAAAATATGGAAGTATTGGGAGCATACCTTGGATACCTTTACAAAATGGTTGCTGGAGATGGCATTGCCTGCTCACAAAATGGCCACCATTATGAATGCAATCAACCACAAATCATCAATTAATCCTAAAGCAAAATATTGAAAAATTGTTCTCCTTTAGCCTCATGGATGCTTTTTAATCCCACTTTTCTCTTTTTTTGAGCAATAAAGTATAGGGTGCAATCGCATCCCTCCTCCCCATTTTAGACTTCCTGTCATGTCTATGTGAGGTCCTGAGGAATTCTTGCAAATAAAGTTGCTGGTCTTTTGCTTTGCAGATATCTTGTGGACTTCAACTACCAGAATTCCTCAGCCAGCAAATCTGGCTGATGAATTCTGGGAGTTGAAGTCCACAAGTCTTAAAGTTGCCAAGGTTGCAGACCCCCCCCCCCCTGCTCTACCACACAATCTGCTAGAGAGAGGTTAGGTTCCCTGAGGATGGGCTCCAGTACAAGTCCGAAAACTCAGAAGGCTAAACATCTGGTCCTGACCCAAATTGGATCCTGCGATTTCATGTCTAGTAGCCCACAATGATCATCAAACTTCCAATTATTTTACATCTTTTACACATCTTTTAAAACTGGGAGACTGTGAGTTCTAGTCCTGCCTAAAGCAGGAAAATAAGAGGAGGAAAGAGTATTTGTTCACAACCCTGACCTATTTCTAAAAATAATAAAGGCAGAATAAAAAGTCTAAAATAAAAAATAAGTACTATCCAATTAATTCAGTGAGGCTTTCTCCCAAATATAACTCACGTCTGTCTGTCTCTGTCTGTCTATCTATCTAATTTCAATTTTACTCATTTGGAAATTATCTATCAAATTATTTCATGTTTTACACTTTTCAAGCAAAAAAGCTGAAAAATGTCTTTCATTTAAACTGTTTACAATATAAAAGCAAGTAGAAGAGGGACAACATAGAGGCAATGGAAAAGAAAACTGGGGATTAAAAGAAAACACCATTTTTTTTCCTTATAGGCCTTAAAAAATGCTTAAGGGGAAATGGTTTCTGCGTTGCCCTAAGGTACTTAGAAAAATTAAACAGAGCATGAATAGAAATAAAAATTGGATGCCAAAAGATATAGGCAACCCAAGAATGGGAAAGTTGATTCTGAGAACAAAATGAAGACATGATCGGTGTAACTATCACATTACTACTTCTATACTCATGATTTTTCTACTGGCCTGATCAATACCTGAACTGGGAACCACTTAGAGAACACTAAACAACATCCCTAAAAAAAGACAACAAACCTCTTTATCATTGTTCTCAAGAAATATGCATCCACATGCTCAAGGGACCACCAAGAATCAACTTGACTTGGGGATTTCGATTTAAAAAAAATAAAAATCTGGAAAGATTTCCTTCGTGCTCAGTCCAGCCAAGACAAGTTGTTTATATATTTCAACACCTTGATGAGGCCTCCACAAGTACTGTGTGGATTTCAAACTGGTGTTAACCTCTGCTGGAAAGCTTAAGTGTACATGAAGCCTAATAGATTGGACTACAGCCAATAAAACCATTTTTGAGGAATCCTTGGTGCTCTGAGCTTGGCTGGGAATCCTGGCAGGGCAAGCTATTGCATATAATAAACAGAGAGCAAAGCCCACCCACCCCACTACTCAGATAGTGGAATGACTGCAAACAAACAACAGGCTCAGAGAGCACCAGGAACTCCACAGTTCAACCCTAAGCTACATATATCTTCCATTAAAACCATTCTTTTCTGGGAAATATGACAAATGCACCAAACATATGACTCAAGACTTCAAGATTCAGGATGATACCCTCATGCTGCTTCCAAAGGGCTTTAGTTCAGTCTTCTGTGAAAAGTCACAGAATACCGCTCTTTTGCTTATTAATGCTTTTGGTGGAGAGAGATATTTATAACCAGAAGATGACTTTACCTGCATTTGTTCTAACATTCCATGCACAAGGCAGCACAGTTGCGCAATAAAAATGCTATCTACAAGCAGGCATATATTCTGTAAAGATTCTGAGGCGAGTTGCCTGTTGTCACTAAGTAAGTGGAAACACACAACACACAAAGGTATTTTCATAAGGGCATCGGTGTCTCAGCTACAACTTTCCGCTGATTCTTAAAGGAAGAGAGAGTCTCTAAAATGGTATTTTAAGTCATGCCGATTCTACCTTTTGTTTGCTTTTACAGTCTGGCAATTGCACATCAGCATTCTTAGAAATGACTGGCAGAATCTTTGACAAATGTCTGTTACAGGTAGTCCAGGACTTACAACCACAATTGAGCCCAACATTTCTATTGCTAAGCAAGGCAGTTGTTGAGTTTTGTCCCATTTTACTACCTTTTTTGGCCACAGCTGTTAAGCGCATCACGGTTGTTAAGTGAATCATGCAATTGTTAACCGAATCTGGCTTTCCCCCCATTGACTTTGCTTGTCAGAAGCCGGCTGGGAAGTTTACAAATGGTGATCACATGACCCCGGGGACAGTGGAACTGTCATCAATACATGCCAGGTGCCAAGTGGCCGAATTTTGATCAAGTGACCATGAGGATGCTGCAACAAGTCGCCAAGTATGAAAACCAGTCATCCGTCATTTTTTTCCAGTCCTGTTGTAATTTCAAACAGTCACTAAACAAATTGTTGTTATGAGTTGAGGAATACTTGTATTGGAACAATCCACCGCCCACGATGCTTTTGTTCCACAATACTTAAGAAAAACTTCACACATCTAGCCAAATGCCAGCACTAACGGTGCCCAATCCTGTATGAGTCCTACAGGATTGGGCAGCCTATAAGAACTTTTAATTTAATTTAATTTAATTAATTCAAATATGCAATCCGAAGGGTAATCTCCAGAAATGCTATCGGCCGTACAGCCAGATGACCCATTTCAACATTCAAGCAGCTGCACGTCAGAAGCATTCAAAATATTTATGGCATTACTAAATTACAAGTTATTCCGGATTGGACAGCCCTCATGTCATCCAGCCAACTGACGGCACATTGCATGCAGGAATGCTGGTATGCACATTTTCAACACGGGTGTAAATAACCCTTCATGTTAAAGGAGGAAACTTTTTTGTAATGCGCAAGAGGGAGCCATACGCTAGAGAGAACGGTGATCAACCGCTGTTCCTCTGCACATTTGCTTGAGTGCTCAAGGATACGTACATCTGTCACTCCTCTTGGGAATCTTTGCTGGCTGATGAAGATGCAGTTGTGGTAGAATAATCGTTGCAATTAATGAAACCCTTGGGCATCACAACAAGAAATGCACATTTTGAAAAGGCGAGACCCCCCTTCATTAGTCTCAAAAGCCAACTTTTGGACTTTGAAGTAGCTCTCCCCCCAACACTGCTGCTGAAGAAATCACGATGACACGCATCACCATGCCATGCACTCTATTTCTGCTGGATTCTTCAAAACCGATTCTCCCAAATCGATGGCTTGGAAGCTGCTTGCCCTCATGTTCAGAGACTCAATAGCGAGCCCTTTTCTTGGGCTTCAGAAAGTTCTCCACCCACTTCCTACCCCTTGCAGGAGTTTAGGGAAGCAGAATTACAGTAAAACCTTATGACTCGGCCACATGGTCTGCATTGGGGCAGAAGGAACAAGGGCCAAAGGGGTGGGAGTGGGGGCAGGTCTCGAGGGAGGCAAGTCCTTCCAAACCGCTGCCTAGAATGATGGTGAAGATATTCCTTCATCCAGGTAGAGTTTGTCTGGAAGTTGAGTCATGGCAACTGGGCTTCTTTTTATTTGGTGGTGGTGGTGGTGGGGTTTGAAGCATTGGTTTGAAGTAGCTTCTTCAGTCCCAGCAAGTGGGATCCTCCTAACCAACTTGTTCCAGACTGAAGAAGCTACTTGGAGAAGCAGCAAGACGTTTCAAGGGGGGGGGGGAGGCAAATGAAGTCCAGTTGCCTGTGTGACTCAACTTCCAAACTGCTGCCTACAATGAGCCCGCGGTTGAGCAACCGCAGAGAGAAAGAGAGATACAAGAAGCAAGTTATCAGCAATTGGGGGGGGAGGGGTGGCGGGGAGAGAAGACCAATCCAGGCCTCGATTCTCATTTGAAGCAGATGGCTCCCTGGAGGGGGGGGGGGGAGTCGCTTCTCCAGGATTTAGTAGCCCAAAGCGGCCGAGAGTCACGTCCTCGCCCGAGAGGGACTGAATAGCCAGTCAACAAGTTAAATTCCATTTTACTTCTTGACAATGCAAGAGATCAGCCACAATGGGGAGTGGAGGGGAAAAGCAACACTCCAGACCTTATTTCACGCTCTGCCTACCGTTCCTGTCCAAATGCCCCCTTATATTCATACCTCTTGTACTCATAATCATGCTTGTACTATTATATATATATATATATATATATATATATATATATATATATATATATATATATATATATATATATATATATATATATATATATATATATATATATATATATATATGACAAATTAAAATAATAAACACGCAGCAAAGCGATTTCACCCAAACCCCCCCACACCCTTCCTCCCCCCCCCCGCTCCCTTCTGTTTAAAGCAAAAGTTTAGAAGATGCTGTTTAACTACTTTTTTTTCCGCCTGCAAAATCGAAAGCTGAAGAAAATTAAAAAAAAAAAAAGAGGCGGCGGGGCTGCTTGCTGATCCGTCCTTTTAAATCGTTCTCTCTTTGTATGGAGATTTAAAACAACTTTGGCTGCCCGGCGGGTTTTTCCAAGACTGGCTTCGGTCGCTTTAAAGGGCAAATTTTGCAAGATTCTTGGATGCCTTTAAAAAAAAAAAACCAAAACCGAATATTTTACATTGGGCCGTAATTTTCCCAAGCGACGACAACGTCCCAATTATCCGCCTTCCTTTTCCCTCCCCGATCATCGGCCGAAAAGTTTTTGGCAGCGTGGGAGGTTAGGGCCAACTTTTTAAGTGCCTTCTCCGCTGCAGGAAAGGCGATCCGGTTTTGGGGGGGAAAGGGTCTCTTTTAACCACTCCAAACTCGCTAACAAGTTTCACGTGCGAAAAGGGCTTCGGCACCCCACCTCCTCCTCCCCGCAGGATCGGCTCCCCCGGGGCTCGATCCGCTGATACCTACCAGTTTTGCTGCCTTTTCAGGAAGAGACTAAGAGGCATGGCTTTGCAATCCGCCACCGCAGAAAAGCAAGGAAACTTCCATGGCTCATCCAGCCGACTTGTATTTTGCGGACAGGAGAGGAGGAGGGGTGGGGGAAAAGCCCTCCAAGGTAAAGAGAAACCCACCCACCCCCCGACCCCGAGCAAGGGGGAAATAAAACGTGCTCTCCCCGCAGAGTTCGCAACTTCCCCGGCCAGACCCGCTGGGAGGGAGGCTACTCCGCGCGGCGCTGCGCTCTCCGGCCGGCCGGAGCCCTGGAGCGGAAAGTAAAATGCGAGCTGGATCGTCACTTCGGAGCGGGATTGCTAACTTCTCCCAGTCCCGGGGAGGGGGGTCGGTCAGCAAGCCAAAGCATTATTCCGAAATGGACTAGAGGCGGATTTCGTCACTAAAAAGTCAGAGCCTCCCTTGTGACAGAATCGGGGATGTGTGTCAATGTCTGTAATATTTTCAGTCCTCAGACTTGCAGCCATCTGAGCTTGGATTTCTGCCTGTTAATGGAAACAGAAATCCTAAGGAAATAAGATTCATTTAATTTTGATTAAGAGTCTTTATTTTATTTATTTTAGTTAGTGTTCTTCTATGCCGCCCTACTCCCTGAGGACTCAGGGCGGCGTACAACATTTTAAGGAACAACTAAACAATAAAGCTTATTAAAAACAATTTTTAAAAAAGTTTTAAAAGACATACAAAGCCATACATACATGGGGGAAAAGTTGTCTCAAAATCACCCCACCTGCAGGAAGGGCCATGTCTTAATGGCTTTTCGGAAGGCCAGCAAGGTGGGGATAATTCGAATCTCTGGGGGAAGTTGGTTCCAGAGAACAGGGGCCCCTACAGAGAAGGCCCTCCCCCTAGGTCCCGCCAGCCGGCATTGTTTGGCTGATGGGACCTGGAGGAGACGCACTCTGTGGGACTAACCGGTGGAAGGGAAGTCAAGTCTGCTAGGTCTCTACCTTTTATTTATTTATTTATTTATTTATTTATTTATTTATTTATTTATTTATTTATTTATTTATTTATTTATTTGTCAAACATGTATAGTAGTAATTTGTATAAACATAAGTAAAAAGTAATGATAAAAGAGGACAATAGGACAGTAGGACAGTGACGGTAGGCACGCTGGTGTGCTTATGCACGCCCCTTACAGACCTCTTAGAAACGAGGAGAGGTCACAGTCTAAGGTTAAAGTTTTTGGGGTTTGGGGAAGAAACCACAGAGTCAGGTAGTGCATTCCAGGCATTGATCACTCTGTTGCTGAAGTCGTATTTTCTGCAGTCGAGTTTGGAGCGCTTTACATTTAGTTTGAATCTATTACGTGCTCGTGTATTGTTGCGGTTGAAGCTGAAGTAGTCATTAACAGGAAGGACATTTTGGTATATGATTTTATGAACTACATTTAGATCAGATCGGAGGCGACGTAGTTGTAAATTGTCTAATCCCAGTATTTCAAGTCTGGTGGAATAAGGTATTTTGTTGTGAGTGGAGGAGTGAAGGACTCTTCTTGTGAAATATTTCTGGACTCTCTCGATTGTATTTATGTCTGATATGCAGTGCGGGTTACGGACAGGTGAGCTGTATTCCAGAATTGGTCTAACAAATGTTTTGTATGCTCTGGTTAGTAATGTAATGTTGCCAGAGAAGAAGCTACGCAAGATTAGATTAACAACTCTTAGTGCCTTTTTGGCAATGTTGTTACAATGGGCTCTAGCACTTAGGTCGTTGGATATGAGTACTCCAAGGTCTTTGACAGAGTGAGGGTCATCTACAAGTTTGTTTCCTCCAAGTTTGTATTTTGTATTCTGATTTTTTTTGCCAATGTGTAAGACAGAGCATTTGTTGGTTGAGATTTGAAGTTGCCAGTTGTTTGACCATTCTGCTACATGGTCAAGGTCTTTTTGAAGGGTAGCAACATTGTCGGTGGTGTTAAATAGTTTAACATCATCAGCAAAGAGAACGCAGTTGCTTATAATATGATCACAAAGATTGTTTATGTAGAGTATGAAGAGTGTTGGTCCTAGAACACTGCCTTAAGGGACACCACTGTTGACAGGAGCAGGATTTGATATGGCACTTCCTATTTTGACCACTTGTTGTCTGTTAGACAGGAATGCAGTTATCCAATCATGTAGGGGTCCAGAAATGCCATAGGATTTTAGTTTCAGCACCCTGACCAATTCCAAGAAGCATTTGAATGGTCTATATAAATGGACATTTGGTACACTCTAGTATTCTTCATAAAAGAAACAGTTGACCCAGTGTAACTGAATAGTGTCTTAAACGGCAAAAACATAGATTTTAATAATTTAGAACAGTGTTTTTCAACCTTAGCCATTTTAAAAGTTCAACTCCCAGGATTCCCCAGACAGCACACTTTAAGTTAAATCTTACAATTGCTAAGGTTGGGAAACACTTATTTAGAATAAGATGCCATGATATGATGGACCAATGTGTTCAAGAAATTCCCCAAAAGGAGATGCTAAAACATGACTGAAAATAATCTCAACAAAGAAAAAAAATAGAATGTAGCAGCAGAAGCATTCTGACTACATAAACAAAACCTAATAAAGTTTTAAGGACACCCAACTTTAGATAGGATTGGACACATAGCAGGGTGACGGGAAATGGAACTAGTCCTATTTCCTCCTAGATGGGATCAGTTGCATTACAAGTAGATTTCTACCCAACCTTTTCACTGGGGCATATACTGCAGTCCCTTCTCCTCTTCCTCCTCCTCCTCCTTTTCTCCACAGTCCTGGAGGTAGGAAGAACTAAAACTGGTGAAGAAGATTCCGCTTATATATTAGGCCGATTTCTATTTTCTTTTAGATTTTTTTACCCTGCCTTTATTATTTCTATAAATAACTCCAAGCAGCGCTCATACCTAATATTCCTTCCTTCTCCTATTTTTCCGACAACAACCCTGCTAGGTGGGTTGGGCTGAGAGAAAGTGATTGGCCCAAAGTTACCCAGCTGAAGGCAGGGCTGGAACTCCATCTCCTGGTTTCTAGCCTGGTGCCTTAACCATTAGATCCAACTATGTTATTGGCTTTCCTGAAGCTTTCAACAATAGAATTGTTTCAGAGAGCCTATAGAGGTACTGTATATATTATTTTACTTTAAAAAAATTCGTATTATGGACTTTTAATGCACAGTGGTACTTTGGTATTCAACTACTTTGAAACTCATTGAATTTGATACTTGACACATTTTGATACGAAAATTTTGTTCCGGTACTCCTTTGTTTGGTACGCAATACACAAGCTAGAACTTGTTGGTACTGGCTCCCTTGTGACTTACAACATTATAGCAATAATAGCAATAGCACTTACTTATATACCGCTTCATAGTGCTTTACAGCCCTCTCTAAGCGGTTTATAGAGTTCAGCATATTGCCCCCAACAATCTGGGTCCTCATTTTACCCACCTCGAAAGGATGGAAGGCTGAGTCAACCTTGAGCCTGGTGAGATTTGAACAGCTGAACTGCTGAACTAGCAGTTCAGATTGCAGTGCTGCTTTTAACCACTGCGCCACCACAGGCTCCTTATTATTCCTTAGGGAAGGGGGATTTGTTTGATATTTATAATTTTTGGTACTAATTACACCTCCTGGAACCAATTAATGATAAGTACTGAGATACCACTGTAATTTGCTGCAATTTTACTATACTATTATTGGCATATATGGCTATTGTAAACTACAAGGTTAACAATAAATCACTGCTGACTCATTTATTCTGAAAAATGGATATTTAATTTAATGGATTAATGGATATGTATTAACTAAGAATTCTAAAGTAGAATAAAGAAGCAGGAATGAACTTTGACATGGGTACAAAATATGGTGACTATTCCCTCTAATGAATTTCACTCTGCAGGCCCTAATAATTCTAAGCCTCTGGAAGTCTCGCTAAACATTTATGTCAGTGCTTCTCAATCTTAGCAACTTTAAGGTGTGTGGACTTCAACTCCCAAAGTTCTGAGAGTTGAAGTCCACACATCTTTAATTTGCCAAGGTTGAGACACGCTGATTTTCATGACATCCTGGGGAATAAATGAAATGCCAGATAACTGGAGGGTACACGCAGCAGTGTCCACAAGAAGGTTCCAAATCAATAAGGTGGTTTCTTCCATTTTTTACCTTTCTCTTCAGATGCTAATGAACACTTACCCCTATTTTTAACAAATCTTAAGAGGGGAACTCTTAAGGCACAGATGGTCCATGTGACATCACTATTCCGCAAGCTGCACTGGTTGCCAGTTTACTTCCGGGTCCAACTCAAAGTATTGGTTATCACCTTTAATGCTCTTCATGGCATGGGTTCAGATTATCCGAGGATCTCTCTCACCCCAATGGGATTGGCCTGTCCCACCAACCCTGGCAAAAGCTACATACTGAAGACCCTGTCCATCAAGGAATTCTGGCTGGTGGGTCCAGGAGAAGAGCTTTTTTCTGCTGTGGCTCCTGCCCTCTGGAACATCATGCCCCACAAGATGAGATCAGTACCTACCCTTTGGCATCCCAAAAGGCCCTGAAGATCTGGCTCTGCCAACTGGCCTGTAGCCCCAGTGGGGGGGCGTGTCATTCTGGAAGTGCTTAGTAGACTGAGATAAGGAGAGCAAATTTGGTCTAGTGCCGTGATGGTGAACCTATGACACACGTGCCACAGGTGGCACACAGAGCCCTCTGCGGGCACGCCAGCTGTCGCCCCAACTCAGCTCCATCGCGCATGTGCGTGCACTTCCCTCCAGCTGGTCTTCGGGTCTCTGCCACTTCCCTCCAGCTGGTCTTCGGGTCTCTGCGCGGGGGGGTGGGGCGTATGCAGGGGACAGACACATGCATGCGTGGGAGATGGGGTGCATGCACAAGGGGCGCTCGCATTGCATTTTGGGGCCTCGTGCAGCGCCCCTGTGCCCCGTTTTGGCTTCCAAGTTGGTGGAGGTCTTCCAGACCCAAAATGGGGTGCAGGGGGACACGCGCGGCACCCCCGCGCCCCGTTTTGACTTCCAGGTTGGTGCAGGAGGCCTTCCAGGCCCAAAATGGGGTGCGGGGGGTGCGCGCGGTGCCCCATTTTGGCTTCAGGTTGGTGCAGAAGGCCTTCCAGGCCCAAAACACCCTCCTGCACCCCGTTTTGGGCCTGGAAGGCCTTCTGCACCAACCTGGAAGTAAAAAATGGGTGATGGGGGTGCATGCAGGGGGAGGCGGGGGGTTGTGTGTGCATGCACAGGGTGCACACGGGGGGTTTGCACGTGCATGTGCGGGGTTGGGGTGCGCGGGGGGGGCACAGCATTATGGGTGCGGGAGCACGGGTGCACTGTCGGGCGCACGCTTTTGGCACGGGATGACAAAATGGTTAGCCATCACTGGTCTAGTGCGCAGGAGTCTCCAACCTTGGCAACTTTAAGACTTGTGGACTTCAACTCCCAGAATTCCTCAGCCAGCTGCTGGCTGAGGAATTCTGGGAGTTGAAGTCCACAAGTCTTAAACTTGTCAAGGTTGGAGACCCCTGGGTTAAGGCACCAGGCTAGAAATATATTTTTAGCCTGGTGCCTTAACCTCTTAACTGAAGACTGAGTTCTGTTCCCACCTTAGGCACGAAAGCCATGTGGATGACCCTGGGCCAGCCATTCTGTTCAGAACCAACCCACCTCATAGTGTTGTTGTTGAGAGAGAATAGGAGGCAGAAGGTGTGTGGGATATGTTCACCGCATATAAGTTTAATAAACAAATGAATAAAGATTAATGTGATTTAGGAGCAATTTCTGTACATAAAAAGCATGTTCTTCTTGGTTCTATTGTTAAAGTACTAGGCTAGAAAACAGGAGGCTGTGAGTTCAAGTCCCACCTTAGCCATGAAAGCCAGCTGGGTGGCTTTGGGCCAGTCATTCTTTCTTAGCTCAATCCACCTTACAGGGTTGTTGTTACGCGGAAAACAAGAGAAGGAAGAAGAACATATACATGTTAGCTGACTAGAGTTATTTGTAAAAATATAATAAAGGTCAGATACAAATAAAAATATCAAATATCAAGAACTGAGTATTTGTCAACTATGAGGATGAATGGATGGATGGATGAAATCTATGCAATATTGCAGTCTCTGTGGAGTGGGTGGCATACAAATGCGACCAATAAATTAAATAAATAAATAAATAAATAAATTAGGTGGTTGTTACACTTTGTCAACCCTTGAATTAGCCTTTTTGTAACAATGAGACCAAAAGAACACTCACACATAAACGTGTGTGTGTGTGTGTGTGTGTGTGTGTGTGTGTGTGTACACATTTTTTGAATACTAGTCAACATTTCTGAGGGTTGTTTAAACCTCATTGCCTTCCCTTTCCCCACAACTTTAATTGTTATGCCTACCTACCCATTTTGAGGGTAATGCTTAAAGTTGTTGAATGTTTTTCCATTTTTTATTTTTAGCAAAAATTAAAAAAAAACCCTGAAAAACAAACCCAGTTGGATGATTGTGGGAGTGTTGCACATGATCCTCTTTACTCTGGTACAGGTCCAATCGGGAATTAGGCTTTTGCATAAAGATATGTTCACACAGACAATCATGGTTAAAGATAGTTGGATAAGTGGCTTTCTCAAGCACAGACATTCTCCGTATGGAAGTATGCATGGAGAATTCATTCTCACAAGGGCCCACCCGAGAGTAGCCCTCAAACCTATGGCTAAATAATGGGTGGCAGAACTCATTACGTCTCCCTCATCCTGGGCCTGAGTTTTTAAAGAGTTGTATAAGGAGGATACAATTCTGGGTAAACCCTACTTTGGTCAGTGTGGAAAAACTAATTTAATCAGAAAACCTGTATCTAAGCAAAATCTTCAACTAAGGCTACGGTCCTGTAGACACTTCTTGACATCCTTTGGATTTGCTTCCAACTATGCAGACTGCCCAACACAACAGCTTGCACTTAAAAAACAAACAAACTCAGATGCACTTTAGATCCTATCTGACAGCAATTCACTACTATACATTTACGCCCAACTTTCTTCTGTGCAAGTTTAAAAAAAGGATTGTTGCTTTAAGAGATCATTAATGAATTGATTCCTTCCAGCGGTGCCATCATTTTTAGACTCCCGTGAAAGCCTGATAAAACTTAGGCTGCTTCGCTGAATTGGAGACAGTTGGGTTTGTACAATTGCTAAAATGCCAATTGATCAACTGATATTTTAATTGCATTACCACTCAAATTCAGATACCTCAGAGTTTACTTTCATGAAAACAAAGCAGGCAAAACCTCAACATAGTTCCCATACAGCCATCATAGAAATAACATTTAAAAACAACAGTCATAGAACACATTTAGCAGTGCTAGTGGGGGGGGGGGCAACAGGTACACCTTCATTTTGGCAACTTTTTGAAAGCTGATGCCAATCTGACCACCAGGGGCAGACTTGTTTTGTAAGGGTTAAAATAGATGACCTTTATATCCCACTTATGTGCAAATTCTTGCATAGTGTGGCTTGCAAAGGTCATCAAGAAGCTCACTTGGAGTCCCATGTGTGCAAATAAAGATTTTATCTTGGCAATAGTCTCAAGCAGAGTCTGTATTTCTGGGCATTTGGAATACCATAAGAAGAAGCAAACATTCTCTTTATCTCAAAGATATGTGCAACCAGTTTCATCCAAGGTAACCCAGGATTCTCAAGGGGAAGCCTAGATTTTAGGTTATATATAGGCTATATATATATATGTTGCTATGCTGAAGCAGCTGATACAACTTGCTATAGCTAAACATCCAGTAGCCCAAGAATAAGGTGACCAGATTTTAATATTTGTAAAGCGGGACACCATTGATGGGGGGGGGTTTTCTAGGGGAGCAAGATGGGAGGGGTCCGTCTCTCTTATCCTGCAGCTTTGTGCACCCCCCCAAACACCCCCCCTTCATCGCAGCCAGGTGTGGGTTACTACTGGCGCAGGCTTACCTGTTCGTTGCCGCAGAGCCGAAGCAGAGCTGGTGGCGTTCGCGGCGCGGGGTTTCCCCCGGCCACTTTCCCCGGCTGCTGGGACGCCACCATTTCCATTATTTTGCCCTCTGCGCATGCGCAAAGCGTTCTGCTTGCACAGAGGGCAAAAGAACGCAAATGGCAGCATTCCGGCAGCCGGGGAAAGCGGGTAGGGGAAGCCCTGTGCCGCGAACGTTACCAGCTTCTTCGGCTCTGCGGCGACGAACAGGCAAGACTGCCACTGCCCCTCTCACTGCCTTCCCTCCCTGCCTGGCAGGAGGAGGCAGGCGAGGCAGGAGGCAGAGGGGTGTGCAGGGCAAATTCAAATTTAAAAAGCGGGACTTTTTTGAAACGCCGCGGGACGCGGGACAAATTATTAAAAAGCGGGACGTCTGGTCACCTTACCCAAGAAGGAAATAAAAACACGAGTCATCTGCAACACACATTGTAAGGGCTGTAGCAGCCATTATGTAGGAAACCTAGGCAGAAGACTAGCAGAGCACCAGGTAGTAGTCAGAAGATATAAATGCAAATTCCTTAATCTCAGAACACAAGGACAGACTCAACCAGTTAAAATAGGAAACTGTGAGGATCCTAGACCAAGCTAAATATAAAAAACTGGGGGGATTCCTAGAAGCTTCGCTATCATACAAATTAGCCACCATACAACCACATATAAACAAACCACATTTAGACATCATACAAGAGACCCCCCCCCAAAAAAAGCTAAGAAGGAAACAAAAAAAGCAGAACATATCTTCTCCAAACCATGTAAACAAGGATTAATACCAGACAAACAATCAAGCAGAAAACAATAGCCTAATCATGGAACTACCAAGGAGAAAACTACATTACAAAACACTAGGAGACCAAGCTACTGTAAAAAACAGGGAATGAACCTTACACCACTAGCAATGATGATGCTACTTACGGTAGTTGGGTAGTAAAACGTCTACAGGCAAGCCACCAAGCTCAGAGAACACCAAGGATGGCACCTGAGCTATATTCTCTTCTATTGGAAAAAACATCCTATGAATTGCTTGATGACATAAAGCTGTCCAAATCAGGTTCTTCCATGGCTGTTTTGCAATGAGTTGAAACACACTTTCCAATTTTCACCTAGAAATGCCTCCTGCTACCAACTTAGTAATTCTGTTATCTGCTGAGGAAGAACATTGGGTTGCATTAACAGCACTGGTATTCCAGACACTGCTATAGTTTATATCAGTGTTTCTCAACCCCGACAGCTTTCAAGTGTGAGAACTTCTACTCCCAGAATTCCTCAGCCAGAATGATGGGAAATTCTGGGAGTTGAAGTCCACACACTTTAAAGTGGCCACGGTTGAGAAACACTGGTATATGTCATGGATTATTCCTGTTTACTGGCATATTGACATTTTAAATATATAAAACCCCCACATATAGTATAGCATATTAATTTCTTTTTATCTGCTGAGTTGCTTTGTTCCACACATTTTTGCCAGCTGTTATGTGCAAGGGCCTTTATAATACACACCACCCAGCACTGGGCAATTTTCTTACTTCTGAGTTTTTCTAAAACATTTATATGTGACCTTACTACCTGTCGCTCCTGCTGGAAACTTACTAGCTATTGACTTAGCCAGAACATCAATGGGTTTCTATAGCCCAAAGGCTGTAGATAAGGGATCAAAACTGAACTAACTTACAAAGCATACACCTTCCAGACAACTCTTCCTGGATGACTGAGAATCTTCATCGACTTACAAAGCATGGATTTTGCTCCTGGAGGCCCCCAAAATTCGCATGAGGGTTTCTTCTGGTCTGACTGTTTCTACTGCTTTATCAAGGATGAAGTCATGCTGTCCCTGCACTTATCCAAATTTACATATTAATAAGTCTTTTTAATTCCATTACCTACAAATCAACACTCCATGATTGCTAGTGAAAAATCACAGATCTCTTAAAAGTAGTGTTCTGCAAAGGTATAAAATATGCATTGCACTTTTCTACTACTATTTGCAGTTTTTGTGCCTTTTCTATAAACTAAAAGGGGTTGTAAATTGTCTCTAGCACATGGCCAAAAGGAAACATATACTAAAGATGTTTTATTTATTTTTTCCTGCTCAAAGCTACCAGCAATCAAATACAATTGAAATGCCTGAAGCCATTTATATTAACAGTTTCCTACAGTTGCCAGCATCTGACAATCCGAAATGAGTTTAAGGATTGCTCAACTTTGATTCTAGGGAGCATCAGCAACATCCCAGACTCTAGCTTAGATTCAAGGTCTGCAATCGAGTCTCAAATTCTTATCTTTGTAGGAAGACAACACAATACAACACGGGGAACAGCCAGTAAACAGCTAAACCCCACAAAGTTTGACAGACACAAAGTGATAGACTCCACATACACACAAGGTGTGATAGATCCTGCCCCACTTGCAGAAGACTGGCTGACAGTTGTGGGGGGGCAGTTAGGGTGTTTTGCTGGTTACATCCAGGCAGCATTGCTGCTCTGCCACTGCCTCAGACTTCTGACACTGCTGGGCGTCTTGGTATAGTCGTGAATGGGGGGAAAAGGGCTGGGAGGATGTGAGATCGAGTCCTGCCTTAGGCTGGGGGACTGGGGGAGTCTGGGCCAGCCCCTCCCTCTCAGCCCTGCCCACCTTGTTGTTGCGTGGAAAATGGGAGGAGGACGGAGGAGGGTTAGGGATGTTGGGCACTTTGAGTTGCTATGAAGTAATAAGGGTAAAAGATTAAAAAAAGACTGGATAGCCATTTGTCTGAAATGGTCTAGGATCTCCTGTCTGAACAGGAGGTTGGATTAGATGACCTCCAAGGTCCCTTCCAACTCTATTCTAAGAGCCGAGGTGGCGCAGCGGTTAGAGGCAGGTACTGCAGGCCACTTTAGCTGACACTGATCCGCAGGTCAGCGGTTCAAATCTCACCGGTTCAAGGTTGACTCAGCCTTTCATCCTTCCGAGGTAGGTAAAATGAGGACCCAGATTGTGGGGGGCAATGTAAATATACATTGCTTATTGGTGTAAACCGCTTAGAGAGTGCTTGCACTGTGAGGCGGTATATAAATGTCACAAAATAAATAAATAAATAAATATTCTGTAAGGGTCTCCTGCTTGAGCAGGGGCTTGGACTAGTCACTAGATGATCTCTGAGGTCCTTTCCAACTCTATTGTTCTATGATTCATTCTATTCTAACAGGCAACTGCTGACTAATGAGGAAGACATGATCCCTTTATGCCACACCCGCTTATAGAAGCTTCCTGCCATCACCTCATCTAGTACAATTGTGCTTTGACAGCAAGTATCAGATCCTTCACCAATCCATCAGGCTTCTGCTGGGAGAAATCTGGCATGATAGTTCAGCTTCTGCCACATCAGGCTCAGGCTGTTTTTGCTATGAAGTCTCCTGTGACTGCACCAGCAGAAGGAACCTTGGAAGCTTTTTTCCCCCTTTCTTTCTCTTCTTTCTTTCTCCCTCCCCCCTCTCTCTCTGCAAATAGTACAAAGGCTACTTTAATCTCCCTTTTTCACCTTGAGTGCATCACATCACATCATATTTATTTATTTATTTATTTGTGAGATTTATATACCGCCTCACAGTGCAAGCACTCTCTAAGCCAGTGGTTTCCAACCTTCCTAATGCCGCGACCCTTACCCCGCCCCCTGCGCCCCCACCGTGACCCATCCCGCCACCACCATTTGGGTTCTTTTACCCTCTGCATATGTGCAAAGCGTGCTGCACATGCGCAGACGGTAAAAGAACCCAAATGGCAGCAGCGGGGTAGGGCGCGGGTTGTGGGGCGTGATATGGCCAGGCTTGTGGCAGTGGGGGGGGGGAGCTGAGGATGTCCCGACCCCCAGGTTGGGAACCGCTGCTCTAAGCGGTTTACACCAGTGACCAATGTATATTTATATTGCCCCCAACAATCTGGGTCCTCATTTTACCTACCTCTGAAGGATGGAAGGCTGAGTCAACCTTGAGCAGGTGAGATTTGAACCGCTGACCTGCGGATCACAGTCAGCTAAAGTGGCCTGCAGTACTGCACTCTCTACCCGCTGTGCTACCTCGGCTCATAGAGTTTGGGTGGGAAGAACCCCCAACAGAGTCTACCTATATCACACATCATGTATCATATTTGATTTCATTACTCAAGAGCCCTCTCCCAATCTTTCAAAAGCCCTCTTGTATTCTTGGTCTACTCTAATATCTTCCAGTCCATCTTGTTCCAGCTGTCAATAGAGTTTACAGAGTTTGTTATTAGCCACTATAGCTGACAATGGAAAAGTCAAGAGAGCCAAGAAAATGAAGATGTGAGAAGCAATAAAAATTAGTTAGATGCTCCTTCGAAAAAGCAAGCCCCTCCTCTCATGCACTTGGAATGTGAAGTAAAGATCGCTCAAACCATAAGCAAAATACAGGAAGACACAAAGAAGCATAAATAGGAATTATTCTGGTTAAAATTAGAGTGAAACTAATGACTATCTCCTAAGGCATACCATATTTTTCAGAGTATAAGACGCACCGAAGTATAAGACACACCTTAGTTTTGGGGAAGGAAAACAAGGGAAAAAGGCCTCTGTCTCCAAGCAATTTGGCAAACAGCAAACAGCAATGATGATATACACTGTTTGCTGTGTATTTCTGTGCATGTGTGCCTGACCCATAGAAATAGCAAAGAATTGGAGAAATGTACATTATGCCAGAAAGTTTTCTTAAATGTAGTCACACTAACTCTTCCCAATTATTTAAATAGATCTACTCCAAGGTAACTAAACTCTAATACTAAACAGGACACTGTTACATTTCATACTATACTTGTACAGAGCTGTTAAAATTAATTAAAATTTCTGGATGTATACATTATTCTCTATTATTTAAAAGAAGATACAATAGCACTGGGCCTCTTCAGAGCAAGCATTTATTTTAAAAAGCTTCTTTATTTTGTTAAATTGTCTAGATTTACAGGGATCTCCAACCTTGGCAACTTTAAGACTTGTGGACTTCAACTCCCAGAATTCCACAGCCAGCAAAGCTAACAAAGCTGGCTGTTGAATTCTAGGAGTTGAAGTCCATAAGTCTTAAAGTTGCCAAGGTTGGAGACCCCTGGCTCTAGAACAATAATAAAGCAGTCTTTAAAAAATAAGTCTAATAATTTGAACATTCTACAGACATTTATAGTTATTCACTTACCCCCTTCTATCCAGTTCAGCAGAAAATAAAAATCTGCTGTGTCTCTCCCAGCTATTTGCCTCTTTGTAGTTAGTTTCACTTTCATTTTCCCACATGGCAAACCTAATAAGCTGTAGATGGGAAACTGCTACTGACTTGCTTGGCTTTACAGGCTCTTCCCTCTTTCCTGCAAGTAGGTAAATTGCTGGAAGACAGAGGCCAAAGGGTGGGGGTGGCTGGGGCTGCATTCGGTGTATAAGACGCACCCAAGTTTTCACCCTCTTTTGGGGGGTAAAAAGGTGCGTCTTATACTCCGAAAAATACCGGTAAATGGTAGTTTTGAGGGATTTTCATTTTACTGGAAACAATCAAAAAGCTAATACATTTAGTGGAGCATTAGACAACCTGTGTCTCATTGGATCATTTCAGAGATATTTCCTTACCTAAAAAGACAAACAGAATGACCAAGGATGGGGAAAAAGCAGTGGGAGCAGGAACAACTTTCAATTTCCCAAGAGCTTGCGCACTGAGTTTCCTTATGGGAATCTAGTAGGCAGGGAGAATCGGAAACCTTTCTTCCTTCCCTCCCTAGTAGCCAGGTAAGTGGTGGGGGAGGGAGCAAGAGATTGGGAGACCTGCTGGGAAACTACTGTATCATGAGCATGACCATGGCAGCAGCTCAGCAACAGCCAGCAGCACTGAAGCAATCACAATTTTCCCAAATTTTATTCCCTTCCCTCAGGAGTCATGGGTCTTGGATTTAGGGACATCCTGTAAATTTGGGTAAAAAACGGTTGCCAGGAATTATTCCTACTGATGGGTCAATTGAGGTGTTTTCAGCCGCTACTGGTTTTGTCAGTGATGAATGTAGCCTTGTGCGATAAACTGCTCCTTTTGGAGAAGTTGTGATGTCACAATAAAAGGGGTGGGGCTTGTAAGAGGAATACTTGAGGCTGTTTTCAGTATGAAGAGTGGGACTCTGCTCCACTGATGCTGGTTAAAATGGTGAGTCCTTGCCCACGCAATGCTCTTGAAGCCCACTCAACAGAACCAGGTAACCCATCTTTCCCTTCCCAGTTAGATCTGGAACAACTGTCCTCCCCAGAGAACCACACAACCCTGAATCAGCCTGATTGTCAAAGCATCTTGAAGACCTGGGATAGGATAATAAGCATTCATTAAAATTGGGTTTTCCTAAAAACCCTAAATGATGAATAGTTTCCTTTCCCCAGCACAATTGTTTTATTCCTGTTTTAACTGTCAGACCGTCTTTAACTGGTGACCCGCCTGGAGTTGGGTCTGAGTGGGCAGCTGTAGAAAGTGAAATCATCCATCCGTCCTGACCCTCCAATTGGGGCAGCCTCCGTCTGGGCTCAAGAGCTGAAAAGTCTAGCAGTCCGATGCTTGGATGGGAGACCACAAGGAAGTCCCAGCTTTGCTGGGAAGTCGAATAATTCTTAGAAGAAGTCAGCAACCAACCACTTCTGTAATAGCGCTGAAAAAGCTGCAGCGCGCCATGATTGCTAGCTTGAGTTTGAATCTCAAACTAGCATTGGATCCACCCACCCATCTTCCAGTTGCCGCGGTTGACCTACGTCGCTCATGACGTCATCAGCGGGCGCCACGGGCAGAGGAAGCGCGGCGGCGGCGGCGGCGGCTCCGCCTCCCAGGCTTGCTGGGCGGAGAGGCCCGGCCCTCCCGGCCTCACGTGCTGCTGGAGGCGCTAGCATGGGCTGAAGCTGCTCTGCTGCCGCTGCCTCCTAGTATTGGTGTTCGGAAAAGGCAGCCAACTATCGGCTTCATGGCCACGGAAGCCGCCGCCGCCACGGGACCGGGCGCCCGCTTGCCCTCGTCTCCGACCCAGCGAGATTTCTACTGGCTGCGCTCCTTGGTGGCCGGAGGTGAGTCCGGAGGGGAAGCCGGCGATGGGAGCCAAGTGCGGCTCGGAGGGCACTTCCTTTTCGCGGCCTCGATTTGTCTTGGTCTCCCGCTCAGAAATGGCTTCAGACTCTTAAACCTTAAAAAAAATTATTTTTTTAAAAAAACCCGTGGGTAAATTTTAGGGCCGCTGCTGGACTGACTTTCCTTATTTTTTAGGAAGTCCTCCGTGGGCTGCTCTGTAGAATCTGCTCTTCCCCCTCTCGTCTAAATGGGGTTTGGAATTGGCATCGTGGAATCGCTCTGCTCCCCCCCCCGCCCCAATATAAAACCCTACATTAAGTTACCTGTTCCCGTCTGCCTTCTTCCTTAGGTCGAAAAATGGGGAAGAATGTCAGTGGCGAAAAGTTGCAGGGAAAGAAGAACACCTAAGCAAAAGCTGTATTGCCTCGTAAACGGTTTCAGATAGCTCTTGGACCATGGACAATGAAGTTGGGTGTCCATTCTCCTGGTTTAGTAATAGCTAACAACATATCACTATGATTCGTACTGGGGAGTTATTAAAGCTGAAAAGCATCTTACAAAGATGATGAAGTTTTACCTAGGTTTCATTTCTCTTTTTTTTTTTGGTCCCTTCAAATCAGAGTGCTGACTGCCTGGGCAAATCTGCAGTTTTCTTGGCAAGGTTGTTCAGAAGTGGCTTGCCATTGCCTCCTTCCTTGGACTGAGAGAGAGAGAGAGAGAGAGAGAGAGAGAGAGAGAGAGAGAGAGAGAGAGAGAGAGAGCGAAAAGACCTGCCCAAGGTCACCCAGCTGGCTTGGTACTCAAAGTGGGACTAGAATCCACCATCTCATTTTTTCAGCCTAGTGCCTAGAAGCATAAAACTGGCTCTCTTACATAATTTGTACTGAGTTTTAAAACTTGAGGGGGGGACCTGTAATGGGTAAAGTAAAAAGACAAACATTGATTTTAATATACAGCACTTGTGATTTAGCCAGAAATAATTCTATGTTGCAAGAAAGAACATTTTGTTGCTATATTATATGGTTGTTTGAAACACAGGAGTTCCACAAAAGCTTGCTTTCTCATATTACTTTATATATTTATATCTTATCATTTTTCATATATGACTCAAGGTGGCAAACATACCCCTGCCTTCTGTTTTCCTGCAACAATAACCCTGTCTGGTAGTCCTGGCCAAGAGAAAATCTGACCAGCTGTCTTTCATATCTAATGGAGGCCTAGAACTTACAATTCCCTGATTTTTAGCCAGCACCTTAACCACTATATTAAATTGGTTCTTATATGTCCACAATATTTCTTTTTGAAGGGATGCACAGGCAGTTCCAAAATCTCATTACAAAAATGAGGGCAGACATGAAATCCTAGAAAACATTCCAGCTCCTGTAATTGCTTCCTGTCTAGATCAGCAAAAATACAGATGATTCATCTTCGTAGGTTTTTCCAAAAGAAAATGAGTAGGACATGGAATCCTGAGTACTGTAATTCAGGGAGGGCTGTCAGGTCATACGAGTTCATGAATTATAGGATTTTATGGCTTTAAGGAACTGATTCTCAGAGTTTCTACACAGCTGACAGATTCAGCTAATAGCTGTTTTAGTATTTACTATGTTTAGCAATGCTGTGTGGCTGTATTCCCAAAGAACTGTGCATGTAATAACACTCCTATTAGGCAGGCTACTTGTGTTCTTGCTTTACAAATTCAGGAAGGTAAACTCAGGATTTTTTACTATAAAGCTAGTAAAGGCTTATAGGATTGTTAAAGGTCCCCTCTCCTGCTTAGCTTCTTCACTTCTAACAGCTATGTTAGCAAAACTTGGCTATGATTTTTTTAAATAGCACTGCAGATTTGCTTTCTATAGATTAAATAAATTGTTAAAAACAGATGTCAAAGATGATGACTAATTTACTAGATTGAGGTGAGACTTGGATTAGGAATTTTCTGAATGAAACTTTAAATGTTAAATACAAAATGTTAGATGTTAAATTCTCATATTTTCTGGTAATCATAATTTATTAAATTTGTATGCTGCCCAATTCTTAACAACTCTGAGTCAACCTCTAATATTTCTTTAGAAAACTTCCCCAAAAATGCTTTTCAAAAGGCATTGGTTTTTTCCCCTGTAAATGTTTCACTTCTCAACCAAGAAGCTTCATCAGTTCTGGCCAGAACCATGGCCTGGATGAATGAGAATCTCCATAGACATCTTTAGAAAACGATTGTCTATGAAAGGTCCTTTTAGATTTTAGATACACCAAATGTGTTCTTAACAATTTCATACTTTTCTCAGTGCACCTTCTATTTCATCAGAAATTGAGAAATAACATGAGTATTTTTTTTAGCAGAGATTATAACTGTTGACTGAAAAAGCAATGCTTACCTGTTGCAGGATGAACCTTGAAAAGATAAAAGTTTAAAAATAACTCTTGCTAAATGCCTGGCAGTTAGTAAATAGTACTATTTTTGCTTATTGGAAAGGTGTTGCTGGATGTTGTGCCAAGTCAACCATTGCACCATTAGATCGAGTAAAGATTTTGTTGCAAGCTCACAATCATCATTATAAAAATCTAGGTAAGAAAATTCATATTATGGGATCTAATATTGCTTATAATGTGTGATTTTTATAATTGGTAAACAAAATAGATTTGTTCAATTTGTTTAATTGCAATAATTAAATATATTAATTGGTCCCTTCAAGTCAGTTTTGGCTGCCTGGTTATTAATTTGTTTGGACCTTTAAGATTTTAAAGCTAAATTCTAAATTGAAAGCTACATTGGATCAAAAATTATGATTAAGTTCTTTCTCTGGTTTTTGAATAAGTACAAATGATTTTTTTAAATATTGTTGGTTGGAACTTTGAATACATAATAGTTTTGAAATAATAGAAAATAGTGAAAACACAAACACACAGAATAGAAACACATAACAATAGCATTCAGTCTTTTAATGCTTTGGATCTGTTTTAGTTCAGTTATGATTTGTGGGTGTACTCCTTTATACCCATTTTTCTACCTGTACTTTATTATAGACCTGCTATTATTCACAATAGCTCAGGAATAACAGTAAATGTAAGCCATTAGAATCACAACAGATATTCATTCTAAAATTAAGATTAAATCAAAATGTTCCTAGAATATGGATGTGGGAGGTTTATTTTGCCTTTGTTATTCTACCTTTTTAATTAGATTATCTGCATTATCAAAATTTTGATGAAACTTCTGTTGGTCTTTAATTAAAAATAACAATACATCAAGGGGTTTCGTGCAAACTTATTGATTAAAGAGGAAGTATTTCAGTAACCCATATAGAAATTACCCTTCTTTTCAAGTTATATAAGACAGGATTTTGTAGAATAGTTCTCATAAGTGAGCAATTTAAAATGCTGAGGTGAAAATGGTAACATGTTAGTCTGCTCTGTAACGCTGACAGGTGTGATTTCTACACTTTGCGCTGTACCGAAGAAAGAAGGCTTCTTAGGATACTATAAAGGAAATGGAGCAATGATGATTCGAATCTTTCCATACGGTGCAATTCAGTTTACAGCATTTGGTCAGTATAAAAAGGTAAATAACCTGTGTCTTGTTGCTTCATCTATGTAGTATGAAGTGGTTTCAAACTTTAAAATTGATAAAGGATTCTATCATTATAACCTTTTTTTTGACAGAATTAAGCAGCCAGATTCTTCATGTACACGGGAAGGAAAATGACATTGCTTTTGCTGTTAAAAAAAGATTTAAAACCTTTGTATTATTAATCTAAATACTTGTAAATACATATTTTTGTATTTGTAGGTTCTGTGTAGTTTACCAAGAGTTCTACCGTGCTGAACTCAATTAAAACAAAGGATGAATAGCGAAGCAATGATTATGGGTTTATTTAGATAGATAAATTTAGAACATTCTTCCACAGAAAATGATGTCAGGGAGTGGGGCAACTCTGTTTCATTAATTCTGTAGGGGGATATTTCAGAACTACTTGTTTTCAGCTGACATCTTAGCCCAGCTTCACAACTTTTAGTGGGGATGGACAGAAGAGGAATCCTTTCCATAGTACCTTTGTTTTCAAGAAGAAAACCCAAGAGCAAGCTCCTTTACTGTCTTGAAATAAGTCACGATTTCTTGACTTGTATTTATGTATCAAAAGAGAACAATCTTTTTTAAAAAAATAAATCAGCAGGAGGTGCAGCACACAAACAATCAGATTTTATTTCATTTGCTTTTAACGTTCATTGACATTAAATGAAGTCAATATGGTTTATTTCCAGTTATGTATTTGTGTCATGCATTTAATAGCCACTCATATTGAAACTTACAATTTCATAATTTCCAGATGTTTCTAAAACTAAGCCATAGTATGGTTGGTTTGTTATTGATTTGTTAGTGTGTAATCATGATTTATTGCTTAATATTGTATACAGGACCTTTGCTTTTCAGTAAAATCATGCCTTAGAGCAGCTAACACAAAGATCGTTGGGTGTAGTGTGATTGACTGTATTTAAAAAATTGTTATGGCATATGGTGAGGAGTAATGAACTTTTATCTTTGGTATATTAAGAGTTTTTTCCACACTTCAAATGTAATCATTTTGTAGGTGATAAAGAACAGGCTTGGCATTTCTAGTCATATTCATCGGTTAATGGCTGGATCCTTAGCAGGTATTCCTCTTTTTCTTCATTCTCTTTTTCTCTCGGTGTATATGTGTTCTTTTCTATAATTTCTACAATTGTGGGTGTTTTTTAATTAATTAAAACCCAGCCTTATAGTTTGTTTTAATCAGATAAAAAAATGTAAAAAGGGTCTCCAGAAACATCCAAAATACAGGTAAAGGAGCTATTGTAAAAGGTTTTGAAGACTGATACTAGGGCTTGAGAGTTTCTGGTTTCTTTCCGTTTGCTACAGCTAGGAGGGGGACAGGTATTTTTCAAGTTATGACTAATTCATTGATCTTTCTAACTTAGGATGCTATAGAATGAGTGCAGGGGCGGGTTGCTCACTTACCTCGCTGCCGGAGCCATGCACGCGCATCTCAACGCTTGGGGGGGGGCTCGCTATGCGCGCACGCCCCCTTGCGTGATTTTGCTTCTGCGCATGCGCGGAAGCAAAATTGCGCCAAAATCTTGCGAGGGGACACGCGCATGTGCGAGATTTCTGCGCGATTTTGCTTCCACGCATGCGCGGAGGCAAAATCACGCTGAAATCCTGTGAGGCAAGAGTTAAAGCCATAAACCCATGTTGTCCGCCATCCACTGCCTCCGCCTCACTTCGTTGAAGGCTCCTTTCCCCCACCCCCCACCCACCCCAATCGGCTGGTGATCAATGTTCCCTCTGACATTAGAAAATGCCGCGCGGCAGTTGGAAACTGCTGCGCGGCGTTTTCTTATCACGTGCGCAGCTTAGAGGGAATATTGGTCACCTGAACACCAAACCTTCCCGGTCAGGTTCCTGCATGCAAATTCATTGGGAAGCTGATAAGGGGTGGTTTCATGTCACTCCTGCAAGTTGCTCCCTCTGCTTCGCTTTGGAGCACAAGATCCATGGATCTAATACTCTGTAGCACCTCTCAACTGCCCATGCTCCATTGGGTGTGTGCCCCACTGTACCCCTCTGCCCTCCAGCTCTCTGTAGCGCCTGCCTGGGACACCAGCACTCCCCCCTGCACTCCTTGCCTGGGACATCCACCTGTTCTTGCTTAACAACCCTCATGGTCCTGTGGTTATGACTGCAGGTGGGACAGTTCCGATTGCCATTGATAAGTGATGCGATCACTTGATATTGTGCTGTACAACTGCATTGCTTAGCAGTGGGAGTTCTGATCCCAATTGTTGTCATAACTCAAGGATTAGCTGTAGTTTTATAAAAAATGAAATTGTTTTCATTAGTGGCTACTTGCGCACCTTTGGAAGCTCAAAGAACAAAACGGAACTGAGTTAAGATTTTCATGTTCTAATCAGAGATAGATTGCGTTTATTTAAGCAGATTTCATCTATGATTACTGTAGCTACTAAAGTGATCAAATCCTGGTTTGATTGTTTAAAAATATAGTGCTCGCAATGCAGGCCTGTATCTCATTGCCACATTGTTAATGTGTTGCATGAAGAAATACCTCTTTTATTCTGAGCTTGTCTATCAAGTGATTTATTCATTCCAGTACACAAATTCTTGTATTAAAAATGAAAAATGTGAACATGTTCAACGTGTGAACATTCTTCAGATGAACCACATACGTTGTGATTATACTTCCATACTTCGGATGGAAATTGTTGGCCATAGTAACTGTTTTACAGCGTGTGAAAATCTTAACACAAAAGAATAGTTTTATGAAAAGTTACAGTGCTTATGCTTATTGAAGTGTATGGACTGGATTGGAAAAGAAATAAGAAAAAAAGCAAGAGGGGAGAAAGAAATGGAAGTTACTGCAAAAGAAAATTTGATTGATTGAAAGATTGATTGATTGAAAGATTGATTGATTGAAAGCACTTGATTGCCAATGCCGCAGCAATTGACCTAATAAAGTGATGACAAAATATATCTAGAACAAATGGTAAATATCATGTCACATAATAAATATATGGGATGTCTCCATATTTGTAAGTACAGTATAAGAACCAATGAGCACCAAGTGTTGTATGTAGAATGAAAAATCCATTGAAATACCTTTTTACCTTCTGCGATGAATTTGATTTGTGGTGCTAGTGTAATTTTGCACTTTAAAGGAGTTGAGAAATGTTGGAAATTACCTTTCTACAGTAAGTGCTTGCAAGACCAAACATAGGTAATGGAAGGCACTGAGTTTAAGAATTATCCGAGGAATATGCCTTGAAAAGTCTATTGTAATGCGGCTGTTGGGATTGGCAAAGGTAAAACTTTATGGTGTGAACTTTCAACTTTGGATTTCCTGTGCCTTGTGTAATTCAAATCTGAGTAGTAACACTTCATTGGTAGATAATAGCCTTTCAGTTTCCTTTAAGGAAATAAAAAGGTTGAAGCAGAGGGGGGAAAGCTTAATTTAAATTATTTAAAATGTAAGTTCCTTATCCCCCATCACTTTCTAAAGGCATTTTAAGAAGAATTTAAGCTTTCCAAATGCGAAACAGAAAAAAGTACTGAACATTATTCCCAGCTTCCTTATGCTAGCTTTAAATCTTTTTAAAGTATGTTTTAAGAAATAAAGCTCTTAAAATTACCATGCTTTTGAAGGTCTACTGATTTGAGCAACATGGAGTGTAATTTTGCGAGCCATCGAAATCACCTAATCCTTCAAGGTTCTGCATACTATCCATGTGGACTATCTTAATTTTAATGCATTGCTTCCGTCATTCATTTATTGTCTACAATAAATAGAAATATAAATCAAATTTCTAAAGCCTTTTTAGACTTGGGTTTATGCTGATATTTTAAATTATTATTAATTTTTGGAAGGTATAACAGCAGTGATCTGTACATACCCCCTTGATATGGTAAGGGCACGGCTGGCATTCCAAGTAAAAGGAGATCATCATAAGTACAGGGGAATTATTCATGCATTCAAGACCATTTACACCAAGGTAATTGTCTTTGCTTTTCTTCAGCCTTTTACGGCTTTACAAATACCCGTTAATGTTCTGTAATAGTTCTCAGCAGAAAATTGAAAACTGAGCAAGAAAAATGAATCTGCAAGCTCAGTGTATGGTTTATAAGGGTAGCAAATAAGAATAATAAAGCTGCTCCTCTGTTTAATCTACCCCAATTGGTGGTTTATGAGCACTTGATGAAATGTGTATATTTTTTAATGAAAGGAGAACAGTGACTGACTATACTAAATCAAAGGAGTTCTTAAAAATACCTGTGATATTTACAGAATTTACAAAATAAAGCAGTGATACCTAGTATAAAGAAATCGGTCGGAAAAACAGCAAATGGCAAATCAAAACAAGTAAAAATATGCAATTGTTTCCATTGCTCTGAAATAGAACCAGCTTAACTTTTCTTCAACTTGGAATCTGAGCATGCATTTCTCTGGTGAACAGTAGCAGAGCACTGGGCAACTCAGGGATTGACTCCCAAAGCAAAGCCTGGGCTAATGAATACAACTGCCCATTAAGCCAAAGAGTTGCCTCAAAATCCCTTCTTTAGCACAAGCCTAGGTCACTTCAGAACAGTGTTTCCCAACCTTGGCAACTTGAAGATGTCTGGACTTCAACTCCCAGAATTCCCTAGCCAGCAAATGCTGGCTGGGGAATTCTGGGAGTTGAAGTCCAGATATCTTCAAGTTGCCAAGGTTGGGAAACACTGCTTTAGAAGATGAGAAGAAAGAGCTGTAAACCACCCAAGTTTGATTGGAAAGGAATTCTTCTCCCCTGCGCTGTTATTTTTATATACTGTATATGAAATAGGCACACAACTGGGGTGCCTCTGATAAATTGGAATCTACAGCAGCATTGCTTAGTCCTTTTAGTTAAAAGGGGCAATATAAAGAAAAATAGACCAAGGACTCTTTTGACGAATTAGTATCCATCTGTTTAAATAATGGTAACCCCTTAGAAAAAGTGATGCTTTGTAAAAATGCTGACCAGATTTGAATAAATGTGTCTTTCATTATAGGATTTTTCACCCCAAACAATTTACGGTGCTAACAATGAAATAAAATCTTTGTTTCTTTTCCCAAATCTTTATGCTGTTGCAGTTAGTAAGTCTTAAAAATTATGAATGATGAACCAACTCTGGGATTCATTATGAAGAATTGCTTGATTTTTTCCAGTTTCTTCAAAAACATGTTCTACTTACACAATCTATGGGATCCAAACTTTGCTTAATGCTTATTTTTAAAAATTAGGTCTCTGCCTATATCAGTGATGGCGAACCTTTTTTCCCTTGGGTGCCGAAAGTGTGTGTGTTTCCCGACTTCCAGTAGGGCCATTTTTCGCCCTCCCCAGGCTCCAGAGGCTTTCTTGGAGCCTGGGGAGGGTGAAAACGCCCCCCCCCGGAGTTTCATGTTAACGGAATTCCAAAGTTGCTAAGCAAGGCAACTTCCTGCCAGCTTCCCAGAATGAAAGGAAGTTGGCAGGAAGTTGCAAGTCCCAGGCTTGAAAGTAGGTAAGTGGCTGTTGCTGGTTGGGGAGGGAGCGAAGAAGATGCATGGGGGTGCCAGGGTTGGTGCGGGGAGAGTGCATGAGAGACCGATATGCAGGGAGGATCTAAGGAAGAGTCAGCGAAGGTGCATAAGAGGCCCCATGTTGGTGGGTGAGGGTGTGTGTGCAAGAGAGATACCATGGGGGTTGGTTATTACCAACCCCCATGGTATTTCTCTTGCACCCCCCTCCTCACCTCACCCTCACATAAGGGGGTATGTGAGAGGCCTCCATGAGTTGGGGAGGGTGTGAAAGATGGCAGGGATAGTTGCTGACCAACCAGTTATAGGTCGACTACTTGTAGTGTATTTAATTTGGACACCATGTGCTCTAGATATTAGAAAAGGGAAAAATGGAAAGAAGACAAATTGTAGTGTTATTTTTTATTGTCAGATTGTGGGTAGACAAAATTGTTCTGATACCTGGATTAAATCAGTTCTAGTATAGTGTGGGGTGAAAGATGTTTTGAGTCAAAAATGTTCTGGTGAAAGTCTATGAATTGGCTGCTTTTAATCAGGTCTGCCCAACAGATTCCTTGGATGTCCATAGCTTCCAGCACACATTGGTCATGATGGGTGAAAATGAGGAGTGTTGCAACCATATGTAATACATGTCAGGGTGGGGAGGGAATTTAACCAGTATTTATCCAACTTGACATGTACTATAAATACAATTAGACTTAAGAGTAAAGGAATACCTTTCTCATTTTAGCAAGATCTTGCAACCTTGTACTGATATGGTACGATTGATATGGTAGCTTAATAAGTTGTGTTGAAAGATACAGGATAGAATCAATTAATGCCATGTGAATTGAGAAATTCAGAAATTGAGGTAGCCAGTTTATTATTGCTTCTGTGGTCAGGTCAGGTCAGGTTCTGATTTCAGTGGCATTTTTGTGCTTGGATGTGCCTTCACAGCTACTTTGAAGTGGCTATGCATACACATACATGTGCAGATAGCCAAACGCAGCTGTGAAAAAAGTTGTGACTGCTTTAGTGATTCAAGCTTCATTGTAGGACATCTCTTTCAAAAAATATGCATAGCCCTGGAATATAGTATATGAAAAAATGGAAATTAGAGCTTTCTTCTCAAAACTTTCCTGTGTTCATATGTATAATTCTCCTAAATTTATTTTTGTTTTCTTGCTGTTATTGGCTTTTGCCAAAGGAAGGTGGTATGCAAGGATTTTATCGTGGACTTATGCCAACAATAGTCGGAATGGCTCCATATGCGGGTGAGTACAACTTGAACAGGATTGTTTTTTGCTGAACCTCTTTAGGTTTAATTTTGATTTGAAAACTCTTTTCTTTGCTTCCTTTAAAATAAAAAAAATACTTTTTTTTTGCATATGAACAATTAAAGGAAGGAACTGCAGAAATGAAGTTTGGTCATAGTGCATGATGATTTACTTTTCTGTTGTCTTTTCCAATATTTTTAAATTTGTTGGATGTGCTCTCAATTCAGGCAGTTCCATAAATTGAAAGTCATCTACTAAAACATTTTCTACTGTTGACTCTAATCGCAGAGGTCTGTATTTTTAAAAATTAAAATGACATTTAAAATAACTACATGCAAATCTTTGATTTTTAGCAATACTCTTAACATATTACTTATCCTTACTGAAGACAGTAATTTCTGCAGCATACTCTGATGATCTTACAATGGTGATCTCTGTGGTGTCATCATTGCAGTTGCCTCCATTATACACTTACGTCCCAACATCTGCATAAATAATTAAATCACAGCATTTATGTGATAAAGTTGTGACATGTGTTATTTGCTTTTTGAGATCCATGATTCTAGATATTTATAGGGCTAATCTCTTTGTCTGCCTCAGTAATGCTATTTTGATATATGGTGTCGATCTTTGGTAAAAAATTATTTAATTTTGACTTATGATTTCTAAATATTTCCTTATCTCCTTTCTCCCTCCACTAATGGGGAAGATTCTGTCTAGTCTAAAAGATAGACTGAAAACTGTTGGCTGGGGACTATATCATTTTTCTTTTTCTTTCCTTTTCTCTTTTCTTAAAGGACTTCATACTCCTTTTTTAATGCATGTGCACACAATCTTCAGAATTCCCACAATACAATATTGTTTGACATATGGCTTGTTGTTGTTCTTAGTTGGATTTTTTTGTCAGTTGCAGTAGAACCCAAATCACAACCCAAATCTAATAAACAAAATGTTAATTTTCAATTAAGTTCTACCTCTGAATATGTTTTAATTAGTTTAAATGGTGAAATTCTGGTTTGGGATTGCACTTTGAACCCCCTTTTATGCTTGAGGGGTGTATATATGTTCTTTTTTCAACTTTGCTAGTAATCTACACTAATTAAATCCCAGAGGTTTAGCTCAGCACTAAGTTGTTAATGCTTTCAGTATTTCTGTAAGCATCTTAAGTCCTCTTGGTTTACTGTTGCTTAGACTATTCTGTTTCTTTGGTTTTAATCATAAATGCTATTTCAAATTTTTTTAAAATCATTTTTATTGCAGCCGTATTTTAGAACTCTGTAGATCAAAAGTTCCTTTATTGTAATAACTTAATGTCCAAGATAATGGTAAAAGACAAGGACAATATTATATAAAGAAAGGAGCCTTTTAAAAAGGATTCTTTTCAAAGGGAATTTTTCTGATAACTTTCCACAGTGCATTCATTTGTGAGGATTGTTATGTCTTTCTGGCATTCTGTAACATTCAAGTAATTTTGTTGTCCTTTTACCAGAATATGTCAGGTATATATCAAGACTGTCAGCTGTAAGTGATCAATAAAAAATGAAGTTTGAAAAAAAATGGAGACAAGGTCATGGTATATTTGATGATCAAACTAAAATTTAGGACTTAAAATTAATCGATATATAATAGAACAGAGCCTGGCACATGCACTACTGTTAGTAGATTGAAATGAGCTCATTCTTTGGCTGAATTGTGCCTATCGCATCTATGCAGTTTGTTGTTGAGGTAATGTTTCAATTAAAGATAAATTTTTCCCTTTCAGGTTTCTCATTTTTTACCTTTGGTACCTTAAAGAGTGTGGGACTTGCTCAAGCGCCTACCCTGCTCGGGAGGCCTTGCTTAGATAATCCTGATGTCTTAGTTTTGAAAACTCATGTAAATTTGCTGTGTGGTGGCATAGCTGGAGCCATAGCACAAACAATATCGTAAGTTATTCTAGTATTTTACTGCACTTAATGAAGAAATGTTAGGATAGCTTGCATTAGGAATTTTATTTCCCTCCACCTTTAGAAACCATGAAATGTAACATCATTTAATTTTCCGTCTGCAAAGAAAGCTCACACTAGCAGGACTCCAAGGCGCAACAAATTTTCAGTTTCTGTCTTCAATATCCTCGGTAGAAGAGCCGTTACTCTTAGTTTCTGCCCCGGCCATTTCTCTAAAATCAGTTGAAGGGATAAGTTTTCTAATGTGTAACAAAGCCCCCAATCTGCTGTTCTCCTTGTCAGTTTATATGAGATTTGTGTGTAAATCAACTATTACTCCAGATGCAATTTGAAAAATTGTAGCCTTAATACAGCTACAATGCAGGATAGGGTTGCATTTGTCAAACTAGTAAATTGGCAGAGAACACTTGAATGCCACCAGAACGCCAATGGTTACAGTAGAAAGCTGTGGTAAAAAAAATACATATTTATCATAATTATAATTTAACATGGTTTGGTTTAAATAAAAGTACTGGAGGAAGATATATAGTGCATATTGTGCCAACTCAGTTATACTTGGCTCTTTTCTGCTAAAGCTGGCATGGCTACTTACTTCTCATTTTGTAAGACAACACACACATAAATTTAAAAATGAAATGTATGAATGGCTCTGACCACCTATTCAGACGCATGATTGAGCAGAAATAGAAATAGATTAGAATTAAACATTTAAGAAAAAAGATCACACATAGCTGAAAACAAGTTACTTCTCTTTCATACAGCTTTAGCATGTAACCTCCATTTTTTCTTGGTTTTCAGATTTCAACAATTCAATTTGCATTTAGTAGCTGGGCTAAATGTTTATAAGACTTTCAGATATCTACGTTTAGTGTTCTGCTGATATCATTGGGAAAAAAAACCATGTCTTTTTGACTGTTATTGAAATCAAAGCAAAGGAAATGCTTTCTGGTTTCTGGATTGCGATCTTTTGGAGTTTACTTCAACCGATTCATACAATTTTGGGGGTTGGTGGCATCCATCCAGAATTAATATTACTACTATGTCATTCTTACGTGATAGCAAAATTTTACCAAAAAAAATTTGGGCTGTTATATAAAATTTCTTGAGGGTTAAAGTTTTTCATCTTTACCATTTTTTAAAATTTAAAGTTTCATATCAAAACATGTGATACTGCCTGAAGAAATTATTGCTGGCAATTCAAATACGGAGCCTAGTACCTGATTTTCCAATGTTAAACCTCATGTATTCTGAAACTGCCACAAAATAAAACATGTGCTAAAGCATATGATTTATTTTGAATACAGTGACCATATCCTTTTCTAAAATCTTACACCTTATTTCATGGATTCTCCTAATTCGTTTTCAGTTGCAGTTTGGTATTCTGTCCATTATGATAGCCACGTTAGTACTGCTTTTGGTAGAAATGTGAGATATATGCTTAATAAAAATGAAATAATTGGGGCTTCTCTCATTTTTCTCATAAAACATTGTTCCATTGTTCTCCAGCGAGTTATATTCTTAATATGCAGAAAGATACAGTTCCAAATATGTCAGCATGGCTGTAAAAAAAAAAGTAAAAACAAGTGTTGGATAGTAGGCTTTGGCAGAGAATTTCTGCTACTAGACAGAGAAGATAATTCAGCTCCTAATTTGACCCAATATAAGGAAGCTTTGTATTTTCCACAAGGTTGACTCAGCCTTCCATCCTTCTGAGGTGGGTAAAATGAGGACCCAGATTGTTGGGGGCAATATGCTAAACTCTGTAAACCGCTTAGAGAGGGCTGTAAAGCACTATGAAGCGGTATATAAGTCTAAGTGCTATGTTCCTTGTGTAAATGTCTTTTAATTATTATTTTGTAGTACGAATAGTTGCACTGTTATATTTGTAACTGCAATGAAAGAAAATGCTTTTTCACTTCCCCAGATACCCTCTAGATGTTACTCGTAGACGAATGCAGTTGGGAGCCATACTTCCCGATTCTGAAAAATGTTGGTAAGTTTCATCTCTTGGACTAAAACATACAGTATGCCTGAAGTAAAATCTACCCACTGTTGGCTCTAAAACATTAACAATGTCTTTTTGTTCTTTGGTTCATGTGTATTATATAGCTTCATAGTAAGTTATAATAAGCTTCAAAGTAAGATGAATTCATTTAAGTTAAAAATCTGTGTCTAGTAGGTCAGGTTATTTCTTTTAGTTGTCATTTTTGAAGAACAGGTAGAGGATTTCATCTGACAGAAGTTGCTATGTTAAGCTGGCACTGGCATCAGACATCTTTGGAGGGAAGTTAGGTTGGGAATGTTGAGATTGTGTGGTGTCTACACTCATAAAGTGGCTGTCACAGTAACATTGTCAACCACAATACTCCTTTCTATCAGAAGTTGAATGGCAGCTCCTTCTCCCCAAAATCTCTGTTGACCCTAGGGGTCTCTTCTGAGACTAAAAACATGGATGCAAATAAATATGAGCTCAAAGCACAAACAGACAGATGCTGTGTTTTGCAGCAAGCCAGCTTCTTAAAAAAAGGGGTGGGGGTAAAAAAACACACAGATGAGGTTGTGAGCATTGGTACTCACCGACATCAGGCTACTTATCCCTGATAAAGGGATATTATTTCAGTATGTGATGTCAGCAAACCACACTGTATATTAATACTGGGTAGCCCTAATTTCACATTTTATGTACAGTTAAAATTTAGCTGTTCCATGTGCAGCCCAATTGTAGGCTAATTGCCTCAAATGCTTTATTTTATTAGGAGAAGAATGTTTTAATGGTCAGTGATTACATAATCTCAGTTGAACAAGTAAATAAAAGAGTAAAAACAATTGAGAACATAAACTTAACATGCATGCAAAACTTTAAATAATTAATTACAGTGGAACAATGGGAATAGTTATGAAAACATGCAATTTATTCCAAGCTACAATTTGAAGGAAGATTGATATAAAATATTTTACAGATGGTATATAATTCTGTCAAGATAGACAAATTGGAAATTAATTGAAAAACATACTGTGAAACGATTTAAACAAATATAAGCAATAATGGTCAATGTTTCAATAAAAGGTGCAGTATTTAACTAATGATTAGTAGCTAAGAATAATGGAAGGGAAGTGAAAAATGAATTACTGAAAACTACTCCTTTAAGATTTTTAAAAATATGTCATTTGATTTGTTTCGGTATTTCAGATTTGTAGGTATACTATTTTTGTAATCAGCTTGAAACATGTAAAGTGAGCTTATATTTATAATAAAGTTTCATCTAAAAAATAAAAATAAAAGCAGAACCCAAAAAACAAATAGGGCAAAATAGTCTATTTTTTCCAAGCTCTGCAGGCAAGGAAACAAAACATTTGAAGGAATTAAATCCTTCTGGTCGGACATCTGTAAAATGTACCCTAAAATCAATAGAAACAACACAATGTAAAAGAAAATGAGCGATTAGTTCATTAGCATCTATGCCATATGGAGAAAGCTAAACTATAAACAAATTTTCTTGAAATTCTTTTCCAAAGTGGTAACGGATAAGATTCCAAAATATGGCATTTATTCTATATTTTGGTGCCATGTTAATTTAAATGTCTTGCCTCAAGACTGTACATCTCTTGGAAGTCTACCTACTATAATTTACCATTAGAATTGCAACAGACTGCAGTCTCTCACCTTAAAAATGTTTCTACTCACATCAGTGAGCCTGTGTAGAAGATTTTCTTGTGAACTGAGCTTCATATTCATTAGTGTGGAATTTGGATTTTCAGATAAAATAATCAAAAATCTTGATATCGGGTTGTATTTTCTTTATATGTAAAGAAACATCTTGCAAAATAATTAACTGTCATTAGCAATAATTTAGCATGATTACCATATTTTTCGGACTATAAGACGCACTGGAGTATAAGACGCACAAAGATTTCGAAGAGGTAAACAAGAAAAAAGTTTTTGCCCTCCCCGGCCCCCAGGAGCACTCTGCAAGCCTCCCAAACCCTCTGTGCGCCCCGTTTTTGTGAAAACGGGCCCGTTTTTCGCAAATATGGGGTGCGCAGAGGCTTTGGGAGGCCTGCAGAGTGCTCCTGGGGGCTGGGGAGGGCAAAAATGCGACACATGGGGGGTTTGGGGTCCGTTTTTCACAAAAATGGAGCGCACAGATGCTTTGGGAGGCCTGCAGAGTGCTCCTGGGGGCTGGGGAGGGCAAAAACGCCCCCGACTTCATGAAAAAATGGGCCCATTTTTCACCTCCCAAACCGTCCACGTGTCACGTTTTTGCCCTCACCAGCCCCCAGAAGCACTCTGCAGGCCTCCCAAAGCTTCTGTGCGCCCCGTTTTTGTGAAAATGGGCCCGCTTTTCGCAAAAATGGGGTGTGCAGAGGCTTTGGGAGGCCTGCAGAGTGCTCCTGGGGGCTGGGGAGGGCAAAAGTGCGAAGCGTGGGGGGCTTGGGGCCTGTTTTTCACAAAAATGGGGTGCACAGATGCTTTGGGAGGCCTGCAGAGTGCTCCTGGGGGCTGGGGAGGGCAAAAACGCCCCCGATTTCATGAAAAATGGGCTCATTTTTCACCTCCCAAACTCTCATGTGTCACGTTTTTGCCCTCACCAGCCCCCAGAAGCACTCTGCAGGCCTCCCAAAGCTTCTGTGTGTCCCATTTTTGCGAAAAACGGGCCCATTTTTCCCCTCCAAAACCCCCCACGCGTCACATTTTTGCCCTCACCAGCCCCCAGGAGCACTCTGCAGGCCTCCCAAACCCTCGGCGTGCCCCGATTTTGTGAAAAACGGGCCTGTTTTGGGCGAAAATGGGACGCGCGGGGTGGGGTTTTAGGAGGCCAAAAATGGCTGTATTCGGTATATAAGACACACCAACATTTCCACCCTCTTTTAGGGAGGAAAAAAGTGTGTCTTATACTCCGAAAAGTATGGTATATAATAAATTGCTTCTGCCCTCTATCTGAATAAGAGTAGGGAGACCTCTATATTTTCCCTTTAGGTACTGCAAAAGTCCCTGCTTTTTAAAATGTTGTTTGAAGTAAATTGTTTTGAAAATCTCTTGTTTTTACAAAGACTTACTCTGTTTTCTTTCCAGTACAATGATCCAAACATTGAAGTATGTTTATGGAAACCATGGAATACAAAAGGGATTGTACCGTGGATTATCATTGAATTACATCCGTTGTATTCCTTCTCAAGCTGTTGCCTTCACCACTTATGAATTTATGAGGCAGTTTTTACACCTCAATTAAAGACTGATTTTTTTCCAGTTTATAATGTATTGAACAGTAAGTTTCAGAATATATTTGAGAAATCACTAGTATTTAAAGTGCTTTCTTTAATATATGAAAACACAGTAAAAAAGTTGAAGGAGCTCAACAAAACTTGGCAAAGTTTACTATGTATGTATTTTGCAAGAATGGATATACGGTTTACTTAACTGAAATCTATGTAGTTCCAAAATATTGTATGTTTGTGTCCAACTTTAAGAATTTGATCACTTTTTTAAATTTAGGAAATTTTGTTTTAGATGTCCGTATGCCTTAGCTAAAATATAAGTTGTAGGCACACTTCAAATTACATTCCATGTAATTGAATTGAAAATACTTATTTGCTAATGTGGATAGGGATGATGTATCATTTAATGCTGTAGAAACTCAATTCAGAGCCTGCTTTTGAGAGCCCATTCATGAATTAGTGTAGTGGGTAACATTATTTTCAGATTTTTGTAATAATTAGAAAATGGCTCATACTTTATCTATGATACACTGTTCCTTAACAAGAATCAAAAGTGGTGCTTAGGTTCTTATATAATTTAGTTTAGTCCTGTTAACTATTGGATGTTTTTCCTCTGAATCATGATGTATTATAAATAGCTTTTGAACTTCTCTCAAAGCTGTAGTAGATGGGTGATTGGGTGGGTTTATAACATAAACACACAAACTTTTAAACATATAGCATTCTGAAATTAAGTGCAATCCTTTTGATAGAATCTGATAATGCTCTCAATCCATTTTAAATTCGTCCCTACATTTGGGGGGGGGGAGTACAAAAAGAATTAAATGATCCTTGGGTATTAGGACTTGAGGTTTTCAATAACACTAAAATGAATATTGTACACGTCTTCTCAGCCTAAAGTATTTAACCTTCCATATTTCATAAATGAAGTTATTAAGACACTCATTTTAAAAGGAAAATTGTTTGACTTCACGAAGCTATTGTTTGGATTTCATTACAGAGTTCAATTGAAATTAAAAAATATAAGATAATCAGAAGACACTGCTCCCTGTGCTGTGAGCATGTGGGATAATGCTGAAAGTTTTTGCAACTTTATAGCATTGGATAAAATACTTATGTAAATAAATTAGGGTTGGGTTTTTTTGGTGTCTTTAGTTTGGCTAGATAAAATAGTGTATGTGAATTGCACATGGATCAAGATGCACATCCATTTACAAGAGAGAAGACAATTGAAACAAAAATAATGCTCAAAGTCTACTGTTCTAAAACAGTTTTCAAGCAGGTATTACAATCCATCTGCTTTGCAGCCTGTTTTCAGTAGCTGCATAGATGCAGCTTGTAAGGAGATAGCTCATTCTATTACCTTTGAGTGATTTATGTGTGACTTCTCTGATTGGGGGCTGTGGTGTTATTAAACCTTCCTCCTCCCTTTTTAAATGAGCCTGCCACAAGAATGAAACTCAGAGCATTTGTCACTTTTTTTCAAATTATACTGTGATGATGAATTTCAAGTTGACAGCCCACATCTGGATGTTAATTTCATTTTCAGTGGAACTTGCTTATATTAGTAATCAATCCTACCCTTTTTGCCTGGATGATGTCATGGATAAAGTATTTTCCTGAGCTAGCCTTCTTCATCAGACTCTTCATTCCTCCAATTTTATTTTCCTCTTGCCCATAGTGGAATTGAGAATGCCTTTTAAGGATTTATTTGACCCATGGACTTTATATTAAGTAGAAATATGATGAGATCATCCTTAAAATTATAAAATTACATCCTTCTCAAAATTTTAATATAAAGCAATTTTATTTATTTATTGTAAATAGTATATATTGATTATGAACTGAAAATGGCTATGTTACCAAAAAATAGCTGTGAACTGAGTATTGCTCATGGCCTGTACCTAGGACATATAATCTTAAATTGTGTGGTTTGACTTGAATGATAATTGAAGGCATATACTTTTAAGTATGTAATTTGATATATTTCTGGGCAGAAACATGTACTATTTTTTTTAATAAAATGACTTGAATAACAATATGACTGAATATCGCAAGTAAATATATGTCTTTAGAATTACAGGTTTCCCTTTGTGCAGATTTAAGAGACTGATGAATGATAAATGGAACTGCAGTTAACTGTTGGCCTTCCTGGGCAATTTTTAGATGCTGATATATAGTTCTGTAACTTCTGAATGATGGTTCTGTACTTCGCTGCAATTTGGAAGGATAGGTCTATGAAAGTAGCAATCAAAATACAATACAGCAGGGGTCCCCAGGCCCACGACCCACTACTGGACCATGGCCTGTTGGGAACGGGGCCGCCGAAGTGGTGGGCGAGCTTGCGAAGCTTCATTTGTGTAGGTGTGTGGTTTAGATTGCATGTGTGAAACCATTCCCCCCACCTCTGAAACTGCCACCGCCAGTCCATAGAACCAAAAAGATTGGGGACCCCTGCAATACAATACCCCTTCTCTTAACTTTTTCTTTTTCTTTCTTTTATTTTTATACCAATAACTTTTTTCCAAATCCCTTTTCTTCCTTTTAAGTATATTATTTGTGTAAGTCTGCTCTCAATTCCTCCTAGTCTCTTCTCCCTATTGCCCCCCTTATTTTTTAATTGCTTCTTCTGATACCAATGCTTCCCTCTTACTCTTTTCTTATCACTGTAAATCCCAGTGTAATCATCAATCTGTTTTTTATTTTCAGTCCCTTTTTCATCTGTGTAGTTCTTCCTTTTCCTTTTCCACCATTGTAAATTCTAAGTGTTCTTTATGATCCAACTTCATTTCTATTTTCTTTTCACCTCTGATTTCCAAAAGGTAAGTTTTTATATCTTCATAGATGTATTTTAATATCCCAGTCAGTTCTTCATAGATACACGCCTTCATCTTGTCAAGTTCACAATTCACAAAGTTCATAGATTTTTTTACTTTCAGCTTAAATCCATATAATCTCTTTGTATTTCAGTTCCAATCCAATTCAAAATCCTCTTCTATCACCAAAACAGTGCACCATCAAACACACTAGCAAAACACACACTGCTTTCAAGTCCTTTCAAGCTCCTAGTTATCTTCTTATGGGCAAGGTCAGTCTCCAGCTGTCAGCTAACTCAATATTCCTATCCTGGATCCATAAATTTATGCCACAGTAAGTGGCCAAGTATTTTAACTCTGAATTTGCAACTTTTTAGGCTTATAGTTTTGTTCATTGTTAAGGCTACAAAATAATATCAGTCTTCATGCAGTTATATTGCTGTTCTGTTAATATACACATTAATGCAAAACTATTTTTAAAAATTACAGTAGTTCTATGCAGTAGTATTCCTCTAATAGCTGCCGCCTTATGGAAATTGCTTTCTAGATGTATCCACTGAATGAATGAATTAATCCAGCTGTTCTGGTTCACAGTAACCCACTAAGTCACAAAATAGCTAGCTATCCATTTGCCAAAAAGTATTGTATGACCAAACCTCATAGATTGGCATCTATATATCTGCCTTTGAGAATCAAGGGGTGTGGATGAAAAATCATGCTGTCCTTTGGGGAAAATTCTAGGGAAGGGCCAAGTTTGTAGAAGTACAAAATATTCTTTACATCAGAGTTTCTCAGACTTGGCCTTAAAGTGTGGACTTCCAATTCCCCAGCCAGCACCTGGAGTTTAGGTCCACACATCTTCAAATGGCCAGAGTCAAGAAACACTGCCCTACATCTTGTTTGATGTACTTTGAAAATGGATTTACAATTTCTCAGGAATTAAATTCAACTTTCCCCACCTGCTTGGGACTTTCTGGATACCTGAAAACAAGTGCTTGGTCTGTTTACGTTCTGTGGAATTAAGCTTCCTTTTGCTGCAATTGCAGCAATTTACTTATACTTACCGGTACATAATTTATTGAATAAAGCACGACTGAGTGGGTTTGTAATACTAAGCCATAATTTTTTATATTTATGAAATTTATTTGCTGTACATCTTATGATTGGAGTGATTCTGGGGACTTATAACAGAATAATAGCAAGAATATAAAAAGCTTCTACAGCTTTTCTTAAAGTGTGGCTGAAGGCCTTTGGGGGTCAACAAAATAAAAATTATTTGCCAGGTATTAAACATATTTGCAAACATTTAAAACTCATTTTTCCTGTCTTTGTTAAAAATATGTTTTCTTCATTAACATATTAATATCTAATTGATTTAGTAGTTATTTTACATGATTTCATAAATCTTACATTATAATTTAATATAGGTTGTATCCTGGACCTCACTTAATAAATGTTAGTTTTACAAATGTATTTTAATTCTGTCTTAAACTTCATTTTATCATCTGTACTGGTTTATGACCACAATAAACTGAATTGAGTTGGATTCAATAAATATTCTGTAAATGCATCAATCTTAATTTTTAATATAGTAAATATGACCCATATGAACAAAAGCTGTTTTGGACGCCTCCCGAATTTTTTAAAGTGGGAAGGAATCCTGAAATCAAAACGTTATAAGAAATACTGGCTTAGTGCAGAGATAGAAGAGCCAATTTGGTATAGCAGTGAAGATGCTGGCCTAGAAACTGAAAACTGAGTTCACTTTAGCCATGAAAGCAAGGGCTGGGTCTTGGGCTAGTGACTTTCTCAATTCACAGGATGGTTATTGTGGGGAAAATAGGAGGGAGGACTATGATGTATGCTTGCAGACTTTACTTACTTACAAAGTAATAAAATGGGATAAAAATATAACAAATACAATAAAATGGGCATTAACAAAGAGGAATCCGCATCCTGTGACCTCCTTTTCTATTTCCCCATCTGGCTTAATATTTCCATCCAAGAACTAAGCCTGAGTTGTCACAGCTGGTTCGCGAACTGGTAGGAAGGAAAAAGAAATTCGGGCCTGCCGGTCAAAGCCACTTTGTGCCGGCGGGAGCCCATTCCGAGCAAACGGCGGTCCCGTCCACGAGGCAGCGAGAGCCCGCCTGTGCAGAGGGAGCCGCAGCAGCCTCGCCTCTTCCTCTCCAAAAGGCGCGCGGAGGCGGAGAAAGGCGCTCCTCCCCGGCCGGCCCGGGCGAACGGTGGGTTTGGCGGGCTCCCCCGGACGCAGTGCCGGTGTTCCGCATGGCGGCAGGGGAGGAAGCCCTGGAGGGGCTGGACGGAGCCACGCTGGAGGAGCTGATGGAGAGGAGCTTCGTGGAAGAGCCGCCGGCGGAAAGGTGGTCGTCTCGGCCGGGGCTAAAGCGGGGGCTTGAGAGCTCGGGGGGGGGGAGTGCGAGGGATCCCCCGGCTCAAAACCTTAAATGCAACCTGGTTTGATCGTGGTTTATGGGAATGTGGTTCATGGTTTCCTATAAGTAAGCTCAGAGAACCAACTCGGTTCTTCTGCTTCCAGTTAGGAAGGGACCCCATAGGATCATCAAGACGGTTACAAATTTTTCCCAATAAAGTGAAAAAAAAAAGGTCAAAGATGTTGTTTGAAAGTGAAAAATAGTAAATGTAATGGTTCCATCCTGGGCTTTTGGCTGCAGATAATGGTTCTCACTTGAAATCCCTTCTGAGTCCTTTTGAGAGGGAAGCAAAAGAAGGCAAGAGGGGTAGCCACAACCACAGCACTGAAATCTTGTCCCCCTTTTAATATGCAGTGACATCCCCCCCTCCCACACACACCCTGGTCCTTGAGCTGGAAAATGTGCATGATTATTTTAATGTAGGTGCAATTATTTTACCATCTAAAATAATTATCAGTCTAATTATTTCAGGTTTCCAAAGAAAATGATCGGCTTCCCGGATACTGTACTCCAAAGAGGTTTGAACAACAGATACTGTGTTGTACATGTTCAGGATAACGAAGAACTTGAGAAGCGCCTGACAATCATTTCTTCTCTGCTTGATGATTCAGAGAGAGAGCTGTGCATCCTTCAGGATGACTGGTAATTCTTGGGCAAATGGAGTGGACATTTGCCTGGCCAATTTCTAACTACATTCCTATCGTGAAAAATTAATTTTGTGATAAATTTATAAGAATAATAGGGAGAGGTTAGGAAAATATTTTATGGAAACTTTCTCATGGTTTGCTCTTACTGCGTACTTACCCTTGGTGAACCCTCCTGTTACCTAATAAACTATATTTTTGTAGTGTGTTGCACCAAAGCTAAGCACAAGGGCTGGATTCACATAATGGGTTAGCACTGTTTTGTGATTCAGTACATCTTGTGAACATAACTCATAAACAAATTGGAAAAAGTATGATGTTCTCTCAACCACCCTTCTAGTATTTATGATACTTAATTTAGTTTTTCCTCACTTTTTTCCTTATATCCACTTACCTGTGCCCTGTTTTATTATTTTAGTTTATATAGTTGCCTGTCTCCAATTCATGATTCTGGGTGGCTAACTACAATTAAAAACATAATAAAATATATAATTTTAAAAACAGCGCACAGTTATAAACAGTTGAAGTTAAAAAAAACAGAACCACCACCAACAAATTAACATAACTATTGCACAGATTGCACCACACATTTGTGTCACAAATACCAGTGATAAAAATGTGTCTTTAGGTTTAGATCAGCAGGGTTGAGGCCATTTTGATCTCTGAGGAGATGATATTTCAAATGGCAGGTGTTACAATGGAAAACATCACTATTTGTATTACTTATGCTAATTATTCATAATTAAAATGGCTCTAACCTAAGCAATTTTGAATGCAGATAAATTTATGTCTTTTATCCAATGAACTATCCAGTTTTTGATAGGCTAGCAGATTTGGGCTTCAAAAATCCACATAACTATTACATGGGGGGGAATATTTTTTCCTGTTTATGTGGGGATCTGTATGTGCACATATACAGAGAAGAGGTGGGTCATTTACAGAAATCATAGTTTATTTTCCTTATTTTATCTCCCATTTCCAAACATATTTGCCCCCTTTAATCTATCTTTTTAAAAGGATTTCTGTTCCAGTCCAGCCTGGAGATATCATTCACTTAGAAGGAGAGTGCAATTCTGGTATCTGGATAATAAATGCCGATTCAGGATACTTAATTCTGTATCCAGATGTGCTACTTTCTGGCACAACTGTATCAAAGAGCATTCAGTGCATGAGAAGAGCTGTACTGAGTGAAAAGTTCCGGGTAAGTTAAAAACACACACACCTGGATTCCTAAATGTTTAAAACAGCTGTCATTTCAAGAATTTTTATCATCAATAAAATCACAATTTACTTTAGCTGGATTATTGGGTGGATTCATTTACTGTTTCAAATAGCATTTAATTGAATGGATGCTTCATATATTATTACTTTACAAGTAAACCTATACCGATAGAGGTCTTCTGAATGCTTTTGTTACTTCCATATGTATATCGGAGGTAATGGACCCTGATTCTTTTATAATGCAGTAATAGAGGTAATGCTTGCCTGTGTTTTATCAGTTTCATCTGCCATGATAGCTGTGATTTTGTTGGATTAAAGCACGGGTATCAAACTTGCAGTGTCACATTGCTGTCACGTGACGTTTTGCAACATTTTTCCCATTCGCGGAACGGGTGGGCGTGGCCTGCATGTGACTCATTTGGCCCGTGGGCTGCCGGTTTGACACTCGTGGATTAAAGCATGTGGCAGTCTGCTTTATCTTGATAACTTTGTGATATGGCTGCTCCCATATTATTTGTTTGAAAAGATCATAATATAGGGGAGTTTATTTTTTAATATGGTTGGGCCAGCAAAAGCCCTTTATGCTCCAATCATCAGCCATGAGACTTTTAATCTTTGCATGGAAACAAAATAGACATCTTTACAGGTTTTTCTTTATTTTTTCTGAAAATATAACAAAAACAACACTCTTGCATTTGGAGACTAGATAGTTTTACTGGTAAAAATGTATATTCAGACTTCAATTATCTGTTATTTATATTCAGAAAGATTTATAATTATAATAATAGAAAAATTGTAGAAAGATAATACTCAACTAAGAAACAGTCTTTATAATCTTGTAATTTAAGATAGCACATACACTCCTTAGTTTTTTAATATTCTTTTTGCTATACGTTGTATGTTTTTCTATTCTTAGTTTTCTTGGCTTATTTCAAGCTTAGCCTTACTTATATTTGCTCAGAAATAAGTTCTTACTGTGTTCAGTGACATACTAATACCGGTAGTAAGTGTATGTATTGTACAGGCCTATGACCTTAAAATGAGCATAGTAAGGGAAGCACAGAATTTTACAGATTAATTGATATGTAGGACACATTTTATGCAAATATTTCGAAAGTGGTTGTTTTGTTTTACAGAAATGTGAACGTACTTCACATGCAATGCTGGTAGGCACAATTCTACATGAAATTTTTCAGAAAGTGGGAATAAATTTTACGCAGGAGAAACTGAAAGAAATTGCTTTCTCAGCTGTTCATGGACCAAAGTATCTAAAAGAACTGTAAGGGTTATCAATAAATAATTTTTAAGAACTATATTTTCTTAGTTTTAATACTTAGTGGAGACTAGTTTGTGTAGTGTTGTTGTGGATCTCTACTGTTGTTGACCATGTGAAAGCTGTTTCATTAGAACTCTGTGAATCAAAGATTCACTTTGTGAAAATGTTTTCGGTTACCAGGTTTCCAGCATTCAGCTATCAATTCAGTTTACAATAGTGAAACATTTTCCTTCTTCTTATCATGATTGGGAATGTATGCCAAAATATTTTTCATATTTTCACATTCCTATTTTCTCCTCTTTTTTGATCTGGAATACATGAAGGATCTAGAGCAGCGTGGTGGCCTAGAGGTGAAAACTTAGGTAGCAATAGATGTTTCTCTGTCAGGGTTTATTTATTTATTTATTTATTTATTTATTTATTTATTTATTTATTTATTTATTTATTTATTTTTATTTATTCATTCATTTATTCATTTATTTATTTATTTATTTATTTATTTATTTATTTATTCATTTTAATAGATTTGTATGCCACTCTGGGCGGCTAACAGCATGTGAATACAAAATCTAAAAAACAATTAAAAACAATTAAAAAAACATTAAAAAAACACATGCATACTACTTTCATGGGCCAGAGCTTATCCCTGATATTCCCAAACTCAACGGTCCCATGCCTGACGGAAGAGCCAGGTCTTAATTGCCTTACGGAAGATCAGTAGGGTGGAGGCGGTCCGGATCTCCGGGGGTAGCTGGTTCCAGAGGGCCGGAGCTGCCACAGAGAAGGCTCTCCCCCGTGGACCCGCCAGCCGACATTGTCTGGCTGACAGGACCCGGAGAAGACCGACTCTGTGGGATCTCACTGGTCGAAGGGAGCTGTGCGGTAGGAGGTGGTCTCGGAGGCAACCTGGTCCTGAGCCATGTAGGGCTTTAAAGGTAACCAACACCTTGAATTGTGCCTGGAGACCAGTGGGATGCCAGTACAGCTTGCGGAGAATAGGTGTAATATAGGTGTAAAATATCTGCTGTGAACTCCGGAAAGGCATCAGGAAGAGCATCTGGCCAGTAAACTCTCAGCTTCACTCAGTCACCCCAACCCCACCTTGAAGCAAGGAATTACAAGGTCATAAAAGAAAAAAAAAATACATTATGGACTCATGCAGTCACCCAAAACCTTGGGTCTGATCCTTGAGTTCCTTCAAAAATTATTATTAACTCTACTTGGTTTCATAGATGCAGTTTGATCTAGACCAGATGCGTCACGTGCTGGCCACGCCCACGCCCTGTTTAGCGAAGGGGGGGAAGTCCCGATATGTCACGTGACGTCGCCGTGACGATGTGAGTTTGACACCCCTGGTCTAGACTGACTTTAAGTCTGTCTTAGCCATGAAAGCCAGCTGGATGACTTTGGATCTAATTCTCAGCGCAACTGAGGGTTACTGTGGGGAAAATAGGAAGGTGTGTTTGGATATGTTTTCTGCCTTGAATTATTTATAAAAATAATAAAGGTGGAATACAAATCAATCAATCAATCAATCATTGAATTAAGTTACCATTTTATTAATAAAATTATTTTATGATCCTGACCCCTATTCAATTTCTTATAGCTGACTTTTTGCTAAATGGAAAAGCCCAAGAACCTTTCTTGTCCAGTTTCTAACATTCTTCTTTCACTCCTGAAGGTATCAGTTAAATCTGGAGCAAAAGGATATCATGCATGAGATTGAGGAATACTTCCCATCTTTTATTAAATGGGCAGAAGTCTATACATACAAACACAGCCAAAATAATGTGCAGTTAAAACCGTAAGTAATTGTTAATTGAATGCGAACAAACTTAACACGCTTTAGTGCAGTGTTTCCAAGCCTTAATATTTACCACATTTCAAATTAAAAGGAATGCGTTCATAGAATTTGATTATTGAATCATGTAAAAATATTAAACCCTTAGATACTAACATAAATATTTCCCATTAAACATTTTTAACAATAAATAATGCGTGTTTTAAATTTTTGCAAATATCTTTATTATTTGGCATAATATATTGGGTCTTGGTGGAAGCTGCACACAGCTGTCCTGCAGTTTGGTTTTATATCAAGAGGCATGATGTGGCCTGCTTGTATTATGGCTTAGTGTATCCAACTGTGCTTTATTCATAAATTATGTAAGCAAATCACCACAGCACAAATTTGCATATATGTTTTTCAATTCCTTGGCTCCCCTCCCCAGTACAAATTGTTAAATTTTTATTGTGTCACCTGAACTATCCAGTGACGACACATTTTCAAGCTTGTATTATTCATAGCTTTGCTGATGTTGTAGGCGAGCTATATTTAGTAGTCAGGAACAAGAAGCAGGTTGGTTGCATCTTTTCCAGAAAATATCCAATTTTTGCTGTGATCTTTGCAAAAGGCTGGTTCTGTTTATGAATGCGCTGAATATTTATGCTGATGTGTTCTTTAGTTCAGGAGCTAATCACAGACAAATAATAGCCTAAGTTGTTTAGAAGCATTCTCTTATTCTCTACTATTTCAGTCTTCTATTCAAGAGGAATGCAGGATTTTAATTGTTCTTCCTTATGTCTTTCAGGAAATGCATGGTTAACAGTTTAAATTAACATATACAAATTGTTTTGTGACAGGCTAGGAGCTAAGTCCTGTTATAATGTCAAGGTTACAGAAATCCTGGACGTTGAGGAGAATATCTGGTCCCCCAGGTTTGGCTTAAAGGGCAAGATTGATGTTACAGCAGAAATAACCATTCATGAAAGATCTAAAACTCAGACCAGAATAATGCCACTGGAGCTTAAAAGTGGAAAAGAGTCTAACTCTGTAGAGCATAGAAGTCAGGTACATGTTGGAATATATATGGAATGTAAAGTTTAAATACATGAAGAATATAAGATTATTGAAGGCATCCACACTATACGAGCATCCTGATGGACATACTTGCAAAGCATTTTGTAGATAATCTTCTGCCTTGGTAAGGCCACACTTGGAATACTGCATTCAGTTTTGGTCGCCATGATGTAAAAAGGATGTTGAGACTCTAGAAAGAGTGCAGAGAAGACCAACATAGATGATTAGGGGACTGGAGGCTAAAACATGAAGAACGGTTGCAGGAACTGGGTATGTGTCAGATGTCTAGTTTAATGAAAAGAAGAACTAGGGGAGACATGATAGCAGTGTTCCAATATCTCAGGGGCTGCCACAAAGAAGAGGGAGTCAAGCTATTCTCCAAAGCACCTGAGGGTAGGACAAGAAGCAATGGGTGGAATCTAATCAAGGAGAGAAGCAACTTAGAACTAAGGAGAAATTTCCTGACAGAACAAGTAATCAGTGGAACAGCTTGCCTCCAGAAGTTGTGAATTCTCCAACACTGGAAGTTTTTAAGAATATGTTGGATACCGTAATCATTTGTCTGAAGTGGTGTAGGGTTTCCTGCCTAAGCAGGGGGTTGGACTAGAAGACCTCCAAAATCCCTTCCAACTCTATTATTCTATTCTATTCTATTCTATTCTATTCTATTCTATTCTATTCTATTCTATTCTATTCTATTCTATCCTATCCTATCCTATCCTATCCTATCCTATCCTATCCTATCCTATCCTATCCTATCCTATCCTATCGCTGGGTTGAATTACACGTTATTTGCATGATTCCCTGACATTGCCTTTTTGGTCTTCATAGTTGAAAGGTGCCAGGAATATCTCATTTGACAATTCCTGGCAAGTTAGGAGAAAGCTTCGTCATCTATAACAGCCAGCTACTGGAGTCTGTTTAATATAATGGTTGGAATATCTTTGAGGGAGGAATGTTTTCATCTAGGCAAAGGCAAGCCATCATCTGAGGCAATTACTGTATTTTTCGGAGTATAAGACGCACCGGAGTATAAGACGCACCTTAGTTTTTGGGGAGGAAAATAGGGAAAAACAATCTGCCTACCAGGTATTCATCTGGCTAGCATCCTTAGTCTGGTCAGCTTCAGCACATTATTTTATCCCCTGGTTAGGACTTTAAAAAACCTTCTTCTGACAGTAACAATGAAAGAGCCTGCAAGCCATTTCAGAGCTGGGAAGATCGTTAGCACCTGGTTAGGGCTAAAAAAAAAACTTATTCGGAGCAGCTGCAGCACATTATTTTATCTCCTGGTTAGGACTTAAAAAAACCTTCTGAGAGAATAACAATGAAAGAGCCTGCAAGCCAGTAAGAGCTGGGAAGATCGTTAGCACCTGGTTAGGGCTAGAAAACAACTTCTTTGGAGCAAGTAGAGCAATGAAAAAAAAACCTGCAAAGACTTAGGGCTGGAAAACCTTCTTCTGAGAGAGTAACAATGAAAGAGCCTGCAAGCCAGTAAGAGCTGGGAAGATCTGTTAGCACCTAGTTAGGGCTGGAAAAAAAAGCTACATTCGAAGTATAAGACGCACCTGAATTTTCAGCCACTTTTAGGGAGGAAAAAGGTGTGTCTTATACTCCGAAAAATACGGTATATGAGATTGTTTCTGGGGTTAGAATTTACATAGCACTTACTCTGCATTGATGATCTTAGGATGGTCACGTGCCAGAAAATATTGAATATTGAATTGCTGTAGTTTTAATTATCTTTCTCAGTAAACTAAAATTCTGCAAATATCTTCACTTTGTTTCTATGTTTAATTTTCGATTTTGTTTTAAATATCTTTTTAGGTAATTTTGTATTCCTTACTGTGTCAAGAAAGGCGAGTTGATCCTGAAGGTGGATTTCTCTTATATTTGAAAACAGGCAGTATGATTCCTGTAGTAGGAAGTCGTATGGATAGGAGAGGTAACTTTTGTGATAGCAAAAATATCTACGAGGGAATATAGTTACAATATTTTCTCCCCCATCTTTTTATTGTACTGTTTTCATCGTGGCCTCTCTCTCTCTCTCTCTCTCTCTCTCTCTCTCTCTCTCTCTCTCTCTCTCTCTCTCTCTCTCTCTCTCTCTCTCTCTCTCTCTCTCTCTCTCTCTCTCTGTGTGTGTGTGTGTGTGCGCGCATCTTATGGCAAAAAACAAAGCAGCCTCTGAACCTTCTTGCAAAAAGAAATACATTTTTAAACACATATAATATAGCAGAGAAGGAGGAGTAGACACTTTTTAAAGCTTAAATGGGTATGATTTGAGAGGGTTCTAAAAGCATTCCAGGACAACCTGCAGTTTTTCTTATTTAAGAAGATCAGTTGGGTTATATTCACTGTCTATCCCTATTCTGAGTCAAAAAGGTTGAATTATATTATGTGGCAGCTGGAAATATCTAAAGCTGCAGCCCCATTTGGCAATGGCATTTCTGAGAATCCTCTTTTCCCTCCTTTACTGCTTGATGTTGTCCTCTTTAACATGTTGCCCATCATTACAGTTGCAAATCATTTTGATCAAAAGCAAATATAGTTTTGTGGGTAACATGAAGAACTTATTTCTCAAATTGTTTAGCAGTATTTGTAGGCTGCCCACATCCCCCCCCCTCTCTCTCACACACACACACACTCTCACACACTCTCACTCACTCACCCGGACGTAGCCACCCGTCAGGCAGTGAGAGAGAGAGGAGGGGGAGATAGATTCAGCTCAATTCAGCCATCAGCCAGTCTCCCTCGCTCTGTGTGTGTATGTCACGCTCTCTCGCTCCCTGCCTCTGTGTCTCACTCTCAGAAAGCCTTGCAGCCCTGTGTGTCCTCTTTGCAGCTTTTCGCCAGCTGTTTTTCTTTCTTCATTTTGGAAACCCGGTGGAGGACTGTGTGGTGGAGGCTTTCCTCCTCTTCCCCCTCCTCCTCTTGTGCGCACCCTCCCAGCCCTGCCACAGCCGGCCAGGGAGTCAGCCTTTCCAAAAGGAAGAAAGAAAAACAGCTGACGAAAAGCCCCAAAGAGTTCATGCAGGGCTGCAGGGCTTTCCGAGACTGGGAAGAGACACAGAGGCAGGGAGCGAGACAGACAGACACACACAGACACAGACACAGACACACACACACACACACACACACACACACACACACACACACACACACACAGACAGAGAGAGACAGAGAGAGACAGAGAGAGACAGAGAGGGAGATAGACAGAGAGGGAGAAAGATGAGAGGGAGGGAGGGAGAGACAGAGGGAGTTACCTATTTCCCATAGAAAACATGGAACCACAAAACCTGGGTAGGCATGGCTGGGGGGTCATGTGACTGGGTGGGAGTGAGTGACATCGAGTTGGCCACCCCCACCCACGTTTTGTGGCTCCCAGTGTTTTGTTTGGCTCTTTGAGTGTTTAAGTTTGCCAACCCCTGCCCTAGACTGTACCTTATGTAGCCATCAAGATGGAGGTAATAGACCTCTATGGATATTTTTACCAGATAGGAAGATTCAGTTATGGCAGGGGTGTCAAACTCAAGGCCTATGGGCCAGATCTGGCCCACAGGGTGCTGCCCTGGAAACAGCAAAGGACTGGCCCATGGTGCCTCTGCCAGCGAAAATGGAGCTTGGGAGGGCGAGCTCCGTTTTCGGCTGCAACAGCCTCCTGCAACCCTCTGCCAGGAAAAATTGTGCCTCCTGAGCTCCATTTTTGCTGGCAGAGGGTTGCAGGAAGCCGTCGCAGCTGAAAACGGAGCTCAGGAGCCCGTTTTCGCTGGCAGAACTCTCGGGCCACCATAGGGGCCCCCAACATGAGTGACATTGAGCTGGTCACGCCTACCCTGGCCCCCAAGGTCAAACACAACCCTGATGCGGCCCTCAATGAAATCGAGTTTGACACCCCTGAGTTACGACAAGTCATCTTCATATATCACAGGGATGTGCCTAATAGGTAATGATCAGGACTTTGAACTGGGCCCAGAAGCCTTCTGCTCACCAGTCCAGCAACCTTTCAGGGGGGAATGTTATCTGCACCCTCAAAGTTGCCCTGTTAGCCCGCAGAACTATTATTTAATAAAGAGGCTGACTTGAGCTATGGTGGAACTGTATTTAACAATTCATTTTCGGGTGAATGGAGGAATGAATTCATAGGGCCAGTCCTCGAATTTACTATATGCCCAAGTTTTGCTGTATGTTTTTTTTTCATGCCCTTTACAACTGAGAGTGTCTGAACTTGTGTCTCTTTTTCTCCTTTGCAGAACTGATTAAACTGAGAAATCAGTTGGCCTTCTATTTTATTCACAACACACACAAATCTATAGGAAAAAAGCAAACACAGCTTGCTCCTCTGCCTCCTTTGATTAATGATAGCCAAGCATGTAGCTATTGCTCTCAGAAGCAGAACTGTGTACTTTATAGTAGGTAAGTTTCTTTTAAAGAGGTTATATGAAAGTGCCTTAGTACAGAATGACTGACACCATAATTTCAAGAATCATTCTTGGTTTGGTATAAGGAACCATGTAATAGAGCAGTGTTTCCCAAAGTGTGGTACGCGTACCCCCAGGGGTACGGGAAGAGTTTGGTGGGGGTACGCGTTGCACCGGAATTTGGTGGGGATCACGTGGGAATATCCACTGTACCGTGCTTAGCTGCGCCCACAGAACAAGGAAAGAAATAGGTGCGTATCGCAGTTTTTACATGGGAACTGGGGCCATCGTACATCGTATCGCAACTCATTATGGCGGGAACTTCTGCGCATCCTTCGCGTAGCTCAGGTTCGGCCATTTTTAAACTGTGGGAACATTAACAGTTGACGTTGAGCCGCGGAGCTGTTTAAACGCCGGAGAATTGCAGATTTATCTAACGGTTAGACAGTCTTGTGAGGCGTGACACGGTGTGAATATACTGCACTTCGTTACAGAGACAACTTACTTCTTTAATAGTTAGTTCCGGGCGCCTGTTATCGTGCTTTAGTAAGTTCCACTGATTTTGATTATTTTTATAAAATACAATTTTTATCCCTAACAGATTATGGATCGCTGGTTGAAATCTGGAACTACTAAACCGAAAGAAAGTAATGATTGTAGTAGCAATCATTAGAAAAAATAAATATATTTTGATTTTTATTAAAGCATATGTTTTTTATGAGGGGTACTCAGCGTTACGAAAATTATAGAAGGGGTACACATATGTCAAAAGTTTGGGAAACATTGTAATAGAGGATTGAACAGGAAAACAGGAATCATACATTCTAGATTTTTTTCAGGTGGACTCATGTTCAGTTGTGTTTCAGGGCTGTAGAACACCAGAAAGATGTCTTAATACCTCCAGATATGGTGGCTGTTACTGAAAAGGAGATCTGTCATTTAAAGCCTTCTCACTTGGAATATTTCCACCTCTGGTATCTAATGCTAACTTTGGAGTCGCAGTATAAAGATGGGAAAAAAGGGCGTAAAAATATATGGATGCTGCTTGCTGCAGAAAGGTAAGACAAAGACTTAAGCAAGTATTAACAGTGATTTTTGTAAGCTCTAATTTCCATTTCTCTAATGGAAGAAATCCAAACCGAGTTTATTCTTTGTTCTTGATGTTTGCAGAGAAAAACATGGGGACTGCATTGGAAATATGATCAGAATGGAAAATGTAGTAGAAGTTTCGGATGGACAGTATCTCCACTGGTTCCAGCGTAGAGATGATTGTGTGACAATCACAACTTTGATGGTTGGGGACAGAGTTGTTCTAAGTGATGAAGACAGCAGTTTGCTTGGCTTATCTACTGGCTATATTCAGGAGGTCAATAGAACCAAAGTTTCCTGCTTATTGGATAGGTATTGATTGCATTGGATTGCTTGCATTTATATTTCACTTGCTGAGAATTTAAAAAAGTAACATTTTCTAATTGCAGAATAAGATTACATGTGCCCGCTAATAAACTGTTCTGACCTAGGATTCCACAAACCACGAAGCAGACTCCTTGTCCCGACAACAACCCCTTTTTATTAAGTTACTGTGAATTCCTCTCATTCATATCCAGCAAAGACTTTCAAGGGTGAATTTACAGTCACAGACCTTATCTGGCTTGGAGAGCTGCCAGGTCGATCTCCAAAACTTGACAAGGAGTTACGAACCAATTAAGCGAACTTATTGTCTCCTGCCAACTCCCATCCCCTTTTGCTCCTCTTTTATTCCCTATGGAAGGGGCCATTCATCGTCCACCTGTGGGCCTTACTCCCAAGTCGACCCTTGTTCCTTAGCTGTTCCCTTTGGCAGCTCAGCGCATACACACACTGGGAACAGGCTCCAATTGTTAGTCTGCCTCACTGATGTCTGACTCCAAAGGCAGCTGATAACTGTCAGCCTGCCCTGGCCCCATCTCTGCCTCCGACGCAGAGCACTCGGCGGAGCCTTCCCCAGACTCCAGGACTGGCCCATGTTCCTCACCAACCTCCTCGCTGTCCGAATCTGCTGCCAGCTCTGCTGGCTGCTGGCAGACCACAACATAAACAGTGATATTTCTATTTCCTGCGACATTGGCAGATCTGTATATAGATTCTTGCATGTCTGCCTTATTGAAGCTGTTTTGTTAAGTATCAATACTGCTTGTACTTTGGATTTTATGCAGTTTTAGCAAAATGTTTGTCTCTGGAGATGTTTGACTGTCAGGATGAGGTGTGTTCCTGGTGAGAAATGGGACTTGTATAGAAGCCATTGTATCACAGTTGAAATGGCCAGCAGATTTAAATACGTATCTTGTATGGGCAGGAGGTATTTGAACTTCTTGTGGAATTTTACTGGTTTTGTTTAATGTGTTTCAGGAATTTATCTCATCTCCCTGGGGATACTGTATATAGATTAGATCATGAGGAAGGAGCACTTGGCATAGAAGCTCCTTTAGCAAATCTTTCTAAATTAATGGAAAATTCTCCTGCCAGGTATTTTTCTGGTCTTTATTTCCACACAAGTAACATTACTCTTAGAAATATTTCCACACTTGACTATTTCATCTTCCCTCTCTTCTTCTCTTTTAGTGAAAAGCTTCGTAGCTTAATAATAGACTTCTACAAGCCACAATTTGTTCAATACTTGAGTTCCGTTCTTCCTGCAGAAGCGAAAGACACGGTTGCAAACATTCTGAAAGGTACAGGGGACAAAAATTATTACTTATAATTTATTTATCATTTTTTAAAACTGCCCATCTCCCTCATAGAGGGGAAACGAGTCCGGTTTTCAGAGCATTAAATTAATACCTTTCAGCTGCAAATCCTTGTGACACAAATATGCAAATCCTTGTGACACAAATATGACACAAACCACTGCGCCGAGGTGGTGCAGTGGTTAAAAGCAGCACTGCAACCTACTTCAGTGACTGCTAGTTCAGCAGTTCAGCTGTTCAAATCTCACCAGGCTCAAGGTTGACTCAGCATTTCATCCTTCCGAGGTTGGTAAAATGAGGACCCAGGTTGTTGGGGGCAATATGCTGAACTCTGTAAACCGCTTAGAGTGGGCTGGAAAGCACTATGAAGCGGTATATAAGTCTAAGTGCTATTGCTATATATTAGAATCTGTATACCTTCAGCAATAAGCTCATTCCACAATATAATTATTCAGTAATATTCATAAGCAGGCATATCTTTAAAAATTATCAATGCCACAGTATTGAAATGCTATTCAGGGAGTTGGTAGCAAAATTTGAAATTCCAAGTTCATGTGTAATTGTAATTCTTACAAATACTATATGAAGGAGGGTCAATTTTTTGTGCTGGATTTTTAAGTATGTTAGTATATAGAATTTTCTGGGCTGAAGAAGCACTTTGAATTTCTGTCAACTGTTTGACTGAACCCAAAATAAGGAAACACTCTTGGGAGTTTTGAATTCCCAAAAGTAAAAATTTATTAGATATACCATTTTGGTACTGAAGAATCAAATCCAGCTCTGATTTTCCTGTGCAAATCCTTGCCTAGTTAAACCATGGCTTCCCTTTCTTCCCACCCCTGGGTGATCACATTGTCCAATTATGAGATGTCCTTTTGTTATGGGAACAGTCCACCTCCTCCTCAAGCACTTGCAGTGGTGACTTGGATGGTTTCCAGTTGTGTACGATCCCCGCACAACTTCTCAGCACTTCATTCCACCCTTCCCTCCCCCCAGTTCATTGCCAAGTCGAATAGCGATAAGGTTTGAAAGAAGCAAAGCGGCTCAATCTTGACAATTTCTCCTAAAAAGCTAATTATTGTCTGGTTTCTTTAGGATGGTTCATATTTCCACCTTTTTTGCAAATATCAGGACTTAGTGGTCAGATGTAAAGTAACTACAAGTAAGCCCACAGGTATTTCTCCAATTAGTACCCTCTGACAAGCACTTTTTTACTAGTTGGAACATGCCATGTGCTTTTTAAAAAATGAGCAGTTATTGCTAATATTGCCAGAAAAATAAATAGGAACAACATTTCAGTTACAAATTTGCCTTTGCATGGAACAAGTATTACTTCTACCACAAGGGAGTAATTACAAGACTCTATAACAGTGATGGGGAACCTTTTTTTTGCTCGGGTGCCAAAAGGGTGCTCGTACGTGAGTGCCCACACCCATAATGCAATGCCCTTCCCCCGTGCATGTGCGCAGACCTCACTGAAGCCTCTGGACTTCCGGTAGGCCCGTTGGGCTGTTTTTCGCCCTCCCCAGGCTTCAGGAAAGCTTCCGGAGCCTGTGGGTGGTAAAAAACAGCCGAACAGGCCTACCGGAAATTCGGAAATGAACTTCCGGTAGGCCCGTTGGGCCGTTTTTCGCCCATCCCAGTCTGGATTTCAAAAAGTGGCCCAACGGGCCTACCGGAAGTTTGGAAACGAACTTCCGGTAGGGCTGTTTTTCGCGTTTCCCAGGCTTCAGGAGGCTTTCCTGAAGCCTGGGGAGGGCGGAAACGCCCTCCCCCCGCCCTCCCGAAGTCCGAAAATCAGTTGGGAGCTGACATAGGGCAATGCCTCGCGTGCCCTCAGATATGGCTCCGTGTGCCACCTGTGGCACGTGTGCCATAGGTTCGCCATCACAGCTCTATAATGTGTTGAAGACAGCAGTGAATTAGTTCCAGGTTCAGTTCTTGGCTAATAGAAAAAACGACTATTAGGCTTTGAGGTAAATGGCTTTCCCTGGTTCCCCCACAGACATGCCTGTTCTAGCAGAACCCTTTTGGCCACTTCTTTGGAGAATGCTATACAGCTAGTCCTCCTCTTACAACCATTTGCTTAGTGACTGTTTGAAGTTTCAGCACTGAAAAGTTAACTTGCAACCTGGTCCTTGCACTTGCAACAATCACAGCATCCCCATGGTCACATGATCAGAAGTCTGACTCTTGGCAACCTGCATGTATTTACGATGGTTGCTTCCCATCTGGCTTCTTTCCGTCAGTGGGGAAAGCTGGTTTCACTTAATGACTGCACAATTCACCTAACAGCTGCAGTGATTGACTTAACAATCATGGCAAAAAAAGGTTGTAAAATTGGACTCACTTAACAACTGATATGCTTAGCAACAGAAATTCTTGTCCCCATTGTGACTACCTGTACTGTATTCATTGGAACTGACTAAACATTATAGGATTAGATGGAAGTATATTTTCTCTGTATAAGGAACAAAGACTAAATGGACTTTTAAAGATAGCATTCTAGCATGGGTATTCAAATACTTCTCTCTTAAATGCTGTTTACAGAGAAGAAATAGAGTACAGTTTTAGTTAACATGGAGGTTAATTATTTTTCTCTTTGTCTGGTAAATCCTAGGCTTGAATAAACCCCAGAAACAAGCAATGAAACAAGTTCTCCTTTCAAAGGATTACACCCTTATTGTTGGTATGCCTGGAACGGGAAAGACTACGACGATTTGTGCTTTGGTAAGGTCTTGTATAAATAAGCCTCTGACGTTAAAAAAAGGATTAGCAACTGCCCCTTTGTTTAAAAGTTTGACCTAATGCTAGGATGAATATGATAATTTTGATACTCAAATTGTAACGTCCAGAATGTAAAGATTGTTTAACAAAACAACCCAGGATGTGACTATGTTCTTAATGTGGACATTATTTATGATACCTATTGATGCAATTAATTCTTGGCAGTTAAGTCATTGAAAATCTCAGAACTGTATACTTGCAGCATGTATAAATTCAGTAGCTATTTCACATTTTACCAATAGGGAAGTTCAGAACCCTCTCCAATATGGCAAAAAATATGTCAGAGCACATTTGGCTAGTTGCTTCTGATTGTGAATAAATGTGCCAACCCTCCACTTCATTGTCAATCATAGAATAATAGAGTTGGAAGGGATCTTGGAGGTCTTATAGTCCCAACTCCTCCTGAGCAGGAGACCCTGTATCATTTCAGACAAATGGTTGTCTAGTCGCTTCTGGTGATGAAGCATCCATAACATCTGAAGGCAAGCTATTCCACTGGTTGATTGCTCTCCCCTTTAGGAAATTTCTCCTTCGTTCTAGGTTGCTTCTCTCCTTGGTTAGTATCCATCCATTTTTTCTTATCTTGCTTTTTGGTACTTTGGAAAATAGTTTGACCTCCTCATCTTTGTAGGAGCCCCTCAAATATTGGAACACTCCAATCTTAGGCTATCAGGAGCTGAGATATTAGGAGCTGAGATAGCGCAGTGGTTAAAAGCAGCATTGCGACCTTCAGCTGATTGCTAGTTCAGCAGTCCAGCTGTTCGAATCTCACTAGGCTCAAGGTTGACTCAGCCTTCCATCCTTCCGAGGTGGGTAAAATGAGGACCCAGATTGTTGGGGGCAATATGCTGAACTCTGTAAACCGCTTAGAGAGGGCTGGAAAGCACTATGAAGCGGTATATAAGTAAAGTGCTATTGCTATTGCTATCAGGTGGCCTTTAATTCCTGTGGATTTTTTTGCATGCAGAGCCATCTCTGACTATAGTTGCTGAAAAATAATGACAGCCTTTTGTCAGATGGAAAGAAATAAAGATGACCTGAAATAGGTTTAATATACAGGTAATCCTCATTTAGTAACCACAATTGGTGACTGGCAGCTCAACTCATAAAGTTACTTTTTCATCATTACTGTGCACAGTTGCTAAATGAGGCAATTGCTAAAGAAGGATTATCTGTATTTAAATCACATTCTCCTACATGCCATCTGCTTTGCATTGTAATCTGCCCATTGCACTCACACCGCTATTGCTCACCCCTGAATTTACATAGTGCATAGACCCTTACATGCCAGAAACATGAGAATAGAGTTCCCTCTATTGTGCTTCCACTCAGATTTCCTACAGTGTGGAGGAAATCTGTACTTCAAGGGTTGATACAGTCACTCATGCCCTAGTCACCTCCCATCTTGACTATTGCAACGCACGCTACATGGGGCTCCCCTTGAAGTGCATCTGGAAGCTCCAGTTGGTTCAAAATGCAACACCCCGCATGGTTTTGTACAGACCTCACTGTGCACATGTGTCACCTCTCCTGCGGGAGGTGCATTGCTGATTTGCTTCCAGATGCAACCAGATGCTGGTTATCACCTTTCAAGCCCTTCATAGCCTGGGGCCAGGTTATCTGAGGGACTGTCTCTTGCTGGTCACATCCACCCGATCCACTAGAGCGGGGAAGCAAGGAATATTGTGGGTACCGTCCCCTAAGGAGGTACATCTGGCGGGATCTAGAAGAAGGGCCTTCTCCATAGTGGCTCCCTCCCTCTGGAACATCATCCCTCCAGAAATTAGACTGGCTCCCACTCTGACACTCTTTCGTAAGGCCCTGAAGACGTGGTTTTGCCAACAAACCTGAGGAACCCAGAATGGGATGGAGCTCATTAAAGGGGTGATTTGAGTGTATGTTGTTGCCGAGTGGGGGTGGGTTTTTTATTTTTTTATTTTTTTTATTTTTTTTATTTTTCATTATTTTTATTTTTCTACATTGTGTTTTTGTGTACATATTGTCTGTGATCCGCCTAGAGTTTCTGTGAGCAATATAGGTGGCTATATAAATTCTTTAAAACAAATAAATAAATTTAAAAAAAATAAATGTATATACAATTTGAATATGTGCATGGCAGCTAGTGAAAAATGTCCGAGAATGGACTAGGGTGAGATTGGCCTGTATAGTTCTGTAAGGTTAAGGTAATGGTGCCCCTCACACATATGTGCTAGTCGTTCCTGACACTAGGGGGCAGTGCTCATCTCTGTTTCAAAGCGGAAGAGCCAGCGCTGTCCGAAGACATCTCCCTGGTCATGTGGCTGGCATGACTAAACACCGAAGGCACACGGAACATTGTTACCTTCCCACCAAAGGTGGTCCCTATTTTTCTACTTGCATTTTTTACGTGCTTTCGAACTGCTAGGTTGGCAGAAGCTGGGACAAGTAATGGGAGCTCACCCTGTTACATGGCACTAGGGATTCGAACCGCTGAACTGCCGACCTTTCTGATCGACAAGCTCAACATCTTAGCCACTGAGCCACCGCGTCTCTTCAATAGTTCTGTAGACTTTCTTAAAACATTTTCTGAATGTAAGAGTTGATGCCTTCTGATCTGATCTCATATTACTTGGGGTGGGATGGGATAGGAATCAGCGCAGGGGAACTAAATAAAACTTGCTTTTCCTTGGTTTTCTTTCCCATGTTTTAGGTTCGGATTCTTTATGCTTGTGGCTTCAGCGTTCTCTTAACTAGTTTTACCCATACAGCAGTTGACAATATCCTTCTTAAGTTAGCCAAGTTCAAAGTAGGATTTTTGAGGCTAGGAAGAGCTCAGAAAGTTCATCCAGACATAAAGAGGTTTACAGAAGAAGAGATCTGCAGATCAAGGTGCATTAAAACTGTGGCACAGTTGGAGGAACTATACCAAAGTCAGGTAAGGAAAATGCCTTTCAGGAGTCGAGTGTTCCTAAAAAGAATCTCTACTGGGAAGTTTATGTTGGTGATATTATGTTGTTTTAATTTCATAATATGTATGTCCTCATAAGAGATCATACTAGGTTTTAATCCGATGAATAAGAAAGGTTCATTCATATTTACAACAAAGATATTGCATCTTTATTTTTTTTCATATTATACATACATGATTTACAAAGGGGCTTTTAGCCATAGCTCCATTCTGCATGGTTTTACTGCTTAAAAAGAGACTAGATCGCAGTATCCATGGTCAAGAGTTTGATAAATTTGCAGTTTGGGGACTGCTTTTTCTTGCTTTACACATGTACAAAAGAAGATGGATTCGCCCACTCATAAACTACCGTATTTTTCGGAGTATAAGACGCACCTTTCCCCCCCCCCCAAAAAGAGGCTGAAAATTTACTAAGCGTTTTTTCAGCCCTAACGAGGTGCTAATGGGATCTTCCATGCTTTGCTAGCTAAGATCTTCCCTTTGCCTGCTTTTTTCATTGCTGCTTCCTCTGACAATCAGCTGAGCCTTTTTTCAGCCCTAACAAGTGAAGCGATCTTCTGTGCTTTGCTAGCCAAGCGATCTTCCCTTTGCCTGCTTTTCTCATCGTTTCTCTCTCTGAAGAGAGAGAGAAATAATGTGTTTTAGAAACTGTTTTTTATCCCCAACCAGAGGATAAAAAGCAAGCACGTTAGCTCAAAACCAGCAAACTAATATGCTGAAGCTGACCAGACTAAGGACTAGCCAGATGAATACCTGGTAGGCAGATTATTTTTTCCCTATTTTCCTCCCCAAAAACTAAGGTGCGTCTTATACTCTGAAAAATACGGTACATTCCTTCAAATTCCCAGGATCTGTAATGTAATCCACAGTTGCTGTGCTGGAAAGGAATCCCTGCATATAACATAAGCCACTTTGGGGCTCTGTAATTGGGAGTCTTTGCCACTAGATCAGCTGTTCTCAACCTGTGGGTTGCAACCCCTTTGGGGATCGAACGACCCTTTCACAGGGGTCGCCTAAGACCATTGGAAAACACATATTTCCGATGGTCTTAGGAACCTAGACACGGCTCCTCTATCTGGCTCCAGACTAGTCCACCCACATACAAATAGACTACTGCAAAAAAAAATATCTTTACCATGGGAACTTCTGAGCATGCGCAGGAGCTGAATTTCCGACACTGTGTATGCATCGCCATCTTGTTTTCGGGGGTTTTTGGGGTGTTTTTAAAAAAATTCAGCACTATACGTGCGCGCGCAAAGTGCACCCGCACCCACGAGGTGTGGCCACACAGCGCAAGAGGAAGCGAACCTGCAGCAAGGTAAGTTAGAACCCACCTTTGAGTTTCCTAATAATTTTATTATTTTATGGTTGGGGGTCACCACAACATGAGGAACTGTATTAAAAGGTCGCAGCATTAGGAAGGTTGAGAATCACTGCACTAGATGATGGAAATTTTAACATGGAACCTGTTCGCTTAGAGAGGATCTGCTTGTGAGATAATAAATTATATTCCTAAGAATCTAAGGGAATTAGAGTTGTCCAAAAAATGCAGAGGTTGGCCAGCCTGTTATATATTCTACAAGATGAAAAGGAATTCTCAGATGTTATTACCAACACACAAACATCTTACCATTTAAATTTCTGTAAAAAAAAAATCCATGACTGATAAATGATTGCAGAGAAAAATTTACCTTTCCACTTCACCTTTGATCAACTTTACTTCCCTGGCACAAATTCCTTTTAAAATTAGGAGGGAAAATAGGTAGGTATATAGACAGCTGGAATAATGAGCTGAAGAAGCTTCTTGGATGAGAAGCGAAACATCTTCAAAGAAAAACCAGAAAGTCCAGTTGCCTCTTGAAAAAAAGCACCTTATTAAGATATGAAACAGAGGCAGAAACTGGAATGGGGGGAAATAGCACAATATTACTATGAATATTTTTATGTAAGATGTTAAAATTAGTATACAGACGAAAGGATTGGAAGTTGAAAGATGATTGTATTATGTACAATGTTATCATCATGGTGTGAGCATGATCAATGTAAGGTTATCAAAATTGTCAAATTTTTTTAAATTATTTGGTATCAAAATGAACGATACCCAGAAGCCACACTGTTCATGTATTTAACACAAACACAAACACACACACACACACACACACACACACACACACACACACACACACACACACACACACACACACACACACAAATAAATAAATAAATAAATAAATAAATAAAGCATCTTTGGGACAACTATGACCTGGATGACTGAGAATCTCCATAGACAGCTGGTATAATAAATTATACTCAGCTCCATCTCAAATTCTGATAGAGAGACATAAAGAACTGCATTGGAAGTGGTATGGGGTTTCCTGCTTGAGTAGGGGGTTGGACTGGAGGACCTCCAATGTCCCTTCCAACTCTGTTATTCTATTCTATTCTATTCTATTCTATTCTATTCTATTCTATTCTATTCTATTCTATTCTATTAATTTAATTAAAAGTTCTTATAGGCTGCTCAATCCCGTAGGATTCAGGGCGGTGTACAGCAAGCATAAGAACAATACAAATACAATAAAAACAGTTTAAAAACATTACAAAAGTTAAAACAAAACCATTCATCCATGGGGGAAATCAATCTTCACCCTGCCTGCCGGAAGAGCCACGTCTTTACGGCTTTGCGGGAGGCCAGTAGGGTGGGGATAGTCCGAATCTCTAGTGGGAGTTGTTTCCAGAGAGATGGGGCTCCCACAGAGAAGGCTCTCCCACGTGGTACCGCCAACCGACATTGTTTGGCTGATAGGACCTGGAGGAGACCAACTCTGTGGGACCTAACCGGTCTTAGGGAAGTATGTGGTAGGATGCGATCCCGAAGGTAACCTGGCCCTGAGCCTTACTATTCTATTCCATTCCATTCTAATAACTTGTACAGGGAACACAATCTAGTATTGTTTGAACTTGAATGCATTTCTGATTTAGGGTCGAAAAGAGGTGCTATTAAAAGAGGGGCCATCATCATACTTTCTCATTTTTTTCCAGCCAGTCATTGCAACAACATGCATGGGAATAAACCATCCAATCTTCACTCGTAAACGTTTTGACTTCTGCATAGTGGACGAGGCTTCTCAGATTAGCCAGCCGATCTGCCTTGGCCCTCTTTTCTATTCACTTCGATTTGTGCTGGTGGGAGACCATCAGCAGTTGCCTCCACTTGTGCAAAATCCAGAAGCAAGGTAGGCAGCATGTCACGCTATAGGAATTTATACTTACTGTTAGCCGTGCTTACGTGCAAGTCACGGACTGAATTTTTATTGCAGAGAACTTGGCATGAGTGAAAGTTTATTCAAAAGGCTGGAACAAAATAAGAATGCTGTTGTGCATCTAACTGTCCAGTACCGAATGAATAGGTATGTAAGCATGAAACATGTTGTTTCGCTGCACCACAAGTCTGGTAAAATCTAACTTTTTTCCCCCATTTTAAATCCCTTTAGTAAAATTATGTCATTGAGCAACAAGCTGGTGTATGATGGTAAACTGGAATGTGGCTCTGAAAAGGTGTCCAGAGCTATCATTGACTTGCCTAACTTAAAAAAACTAAAATTGGAAGAGTCTTCTTCAGAAACTTGGCTAAAAGAAACACTTGATCCAAATAATCCCGTTTGTTTCCTTAACACAGAGAAGGTAACTTTTTTTTAATAAAATAATTTTTTTTATTTTTTTATTTTTCAAAATACGAACATTCCATCTTTCCTTAAACAGTGTGTCATCTGGGTTCAAATATCTCTGTGTACCAATCTTCTACATTTACAACAACATTCACTTTAATATAGTTATCTAATCTTAAAATTATAGCATATTAAACAGTTAAATATTATAATCCTATTAATTTTTCCTCTTAACATATCTTCTAATAAAAATACCATAATAACATTAATTATCTTCATCATTATAATACTGACAATTATCTTATTTATACCTCTATCATAACATATTTTCTATTCTTCTTTAATCTTCTGGTTTTATTTCCAGTTCCCCTTTTTACTCTCTAACCATTGATAAAATACTTCCCATATCATATAATATTCAGTTTGTTCTTTCTCTTTAATTGCTAGTGTTAAATCTGTTCATTTCTGCACATTCTAATATTTTCCTAATCACCTTCTCATCGATAGGAATTTCTTCACTTTTCCAATGTTGTGCAAATACAATTCTAGCTGCAGTTAAAACTTGGATCATTAAATAAGTCCTACGGAAATGGGGCGGCATATAAAGATGACCAAATAAATAAATAAGTATTCTCTTTATTATAACTTTTGGGTAATATCCCCAGCAAAAATATTTCTGGTTTTAGGTCAATGTGTTGTTTTGTCATCTTTTCCAACCATGTCCTTATTTTTGTCCAATATTTTTTTGCTTCTACACATGTCCACCACATATGATACCGGTAGTAAGATCCAGGTATCTGGTGGCACTTCCAACATTTAGCTGACTTATCTTTAAACATCTTTGCCAACCTCGCCGGTGCAAGGTGGCATCTATAAAACATCTTATACAAGTTCTCTTTATATAGACATGCTATCATGATAGCAGTGTTCCAATATCTCAGGGGCTGCCACAAAGAAGAGAGAGTTAAGCTATTCTCCAAAGCTCCTGAGGGTAGGACAAGATGCAATGGGTGGAAACTAATCCAGGAGAGAAGCAACTTAGAACTAAGGAGAAATTTCCTGACGGTTAGAACAATTAATCAGTGGAACAACTTGCCTCCAGAAGGTGTGAATGCTCCAACACTGGAAGTTTTAAAGAAGATGTTGGATAACCATTTGTCTGAAGTGGTGTAGGGCTTCCTGCCAAAGCATGGGGTTGGACTAGAAGACCTCTAAGGTTCCTTCCAACTCTGTTCTTTCTATTTCTATTTCTATATGCAATCGACATTGTTAATTTATTTGGGATAGGAATTAGAGAAGACTTTTATTGGGCCTCACTTCTCCTGCCCAAGGCAATTTGATGTTGGGTTTTGTTCTGTTTCTCAGGAAATTGAAGGCGCAGAATTAATATGAAGAGGTCTCTGACAGTTGGTTTTAACTTCCATCAAGAGAATAGTGGCAGGGACCATGTGGTATAGCGTCTTTGAGCAAGATAATGTGGCCTTTCTGTTTCATCCAGTGCAAATCTCTTATCCCAACAGTCTTATCTTGCTCTCTTCCTTCTATCCTCTATCCTGTTTTTTTTCCTTTTCCATTTCCCTTGATGTAGTAATTAAATATTATTTATTGTCTTTTTCTTCCTTGAAAATGGTTCAATTAAAAGCAAATTGCTTTGGGAAATGTCCAAATGTTCAATTCCAATAAGACTGGCATTAGTGTAAAATTTGTCCCTTTCAGCATAATTATATAATCTACTTGCAGCAGTTTTTGCTATAGCTCAATATAGTCTTCTTAAACTAAGAAACAGCTTGAGATTTTCATTGCAGTGGATTCAGGTATACAATGTTGGTCTTTAATTCAGGTTGAAGCCCCAGAACAGACAGAAAAAGGTTGTATAAGTAACATGACTGAAGCCAGACTGGTGTTCTTCCTCACATCCATGTTTTTAAAGGTATTTCTCTTGTATTTAACACTATAGAGATTTTATTCATGCATTTATGTTGAGATAACTTGTTAAATAAAGAGGTATACTAGTAGTCCGCACCTATTAGTTCAGTCCTTCAGATAGCCTGGCCTCAATATGTTTTGGAGGTGTGATGAGATCGGTGATTCATGCCCGCAGGTTGGTTTTGTCCCTTGGAATTCATGACACTTGAAGACCAAGCTTCTAATTTCCTCTAATCACAAGTTGTTGAAAATTCATTTCATTTGCAGAAAAAAGCTGGCAATTCATTATTGTTTTCTGGGGTGAGGTAGAATGCAGTTTCCCTTCTTTCCCTGTGGGGAAGCAGATCTGTTTTTCCTTTTTCTTCCCATTAAAAATAGGAAGCTTGTAAGGGGGGGCAGGGGGGTTCCACTTACCTTTGCCACCGGTTCACAACGGTTCGTGACGTTTTCAAAATACAACGTCCCCACACGCGATTTCACTTCCGCACATGCTCAGAAGCAGGAATAAGCCTGAAACACAGCTGAGGAGCTCATCAGCTGTGCTTCGGGCGAAGAAATAAAGGTCGGTATTCACCCGCGGGTGGATGGGAGGCTCTTTTTCAAGCCGCGTAAGGGGGAAAAAATCCACAAAAAAGATGACGGCGCACTTGGAATGGCATCGACAGTGATGTCACCAGCGGGTTGCTACTGGTTCGGGCAATCCGGTCCGAACCAGGAGGAACCCACCCCTGGGGGGGGGCAGTCAGCAGGATTTATATGTAGATGTGGATAAAACACCTGAAAGCCTCCTTTTAGGAGCCTTCAGGTAGGAAAAAGGGCTTACCCCTGGTTTAATGCATAATAGATCAATCTTGACATGTATCCAGAATTAAAGCAGAAATCACTGTAGGCTGTAATTGTAGTAAAGAGCCGAGGTGGTGCAGCGGTTAGAGTGCAATACTGCAGGCCACTTTAGCTGACTGTGATCCGCAGGTCAGCAGTTCAATCTCTCAACCCAGATTGTTGGGGCCAATATAAATAGCAATAGCACTATAGCACTTAGACTTATATACTGCTTCATAGTGCTTTACAGCCCTCTCTAAGCGGTTTACAGAGTTCAGCATATTGCCCCCAACAATCTGGGTCCTCATTTTACCCACCTCAGAAGGATGGAAGGCTGAGTCAACCTTGAGCTGGTGAGATTTGAACAGCTGAACAGCTGAAGTAGCCTGCAGTAGCTGCATTTAACCACTGCGCCACCTCGGCTCTTGCAATATACATTGCTTACTGGTGTAAACCGCTTAGAGAGTGCTTGCATTGTGAGGCGGTATATAAAATCTCACTAATAAATAATAATAACTGGTTGTGTAATGTTCGCAGAGTGCAAAGTTTCCACTACGTTTTGCTCTGAACAGAAAACAATGCACTGAGTTCAAAAATGTTTTGGAGCAGGGCTGTCAAACCTCCTGCCCGCGGGCCGGATGCGTTACTTGCTGGCCATGCCCCTGCCCGGTTTAGCAAAGGGGGAAAAGGTTCCTGATATGTCACATGACGCCGCTGTGACGACGTGAGTTTGATACCCGTGATTTGGAAGAACAACTTCCGTTTTTTTGCAACACACAATAAGACAAGGTGGTGCTGCTTCAAGAGTTGCATTTACTTCAATGATTGGATTCTTTAAAGCAGCAGAATCTTGGTTTTTTTCCCCAACTTGTGGGGGGTCAGTGTGCTTTAATGAATGGCAGATAGGTGTTGTGTTCTTATCTGAGATACAAAACACAGATTCCACATGATATCCAAAGAACTTACCGTATTTTTCGGAGTATAAGACGCACCTTTTTCCTCCCTAAAAGTGGCTGAAAATTCAGGTGCGTCTTATACTTCGAATGTAGCTTTTTTCCAGCCCTAACTAGGTGCTAACAGATCTTCCCAGCTCTTACCTTGCAGGCTTTTTCATTGTTACTCTCTCCAAAGAATGTTTTTCCAGCCCTAAGTCTTTGCAGGGTTTTTTTTCATTGCTCTACTTGCTCCAAAGAAGTTGTTTTCTAGCCCTAACCAGGTGCTAACGATCTTCCCAGCTCTTACTGGCTTGCAGGCTCTTTCATTGTTACTCTCTCAGAAGAAGGTTTTTTAAGTCCTAACCAGGAAATAAAATAATGTGCTGAAGCTGACCAGACTAAGGATGCTAGCCAGATGAATACCTGGTAGGCAGATTGTTTTCCCCTATTTTCCTCCCCAAAAACTAAGGTGCGTCTTATACTCCGAAAAATACGGTATATCTGTTCCTATATAACCCAGATCTTGGGATAGTTATCAACAAAAATACATTTCTGGGATGAATAAGCTAAAAAATGTATGGGAGAAAAATATGCCAATAATTAATGTTATTAGGATGAGTGGACATAGTTTTTGCAGCCAGAGGACACATTTGATTGCCATAATTTATTTCAGTTACAAGGAATGAGAGAGCAATGTCAGAGAAGGAAGCGGCTTCTTCTTGTGGACTTCAGATTGCTCACCCTAGGCTTAAGAGAAGATAAAAGCAGAAGGTGGACTTAAGATACCTAAAAATAAAGATGCATTAAAATCAAAAGTAATTAGTAGCTAACATCAGATTAAGAGGGCATTAGAGGAGGCGAAGGAGAAGTTCATTTAGCCTATTATACCATCAGTGGGTAGCACAAATTGGATGTGATTCTTTTAAGACATTTCTATACGTTATTTTCCTAAATCTCCTAAAAGGATGAGTATTGGAATGCATTCTGTCACAGCCATCTGGGATTCCATAGTTTTAACACTGGGATTATTTTTTTAGGCTGGTTGTAAGCCTTCCGATATTGGAGTCATATCTCCATATAGACATCAATTGAAGATCATTACAGATTTAATGGCAGGCTCGTACCTCACTGATGTAGAAGTAAATACTGTGGACAGATACCAGGGGAGAGACAAGAGTGTAATTATAGTATCCTTCGTAAGAAACAACGTGGATGGAAATGTGAGTAAACACCATAGAATCATACACCTGTTCATAGTTCCAAGTATTTTAGGTTTGTTGTCCAACATGTAATTTATATACGGTGCAGTGCTTTAAAAGGTTCATGTGCTAGCAGGTAGGATAAAGGGGAAAAATGTACTAGCAATTAGTATAGATTATTCTTTTTTTCTTTCTATGATAAATCTAATATGGATCTTAGTATGAGTGACTGTTTTTCATTTTGGATATTTTCTTGTAGCAAAGATTCCCAACTTTCTTCTTTGTTTGAAGAGTCCATATGTATATAAGGCTGTTTTGCATGTTAGCTAAATGCACTACGGATAAGACAGTGGGGCAAGTAGGTGTAGCTCTAGTAGTCCTGTTTTTGTATTAATGCTCTGTGCATCAGAGATGCTGCTTTTTAGATGTAAGTGGCCAAACCAAAAAAATCAGCATGTCACTTTCGTTTGCAGTGGTGCTCGAACTTAGAAATAAAAGATATAAATAATAGTTTGATATAAAACTAATAAGAATAGGCACAATAAGATAGATCAAAAAATAAAATTCAGAGTTAAGGAAGAAAAAAACCAAAAGCAAACTGGAAAAAAAATTAGGAGTGAATTATGTACTCCCTTTATGCACACATGTATGTATATGATAAAATGATGAATACAATCATTTAAAACATCAATTCTTGGTGTTTTTACTCAGAATAACATTTGTACAAATAACAATAATTAATAGAAAAGTTAATATATTATAGAAAGTGACCAGATTTGAATATATTTATTTTGAATTAAAATAATTTTCAAAATATTGTCTATCAATTTTTCAACATTTTTCAACAAGAGTGATCCAACTAAAATTGTTTGCTTTTTTCCTGATTTCTTTACAACTTTTCACTAACAAAGCTTATCATCTTTAGTTATCAAAAGTTGGCAATATGTAAAAAAAAATGCTTACCTTTGATCAGGTCTATAAAAATTTGCAATTTGTAATGTTGTTTTAAAAGAGTGGAGTGCCATTTGTGCTTAAGACAAGAGTTTAAAATTATATGAAAGAAATCATACTGATTTTCAATGAAGCAGAGGGTCACCATTCTTCTGGGGTTAGTTAATGGTTATTGATGAGATCTATGTAACCCAGGGGTCCCCGAACTTGGCAACTTTAAGACTTGTGGACTTCAACTCCCAGAATTTTCCATAGCTGGCTGGAGAATTCTGGGAATTGAAGTCCACAAGTCTTAAAGTTGCCAAGTTTGAAAACCTCTGATGTAACCAGTGCAAAGGAATGATTATTATTTGAACGTAATGATGAACTTGTAAGTATACTTGGTGCTTCCCTTTTTTAAAAAAAATAGGTTGGAGAACTTCTGAAGGACTGGAGACGTCTTAATGTTGCCATTACAAGAGCCAAACACAAGTTAGTTATGCTGGGCTGTGTACCATCCCTTTGTCTCTATCCTCCTCTAAAGAAATTACTTCATCATCTGAAGAATGAAGCTATGATATCCTTTCTTTTTCATTTACATATATTGTCTTTTTTGGCCAGGCTGCTTAGATGAAGACTTTTCAGGCCTCCTAAGTGAAGATGGGAAAAAAATGTAAAATGTTAATCAACTGTTAAATCTAGCCTGAAAGGACAAGGTTGCTTCTTTATCACTTTCATTTAAAGAAAATGAAACCAGATTTTGGAATCTTTTCTCAGAACACTCAAAATGAATTGTGTTCCGATTAGGCAAAATTAAAAAAATATTTAGCTGAAAGAAACAATGGGACTCAGCTTTTGGAAAGTAATGGGAATTTTAGCCCTTGATCCCTTATTTTTTTTGGTCTCGGAGCCTCAAAAGTACCGTAGATAAAGTGATTGTCTGTTTTGAATGTTGTCTGCTATCTCCCTACACAAACATTAGCTAAAAGGATAATGGTTTTTTAAAAAACCATCTCTCTGGAGCTGCTGGTGCTTCGGGAGCGAAGAGAAAGGCTAAGCTATTAGTCTAGCTAGCAGGAAGAATTCGATCTTGAAACAAAATTCTCTACCAAATCAGTGTCCAAATGTATGCAATAATGTGCTATCACATCACCTGCCCTAGAGCACACTATTCTTAGGACACTACTGCAGTTGGTGAGCAAATGGGGAATTATTACTGGGGAATTATTGCTGACCAAGCCATCCACCTAGCACAGAAATGGTTTGCTTTCCTTTTGCTTGCTAGGATAGTGCAAAATGCTTATGGAAGGAACCAAGAATGCCCCATTAACTAGAGAGCTTCCAATATTACTTGGTGTAAGAGATGGGATGAAAGGTTGGACAGCTGGCAGGGTTACCAATGATGCCAGCTTCTGTCTTAGATGCAGCACCAATTTTGGCTGTCACAAATCTATGCTTAATTAACCCCACCTTCCCCCACTCCTCCCATCAACTACCTCCAGGGAACGGCAGTTGGGGCAAAAGTTCCTTGCTACTTCTAATGCCATTTCCTTGCTTTCGTGGCTTGAAGGAAGCATTTAACCTGGTTGAGGAAACCCCATTTGGAAGTGGAGCACTCCTCACTCATGCGTAAGGCAAGACTTTGATAAGGGAAGATAGTATTTGCATTGGAATCCATCTTTCCATCTATGGAGGCAATTTTAGCATTGTCTGCTCATTGTTCTGGAGGCTTAAGTTAGTTCACTGTTAAATCAGAGACCCCAACCTTTTAAGGCACTAGGGACCGGTTCCATGGAGGGCGTTTTTTCCAAAGACCGGGGTGGGGTGGGGGGTTTGCACACTGCCTGCATCCTGTGCCTGCCTGGATGGGGCTTCATTTGCTTGCATGGCCCAGTTCCTGGTGGGCCGTGGACCTGTGCCAGTCCGCAGCCTGGGGCTTGGGCACCCCTGTGTTAAATGTTATAGAAACTGGATTTAGGTAGAAGCGGAACCCTTAGTAGAGATGGAAACACTGCAACTGCTGATAATGGGAGTAAATATGGGTTTTATACTATATTTTTCGGACTATAAGACGCACCAGAGTATAAGACGCACCAAGATTTCGAAGAGGAAAACAAGAAAAAAAATAGTTTTTGCCATCTCCGGCCCTCAGGAGCACTCTGCAGACCTCCCAAACCCTTTGCGCGTCCCATTTTTGCGAAAAAATGGGCCCCTTTTTGCCCTTCCCAGTCCCCAGGAGCACTCTGCAGGCCTCCCAAATCCTCTGTGCATCCCATTTTTGCAAAAAAAAAAAAAAAAAAAAAACGGGCCCGTTTTTCATGAAAATGGGACGCGCGGGGTGGGCCTGTATTCGGTGTATAAGGTGCACCGACATTTCCACCCTCTTTTAGGGAGGAAAAAAGTGCTTATACTCTGAAAAGTCTGGTAATTATCTGAAATGTATGCAGGCCAGGGGGTTCTTACATGGGACTAAGTCTCTTAAACATATTGGCAGCAATAGATTGTGTTCCTTATGTGTCTTTTTTTAAAGTTAATGACACATTTTAAACTTGATGGGAATGTAACAGTTCTGAAAAGATGCTTCCTCTGTAGCTCCATGTTCTGCTTCATTTTATAGGTAGTCCTCCTCACTGATTGCAGTTGGGAGTGGCACCTCTGTTGCTAAGTGACATAGTTGTAAATTGAAACATGTGGCTGCCTCTGACTTATGATTGCAGTTTGTCACTTCTGGCTGTGTTCTTTAAGTGCATCACCCACTGTTCTTAAGTGCAACATCATGTAGCTGTGACTTGCAACTTCCTGCTTCCGTATTGATTTTGCTTGTTAGAAGCCAGTTGTGAAGGTTGCAAATAATGATGATGGGTTGCTGTGACAGTCATAAATGCAATTTTCATAGTACTTGAAACTAAAAACATGTTTTCCTTAATGTGTCTTACATTTTCAATATTCCTGTAGGAGCATATGAACATGTTTTACATTGTAAACTCTTATGACAGACAAACACTGAGGAGAAAATCTTCACTAATATGAAGCTGATACACTGAATTCTGCCAAAAGATGCTAAACTGGATTGTTCCAGCTTCTTGTTTTACACACTAATGATGCCTTAAATATCTTTTTGGGCATTTAAAAAAATAAGAGCTTAAAAGGATTATCACAATATGTCTATTTGTATTTTTCCCATTTTGAAAAATAGTATCTATCAATTGAGTATTTTGAATTCCTTTGATCAAGATTTTGTGCTCACAAGTGTGAGCAGCTTTAGCTTTTTATACAAAAATCTTAAAAGTATGCAAATTTCACTTTTCATTTTAGTTAAGCATGAATTGGACCCAAAATCTCTTATTGTTAAAATTGGTTTGTTTGTAGTATGTCTTCCTCTATGCATATTCAAGAAACTTTCTAGACATTGTTGTTTCAAAGCCTGATCCCCACTTAACTATGATTTCTCCCCTAAGTTAAACATTTTAAGAGAAATATTTATTTGGCACTGCAATGATGCAATTTTAGTAAGGCTGTTTGAAATGCTCTTTTCTTCTCTAATGCTAGCATAATTTTTTGGGAAATAGAAATGTGCACCTCGAGCTCATTGCATGTTCTAATGCCATTTACTGAAGCAGTGTACGAATTTAATTTTATGTGTATGGAAATATATCCTACACTAAAGCTACCTCTTGGATGATATGTTTAACTTTCCTTTGGATTTGATTGTTGTATCAAGCCCCAAACTGCACTAAAATCAAATTCTTTCCTACGTATATTTTTGTAATATTTTTTACCTTAAATTCTCATCTGTTTTTGTAGCACCTGTAATAAAATTAATGTGATATAGACATATACATTTGCATTATTGGTATATCTTATAATATAAATCCCATCTGCCATTAAACTGTAGCAGCCTTCCAAACATGGTTAAAAATAGCCACTCCTAATGAATGAAAACAGACAATCTTTTTTGTAGCTAGATGCATTTTTTTGGCCTCTCCTCTGAAATGGTTGAAGAAATGACTGATACATATAAATACAAGTTGTTGGGCTAGCAAGTTATTTGGTGGGTGATTTCTAAACCCCCTTTTTAATAAATATATCTGGATTGCATTCTCTCTTTGATATCCTTCCAGGGACAGCATCCCAGTTGTGGGGGAGGCTGAATACCAAAAGTGACAGGCCCATAGTTTCCTAGATCTGGGGAATTCTGCAGACAGTGATTCATGCCTTGGTCACCTCATGGCTTGATTACTGCAATGCACTCTATGTGGAGCTGCCCTTGAAGACTACCCAGAAGGTTCAGCTAGTAGAATTTAGCAATAATGAGCATGAACTACACTAGTTGCTACCATAGTTTGCTTCCAGGTACGATTCAAGGCGCTGATCACTACCTATAAAGCCTTTCTATGGGATTTGAGGGATCACCTGTCTCCCATAGTGTCTGCCCAACTGGTTTGATCTGGCAGGGTTGGCACCCTACAAGTTTCATATCGGGACCCTGGAAGGACATCTTCACTTTAGCAATACCTGCCCTCTAGGTTGAGACCATGTGAGATTCAAATGGCCACCACCCTACTGAGATTTCCAGGCTTTTTATGAGGAAAATCTTCCTTTTCTTTGTTCCCATCATAGTTTGGTTTTTCTGCCATCTTTGTTTGTATTTCATTTAATAACTTTATTACTTCAGTCCATATAAATCTATATTTTCCCTTTTAAACCCATCTGCTCAATCTAAGAGGTCCCCCTCACCCCAGCACATTAAAACTGAAGATTTGTATTAGAGTAAGAGAGAAACGGGAACTAGCACAGGTTACTGGTTGTCCTTTGTAGGCAGGGATCATACAGAGATTCTGACATATTTTGGAGTCTTGTTTGCACTGAAGAAAAGCACCAATAGAACATTAATGTACCTACATGCGCCAATACAAATTCCTTGTGTGTCCAATCACACTTGGCCAATACAAAATTCTGTTCTATTCTATTCTATTCTATTCTATTCTATTCTATTCTATTCTATTCTATTCTACATGTACCTTTTTCCATGAAGAACAAGTACTGTTGCAGTTCACAAAACCAAACTACACCGTCTCTTCACTCCAGAACAAACACCCTATTTTTGTTGAGCATTTTCTTTATTGCTTTTTGTGGGAATCATGGCAGGTAGACTTGAAAATCCACTCTAAAAAAACCTGAACACTGCGGAGAATTGGAATAAGGTGGCATCTCTGTATGGCAATAAAAAAATTAAACCAAATAAAGGTAAGCCAGTTTTTGAAAAATAAAGAGTAGCTTTCTGAAGTGAAGGACATCATCTTTGTAGCTACAGGAGAGATCAAACATCTGGTTGCAACAGACCTGTGTACCTGACCAGGTCTTTGCAAAACGCTTGCCAGATTTTTTTTTCCTAAACAAAGTGTGTCATTGAGTTCGTGTGGACCTTATTTTTAAAACACTGGTTTGGCATCCTTGAAAGCAAGAAGGACAGGACCAGTTGCGGCTTGCTTCTGCCTGCCGTGCTTCCTTTAGGTTAAAAATCGGAGGGTGGCCCTTAAAGCGGCACCCGGCTGCGGCCGGGACCGGACTCCTCACGCGCGCCAATTCCAGCGCCGTGGAATGTCGCGTCAGACCTGGGCACGGCGCCATCTCGGTCCTCCGGCCGCGAGAGGCGCAGCCACCCAGGCTGAGGGAAGCGGGAGGAAGAGGAGGAGGCGGAGATGGGCGATGAAGAAGGCTGGAAAAGAGCCGTGAAAGCAGCCAAGGCTGGATCCGCGCTGAACTGTTCGGGCAGCTGCTGCTCCTCGCTGGCCATGGGTAAGGCGCAAGGGCGGCGACCGGGCTGGGCGGGGAGGCAGGAGGCCGAGGGAGCCTTCTGGCTCGACCGGCATTCCCGAGGCGCCGGAGGCGGTGCTGCTCTTCTCCGCTGGCTGGGGAGGGGGACCCAAAATGGCTGGAGAGGGGCTGCAACCGAGGCCGCCTTTCCAGCGGGTACTGGCTTCTGCACCGTCAGCCCCTCGAAGCCGCGCGGGTCTCTGCGGTTGCGTGACGAGGGTCGAAGTCCGCAGTCCTCGGAGACCGCCGGCAACGCCTGTCCAGGCATCTCGCCCCGCGGCTTCCAGGCCGGGTGGACCCGGGTTCTCCCCGGGCGCGCGTGGCGCAGGATCTGGCGCTGCCGGGCGGGTTGGGGGGGGGGGTTCGGGTCGAAGCGGCGGGGATCTTCCCTTCTGCCTCGCTTTCCTCGCGGGGTTCTCCCCGGAGTTAGCAGGGACCTGAGAGGCAAGCGAAAAAGGTGGGGCGCGGGGATCGCGGTCCCTTTTGGCTTTCCAGAGCCTGAGGCGTTGCCGGGAGCTCGGAAGAAAGGGCGGCTCCCCGCAGCTCCAGAAGTCGTTTTTCCCTGGGCGGTGTGGTTCCCAAAGCCTGGGGCTTTGCAAAGAGTGGTGCGCCTCGTCGGTCCGGGAGGAGAACGAAAAACCCCCGGCTTAAAACTCACCGTGAAAAGCGAGGCGGCTCTGAGCCGGTTGGGATTCTGATTTGAAGACGGGAGATCTGTTTTTCTGTCCCCACGACCGTAATTCTGGAGCCCAAATCAACGTGTTTTAAGATCAGGCACGCGTGTCCTGCCAACGGAAAATGATCTGATCTGATCTGATGCAGTGAGAGGGCCAGCAGGGCACAGAGTTGAGAGAACATTGGGCCAATTTATGGAGATTTGCTTATTGCTGGCTACACTTTTAGGTGGTTGTGATTGTCCCTTAAATCCCAAACAGCATAAATTGCCAGTTGCTAGGGAGTCACCCTTTCCTTGAGAGCTTCCAAAATCACACTTGGTGGATTCCTGGGTGTCAAGGAATGCTACCTGGATGGGAAAGAATATTCCCACCACCTGAGTCTCCTGTTCTGGCCAGGGCAGGGGTCGGCAACCTTAAACACTCAAGAGCCGTTTGGACCCATTTCCCACAGAAAACAAAACACCGGGACCCACAAAACCCTTTTGACATCTAAAATGAAGATAACACTGCATATATTGTTTTTTTTACCTTTATACCTTTACCTGTATAAAAAAACTGTAGTGTGTTGCATTTGTGAAATCAATGAACTGCTACAGAGAAAACAAATTTTTATTTCTGCATGCAACAAAAACATTTTGAACTCGGAAAAAAAAGATGGGTCGAAAAGCTCAATAAATCGCTGCTGGCGGATGTTGCACATTGGCGGTTGTGATGCATATTTTGAGCGACAGGGAGCTGCAGGAGAGGAATGAAAGAGCGACATGTGACTCCAGAGCCGCAGGTTGCAGACCCCTGGGCCAGGGTTATTTTCAGCAACAACAATGATAAACATATTGGTGATAGCAGCAAATGGTAAACAATTTTATAGAATAATAATAAAAAGTCTGAAAAGTGAAGGTTTCAGTATGCAGAGACAGGAGAATAGAAAAGAATGAACTGGAGAAAAATAATAAAATAGAAGGGTCTGCGGATAGAAGCAGAATGGCTGTGGCAAAAGAAGCCCAAAACATCTGGAGCATTACGAAAACATCATCCTCGTTGACAAATTCACCATCAGTCAATTGCAAAAGGCAGCTTTACTTGGAACAGCTTACATCCTGCGATGATATCTTCAATGGCATCAAACAATATCTGCCCATCCCAGTTCTTGGGAAGGACTCAGTAGGTGGATAAACATGCCTTCTTTCCTTCATTACAAACATAATGATTAGGTTAACTGTGAGCCACAAGGTAAATACTTTATTATAACCAGTTGGTTTTAGTTTAAAACCTTAACATAAAACACTCAATTTAAGTGTAAATCTCTTCTCTGAGATGTCAACATTTAAAATTCATAAACCCCAACTAAAAAGACAAACATAAAAAATAACCATGCTTCTCCATACAATGGATTTATTCTAGGAAATAACAAGCGTCACATGATGTGTCATTGTTAAAATACTGTCAGAACTAAATTGGAATAGGGTTTTAGCTAATATTGCAACATTGATGATACAACTTCTTACTGCTGGCTTTGCTGGAAATACCCCATATTTCTTAGCACAGTGCCCCCTGTTGCTTTGATGTTTTTTCTCCATTCTTAGATTTGGACATAGCTGTTGTGCCTTAATCAATAAAATATGTTCCTTAATCAATTCTGTCTCTCTTTCTCTCTCTTTAAGCTGTGAAAGACCCCCTGGCAATTGAAAGAACAAATCTATTGAACATGGCTAAACTGAGTATAAAGGGACTCATTGAATCTGCTCTAAGCTTTGGGCGAACTCTTGATTCTGATTATCCACCCCTCCAGCAGTTTTTTGTTGTCATGGAACACTGCCTCAAACACGGCCTGAAAGGTACAGATGGTATTTTGGGGTGATTGAGTCTTTTCATCCCATTTTTGTTCTATATTTGGCCATTTGAGAGGGCCAACTTCGACTGGCTACTGTCAGGGTTCCAAGTAACATACCCAACGGAATCAAAATTCAGAGTATAGATTTATTAGGCATGTCATATTGGCACATCTGGGGAAACCCAACTCTAAACCCCCCCTCAGGTTTCCCCCTAGTTAAAAGTAAAGTTTTCTTTTCCTTGCCTGTGCAGTCCATCACATGGCCCAATCAGGTCACAGTCCAAGGGTCACTTGGTCTCAGATCCCACTTCCTTGCACCTGGTGGGAAAGTCCTTGGTTCTCAGAGGAAATAATTTTCTTTTGGCTACAGTCCCCAGGTATCTCTACTTTCCCCCTCCTGTTCTCACAGCTCGACCCATCTCCGCTGTGGCAGCCCTGGGAGGTGCCAGGGGAAAATGGCTCCAGGGCTGACCGCTACTTTATTTGCATTGAGAAATAAGTATTGTTTTAAATATCACTGTTTCTCAGTCTCGGCAACTTTAAGATGTGTGGACTTAGCTCTCAGAATTCCACACATCTTAGAGTTACTGAGCTTAAGAATCACTGGTGCAGACTGCTGCGTGCTAGGCTACCCATGTTTACTTTCATTTGTCCTGCAGACCTAATGCAAGCTTTATTTTCTAAATCAATTCAGAAGGAAGTTGTGACTTCCTCCTTTGAGTTCATCATTATTCAATACAGCATTTTTTACTTCATTGCCAGATTTACTTCAATGGATTCTGAATGACTTATGAATTTGGTTCATTTGTTTTGACCAGCTAATTCCCATTATTTCTTGGCTGTCTAGAAGTGTGATCTTGGCTTTTTCTTACTTTTTCTTCACTTGTTATTGGGTACAGTTGTAAGTTTCATGGCTGGCTGCAGTGGCTGTAAAAAAAAAATCACTGACATGTCATTAAATTAAACTTGTTGATGCTCTATGAATAGAAAATATTAATGTTTACAAACATCCCCAAAACAGGTAGTCTTCATTTTACAATCATTTGTTTAATGACTGAAGTTACAAAGGCACTGAAAAAAGTGACTTATGACTGTTTTTCACACTTAATGACCATTGCAGAATCCCATGGTCACATTGTCAAACTTCAGACATGTGCCAACTGACATGTATTTATGACGGTTGCAGTGTCATCTTTTGCGACCTTCTGACAAGCAAAATCAATGGGAAACCCAAATTCACTTAACAACTGTGTTGCTAACTTAAAAGCTGCAGTGATTCACTTGACTAATCGTAAAAATGGGGCAAAACTTACCTAACAAGTGTTTTAGGCTGACCTAATTTTGAGGTCAGTTGAGGGCCACCTGTATTTGTATGTGTCTATCCAGTAAATATCTCAGATGCCTAGGGAACAAATATATTAAATGTTCCAAGAAAGTAAAATAGAGTGTAAAAAAGTCAAAATGTGTTTATTTTTCTCTTCTAGTAAAGAAATCTTTTCTAAGTTATAATAAAACAATATGGGGGCCTCTGGAACTTGTAGAGAAATTGTATCCAGAAGCTGAGGAGATTGCTGCTAGCGTTAGAGATTTACCTGGTCTCAAGTAAGTTGTTACACTGAATTATTTTCTTCACTGCTTTCCATACATAAATCATGAGAATGAAATGAACAAGAACCCATCTTCCACAGTTAAAATGTATGTAACTTTTCTTAACCTTCTAGAATATTCTGTAGGTGAAATAATGTTATTCAAAATTGTAAGAAAGGAAGACATGGGGTTTTATCTGATGCAAAGAAGGTAAGATAGACATTCTACCAGATTCAGATTATTTGCCCATTTATTGTCTAAATGGGCAGTAGTTTTTTCAAGTTTTTGAGGCAAGGCTTTCCAATTAATACCATGGAGAGACAAAAATTGAAGCTGGGATCTTATTCATCCAGAGGGCTATTGTCCCATTGAGCTGTATTCCTTTGCAACTGCCAATACTCAAAAGGACACCTGACAATGGGAATATTTGTGTTAAACTACAATCCATCAATCTCTGACCGAGCAGAAAAGTTGGGTTGTGTAAAATTTGCTGTTCTGATTCCCGAGCCCCATTCTATTCTGGTATTAAGGCCAGACACTGGAACGTTCCTGTTTAAAGGGGGAATTTGTTGCACTTTTCATCTTGCATTGCCTGATGGGGAAGCAACGATCCATCACTCCCTAACACGAGGCAAGCCAGACAGGTGCTTGAAATGGCAGATCCCATCAGCGTTCAAGTTGCCCCAAATAGCCATCTGACAGGTTGTAAATGGGAAGGAGGGGAGGGGTGCAAGAGGAAGTGGAAATGAGTGAACTCCATCTTTGATTAGTGCTGCAAGAGAATGACAATGCTAGCAGCAAGTCTACTTGTCTTTTTGTGGTGGATCTCAGCCCTAATCACGTATGGAACCACATTCCTGATGGATTATGCTAAAATTGTATTGAGAGAAAGTGACTTTGAGGTGGTTCAGCCATGGGGTGAAATATGGACCTGGCAGGAATATCTGGTTACTAAAGTAGGTCTACAACACATGAGGATGAGCCCAGTGAAGATCTCCTTTGGATGTGCCCCAGAGGTGGGTTCCAAGAGGTTCTAACTGGTTCTTTAGAACCGTTAGTACTTCGGTGATGATGTCACGGAGCTGGTTCTGTCGGTGTCTCCGTGGGCGCCGCCATCTTGGATTTTGCTTCTGCGCATGCGGAGAAGCTATTTTTTGATTGCTGCAAGCAGAGGTGGGTTCCTGCCGGTACGCTCTTACCTGTTGGTCGCCGCAGAGCCGAAGAAGCCGGTGGCATTCGCGGCGCGGGGCTTTCCCTGCCCGCTTTCCCCCGCCTGCCTGGACACCGCCATTTGCGTTCTTTTGCCCTCTGCGCAAGCAGAACGCTTTGCGCATGCACAGAGGGCAAAAGAATGCAAATGGCGGCATCTAGGTGGGCGGGGGAAGCCCCGCGCCGCGAATGCCACCGGTTTCTTCGATTCTGTGGCGACCAACAGATAAGAGCGTACCAGCAGGAACCCACCTCTGGCTGCGAGGTGTGCGCGCACGGCGCGACCCTGAGCAAACCAGCAGCAAAATGATCCGGAACCCACCCCTGATGTGCCCCTCCAAGTCTCAGTGACTCATCCCTAGATGGAAAGACCCTGCCTTTGATCTTCCACCAACTGCCCATTGCAGAAACTGCAGGTTATTCATTAATCTCTTCTCCCTCGGAAAAGACCAAAATGGGATGGTATTTGCCCAAGACAAATACAGAAGAGGACGTTATCTTTTATTTTTTGTCTTAAGAGTTTTGACAAGTAAATGTTTAAATCAGAAGGTTTTTTTTAAATAAAAACAACTTTTTGTTGAGAGTTTAAATTGGCTAGAGTTTTATACAGAATGGTTAACAATACTGTTCCAAATAAAGATGGAAAATGGCTTAATCCCTGTCTCTTTATTGGAAGGCCTGTTGACCAGTGTTAGAAAGAGAGCTCTGCCTACTGTGTTTCTGTGCTGTGAACTGTTCCTGTTTTTAAACCAGGACTTCATTAGGACGCGCTCGGGCTTGGTTACGTTTGGCACTTATGCAGAAAAAGATGGCTGACTATCTCCGATGTCTCATCCTTCGGAAAGATCTCCTCGGGTGAGCCCTTATCCAGACTCTTATTAAAAATCAGTGCTTTGATTGTGAACAGAATTGTGCACATTGATTGCGTTGCATTGTAATTCGAACTTAGCTAAAATATTTATTTTCTTAGCTAAATAAAACAGCTTGCATTTCGTTGCTTCTAGCAGAAGCATTTCACTTTTCTTCCGAATTATAAATTTCAATCAGATGTTCTAATTGATTGACCTGACATCTTTATTTTTAAAAGTTTTGGTAGAACAAAAAAGAAAGGGGACATTCTAATGATTATTCAGGTTTTGACAGTAGTGTAGACAGTATAAACCAGAAGTCAACAATGTAATGCCTGTGACGTTCCCAAGCAGCACTTACCACAACAATGGCAATAATATATTCTTTCTCTTTTGCTGTTTAATATATGCTGCAAATTTACATCATGCTGCCAGCTGTTGGAAAAGGTGCCTACCCAGGGCATAAAGTGTACAAAATGCAGTTGCACACTATTTAATTTCATACTTGCAGAACTAGGCACTTTTTGAAAGCAGTTTTCTCTGTTTTTTTAAAAGATTCTAGACAAGGAATGTTATTCATGTTACTCTCCTCGCGCAAAACCTCTGTTGCTTAGAGAATCTTTTCCATCCTTGTGCAAATATTAAATCCAGTATTTGATGCTATTGAGGATGTTCTTTCTCAACATATTATTACCTAAAGTGCTGCCAATGCTAGTTGATCAAGCACCTGCAGTTGGTTGCATAGTAGGACATTAACAGGTTTATTTTTTCTACTTGTGTTGACATTGGATACAGCTTAAGTGACCTTCCTCTGCTTGATCTTTGGTGACAGAGTCAACATGGTTAGAATCAGGAGATACATATTCGTGTATCATTGGAATTAGGGGGGCAAGATGCAGAAGTAAGATGTTAGATGAGATCTCGTGCAGGTTTTTTTTTTTAGAAATTGTGAAGGATTCTGTCATACCATCAAAGTCGAAGAAATATTTAACTACAGCTCAACAAGTTTTTGTAGAGGGGAAGGGGCATAAAGGAGATATACTTTGTTTTGGCCTTTGACAATCAGTAGGGCTAATTCTAATCTATTGACCTAGGCAAGTTTTAAACTCCCAATTTTGCTACTTTGCATCCTTTTAAACAAATTCCATAACAATGGCACCTGTTTTCATGAGGAAGCCTGCTTCTTTTTGAATTGTCACATTGAGTCATTTTGATATTGGTCGGCTATGAAATTGACCAGTAATTGACAATGTCCTTTAAATTATATGAAAATGCTTTTACAGGGAATTTTATGAATACCATGCAGTGATGATGGAAGAAGAAGGAGCTGTCATTGTTGGATTGCTTGTTGGGTTAAATGTCATTGATGCAAACTTGTGCATAAAAGGAGAAGATTTGGATTCACAAGTAAGTAGATGCCACAATATTATAGAATATGTAGCCTTTGAGCAAATCTGAAGATCTTGAATAAAATAATTCATTTCAGTCAATCCATTTAGGAACTGTTTTTCTCCCATGCAAACAATTTATTTTCTTTGAAGCACTATGAAAATCTGTACATTGCAGATCCATGTAATTCTGCTTCTGCAGAATACTGGAAGATTTTACAATAAAAAGGTTTTTGACTGGAAGATCTTTCAAGTATAGCATGGCTATTTTTTTCCCCTTTAAAAAAGTTGTTCTATGTCCTTTCTTCAGGATGTGTATGAAATCTGTGTTTTGGCTTATATTTAGATCTTAATATTGTAAACTCGATGAGATGGCTTAAACATTTGAATAATGAAAAAAATATCAGTATTGTATTATAATGCAAGGTTATCTATAGCAAGGGTCTCCAACCTTGGCAACTTTAAGACTTGTGGACTTCAACTCCCAGAATTCTTCAGGCAGCTGGCTGAGGAATTCTGGGAGTTGAAGTCCACAAGTCTTAAAGTTGCCAAGGTTGGAAACTCCTGATCTATAGAATGTTCATAATTAAACTAGCACACCTTCGCTCATTTGTGGATCCTGCCCATTGCTCTCGATACATTATGAGCTCGATCCATTGCCGACACAGTTGGATCTGGAGGTTTTTAACCCCTGAGAGCAGATGCAGGGGAGACGGGTTGTTGCAAAATGGCCTTGGTCAATATAATCCAACCCATTAATGTGATCAGTACCAAATCTGGAATTTCCCATTCTGTTGAATTGGATTAAATATCCAGGAGAATGAAGCTTAGCCCTTAGCTGTTCCTTTATTTCATTTTGCAAAATTTGAATATTTTTTTTAAAGGTTGGCGTAATTGATTTCTCCATGTATCTAAAGAATGAAGATGACACTGAAGATAAAGAAAGGTGAGTTTTAGTAGAACTTTTAGCATGTTGAACTAAATGGTTTAAAAAAAAACCACCATCCTGCAAGGGGAATCAAAAGTGTCCTTCCCCTCACAGAAAATATTCCTTCTGTTTAGAAGAAGGGAATCTTTACGCATGATCCATTTTATGTCATCAAGTACCTAATGTGGGTTAGTTCCGACTTTCAAAGCCCTCTAAGGCTTCACACATGTTGCATACCCATGTAACCACCTACTCCAACCAGATCCACGAATTGCTCTTGTTACCCTGATTTCATGAGGGGGCAGGGCTGAGGCCAGAAATGGTTGGATTATGCTGTGCAAGAACCAGCCATGGAGATGTTAATCTGGCCCCTCGGGGCTGGCTTTCTTGAAGTTGGGTGGGCTTTGTTTTTTTCATTCCTTCAAGTCCTTGCAGTTTTCTTGACATGTTTGGAGGTGGTTTGCCATTGCCTCCTTCCTAGGGCTGAAAGGGAGGGCTGGCCCAAGGTTACCCAGCTGGCTTTGTGCTTAAAGCTTGGCTAGAACTCAGTTTTCCACACTTCTTGTCCAGCATCATAACCACGAGCTCAAATCGAGTCTCTCTTCAAATTAGCAAAGGCCAAACTTTTACTTTAAAAAAATGTATTTATCAAAATATAAAATGCAAAGAAAATGAAAATAAAGGGGGAAAAGGGAAGAGGAAAAGGCGTAGGGGAAAAAGGGGAAAAGAAAGAAAAGCATTGACTTTCTATTAATAACATATAGCCTGAACATTTTGTTTTTACATAGAAATATAAACTAGTCATTTCTATAGAAACCTATCTAATCAGCAAAACCCAAAGTCAAAGTTTCATTTTTCCACCTCAAGCACAAAGTCCAGAAGCAATTTTTTTATTTATTAAAACTTTATGTCCCCATCTTCCCTAGAAGGTGACTCTTATTTGCCCTTGCTTATTTTACTGATTGTACATATAAATATTTGTGTTTGTGTATATGTGTATTTTCATCTGTGTTTACTTTTACTACATTCTCTTGTTATGTAAATCTCTGAGTCTGGAAAATAATAATAATAATAACATTTTAGTCTATTGTGAAAAAAGTCGTACGTTTTGGAGCCACAAATTTCAAGGGTAAAAAGCAGAAATCATGAACAACTAAAAAAAAAAATCAACAGTGTCTCTTGTTTAATGAAAGGGGATTGTTTAATTCAGAAATGCAGAATAGATGTATGAAGAGTCATCCTATCAATATCTAACACAAATTTGAGGAAATGGATAATCAAAGTCATATATGAATCCTTATGGTCCCTTTATGACCTGTGGACTTCAACATCGAGAGTTCCTGAGCTAGCCCTCACCCCCTTATGTCCTGCAGACATGCTGGCTCAGGAATTCTGGGAATTGAAGTCCACAGGTCGTAAAGGGGCCATAGTTGCCCATCCCAGCCTTAGAGCAATGTTCAATTTCCAATTTTTTTGAGAAAATCAGAAGAAACCTTTTTTTAACAGACTCCAAGTCTGTTGATGGTGGTTATCTGTGCTAATTACACAGAAGGTTCTAAATTTCAAGCCAAGTCAAGAATTCAGATACTGTTTTTTAATTTATGGAGAACATTTATTAAGACAATGTGTTTTCGGAATACTAAATAGAAATTTTTCACATGCAGTTCTCGACACTCAGATCTCAGATCAAATGTCTAATTAAACATTAAATATTTGAAACTAAAATTAAATTTCTTTTAGAAACGACCATGTTGCTGCAATATTGGATCAGAAGAATTATGTTGAAGAATTAAACCGGCAATTGAAGTAAGTATAAGTTGTGTTAGGGACCGGTGCCTTCTCTTTTAAAAACAATTACTTTGATAATTATCAGGTATTGAAAGTACTAGTATTTATTGAATAACGAATAGAAAAAAGGTAAGTTCGGAAGGGCTGTGAAATGCATTTTTGAACCCATGGATGGGGAGGGGGTTAAAAATCAAGATGGTGATTACAACCACAAGATCAAAGCCTGCCCCTTTTTCAAGTTCATTGCATACATGATCACATCTCCATCTCTCTCCCTCTCTCCCTCCCTCCCTCTCTCTCTCTCTCTCTCTCTCTCTCTCTCTCTCTCTCTCTCTCTCTCTCTCTCTGTGTGTGTGTGTGTGTGGGGGGGGGGGGGTGTCCTGGCAACTACCTGGACTAGTCCCTGCAGTTTTCTTGGCAAGTTTTTTCAGAAGTGATTTGCCTTTGCCCCTCCCCTCCCTCCCTCCCCTCCTTCCCTCCCCTCCCTCCCGCTAAGAAAGAGGGGCTGGCCCAAAGCCTTCCAGCTCAGGTGTCTCCAACCTTGGCAACTTTAAGACTTGTGGACTTCAATTCCCAGAGTTCCTCAGCCAGCTTTGCTGGCTGAGGAATTCTGGGAGTTGAAGTCCACTAGTCTTAAAGTTGCCAAGGTTGGAGACCCCTGTAAGCTGGCTTCATGCTTAAAGCAGGACTAGAACTCAAGGTCTCTTGGTTTCCAGCTAGCTACCTTGCAGTCACAACCTCTTGACTTTTAATCCCCACCCTGATAGATCTTGGTCAGAAATATCTTAGAATAGTTTACATTAAAAATGTGGTTATGTTTTTAATCTGGGATCCTAAAAGGAATTTATTATCTATTATATCAAGGAGTTAATATTGCCATGGTAGTTCCCTTTTAATATGTTACCCTTTTAATATGTTACATATTTTAATATGTAGACTGACAACATAGTCCTGTTGCTATTGATTTAGGAGTAAGGCAGCGGCGGGTTGCTTCCTTACCGGTGCGCTGTGCGCGCATCTCCACATTTCAGGTGCGGGCGCGCTCGCTACGCGTGTGTGCCCCCTTGCGTGATTTTGTTTCTGCGCATGCACAGAAGCAAAAACGTGCCAAAATCTCACGAGGGGACGTGCACGCGAGAGAGATTCTGGCGCGATTTTGCTTCCGCGCATGTGCAGAAGCAAAATCACCCAAAAATTCACAGGAAAAGATGGCGACGCGCGCGACAGACCGGCAGACAGGGCTCCAGAACAGTCGCACGCAAATTGTGCAATCGGCCGCTCCCTACCAGAGCTGCGTACTGGACAGCTCCGGCAGGAATCCACCTCTGGAGTAAGGCTAATACTGAACAGATGGCATTTGGTTTTGCATGTGTTTTCCGTAGGACGTCTGTTAAATGAATAAGTAAAATATATTTCTTTAAAGTATTAAAGGTATACTTAAAGACTTGTGTATCTTTCCAATTGATATGACAATGCTGTTTAAAGTTGTTGTTCATGCATGTTGAGCATTGTGATGTCAAACAGAAGCAGTGCCCCAGTTCAGATCTCACTCCAGACTTACTCACTGCAGTAAGTGTGGATTAGAAAAAGCGTAAGGGCTATGTCAGTGCATACAGCTTTGTGTTCAGGTAATATGAACTTTCTTACATTCTTTAAGAGAATCCATCAAGAAGGCTAATAGTAATATTAGAAGAACAAATTAAATGTAACAATCATAGAGATAGTCCCTGATGTACGATCACAGTTGGGAGAGAATTTCAGTTGTAAGTCGTTGAAGCACCCATGAGACTGGACCCAACTTTTCAACTGGTTTTATGGTGCTTATTAAGTGAATCACATGGTCGTTAAGCAAATCCACTTATCTGAATGGGTAGTTTCTTGCCGGAAACTGGCAAAAAATAGTGTAAATTGCAGTTGTGACTGGAATGCAAGGTTTTACACTTAGGTAGGAAAAACCAAAGGTACAAGTACAGATTAAGCAAAACCTGGCTCAAAAATATTAACAGTGAGAGGGACCTTGGAGTCTTAGTGGACAATCACTTAAACGTGAGCCAGCAGTGTGTGGCAGCACCCAAAAGGCTAATACAATCCTTGGTTGTATAAACAGAGGCATAGAATCAAAATCACATGAAGTATTAGTACCGCTTTATAAAGCCTTAGTAAGGCTATACCTAGAATGCTGCATCCAGTTTTGGTCACCACATTACAAAAAAGATGTTGAGACTTTGGAAAAAGTGCAAAGAAGAGCAGCTAAGATGATTAAAGGCCTGGAGACTAAAACATATGAAGAAGGGTTGCAGGATTTCGGTTTGGTTAGTCTAAAGGAGAAAAGAAGGACTAGGGGTGACATAATAGCAGTACTCCAGTATTTGAGAGGTTGCCACAAAGAGAAGTAGATCAACTTACTGTATTTTTCGGAGTATAAGACGCACTTCCCCCCCTAAAAGAGAGTAGAAATGTTGGTGCGTCCTATACACCGAATACAGCCATTTTTGCCCTCCCGAAGCCGCGCCCCACGTGAAAACGGGTGCACAGTGGGTTTGGGAGGTCTGCAAAGTGCTCCTGGGGGAGGGCAAAACCTTTTTTTTCTTACTTACTCTTCAAAATCGTGGTGCATCTTATACACCGGTGTGTCTTATAGTCCGAAAAATATGGTATTTTCCAAAGCACCAGAAGGGAGGACAAGAAACAATGAATGAAAACTAATCAAAGAGAGAAGCAACCTGGAACTAAGGGGAAATTGCCTAACAGTGAGGACAATTAATTAGTGGAACAGCTTGCCCTCAGAAGTTGTGGGTGCTTCATCATGGAGGTTTTTAGGAAGAGACTAGACAGTCACTTGTCCGGAATGGTATAGGGTCTCCTGCTTGAGCAGAGGGTTGGACTAGAAGACCTCTAAGGTCCCTCCAGCTCTAGTCTGATTCTGATTCTGAATGCTGAAACTGGTTGTAAATGTAAGTTGATTGCCAAGTGCACAAAATGCAGTTCATGTGACTACGGGCAGGCAAATGTATTATAATGGCAGGAAGTGCTTTACAGGCCATAACACATCCTTTCTAAGGCCATCATTATTTTGAATGATCATTAAACAATCCGTCATAAGTCGAGAACTACCTGTATAATATCCTTTTGGATAATAGCAGTTAGCCATCTTTGGGTGATGTCAAGAAAGCTATACTGGATCAGACCTTTTTTGATTTTAAGATGGGTGACCATTGGGATATATCAGGGCTATAAGCTAAATATAGAAGTCTAAAAAAAATCTGATAGAAAACACTGTATATTTTGAGAGTGATATCTGGAAGTGTCTTCTGATGGGTACCGAGCTGCTGCTAGGAGGTTTTGTAAATCAGTTTGTACTACTGCATAATTGTAGAAATAATTCTGAAGACTGTTTTTTTTATCCTTTTCAGTAGTACAGTCGGCAGCCTCCATACCCGCGTTGATTCACTAGAGAAATCAAACACTAAATTAATCGAAGAGGTATTGTCTTTCAGCAATATATACTTTAATTTCATTAATATGTTGAAATTAGCAGTCTTTATTTGCATTTGGGATTTTTATTTTTAGTTTGGGATTTATTTTGGTTTGTTTCAGCCAAGATGTTTCCCTGGGCCAAAAGGCGCCTTGTGTGTTACAGAACATCTGAGCAGCATGGTGGCCTAGTTTCTTGGATGTTCCCCTTTTTCCTCAGTTGCAGTTAGCCATGAAATCCTGGTCTGTCTGTACAAACCTGCATTTTTTTTTTGCCATATAAGCAGGAGCACCTGCAAGGGTGCCCAAAATGTCAAGATGGCCATGACCATGCCACTGAAGCCCTGCCAGAGCTGTCTTGACCTTTTTGACCCCAGCCTCACGGGCAACATGGAAGTGGACCTAAAATATGTATGATAGCAGTGTGAATGGAGAATCCAGATCCAGCAACCCATAGAACAGTCTCTCAGCAGCTCGAGAGAACATTCTCTCTAGCTGCTGAGAATCTGTGTACAACTGCAGTGAGGTATAACTGTGATTTGTATGTGTGCAATTGTGGAAATTGCTTACTACAGGAATCCTTGCGGCAAGCTCTTTTAAAAGATACCACAAACCTTCCTGGTAGGTGGCCTTTTACAAGTGCCCAAACTCATGGCACTCTGCATATTAAACATTCCTTGTTGTTGTTGTTAGTTGCGAAGTCATGTCTGACCCATTGCAACCCCATTGACAACATTCCTCCAGGTCTTCCTGTCCTCTACCATCCCCCGGAGTCCATTTAATCTCACGTCGACTGCTTCAGTGACTCCATCCAGCCACCTCATTCTCTGTCGTCCCCTTCTTCTTTTGCCCTCAATCTTTCCCAGCATTAGGCTCTTCTCCAGATGGCCAAAGTATTTGAGTTTCATTTTCAGGATCTGGCCTCCTAAAGAGCAGTCAGGGTTGGTCTCCTCTAGGACTGACTGGTTTGAGCGCCTTGCAGTCCCAAGGGACTCGCAGGAGTCTTCTCCAGCACCATAGTTCAAAGGCCTCAATTCTTTGGCGCTCAGCCTTCCATATGGTCCAGCTTTCACAGCCATAGATTGCAACTGGGAAAACCATTTCTTAGCTATTATTAATGTTGGATTTTAATTGAGATTAATATCTTCAGTTGCAAATTTTGGATTTCTGCTTCCTGTCAACTGCCATGAGTCCTTGTTTGTTGGCAATAGAAAAGGCTGAATGAATAAGCCCTAGATAAGTATCCTGAACTAGTGCTTAGTTCAGTGTGATTAGGACACTGTGATGTTTTCATGCAGCATTTTGGGTCTGGACTTGGTTTTTTTGCTGTTTGAAAGCTTTTGGATTTTTAAAATTTTTTGCATTCTATCTTCCTTTTAGTTGGCGATAGCTAAAAACAACATAATTAAACTACAAGAAGAAAACCATCATTTAAGAAGTGAAAACACACTCATTTTAATGAAAACACAACATCATCTGGAGGTGTGATATTTTAAAATAATTCATGATTTGTATGTCAAAATTTGCCACTTTTAATGTAATTTTCTATAAAAATGTAACATTTAAGCATTTTATGTACTTCAAGACTCTAGGTAACAGCTTCAGGGGGATATTTTTGGAAGATCACTTGTAAATATACCATGCCATGAAGGGGCATTTAATTTATGCTAAACTCATTGCCAAATATATTTACATCCCATTGTCATGATAGTCAGGACATAGAGGAAAAACATTTTTTAAATCTGAGCTAATGTTAACCCTGTAACAGTGGTGGGGTTCAATTTTTTTTACTACCGGTTCTGTGAGCGTGGCTTGGTGGGCATGGCGTGGCTTGGTGGGTGTGGCTTGGTGGGCGTGGCAGGGGAAGGATACTGTAAAATCTCCATTCCCTCCCCACTCCAGGGGAAAGTTACTGCAAAAGCCCCATTTCCTCCTGATCAGCTGGGACTCGGGAGGCAGAGACTAGATGGGGCCGGGGCCAGTCAGACCGGTTCTCCGAACTACTCAAAATTTCCTCTACCGGTTCTCCAGAACTGGTCAGAACCTGCTGAATCCCACCTCTGCCCTATAAGATTAGAAAGATTTTGTAGGCAGAGTAGAAAAACGTCTAGAAAGACAAAGTAACCACCCGCAAAATATTCAGAGAGGGAGCCTTTTAAAACCGCAGAAGTTAGCAGGATGATTTGAGTTCGAAGAAAAGAACTGAAAAATGGTGAAGCAGCCAAAACATGGGATAAAAATAGACCTTACAAAGTAGGACAGGCAAGTAAAACTGACATGCAACTGAGGCAAAATTGATTCCCCAGAGAGTAGGGCGGCATATAAGAACAAATAATAATAAATAAATAAATAAATAGATAAATAGATAAATAAATAAATAAATAAATAAATAAATAAATAAACAAATAAATAAATAAATAAATAAATAAATAAATAAATGACGATGAAGTGGGAATACCACTTGGTATTTTAGTGGGTCAATTTAACAAATGGCCCATTCCAAGACCAGAACAGCAGGCCAGAGGAAGGACAGCCTGTGGCCATTTCACAGATGTATAAGTGGAGTCAATAAAAGAATTAAAAGGGGCAATTGGGGAACAACTAATTCTATCATGTTATGACGTCATTGAAGTAAACAGGGTGAAAACTTTTGCCCTATATTTGGTAAAGGGTTGTAGTACTGCAAGGCTCGAGACACACATTTCTACCTCTTAAATTTTTGCAAACTTCTCTGCAAAAAAGAAGTGGCCCAAATTTTGCTCATCTATTCTACTGGTGCATGGGAGATGTGGAATCATGATGTTCCAGACTCATGATGGACACTACACACTGAATTAATGAGGCCTGGCTAAATTTTGCATACTTCAAGTTATGGCTGGGGTTTTGGAAGAAGAATCTGTTGCCGATCACCATTTTTAAAAACATAAACGTTCACCTGGTGTTCTTCAGAACTTTCACTGGCTTATTGAAGATGACGTTTTCATAACAGTATTGCCATAAGGAACATTTTATGAGCAACAAATAGGCAGATTCCAAACGATAGAAGGAGCGTTTTTCAGCATTTTCAAGAATATTTATACACATTACAATACTTTTAAAATGGGTGCTGTGCTTGTAGCTTATATATCAGTGATGGCGAACCTTTTAGACACCGAGTGCCCAAACTGTGCGCAAGCATGCCCAAACTGAAAGGTGCACACGCAAATGTGCTCATGCACCCACACATGCGACAACATGCATGAATGTGCACATGCGCTGACATGCACACATGTGCAGCAGAGACCCGAAGACCAGCTGGCCAGTGGGAGGTAGGGCATCCCAACACTGGCAGCACGGCAAGAGGTAAGATCTTTTTCTTTAATGAGTTTGTTTCGTTGTTTGCAGCGAAACAGAAGCTCACTAAAGAAACGCCACAGAGATCTGACCTGGGGCAACGACGCGCATGCCAGGAGAGAGGGCTCTGCGTGCCACCTCTGCCATAGGTTCACCATCACGGTTATATATGATCTAAATCATTTTTGACACATGCATAGCTCCACATAATACCCTTTCATTGTCCCAAGCTCATCACAAACACGAAGAAAACTTAGGAGGTGTTCTTGCTACCTAGATTATGTATCTTTGGCAACTTTAAGAGTTGTGGATTTCAACTCGCAGAATCCTCAGTCAGCATGGCTGGCTGGGGAATTCTGGTAGCTGAATCCACAAATCTTAAATTGTCAAGGTTGGGCATATCTGCTCTAGGAAGAGGAAGTTTTTAAGTACAATAATTTTCCTTATTTTCTTTGTAGATGAATAAAGTAGATGCCGAAGCAGAACTTCAGACATATAAACATTCCCGACAAAGCCTGGATGAAATGTACAATGAAGCACATAGACAGCTTCGAGAAGAATCACAGTTAAGACAAGTGAGTGGGTGTTATATAAATTGTGAATGGTTGGTTCTGCATATTCCTTGGAGTTACATACAGGTAGTTCTTGACTTGCCACTGGTGACCGTTCAGAGTTACTACTGACCTAAAAAGGGGACTTATGACTCAGATTTAAAGTTTTGACAGTTGGGCCTCCTGCCTGGTCACATGACTGAACTTTGGACGCTTGGCAACACAATTGCATATATAGCAGTTTGCAGTATCCTGCAGTTATGTGACTGTATTTTATGACACGTTTGCCAAAAACTGTCACTTACTTCCAGTTTTCAGCAAAACTGCCCATAACAAACCACTGGTTCACTTCACAACTTAATGACCATGGTGATTTTCTAAATTTTGCATACTTCAAGTTATGGCAGGGGTTTTGGAAGAAGAATCTGTTGCCGATCCCCATTTTTAAAACCATAAATGTTCACCTGGTGTTCTTCAGAACTTTCACTGGCTTATTGAAGATGAAGTTTTCATAAAAGTATTGCCATAAGGAACATTTTATGAGCAACAAATATGGCAGATTACAAACTATAGAAAGAGCATTTTTCAGGTGACAACTGTTGCAAGAAAGGTTGTAAAATCATTTGGTGACATGACTGACCCATTTTACGACTGTTATGACATATGACTGCAATAGGTAGGCTCAATTACAGTTATATTGCAAGGACTACCTGTACTTAGGTGGTTGCATGCAGTTGTCAATCATCAATCATGCTGTTTTGTTAGAACTGTTCAATCTAAAATTAAACACAAGATTTTGGGAAGATGTTGGCTTTTATCTTTTGTAGGATATAGAGAATGAATTGATGGTCCAAGTTGGTATGAAGCACGAGATAGAACTTGCGATGAAGTTATTGGAGAAAGATATACATGAAAAGCAAGACACACTTATAAATCTGCGGCAACAGCTGGAGGAAGTCAAAGTGATAAATACAGAAATGTATCAAAAACTGCAGGTAGTTCATTATTTATATTTTGAAACCAAAATATATAAGTGTAATGCAGTGGTGTCTGGGGGTGTTTGGGGGTTTGATTCCCGTGGCTGATCAGCTTCTGCATGCAGGGCTAAGGATGCGAATCCTTTTTTAAACACCTTAGCTTTCTTAAAATATTTTCCTGTGTAGTTGGAGCAGGAAAAGGAAAAACAAATCCAGGAGCATAAAAAATGAGGTTGCAGAAGCTAGCCAGATTGCATTTCCCTCTCCTTGTTACTTCAGGTTCAGACACTCCATCAGACCAAAGCAAACTAACCAAAACCTAGCCACAACTACAGACCCTGTTTTAAGATACACTTCGTTAGCCTCAGTTTGAATTGCGGACTGGGTTCAAAGAACAAAGTCAGTCTCCACAAACTTAAGAGAACCTTTATTCTTAACCTCACTATTCCGTATTGATGGGACTTAAAAGGAATGTAGCAGGGGTGAAATCCAGCAGGTTCTGACAGGTTCTGGAGAACCGGCAGCGGAAATTTTGAGTAGTTCGGAGAACCGGCAAATGACACCTCTGGCTGGCCCCAGAGTGGGGTGGGAATGGAGATTTTGCAATATCCTTCTCTCCAGGAGTGGGGAGGGAATGGGGATTTTGCAGTATCCTTCCCCTGCCACGCCCACCAAGCCACGCACACCAAGCCACACCCACAGAACCGGTAGTGAAAAAATTTGGATTTCACCACTGGAATGTAGGCATTTAAAGCAGACATGGTGACTGGTCAAAAAATGGCCGCCCTAATACATGTATGTGCAGACAGCTGGAAATAATTTTCAAGCAGCTACAGGAGCCTTGTGACTTCTCTACTGCTTTGGTAGCGCAGTGGTTAGAGTGCAGCACTGCAGGCTACTTCAGCTGACTGCTAGCTGCAGTTCAGCTGTTCAAATCTCACCAAGCTCAAGGTTGACTCAGCCTACCATCCTTCCGAAGTGGGTAAAATGAGGACCCAGATTGTTGGGGGCAATATGCTGACTCTGTAAACCGCTTAGAGAGGGCTGTAAAGCACTATGAAACGGTATATAAGTCTAAGTGCTATTGCTATTGAATACAGGTGCTTGTGAAGTGCCACTTTGGAATGTTTCTTGTTACTCTTTTGAACTATCTAGCCCCGTGTTTCTCAACCATGGCAGTTTTAAGATGTGTGGATTTCAGCTCCCAGAATTTTGAGTTCTTAAAGCTGCCAAGCTTGAGAATCCGTGATCTAGTTTTATCAGGTCACTCATGCCAAAGTCAGGAAAGTTCAAGTAAGGATGCAATATAGGTAATCCTTGTTTAAGAACTGCCCTGTTTAGCAACCGTTTGAAGTTACGATGGTACTGAAAAAGTAACTTTGTGACCAGTCCTTGCATTTATGATTGTTACAGTGACCCTTCGATCACGTGATTGAGATTTGGGCACTTTGCAACTGGCTTCCGACAAGTAGTCTCTATGGTGAAGCCAGCATTAAAACTGCTACTCGGGGTGTGTGTGTGTGTGTGTGTCTCATGATGTCTTGCTTAACAATCGCAAGTGATTCACTTAATAATGGAAGCAGAAGTGAGATCATAAGTCCTTTATGGCACGTGATGGTTCACTTAACAACTGCATGGTTTAGAACGGAGTTGCCAATTCCAAATATCCTAAAGGTGCTTTTTCAAGAGGCAACTTGGACTTTCTAATTCAGGGGTGGCCAAACTATGGTTCTTTGAGGACCTGTGGACTTCAACTCCCAGAATTCCTGAGCTAGCCATGCATGGCTGGCTCAGGAATTCTGGGAGTTGAAGTCCACAGGTCCTCAAAGAACCATAGTTTGGCCACCCCTGTTCTAATTTTTCTTTGAAGACGTTTCGCTTCTCATCCAAGAAGCTGCTTCAGCTCTGAAGAACTGAAGACGCTTCGTGGATGAGAAGTGAAACATCTTCAAAGAAAAACCAGAAAGTCCAGTTGCCTCTTGAAAAAGCACCTTTGGGACAACCATGACCTGGATGACTGAGAACCTCCATAGACCAGGGGTGTCAAACTCAAGGACCGGGGGCCAGATCTGGCCTGTGGGGTACTTAGATCTGGCCCACGGGGTCGCCCTGGAAACAGTGAAGGACCGGCCCGCGGAGCTCCATTTTCACTGGCAGAGGGTTGCAGGAGGCCGTGGCAGCTGAAAACAGAGCTCAGGAGCCTGTTTTCGCTGGCAGAGTGCTTGGGGCACCCTAGGCACCCCCTAACAGGAATGATGTCAAGCTGGCCACGCCCACCCCTAGCCCCCACCCCACCCCGAGTTCAAGCACAACCCTAAGGCGGTCCTCAGTGAAATCAACTTTGACACCCCTGCCGTAGACAGTTCCAAATATGTTAGTTAAGGAAGGACTCCCTGTACTCTCCCTTCCAGAAAGGCTAAAGGAAAATAAAAAGCACTGGTCCATTGCCTCCCTATTCATACACGTTGATAAAACAGTGCCCGTCTTGAAGGTCAATTTTTTTTATTTTTGCCATCTAATCGGATATAGATATGATTCTGACATCAGCTACATTTCCCCCTCTTCTTTGTCCTCCCAAGTCAGTTGAGTATATGAAATGTGTTTGGAACTGAAAAACATGCAGTAGTTTTACAGGACTGAGGTTGTCCTGATGAATGCTGGAGTTGATGCTTCCCGCCCCCCCACCTGCGTGGCCTACAGGGCTGCTACTGATACTTTTAGCAGAGATTTCAGCCTTCAGAGTTGGTTCAGAGAGAAGAAAGCAGCAGCAGAAGAAAGAAAAGCTACACTGCATGATAATTACCATATTGTAATAGAATAATCTCTAATTATAGTTTTCAGATGAAGCCATGAAAGAAAAGAATGAAATAATTGGTCGCCTGGAGGATAAAACTAGTGAGATTACCGCAACTATGAAGCATCTGGAACAAAGGTACAACATCACAGTCTTTTTAGTTTTTGTTCTTACTCATTTTCTCTTGCCCATGTTAGTGCAAGAGAAGCCCTGGGCTTATATCTTCCTCTCAGGTGCAAACCTTGGAAATTTTTAATTGTATTTTTATATAATCACCACTAATTAATGCCCAGATTCATAATCCATGGCTTGAGATCTTGTTAAAAAACACGATCTCTACTTTATTTGCACTGACAAGCTGAGCGTCTGCAAAAAAATCAAAATAAACACTTCAAAAGTCTGTCTGGCTCACTTGTGATGATGATGGTGGTGATGGGAGGAAAGCAGAAACTGGGTTTGATCCAACTTATGTTACAACGTAAGCTGTAACATGGCACAGACCTTGGCTTAGCACTACATGCTAGTTTGGCAGGTTATGGACCCAGTTAACCTGCATATTGAGCCAAAAGGAATAGGACGTACTTTTTCACATTTAACTTGCTCTTAACTTTAAATACATGTTCATGCAAGAACAGCCAGAATTCAAACTGATCTGCTTTCACACACTTCTGTGAACACAGAATATGCCTCCCCGAGTTGCAGGAATCCATTCTTCCTTTCTGCTCTAAATCACATTATAGCCCATTTTGCAGATTGCGGTTAGCTATTCCAAAACTTTCCTCCCTTTTGACTTTTCCATATCGTTAGCAATTCTTCCAAGCTCCCTTTGACCTAAATATATGCTGTGCTGGGGACAGCAAACTGTGTGGCAGCAGAGGATAAGACTTGGATCTCCTTTGAAACTCAGCTGTAGACTGATGATGCATTGAAGAATGAGTTGAAAAGTAGAAAAGCCACAGGGAATGTTTTCAGTCCAATCCAGGGGCTCTTCCTTTTTTTTGGCTAGATGTGGCCTGCACAGCCTTCCGATACCAGCAGCTATAAGGCCGTCAGAAAACCCTGGGAGGCTCAGCTTGCACATGACCTGCTATATTTTGTGACTGGCTGATTGCTATAGAATTCAAATTTTCAAAGACTTTTTTTTTTGTTAACTGGTTTCCTCATCCATGCAGCAGGTTGCATGTAAAAGGGAGTAGTTTCAGAAGCAGGTTATATTTTTGTTGATATTTTTCCATGAAAAGAGATTAAATATAAGGCAAGATGTACATAAGAGCTTAAGTGCTTATAAAATAACCTTAGAATTGAGGCTCTAGATCAGGGCTGTCAAACTCTCGGCCCACAGGCCAGATATGTCATGCACTGGCCACGCCCGATTTAGCGAAGGGGGAAAAAGTCCCGATATGTCACGTGACGCTGCCATGACAACATGAGTTTGACACCCCTGCTCTAGATATTAAAATTAGAGAATTGGTACCATGGCGGTATTCTGAGGGCGCGTTACCCTTTATTTCTGACTTGGTTTCACTTGTTAGCAGAAATTTCTAATAAAGAACTAGAAATAAGATTGGCCTAGATCTGAGGCTGAATCAACCATGGCTAGAAACACGTTTCTAACCATGGTTGATTCAGCCTCAGATCTAAACCAATCTTATTTCTCCCTTAAGAAGCCAAGAACAAATTTAGGCTTATGGTAAAATAAATCATCTATCCTGATTGGAGGTATGTGTGTCAAAAAAATTATCAGCCTTGATCAATACCTTGACACCAGGGGTGTCCAACTCCCAGAATTACCCCAGCCAGCCATGGTTTGAAGTTCACATGTTTCAAAGTTGGCAAAGTTGGACATCACTGCCGTACATCTTTTTCACTGTCTTGCACAGAAAAAGGAATAGGGCTTTGATTACAAATTTTTGACCAACGCATCCCTGTGGACACTTGTGTTCTGATTCAACTGTGATGTTAAACATATCATAGAGTGTGCTTTCCAGTTTTCTTAGCCATTCATATTTCTGGGAGAAGGAAAGTGAGGAGGTCTAGAACAGGGTACACAAAAATGCTTATTCCTTTTTTTCCCCAATTCCTGGCCTTTGAATTTGCACACTAGTGCAGTTGTCGAATCACAAGCCCAGAAGTATGTTAAAAATGGTTGATTTTCTAATTGCTTAAAAATCTAAACATCCATAGTCTCATCGTTGTTTTCTTTTTCAATCCAGTCTATTGAACAAAAGACATGATTATGTATTAAAACGTTAGTAAGCATGAATATTCTTTTATTGACATCGTTTTTCCTCTTTCTTTTTCTTTTCTCCCTTATCCCACATTTTTGGATGTTTTTATTGCCTTTGTCTTTGATTTTTATCCATTGCACATCTGAAGTGACAAGGAATTGTTAACGCAGACTAGGACTATTGCTATGACTTTGGTGAAATGTTCCAGTCGTGAAGGGCAACCCCAGTATAAGCTGGTTAAAGATATATCATTTTGAAGCCATGGATCTTGCAAAGCAATTTGTAATGGAGCAAACAGTCAGCAGCGCTTACCCAAGGAAAATGAGCTTTGAATTATGACGCTTGGATTTGAGTCTCTTGTCCATGTATTTGGTTTACTTGGGATGTCAGTGTAGTAGTCTCATCAGACCGTGTTTCTGACACCGATTTCCTGCTTTGTTTTTTCAAAAAGAAGTGACAATAGAAATCTTAATTTAACAGTTTCCAGTTGGAATTGATCTTTTCAAAATGACAGTATTATTACCTAGCAATGATAAACAGAGACTGACTTCAAGTTCAGCTAGCACTATTTTTATGACAGTGAAGCTGGTAGGGGGAAAAGGTTCAGAAAAAATCTTACAGATTGTAATTCAACCTCTGTTTACATAGATCTTTTCTTGGTGTTTTGATAAGGACAAGAGTTAAACATGGTCTTCCGGATTATCTTTAAATATATTAATCTTTGCACAACGTTGTTTTTAAGAAGTGTAGATGTGCCCCACAATTGTGCTGGGAGAATTATATTTTGCTTTAAAAAGAGGAATTAAATTGGAAATCCCCCATGCTTTGAACCGAAGAAGTCGTGCAATGAAAATTAATTGGTAGACATTGGTGAAGCATAAAACCTCTTTTAGCGGAACGTATGTGTGCATCTACTTTGTGGTACAGAAGAAAGAGGGACTATGAAAATACTTTTTATTTATACTGTGTTTCCCCAAAAATAAGACCCTGTCTTATATTTTTTTGTACCCCAAAATAAGCGCTTGGCCTTATTTTCAGAGAGGCCTTATTATTTTGGGGCGCGTGGAGCAAGACGGGGCTCCTCTTGCCGTCTTACCTGATTTCCAGCTCTGTCTCCCTAACCCTAACCAGAGGAAATGGCAGGGACCGGCTGCGCATGCGGTTAAATATTTTCCGGGGGGCTTATTTTCAGGGGATGCACTCAAAAGCTCGATTGGGTTTATGATCAGGGGATGTCTTATTTTCGGGGAAACACAGCATTCAATCATGGAATGGAAATTATTTGTTTGTGCTTTGGATGTCTGCCTGGGTAGAAAGGCTTTACAATTAATTTTTTGGAAAGGGGCTTTCTCCCACGCCCCTGCCTTTAAAGGCGAGGGGGAAATCATCCTTACAGATGAGGGAGCTTTAGGAACATATTAGCATTAGAGCAGCAGTGTTGGGGGTCAGAAAAGTCAAGATGGCAGCCACAGCCATGCAACAGAAGCCCTGCCCCCTTTTTACGCAGAATGCATGGGCTGGGGGCGGGACATTGATGGCACAGTGGCTGCTGGCATTTGGGGATTTTAACTAACTCTCACTCCACCCCCCACCCCTTGTAACAGACATCCTTGCATTAGAATTCAAGATAAATCCCCTTCATTACTGAAGGTTTACCCAATGATTTTTTACAAATTTCTCTAGGGATAGACAGTGTTTTCAAAAGCAAGATCCCCCTCCCCAAAGAGAGGCTACTGCCATGCCTGAAAAAGCTCAGCGCACAGAGTCGCTTCACTCTTTGATTGTCCTTGGAATGTAGATGATCCGTTTCCCTTTTCCTTAGAAAGAAATTTTGGAGCAAGTTGTGTATGACATCAGAAGAGAAGTGACAGGAAAAGTCTAGGTGGATTGCTCTGCCAGGCAGTATATATCTATCTATCTGTTTTCTTATCCGCGCTCAAACCTGGGTGGGAATCCCAACTATTTACATAATACCATAGATATTACATTAGACCAGTGTTAATGACCACAGAACTGATGCCAGACAAGCCACATTTGACCAGTGTTTCTCATCTTTGGCAACTTGAAGATGTGTGGACTTCAACTCCCAGAATTCCCCTGCAAGGAATTGTGCCCGAGGAATTCTGGGAATTGAAGTCCACTCATCTTTATCTTGCCAAGGTTGAGAAATAATGTATTAGACAGTCAGCGACTTTCCTTGGCACGTATTGTGTTGAGCCTCAAATACACTATTTGTGTCCTAAGTTAAATCATCCAGAGTTCTGCATCAGTAGGAGACGAAAGTCAAAAAACAGTCAAGATGGTGGCTGCGACCACATGGACAGGACCACCATTATGGTTCCTTTCACTGCCTTTGAGGATGTCCCTGTGCCCTTTCTTTCTTTTGTGAAGCCAGTTGGCCGGGCTATTTGAAGTTTGGTTTTTCCTTTTCAAAAAAGAAATCATATCCATAAGAGCTTAAATGATCAGCACTCTGTTTGTATGAAACCTAAAATATGTATCACTCTGCTATGGCACCTGTTTATCATGGATCCCAAATAAAAAAAATGGAGAAATTTACGGATGTTTTGTGGTGATAGTGAGATGCATAATTTGAATTTGTAGGCATTGTCTGCGTCTCTCATTTGAGTTAGTGAGTTTATCCCCAAACTTTGTTTTTCATTTAGAAATGTTCTATTTCCCCATTTTTTTTCCTTTTATTTGTCTTCATCCTTTACATCCAAATTCTAGCTTCAGTTTTACCCAAAGTTGATTTGAATTACACCAGATTGCAGCAAGCAGAGAAGGCTCACATGGGAGCAGACAGTGAGGACAAGAAAGTTAAACAAGATTATATGAATAAATCAGAAAATCTTCAGAAAGAAATTGCCCAAAAGGAAAACCAAGTGTGAGTAACATTTATTTTGGGGAAACTGGAGTACTTTTAATATTTTATTATAAACATTTTAATATTTATATGATGTCAGCATCAGCGGTAAAATATACTTACCTTCCCTATTGGTTCGGAAGCGCGTGCTTTTTCACCCTCTGCGCATGCGGCTTTGTGCATGCGCAGAGGGTTAAAAAAAAGAAAATGGCAACGTCCGGGTGGGTGGGCGGAGCCTCACGCTGCTACCGCTACTGGTTCTCCGAACCACCAGTACGCCCGTACCGAGCCAAACCAGTAGCATTTCACCCCTAGTCAGCATATACTTTTACTAGATCAACCATTTAAAACGATACCATGTCCTGGGTTTACAGTATTTTTCTTTACAGAAATTTGTGTAGACTTTTAAGATATTATTTCATGGACATGATTAAGGTACAGGATTAGGAACCAGGAGACAGTGAGTTCTAGTCATCATATTAGAATGTTTCTAGATTGGCCTCTCTCCCCCAGCCCAACCCACCTCTCAGGGCTCTAGTTGGAAAAATTACACCGTTTTGAATTAAAGGTGAGGTACCACTCTAATAAATAAATACATCCATATATGTATTTCAACCATTGCCTTTTAACACTTTTCTTTCTCAAATGAATTCCCCAAGAAACAACATGATTTCTACTCCTCAGTCGCAGGGGTCTCCAACCTTGGCAACTTTAAGACTTGTGGACTTCAACTTCTAGAGTTCCTCAGCCAGCTTTGCTGGCTGAGGAATTCTGGGAGTTGAAGTCCACAAGTCTTAAAGTTGCCAAGGTTGGAGACCCCTGCGCTCAGTGAATTATATATTCATGTTTGTCCCTCCTTTATTACTTTATAAGTAACTCAGGACAGTAGACCTACCTAATAATCCATCCTCCTATTTTCCTTAATCAATAACCTGTGAAGTGAGTTAGACTGAGAGGGAGAGAGAGAGTGTGGCCCAAAGTCACTTGACTGGCTTTCAAGCCTAAGGGGGTCTAGAATTCACTATCTCTTGGTTTCTAGGCCAGCACCTTCATCACTACACCAGACTGACTCTCCTATAGTACATCAATAATGTATCTTGAGTTGAACAGTCATAGTCGGGGTCTTCTCATTCAACCTCTACTCAGAACAAGAATTTCGGACCATCCCAGGCATATTGTTGCCCAGCCTTGGTTTGAACCACACAGTGGTTCCTGCCCTACTTTTGGGCCTTATAGAGAATAAATCCACAGCTTCTTTCCTGTGATAGCCTGAGAAGTACGGGAAGAGGGCTGTCACGTCTCAACCAGACTGAGTTCTATTGAGCATATCAAGTATCTATAATTAGATTTATGCTAAGATTTAAAGGAGATGAACTATTTATCATGTAGTCTATGGCACGGATGAAAAGATTATATCAGTGGTTCCCAACCTTTTTGTGATCGAGTACCACTTGGAGGTCCCGTACAGTCGCCACGTACCACCTGGTTCCAGAGAAACTAAATTCGATCAGATATCACTTTATTTCCATAATTGTACCGTTCCTTTTTTGGCCCCGCGCATCCAGCAACTGGATTCTCGGGCCACTGGGACCAGGTGGGTGGTGTGTAGCAACAGTTGCAAATCGTTGCCAGATTATCTTGTGTTAGGCAGTAAACATTTTTGTGAAGTAAAAAATAACTAACTAAAAATCGTTCATGACCCCGAAAGTGTTCGCATACCACCTGGAAAGCCCTCGCGTACCACTAGTGGTACACGTACCACAGGTTGGGAACCACTGGATTACATAAATTAAAATGAAGCTAGTGCTTTGAAAACATTCTTCCAGGTTGAATGAATTTTTAAATATTCTGTATTTTTAGGTGTCAGCTGGAGACAGATTTGAAAATAGAAAGAGAATGGAGACAAACAATGGAAGAGGACCTTAAGAAGGAAAAAGAAACTACTTGTTTTCTACAAACAGAGACTCAGCAAATCATTACATTTAAAAAAGTAATTTCTCAAAACTTGAATCCTGATTAAAAAGAGTTACAGGGACAGGGTAGACCAGAAAGTGCCTTTGCACGCTTCATGAGGTGGGTGTGAGGGGATCTGGGTGAAGGGCCACAAGCAGGTGGGCTGTGGGAGACTTCCAGGCAGCTGGCAAAAGAGGTTTTTTGCCTGAAGTTTCCCTCGACAGAGGCTGCAGACATGGGAAACTGGAAAATGTGGAAAACTGGGTCTTTGCGGTGGCAAGCAAAAATGTTATTTTCAACCACTTATACATGGGTGGGGGTGGGGGGAAAGAGGGGAATCATGATCGGGACCATGATCCTGATCGGTATCTCCAAAGATATATTAAAAATGCCTAATATTCACTAAATGGCCATTTATAAGGCGAGCTGATAAATTTTGTTTAGAAGTCGGGGCCTTGTGTTTCACCGAGGTGGAAATGAAATTGCTTTCATCAAATGTGAATGTTCAGAAATAGTATACTTTTCTAAGCCTATCAACCTTCACATTAACAATCAGTGCTTACTAGCATTTCCTTCTAGTTTTAGATATTTTACAGAATTAATGTAGAATTCTTGATTTTCATATATTGGCATCATGCAGGAGGCCACTGAAAAACAAAGATGGCTGCAACTGCACGATCGAAGCCTAGTCATGTGATGAGCCATCTTGACTTTTTTTGACGGTCCCTGCAAATGAGGACCCAGATTGTTGGGGGCAATATGCTGAACTCTGTAAACCGCTTAGAGAGGGCTGTAAAGCACTAGGAAGCGGTATATAAGTCTAAGTGCTATTGCTATATAGTCTGTTATCTGTCCATTACTTTGGGGCTGTGATTCACAGAAGTTCCAAGGTTGCTCAAACAAGTATGCTCTCAGTTGGTTCATTCCTGGAATGTCTCATTTTATTTTATTGCTGTATCTATCTCTAACAATTTTCATGTTCTATTCCTCACATTACTTAGCTTGAGCAAAGTTGTCATCATTTTCTTTCCTTTTTAAAAAAAATTCTTTCATTTGTCTTTTGCTCCACCCACCTTTTTACCTGTTATGACTAGAGAGTACAGTATTTCTCCAATATTGTTAATGCTTTCCTTGACTCAGTTGATTAGATCCGCGCAAGAAGAGGCTTGTACACACAAGGAACATTTGTGAAAAGCATGGTGGGAGATTGGTCTTATTCAAAGACGTATTTTATGTTTAGCTGACCACAATGCAAAGTAAACATTTCTGTTGAGTTACATGGAAGTTATGGTTATCCATCCATCCATCCATCTCTATCCATCCGTCCATCCATCCATCCATCCATCCATCCATCCAAGCATTTGATAAGTCAGAATCATTCTGTCTTGGAATGTAGAGAAATCACTTGCTTTTTTTCTGGATTTGAAGTCTCAGGGTGCTGGCTGAAGATATATTGTTTCACATCACTCCCTAGAAACAATTGTGCCTCAGTTCAGACGCTTTTCCTGTTTTCTTTTATCCCAATGCTTTTCAACCTTGGCAAATTTAAGACGTGTGAACTTCAGTTCCCAAAATTTTGCAGTCAGCATGCTGGCTGGGGAATTCTGGGAGTTGAAGTCCACACATCTTAAACTTGTCAAGGTTGAAAAACATGATCTATCCTGTTCTGACATAAAATGAATCCTTATTCCTTCACTGCCTCTGAATAATTTGTGGGTATCAATGTGATAATCCGGCTTTCATTGAGCCCCTATTTGAACCAAAGAAATGCCTGATGTACATTTCTCAATGTCAACTATTGTCATACTTTATGTATCAATTAATTGTTTGTTTCTATTTAAGGAATTCCTAAAGTTACAGGGGAAAAACAAGCAGTTGAGAAACCTTTGTCATGATCAAGAAGAAGCTCTCCAAGAACTAGCCGGCAAACTTAGCGAGTAATTTTCTTTGTTTTTTCTTTTTTTAAAGGGAAGAGGCATAATTATCCAGGTATCCCAATGTGGAATGGACTAATTAGGAATCATTTATAATTTAAGCATTTCATATTCTGTTGCAGGGGTGGGCAACTTTATGACCTCTGGATTCCCAGGTTCCTGAGCCAGCATAGTTGCCCACTCCTGCTCCATCGGCACACTTACATGTATTGAGACCTTTGTGTATGTTAACAGCCAAGTCAGCTTGCTAGGTATCCAGATCTTCAGAAGCTTCCATGGGCAGCAGATGTCACATATACACCTACTTCAGGGGTGGGTTCCAACTTACCTCGCTGCCGGTTCGCTCCCTCCCGCACCGCGTGGGTGCACGCACACGCGGTAACGAAAAATCCAAGGGGAAGGGGGGAAAAAGCCGAAAAAAAGCTGGTGACCACATGCACAGTGCCGGAACTTGGCTTCTGCGCATGCTCAGAAGGAAAATTTAAAAAAAAAAATTTAAAATTTTTTTTAAAAAAGATGGCGGCGCCCACGGACCGGCACTGACCGATTAGGCTCGGTGATGTCATCATGACATCACCAGCAGGTCACTACTGTTTCAGGCGAACCGGGAGGAACCCACCCTGATCTACTTGTGTGGGAGAAGGAAGTATGTTTTCCAGGTATTATTGGACTGTCTATGAATTTAATTCAAGATAAGCCTTTAATGTACAGTTTTATACAGCCTATCTAACCCTAAGCAGAATACTAGTGTGATTTCAAGTAACAAAGAATTCAGCCTCAGAATTTCAGAACTGAAATGAATTGGTTTATTGATACATATTATAAAGAAACAGTAAAAAACAAGATGGTCTAAGGAAAAATTACTTTGAAAACACCAAACCACCTTTCCTTAGTTTTTTTTCTACTTGCAAGATATCTAGTTTAAGTGAGATTTACTTTGGAATTGTCCACAGTTAAGATTGGGCTCTAAAACAGATTAAGATACTTTTATTTAACATCTTGATGTTACTGAGCTTTCATTTTGAATTCTTTCGTGTGTCTGAATCCTAAATTACAATTTAAGTATTAAAGTGACCAGAACCTCCAGCAGTTTGTCATCACAAAAATGAACAAGTACTTATTTAAATAACAAAACGGGTAAAGAAATAAATTCATAAAATATTATAGGAATAATGAATATACAAATTCTGAAAGCAAAACCAGGTTATTTCCCTTCAAAACAAACTACCAACCAGTTAGGTCACTTAAAGGAATTCTAGGTTATAGAATATATATATATGATAAAAGCGAAGAATTATGTGTGGTAACTACATTAGGTGTTATGGTCTCAATATAAATACATCACTTTTAAAATCCAGAATCTCTTTGTAAGATTTCCCAATAAAAGAAAAGCAAGTTTGTTCCCCCCCACCAAATATTCTGAGCTTTTTTTATTGATCAGAGAAAGTGTCAACTGTTTTAGTCACCATTTTCATATAGCCAGTTTTCTAGTTAGGAAATGTTGCTTAACTATAGTCATTTTTCATTTGGATTGTCAGCGGGCAGCATCCAACTTCATGTCTAAAACAGCAGTTGTTGCTCAGTGCTGCCAGTTTCTTGCACTGTATTCCTGATTTGCTAAGAATGCCGTTTCCAGTTTGTTAATAGGAAGTGTCCTCGTCATAGCTTTTCTCTTTGATACCATCCACAGGCTCAGGATCTTTTGACTCTTCAAACATTAGTGTGACCCTTCTTCCCAGCAACATTTCCATTGCCACGAGTATTGTAAACCTCCAAGAGTTTAAATTTTGGGGTATATAATTACCCTTTTATTTTCAGTATTTGAAGGCTGCCTCTGGTGGACGTGAGGTAGTTTAATATAAACAGAACCGTACAAATAAATAGGAGACTCACAGTGAAGAAACCTATCCAGAAATAAGGAAGGCCTTCTTAAAGAGATGATTTTGGTTAGTTATGAAAAAGTCTCTTTCTGGGCTATTTGGGAGAAACTATTCCAAAGTGTCTTATCAATACCTGTTCATCTTCTCCTTATAAAGTGCTCAGTTCACACCAGTTTAGCTTGCAAATTGTGATCAGGGTGGAACTCATAGGGGATGAAACCTCCATAGTAACACACAAGTTAGTTAATTCCAGAAATTGCAAAGATTTTAGTGAATTTATTATCTGCAGGTACACACTGAGTAGGAAAAGTGTGAGCTTCTGACCTTTTGATTCCAGACTAGAATCTCTAAAAGTACTGATGTGTGTGCCCCTTACTTTTATTGCCCGTAATTTCTAAATCACGTCTTCTCTTTAGATCAAAGCTTAAAATAGAAGACATAAAAGAAGCAAACAAAACACTTCAGGTTAGTAATATTTGGGGTGGTAACCGATAACCCGAGTTAGTTCTTTCATTAATTTCAAGTATTAGTTTTTCTGCCTTAAGCTTACAGCTTCCTTTGTAAATCGGAGCATAATTGTTGTATGACTATTGTCACTGTGCATTTGGGTTCTATTCCAGCGTGTATAAAATATTTCAATTTGAGATATGTTGGTCTGATGTTACCAGAAATGTTCTTGTGCTACTCCAGAAGCATTGGGAGGTTTACACCAGTGTTAACTTTCAGTTAAGATGGGAACATCTACTTCAAATTTTAAATGTTTTGGTATATCTTTATTCTGTTCCTAGCTTTTTTTTATTTTTTTAAAAATGCTATTTCAGTATATTTTAGATGAGGATCAACAAATTCACACATAACTTTTGCAGTTAAGTCCATTCCCTTTCTCTGAACTTAAACTCTGGTTTTAAAGAGTACAATTTCTACTGAAAGATTTCTGATCTGTTTAGGAAAGGCTTACTCTGCGAATGTTGCCCTTTGGTAAATCCTGAATGGCGTGTAACAAAACAATAGGTTTGCACCTGCAGTGATCCGGTTCAGACAGCCTCTTTTCTCCTCACTAGGGCCTGGTCTGGTTGAAGGACAAAGAAGCTACTCACTGCAAATTATGTGAAAAAGAATTTTCTCTTTCCAAGAGGAAGGTGAGTTTATATTAAAAATTGTCTTTCATTAATTAAAATGATTAAAACCTGGAAAAGTGCCAGAAGACGTACTACTCATTACATGCAGTAAATGTTATCAATTGTTATGAATTAAAAACATTTTCACTCACTAGATCAGGGGTGTCAAACTCAAGGCCCAGGGGCAGATCTTGCCGGCTGGGCTGTCCTAGAAACAGCAAAGGACCTGCCTGTGGTGCCTCTGCCAGCAAAAATGGAGCTCAGGAGGAGAGGGTTTCAGGAAGCCGTCAAAGCCAAACATGGGGTTTGGGAGCCCGTTTTTGCTGGCAGAGCGCTCAGGCTGCCACAGGCACCCCGACATGAGTGATGTCGAGCTGGCCACGCCCACCCTGGCCCCTGAGGTCAAATACAACCCTGATGCAGCCCTCAATGAAATCAAGTTTGACACTAGATGGACATTTTTATCAGCCATCTGGCTGGCTGTTTTCTCTGAAAATATGCTATAGAAATTTTCGAGTACCTGTTTTACCAGTTCTGTACGTTGCAGTCAATAAATTGGGAGAATTCCTGTAATGATTTTCCAAATAAAATATCTTCAAGGTTTGGTACAGAACATTTATTTTTACCCACAAAAATAGGTATCTAGGTTGGTAGACCGAAGTAATCATTGGTTACTTATTGCTTAGTACACAAATTATATTGGCATAAAAATCTTTTTTTTTTAAATTTAGCATCATTGTAGAAACTGTGGTGAAATTTTCTGCAATGCCTGCTCTGACAACGAGTTGCCTTTGCCATCTTCACCAAAGCCGGTTCGCGTCTGTGACTCCTGTCATGCACTACTCATACAAAGGTGTTCTTCCAGTATGCCCTAAGACTCTGCAGAAGTTATAAGACATTCTCACTATGAGGATGAGTGCTGTTGTGCTGGCTGCTTATGTATATATATTACTGCAATTCCGGCTTAATGCCCTGAATGTCAAAATAATGGAAACACTTGTCACTAAGTCTTTGTGCCATTGTTCTTGCAATACCAGAATCAAAGTCTTGTTTTGTACAGTTGTGCTGAGGCAATGATTGAAATGCATCTGCTTTGCAGTTCTGTTTCTGCTGTTTTATGTTGTCAGAGGGTATTCTAGTATGTGGTGCAGAATTGACCTTGTAATGAAAGCTTTACGCTGAGAACAGGGAAGCCGAGAAGCTAAAATTGGAGCTGGATAACGTTAACATCAACAGCACTATTTGTGTAGTTTGGTGTCTTCCCTGACACTTCCACAGAAAAAGCATTGTTGCTTAAGTGTGGGCAAAGCTGAATTAGGCAAATTATAAACAAATATATATTTGTTCAGGTGGCAGAACTCGGTTATTTTCTCCGGTGCTTCTACACAAGTTGGCCTCTGATTCCAGCTTCTGGGCAACAGTTTATGCAGGTTTATATTGAATGTAGTAGGTTGGAGGATCTAGTTTAGCAAGATGGAAGGATTTGCTTCTCATGGGGAAATTCATGTTCAGGATCCGTCTAGACCAGACAGCTCAGGGCTGAATGATTTCCATTCGGAGGTTCAGATGAGAAAGGTTAGGGAGAGAAGGGTCTCTTATAGTGTTAAACCTCTGGAATCAAAATACATGGTTAACTTCCCCAACTGGTTAACATGCAGCACTTACAATAGTTGCAAAATAATCCTTTATATATCAAGGGAGGGTAGTAGGCACACTTGAGGGATGTCTCTTTCCTATACAGCGGTTGTCAGACAAGTGATGCCACATAAAAAGATTGGCAGAGTAGTAACTTTAGAGGAGTTCTCCATATATTGTATAAAATTGGTTGGGGTAGACTTGCAAAAAGAATGTATCTTCAAAATTGTCTCCAAGAACTCATTTTGGAGACAAGCCTAGCTGGACTTTTTGTATAAATAGAGCTTTTATACTTACGCACAAACTATTTGCACTTCTTTTTAATGTAAACTTAAGTTATTTGAAATGATCTATAAGGAATATAAATTACAAAATAGCCGATTGCCAAATGAATTGTTAACAGAACAGGCCAGGATAGTGTTGCTTTTATTAGTCTTGTAGGAAAGTGAAAAAAAGATTCCTTAGCTAAGTCAATTTTTTGGAAAACCACTGTATGTAATTAACAATTTTACTTGAAAAATGGAGGGTGTAATTTAAAAAAATGGTAGCCTTGTTGTACTGGTGGGTTGTTTCTAATAGATGTTAAAAACAGTTTTTAATGTGAAAGCATTGCCTAATGAAAAGTTACAATGTGTTTTTCCATTGGATTGATCTAAACTGACCACCCCTTTTTGAACCTTCCTCTTTTTGATTCCTCTTTCACAACCGGGTGGCCTTCCAGATGTATTAAAAAAATAGGGAGTTGCAATATAAGATCAGTACAGGATCCATGAAAGGCAAATATGAGGTCAATAAAACTGAGGTCAATAAAACTTGGTGCAGTGATGTTGTGTTCCGTAATTTTAATTAGTTTTCAGTATTTAAGGGATACTATCTAAAACATAGATAACCCTTTTATAGGTTTGAGATAGTATAAGAAATTACTGGGGAACTCCCTGTCTGTAAAAAGCTGTTGGGGTAGAACCAGGCAACCACATGAATAGATGAGTTCTGAGAGGCTGGATTCTTAGCACTGGCTGGGGAATTCTGGGAGTTGAAGGCCACCCATCCTAGCTGCGGAAGCTGAGAAACTCTACTCTACTGGATCATTCAGTGAGCAGGACTCTTTTAAGGGAGAAAGGTCATTTCCAACTTGATAATTCTGAAATTCTTGTATCAAAATGTCAAAGTAAGCCTTAACAACCATACAACCGATTTTCTAATAAATGTTCTAATAATTACAAGCTCATGAGTTATTAACTTTAACACATGATCGTTTATCATTCTCTCCCCCCATCAGCTGTGAGACGGTTGAATTTTATTGCTTAATCAGCAGGGCTGTGAAGTGGTTGAGATTCAATTCCCAAATCATGCTTTGGACATGACACTTGTCACTAACAGTTCTTTAAGTATGTTCTCACATGGGTTTGCAAGAAAGGTACAATTCTGAGAAAAGACACATATATATTTAATAATTGCAGGCAGGCTCTGAAATATTTGGGGAACTGATTCCAAATGAGCAATTTTATTGGCTGTAAAATCAGCTCCTCTTCAATTTCAGGTGATAAATTTGGACCAAACTCAAAACCATCCAGCCTTTGAAGAAATATGAGCTTAGAATCTCCATCAAATTTCATTTGATTACCCATTTCTTATGTACAAACATTGTCTAAGAACAAGCTGTTAATTTCTGTGGTGGAAATACACCAAGATTTTAAATTGACTGCATATTTTGTAATATTTTGAAAGGTTAAAAAAAATTTTTTTTAAAAAAAGCACAGCTTCAGGATTGACTGCTACAGATTCTCAAACGAATATCTGGAAATCCTTGGGTCCGAGAGTTCTTAAAGACATCAAGCAATGCATTCTGGGTCTAGACTTACAGAGGGAAGCAGAATTTCTTACTGGTGTTTAACATTAGCCTTTGGAAAAGTGTTATTTACACCACATTTTCAACTCTCCTTTACAGGTAGTTGTTTTAGGCTTTCTAGGCTTAATGTCAAGTCATCAAGGTTTCTGGAAAGGAGGCCTAGCAACCTTTTCTTCCCTTAAAGAATTGCTTGGAGGGTGACATTCACTCACCACCACACCTACTATTGTGCCATACATGATGCTCTGAATTAATATCACCCTTTCTTGTAATTTACTCTTAATTGTATAATGGAATGTATTATACTATCAGCTACAAAATTTTTTGAAATCTCAAAAGAAAGTAGTGTTCGGTCACAATTGCTGAAAGAAACACTGAGTAACTATATAATTATATCTAATAATTCTGATATTGTTCCATGTCAGAAAGTTTTTGTCTTTTAGCATTTTACTTTATTATGCGTTTGATGTTTGGTATTTTACATGAAATTTTGGTCAATGACCATAAATAAAATTAATTTAAAATACAAGTGTTTGTAAACATTGGAAAAAATATTCAACAATTTTCAGTTTGTCCTGGTGATGCTCAAATCATTCACTTTGTTGTTATGTAACTGCTTGTGTAATAGCAATTGATACACACATATTTCCATTAAATAAATAAAAAAACAATTCCCAGTAAATTTGGGAAACATTTATAACAGCTATACTGGTCCCAGTGTATAGCACTAATGTTTACAAAAAGTAATCTCATTAAGGGACTGGTAGGTTTTGTTATGAATCATGCTAATGCCACATGATAAGAAATCTTGATGTAGAAAATAACAGTTTTTCATACAGACACTGACACTCTGAATGTGTGGGAACCTGATTCAATTGCATTAATCTTAGAATGCACTCTTATTTAGAATGAAGAATGAAACTGATGCTAGGATGATCCGTCCCACTTGCCTCTTTGGAGCCAAAGAATCAATATATTGGTTATCAGAGGCTTACATAATGAAGTCCTTGCTTTGATGGCCACATCATTCTGAATCTGACTGTATGTTAATACACACTACCTTCTGTACACTCCTTGTAGTAACAAATGCCCTGAACAGTGTCTACTTTGGGGCACAGTTGAAAAAAAGTTTGCAGAAAACAACTGGAATGACAGGACAATGGGGATGATTAGGGACTGGGAGGAAGCCTTAGGACCGTGATGGCGAACCTATGGCACGGGTGCCACAAGTGGCACGCGGAGCCATATCGGTGGGCATGCGAGCTCAGGTCCGGTGTGCATGTGTGCACCAGCCGGCTGATTTTCGGGCCTTCTGGGCCCACTGGGAGTCAGGAAACAGGCTGTTTCCAGCCTCCAGAGGGGGTGGGGAAGGCCGTTTTCGCCCTCCCCAGGCTCCTAGAAAGGCTCTGGAGCCTGGGGAGAGCGAAAAATGGGCATGCCATTGTATGCTGGGAGCAGGGGGGTCATGCGTGCATGTGCAGGGGTGCATGGAATTATGAGTGTGGGCACGCACACACGTGATCCCCCGCATTCCCCCCCCTTTTGGCACGCGAACCAAAAAAGGTTCGCCATCACTGCCTTAGGATATGTCAAGAGAGCTTTTCAAGTGCCTCATGGAGTATGACAAGTTTAGTAATTCTGAGGCAGATGCCACTTGAAAGTTAGGATTTTTTCTAACACTTGAGTGTTCAACACTAGAACCTATTACTAAGGGAGGCTCCTTATTAAGGCTCCTATTTACTCACTGTATTCAAACAAAGCTGTTTTAACCTTCCTTTTGATCCAACACTATAGAGCAAGGCTGTCAAACTCTTGACCCGGATGCGTCACGAGCTGGCCACACCCACACCCAGTTTAGCAAAGGGGGGGAAAGTCCCGATATATCATGTGACAAGGCGAGTTTGACAGCCCTGCTATAGAGGGAAAAAGGCATAATTTAGTTTTTATGGTAAAACTAGTGATGTTAATACTGTAAGGATGGTTTACTATATAAGGACTACAATACTTCAATATATTGCCTCCCTGAAATTAATATTAATTTAAAAATATAAAAATTAATTTTGCTAAACCACCTTCTAATATTCTTCTTGGAAGACACAGTGCATGGAGTAAAGCACACTGAAATTATGGATCTGACCTTTGTTTTTCCTATTTCATTTATTCTGTAAAACTGTTTAGGATCCTAAGATTTGCGAACAGGAAAGTGTATCTTCAGAATCAAATATGGCTATTATGACACATGTGGCTGCTGTCTGTACAGACTTTACTGAGAATAAAACTTATCTACAAATTAACATTTTTAGCTTTGGAATCATAGTATTGAATATAAATTTGTATCTTTTCTATTTTTCTATGATCCATTATATTCTCATACTTAACTCTCTATAGTATTGAGCATCAAGCCTTGATACAAATATGCTCAACCAAAAAACAGCCCTCCTTATGGATCTAAATTACTTCCATTTTTAGTATAAACCTAAAAAAGTGTTTCTCTATACAAAATTTTGTACAAAGTAGAAAAGATTACGATTTGCATTATTTGCCCTTCAATTAGATAAATTGACACAACACATGTCCTAGAATGAAATCTATTTTGCTATCTCCCACAAGACATTTATTACATACATAACATTACTAGCAAAAACAGGCAATAAACTTTCAATTTATCACATTTGACAAATTATTCAGAAGAATCTGGAGGACAAGCAATTAAAACAAAAAATCTCCTTGAATATTAGTACCTTTTCTTCAAAAGACAGAAAATGCTTTATGTGGCTAAACAGTATTTCATCCAAACAATCTTACATTAAAAATGCAAAGCAAGAGGACTACTTATGTAATCCATCAGACTTTTAGGTGGAAATGTTGTTGGTTGTCAGATTGGCTACACAATCCTTACATCGGTATCTTCAGCAATAGAACTGGCATCCTCAAATCAATTGTTTTATTTTTAAGAACTGTAACAGTTTCTTCTCTATCAATGTTACCATAGTCCATAGCTTTCTGCTTTTCTCCCATATCTTTCTCATATAGTATCTATTAATAACTTATCTCAAACTTTAATTGCCAAGAAAACAAAGTGAAGATTCAGACCATGTTTATCAATATATTTTAAACATTATGAAAATTCTGATATACACGTTGCTCAGACAGCATGTGTAGCAGTTGTGTCTTAGGTCATTCCAGAATTTTAACTCATGGCCTTCATGTCCCGCACTATTTTCAGACATTCTTCCATTAGTTTTCATTGAATTAGTTTTCATTGACAAACAATTTATTAACACTTAACACTTGCTTTCATTCCAAACCTCAACAAATGTAACATAAACCTGATGGTTATTTCATTTCATAGATGTAGAATCAATAATATAATCTTCCAGTACAACTGCTTTTAATGAACCAAATTTCTTAAACAAAATCCTAGGATATGCAACTATCTTCAGGAGGAGCTAGTATAAAAACTATCAACATCAGTGGTTTGAATATAAAAAATTTATTTAAAGTCAGAGTATGCAACAAATAAAACCTACAGAAAACAGATTTCCCCATCACAATCTGATGCTTATCAAATAATGGGAAAACACATTCCTTCAGTCATTATAAAGTTTTCAATACAAAAGAAATTTAAGTTTTGTAAGAAAGCCTAGTAGACCAAGTAATGTTTCCTTCCAACACGCTTTGGAGACACAATGACACTCTTCAATACATTCCACGCCAGCCACCTCCTCCCATGTTGCCTTGCCCGTAATATCCACCACTATTTCCGCTGCCACGACCTACAAAATAACCGCAACACTTTTATTCCTGTAGTTAATATCGTTTAAACTTTATATCCACCTATACGAATGAAAGAAACCTTACCACCCTTATCATGCCACTCATGCCTTCCAAGCATGGAAGCTATACTGCATTCTTAGTTCTTCATGCAATGCAAAGTACTGGTGGAGATTAAAACCAGTTATCTTAATATTAAACAAAACAAAACCTTACCATAGCCACCCAATCCATCAGGAGTACCATATCCTCCAGTGTAACTGCTGCCCATTCCCATTCTTCCAACGGAACCATAACCACCTTGCTCTGGAAAAGAGCAGCTACCGTTAGTCTCTAGAAATCCTGTACAGACTGAAATCGAATTAAAAATCTGAAATTAAACCTACCCATGGCATCTCTACCATAGCCACCCATTCCAGAACCGCCTCCAGCAGTTGAATTGAGGAATAGCTCGATGTATCGATGCTCTTTAAAAGAATAAAAAGCTTACTCCCATAAATGCAAGTGTTACAATTACCTGTACAAAATCAAGGGAAAATGTACAAAACTTCAGACATATTTACTGTAACTTACGCATATGGTTTTTATCTTTAGACATGGCAGCCACTGCATCTTCATGTGTCATAAATTCTACATCAGCCTCTCCAGTTGCTCTTCCATCTGCTCCAATGTCAATATGAACCCTTATAGGAGTCAGTGGTGAGAAAAACTAAAAGAAAGCAATAAGTTAAAACTTCTCCAATTGAATCCATTATTTTTAAGTCTGTCATGTCCACGATGCAAATAGTTGTGTAAAATAAATCACACTTCTACCATGCATATGCGTTTTACAGTACAAATCTTTATTCTACAGATCCATTAGTTATTATTATGAAATCCCTTAGAGATGGGTAGCCAATAAATTAAAACAAACTGACTAGGAAGGTATTGATTAGAGTACATGACAGCTTAATAAAGCATATAACTTCTTTAATATGCAACAGCATATGCAATTATTCCCGTAGTTGCTTTTTGTGTACAGAAAAATGAAAAAAAATGTGCTACTGCTTTGGGTTGTATATTTGTAAACCATACACTGGAATGACGTTGAAATATCAAGCAAAGTAATTGAGCTGATATAGATTAAGTATTTGGAGCACAAATTCTTATGGACAAGCTAGTGTTTTGGTTTCTGCTTTGCTTTCTCTTCTATTAACACTGTAGGCCCAGAATAGCTCAATTATACTTCTCATAATTACATTTGGTTAGTATGATGCCAATAATATTTACATTTTTGCATTAACCTGCAGTTATTTTCAAATACAAATATTTTTCTTTTCAGCAACTTGCATCCTATCAGTATACTGCCTACAATTAGCAGGTCCCCTCCCAGTCTTCTTCCTGATTTACCTACCTATTATATTGTTGCTACTATTTAATATCCTTCCTACTAAGCCACTAAAATACTGATTTATATTATGGCCACCCCTTTTATAAGCTTGCCTTCATTTGAAGATTTCCAATCCCATTAGCAAGAAAAATACAAATTCATCAGCATAGAAGAATCACACAACTGAGAGATCTCTAATAGCTACATTTCTATATTATGTTTAACTGACAATTGACTGATGATACCAACACCAAGTTTCAAACTAATAGCTATAAATTGCATGGTTGGTTAAAAGAAATTGAATAATAGTGACAGTAATTATAATAAGTTCTTATATTTGCTATTAGAAATTCTCTAATTTTGATTAGTAATTTATGTATGTATCATTTTAATTGTAATAACAGCTGTTTAAACTTTTGATTATCAGATTTACAAACCTTTCTGAATACTTTTGTCAGAGAAGAAAGATGGGGCTATAAATCAAATACTGGGGTTTCTTTTTCTTTTGCATTTTTTTCTCCTTCTGTTTAATTATGTAAAATCTCCCCACCCCAAGGGGAATTCTAACATGAAACGTGCACTTCAGTTCCTTTCAAATACCACTAGTCATTCAATTACTAAAAGTAACACACACATTTAATAACCTTAATTTATGCGGTTTTTAAATTCTCTGAAGAAAGAAAAAAAAAGGGGGGGGAAAGGAAGGTTACTCTGGAACTTCTTGATACTTTAAAACAGTTGCATCTGATTCCAGATGTGAAACTTTTCATCTCTTGGAAACTCCCCCCCCCCCAAAAAAACACGCTTGTTTCAGCTAGAAATATTTTCAACAATACTCACATTAGCAATATCATTTTCAGTGGCTCGAAAAGGCAAACCTCTCATATGAACAAAATGACCACCCTGGAAACCTGAACTTGCATCTCCTGCTCCGCCATAGCCATGGCCTCCCATTCCTAAAAGAAAACAGGTCCATGAAGGCATAACTGACTCTTGACTGAGGATGTGCGCTGCCTCCTCTAAAAAAGTAAAGTACAATTGCAGTACTGTAAGCGAGCCAATCAATTCCTGTACTAACGACAGAACTAGAGACGGTACATACCACTTCTTGTACCCAACTATTTATAAACAGGATACTGAAAACATCAAAGCGATATCCCTCTCTCTAGCCAAGTCTACAATAGACAGCTGAACAACACGGTAACTAACATTTTCTCTTACCTCTCCCATCTCTCATTCTGTCATCATAGCCATCATTTCCATAGGCATAATTGTTATAGCCACCATACTCATCAAAGCCACCATATCCTGTGAGATTTAAGAGGGGGACAGACTGTGAAAAGTCTTTAAACACCAAAAAGGATGTAAGCTTAGAACCAAACTGGTTTGATATGAAATACAAACATTTCTATGTAGACATAACAGGCTCAAAGACATGCAAACCAAGTTTCATTCATGTTTAAAATCTCATTTCAAATGCCTCTCCATATCTTTTCAATCTCAAGTCATATGGCTGGTATAAACAAAGTGAAATAATATAGCCAGGTTTCAGACTTGGTATGTATTATAATTACTGTCATTTCTGTATTTCTTGACAAAATGTCAGGAACATGAAAATGACAAGAGCCTGTGGTCATTAGATACACATACCACCGTCATATCCACCACCTCCTCGATGGATTCTGTCATACATACTTCCACGCCCAGCTCCATAATAACCCCCTCTTCCTCCCATTGGTCTATCATATGGTCCGGGTCGCTGTCCCATCATTCTTCGGGGTGGATCATAGAATCCTCGGATTTCACTCCTACTACTTTTGAAGATCTCAATATATCTGAGTAAAAAAAGATTTACAATGTACACATGTAAGAATACAGATATATAACACTTGGAAAAAATACAATAACTGCACATTTAAATTTTTTTTAAATCTAGATATAGCACTGAAGGCAAGTGAACACTTTTTTCCAGTGTCACTTTTAGGATATTAAATGCAAAAGCAAGCAGTTCTGTGATTTACTTTACTGACTAAAAATTCTAACTGCAAATTAAATACAGTAAATCTCTGAACCACACTCCCCCCTGCCCCAGTAAAAAGTTCTTTGAAAAAAATCTGGCTATTGTAGAACACCCTCCACAAAAAACAAACAAATAAAACTAGCCCAATTTTAGCAAGCTACGTAGTATTATAAATCCCCCTCCCACCACATCTATTTTACTCCCAGAGTTACTTAGGGTGTTTTTCTTTTTAAAAAAATAGCCAGTTGATTTATGTACCCCAGCCCCCCAAAAGCAATTCTGACCCCCAACCCCCACAAAATATTTACCATCCCAAACTCTCCATCCCCACCTGTGCCCTATTCTTTCCTTGTGTTTCCCCAGAGCTTTTTCTGCTATCTCCTTTGAAGCAAACTGCACGAAGGCCTCCCCTGTGCTTCTCCCCTGGTAGTCCAGCGTCAATGTTATCCCATTTGGCACGATTTCCAACCCTTTAACCCAAGGACAAATAACCCCATCAAGGGGAAGAGTGTTAAAGTCTGAAACATTCCCATCTGTAGAAAATACTTAAAGCAAATCTACACAAATGCAAGAAAATAGCTTAGCTTCCCCCCAACCCAAATACACAGGCTAAAGAGTTTTCATTTAGACATTGTATTACTGTCTCTTTTGTTCAGATTACACAGCAACAGCTACATCACAAAGAACCCACCTATACTGCATGATGTCATAACTACATACTCCAAATTCTGACTCCTAATAGGCTATCTAAATGTGTAAATTTTTATCCTGCCAATGCAAACTCTTTTTTTAGTAGAGTTTTAACAAAGAATACCAACATTAGTAATCTAAATTTTAAAGACTGATTCCCCCTCCCCCAAGAATACTAATAAAAATTTAAGCTGTTTCAAATATCAATCTTGCAGACATAGAAACACTGAAAGTCACTTGACATTAACACTAGAGCTACCTTGAAAGAACTGAACGATCTCCTCCTTGCTGCAGCCAAATGGCAGACCACGCAATCGTACTGTTCCATCACTAGATGAATCATTTGGACCATTATGTTTCCCAGCCCAGTCCATTTTGCTGTTTAAAATCAAACACCATAAAAAACATAAACAGCAAATTTAGCATTTGAGAATGACGATTCACCCCCAACCCCTTCCTAAGCAGGACTGTATACATTAGAAACATCTTGAACTTTTTTTAAAAAAATGCAACAACTGCTCAAAGTATAATGCTGTGATAATTTACAACTGCCATTGTCTTGAACTCATACAGAACTAGCATGACCTGCTCATGCAACCTGCCACATAGCTATTCTCAAGACCTCGACTGATAGGCATCTATCTATGAAGACAATATTCTACTACTGAATACTTAGCTCCTCCCTCTCACATTTGCCCAGCCACTTCAATACACACATATTCAATCACTGCAAAGGGCACTATTTTTAAATTCATACTACTGCAGGCCAGTGAAGCCACAGAAAATTGTTTCCTAAAAATACATATGAAATAAATGCATGCTTCTCAACCTGCATACAAATCTCATGGATGTTCATTCCAATGCCAGCTACAAGGGCCAAGGCAGCAGTCCTTCAGGGCTCAGGACTAGAATTCTCACAATTAAATAAATGGAAAGACAGTCAAACAACTAATTCTGGGGGCAGAGGTTGACAGGGAAAAGATAACATTAAGCTAACAGGGGAAGGGAAATGAATTTGGGTGTGTGCACAAGAGGCTGCATTATCCCAGCAACATAAAACACCAGCAAAATAGAAAAGCAAGGTTCATCATTTTTAAAAAAAATCATTGAAATTGTAAGGTGCAAATGCAAAGTAATACTCAGTAGTCTGTATGGGAGTATGTCTATGCAGAGTGTGTACATACAATGTAAAAACTGCACAAGTTGAGAGAACCAGAAGTACATTTAATGATACAATGGCTAGCAAACTCAAAGTACAATTCACATACCTGCAGACATTACCTCCACTACAATTAGACTAGTATCCTTCCACTTTAATCTTACCCAAAGTAGAGTCCCTCCAAATATTTTGGACTATAGTTCCCAGAATAAAGTATCTACAAATACTGTCTTTACAATTTTATTGATGAAGTGTTGGTTGGTGGGGTAGAACAATTTACTTTGAGTTAAAGCTCCATCTACAACTACAGGAAAGAATAGGTTTTTCTAACATTAAAGAAAAAATATAATGGGAAAAATATTCTGCTCAGAATAGTTTGTGTTTTGGATCTTGCTAAGGTGGGCTAGAGATATCAGAAAGAAAATGATATTCTCAGCACACACGTTTGGGCAGGGGTATTTCACAAAATGAGGAAAAATGGATATGGTACACATACTAAAAACATTTCATAAGATTGCCACTGAAGTGAATTTTCTTGTGGAAAAAGTATCTCACTGCAATACACAGCATAAGATGTAAGTACAAGTAGTTCATAATACTCTCCGCTACCTGGCTAAATTAAAGCAGATTTTGCAGAGCCTGCTAAAGTCTGATTCTTTGGGCCTCATTTGTATTACTCATGTTAATCCCTCAGGTTCCTGGAGAAGGGGAAAATTTGACCAGTGTATTAAAGTAAAGCTCTATGCCCTAGGTTCATCTACCAAGTTCCACAACACATCTAAATATTTTTATATTTCTTTAAAATATCCATCCATCCACATTGCAAAGCAAAATGGTTTTTACTTTGAGGTAACTGTTAAAGCTTAAGTGGAATGCCAATCTCACCAGCTTACATTTTGAAACTAAAGTCTCCATGACTGGCCATACCTTCTAAAGCCATCATACTAAAGCAGAGGTCTTCAAACTTGGCAACTTTAAGACTTGTGGACTTAGCTGGCTGGAGAATTCTGGGAGTTGAAGTCCACAAGTCTTAAAGTTGCCAAGTTTGAAGACCTCTATACTAAAGAAACACATATTATCAGGTATTTTCCAGATTATAAAGGCTGGAGACTGTTTAGTTTAGATTAACAAAGGAGACTCTTTAGAAATATTCTGAGATTTCAACCCAAATTTCCAGAAACATTTTAAAGTCTATTAAAATAGGAATGGAGAACTCTTAGGGAAAATTTTATAGATTTTCTCTGACTGGAGTTGTGTTCCCATTTTATAAATGGAAGTGTTTAATTAGGAAGACAGCAATTAGCATCAAAAGATACCAACCATACCCATATCAGTTTTACTGCTCTCCAGTGCAATGGTTTAGGAACAAAATAGATGACAGTGCTACTTTCACTTTTTTATTCTTTTTATTCTTTATGAATGTATTTTAATCTCCTTATGTTCACTGAGAGCATATACACCAAAGACAAATTCCTTGTGTGTCCAATCACATTTGGCCAATAAAGAATTCTACTACTTACGAAGTTCACAATGGAAAAATTACTTTTTATCCGAGACTTTACTACAAATGCCTCTTTAAGACTCCCTACAATGGTCTCTCACCTTACCTTATCGCAAACAGCTCCTATTGTACATGTTTAATTTCTCCTAAAATGCCCAAAGCTGAGGTGGCAGCAAGCTAAAAAATCTAATTTTATATCGCCACAGCACATGCCCTTGAAAAAACCCACCAAAACACAGCCACAGCTACCGTGTTTCCCCCAAAATAAGACCCTGTCTTATATTTTTTGAACCCTGAAATAAGCGCTTGGCCTTATTGCCATGCACTCAAAAGCCTGATTGGGCTTATTATCAGGGGATGTCTTATTTTGGGGGAAACAGGGTAGTAAAAAGTTACCAAACCCTGGTTTATAAACCCATTACCTGGTTTACCTTTTCACCAAAGCTCTGTGGAGGCCATGATTAATAAGTCTCTCCCAGCAGCCCATACATCCTAAGTCAACTGCACCAATTTTTGTCCTCAATATCTTTAAGTTCAACTAAAACTGTGTCATAAAGCGTTGAAAGTTTTCCATTTGTTCAACATGAATGGAAGCTTCACCATCAGAGCAAAATGCATTCTAAGACTTTATCTCTAAAGAACTTGATAAGCCGAACCAATTAGAACAGCCAGGGATGGTCAAAGAAGGGGGAAACTTGGAGGAGCAAATGCCACTGGGAATGCCAGAAGGAAATTGTGGGTCTCCATCTCAGTCTTCTGAAAGCATAGTCATTATGCAGTGCATAGTAGTGCAGAGCTTGTAAAAATGCATATTATGTGGTATTCCAGAGGCTGCAGTCTCATTTTCTCTTCCTGAAAGTGAGCATCTTCTCAACAAAAACAAAGGTCACATTTCAACACATATGCAGAGTGATTCCTAGGGTTTTTCCAGGCAGTTTGCACACTCAAAAATAAAATAAGGTTCTTTTCATAGAAGGCATAGGCGTTTTCAACGCAACATGACTTTCACAGACTTCCTCTTCCTTATACCCATCTCCCATTTTCATTACAATACAAAGCTTGGAAAAAATAGTGAGAATAGTTTTAAGCCAACTAGAAAATAGGATTTTTGGTAGAGCTATGGCTTGATATTATTTCACAATCAACATGGTTCCAGTTGATAATGTAGAAGATAACAGAACATTCCTTATTTTCCTGTTATCATTAGCAGAACCTTTAACTCTGCAAATGGAGGTGAACACATTATTAGTGGTTCTTAAGAGACCTTCACCGGAACATACAGCCTTAATAGAACTTTGGGGTAATGCAATGTATTCTGTATTCTTAGACCAGCTTTGTAGCTTTCCAATATAGTATCTTCGTTAATAAAAACATGTCCATTATTTATCAGAATAAGGAACCTAGATTCTTTTTACATGACCCATAGATGTAGACTTTCTTTTAAAAGACTGCAATAAAGGAAAAATATTTAAAAGCACTTGAGAAAATTGAATTGTATGGTAAAAAAGTATATTATATACCAAATTTAATATGCATACTTCTTTGAAAGAATTGTAATTATTCTACAACCAAAAATAAATAAATCTGTTTTAGATCACCCAAATTAAAATGTTCTATTCCACCAACCAATTAAGAAAATCTGAAATCACTATGAAGTTTCATTCTGGAGGGTAGCAGAACACTTTACTCGAGTCCTGGACATGGGATAAATGATATTTTCCTTCACTGTGTTTTTACTAGTTCTTTTCAATAAAACCATGAGTTATTGATATACTGTACACACTCTGATACTCCAAGTAAGACATTTCTCACAATTAGTTAGAACTGCAGCATCAAAGAAAGTCACTCCCTCTTTCCTGCTGAATAGGTTTAATCTCTTTGGGGCTAATACCTTTATTGTAATTAGGAATGTACATTTAGAGCATGTTCAAAAAACCCAATTGTTTCACAAAATTAATTAGAAATAGAATGAACAAAATAGAAATCAAAATGGCTAGCAAGAACATGCTACTTAACAAATCTGAAATTCTTTTTTTTTTACTACCTCCACAACACACATGAATTTTAGGCACACTAAAATAAATACATTCCCAATTCATTCATATTTTTCTTAATATAAAAAATGAGAATTAGAACATCAGTGTTATATTCTATTTATGTGGAACGAACAGTTGTTTTCCTGTTGAAGATTGTAATTCTTCTGGAACAAGCTGTTGGGTACAAGCTAATGGTGGGGGCCAGAGTAAAAAAAACAAAAACCTCCAGACACCCATCTCAAAAGTGCTTTTTCAAAAGGCAACTGGACTGTTTCTTCCTTGAGGAGGAAAAACAAAACTGTTTCGTTTCTCATCCAAGAAACCTCAATTGTGATGACCAAAGACATCCATAGATGTTCAGGTCACAACATCAGTTGTGATGTTCCACAGACATCCAGACACCCATCCTGACCCTCCCTCCCTCCCTCTATATATTGTTCAAGAGTTGAACTTTTTTTTGGCTACTAATGAATTCGTTTCAACTAAAGAACACATACAGATGTTGTCAAAACCACATTTACACTAAATCTGTGCTCACTTACCTGGAAGTAAGCAACACTGAACACAATGGATATCACTTCTGTAAATGCACTTCACTGTATTTTTCCTGTAATTATTTACTTCATCTAACCTTGAGCACTACAGTTGTTATTTAGATAGTATACGCAATTAGTTTTACTTACCAATGCCATCATTTTGATCTCCTATTTTATATCTACTAATTTAGTAAGATCTTGTATATATTGTACCCAAAAAGAATTTCCTGTTTCTTCAATTAAGTTTATTCCCATGTTTAATATTGTTTTAAACATCCAAACTTTATAGGTAGTCCTCAACTTACGATAGGTCATTTAATAACTGTTCAGAGTTAACAACAGCTTTGGGAAATGTGTTTTATGGCCTGTCAAGCACGTTGAGCAGTCATAGAATCTCATCACAATCAAATGACCACATTTCGGGCACTTGGCAACTGGCTCACATTGAAGACTGGTTGCAATATCCTGTGGTCACATGACTGGAACCTGTGGCTTTTTTGTTCAGTTTTAAGCATTTTCTGTGGCTTCCTACAAAAAAATTACCTATTCAGGAGAATGGATTTGGGCTTATGACTGTGTAATTTGCTTGACACTATTAAAAAAAGGTAAAAAAAAACCAACCCTGCTCTGGTCACAGAGGGGCTTGAACTTACAACCAAAATGTTGGTGCCAACTGCATTTGTAAGCTAAGGACTACCTGTAAAGACTTCTTGTACTTAATAAAAAATGAAATTGCTTTTTTGTAGTCAAACTTATATCTATATCTAAAATACTACTTAAGATTAAATTCTTGATATACTGATCAGTATTTTGAACTTCAGATCAAAACACACACATACAATAAGAAACTATTTATGAAAATAAATTAAACTTTCCCATTCATGTTTGCAGAGAAGGTGCCTCAGATTTAAAGGCACTTGGTGTGCCTTTTATTGAAATGACATTGTGCAATCAATGTAAACATTACTTTGAAAAATAGTTTACTATTTAACCGACCAACTTAAAACTGTCCTAGTAAAAGCACAAATATTTTAGTTAGATTATGATGATGTTATTATTTTAAATAATTACTTAAACTAGAAATTAGATTAGCTTCACTCCTCTTGATGTTCTGGTTTTGTCATGAGGCCGGAGATATATTTAGAAGGCTCTGCTATCGAGGTGGACCTACACATTCTCTCTCTGCTTCGGGCTTGTATAATTATAACGTTAATTTTTAATATTGTCTTTTTAAATGTATGCTATATTTGTGCTGCTCTTTAATTATTGTACACTGCATGGCTGTATAAATGTGATGAATAAATAATAAATTTGAATATGGTAAATTGCCTAGAGCCAGGCAGCATATACTTTTGTAAATATCCCTACAGGTTAATACAAGGCTAGGGACACAGTAGTCCTGCTTCAGCATTACCTTTTTGTGTTCAGTACAATATACAGGTATTTCTGCTTGAGCTGAGTTCCAGCTTATATGTACTGCACACAAAGATCTCTGCTAAAACCACCACACGTTTAAGTGAGAGGCCCTAAATCAAGCAAGTCTCTCTTCACGCACATCACCAATGTTATTAAAGGGAAGAGACCATTCAAGTTCCTTTTCCTGACTTGCTGGAACGAACCCAGCTAAGTATCTTTAGTCCTGCCATTTCTGAAACCCATTCAAAATTCAACCAAAGCAGCTATCTATGCACTTCATGTAATATTGGTAGTGGCTACAATCGGTTACTATTCTTTTCCTTATTCCTGGTCTCAAAAGTGGATTGAGCACAGCAATGACCTCGTTGAGTGGCCATTTGCAATCAACAGCAGGGCCTTATACCTGTTTAACAAAACATCAAGCAGGTAAAAGCCCCACCAATCCCTGTCGCTGGTCAGCACACAAATGCCACCCGGCTACAATGACCTTGCGCTCTTTTGAAGCTTAATCTCAACTGCTGTAAACGCCCGAATCACTGCCATTAGTCCTACTTGAGGCTTCATGGAAACTTTTCACGTTTTATACACGGCGCTATGGTATTCTGACCAAGCCCTGCCACCGACGGCATGTTTCCATTTCGTCAGTTCCAACTGACTCCAAGGCACCTTACTTCCGAGGAGCTGAACTTGGGCTGCGATGCTTCAAGGTTGTCAAGAGAAACCCAACTCTTCGCCTTCCAAACACAACGCTTCCAACTGGTCTTGAACCTTCCGCTACGCCGACCTCAGCGCGCAGGCGCACGAGCCCTCCGGGAGGAGTGGCAGTCCTCGGCGGGGGCGGGGTAATCAATGGCGGAGGCGCACGCTTCTTTTGTCACGCTCCGGGGACCCGCTTTGCCGTCTTCGTCTTTCCTCCACACGGGCTTGCCCTACCGAGAGCCTCCCTCGCCCCTTCAAGTAGCGGCGGCTGCAGCCAGCAAGAGGCACCGCGATACCGTTATAGCAGGCCGAGAGAACCCTTCACACAGCTCCGAGGCATCGCGGCCGCCCCTACCCCCGCGGTGGCCGGGTCGTTAAAAATGGCGGCTGAGAGCAAAACCCTGACAAATGTTCCCGCGCGCGTGCGCACGGCGCCGTTTAACCCTTTCTTTTTCCCCTCACCCCTCCCTCTCTCTCTCCCCCCTCCGCCCGCCCGCCCAAGGAGTTCGCCCGTTTCTCAGGAGCGAGAAGGCGGGTCCGCCCACCTCGGCTCTCCTTTCTCCCGGCATATCGGGACAAGTTGCCCGGTCGCTTCCCGCCACCCACTCACCGGCAACACCTCACCCACTTCCCCAGGCGATCGGCCCAAACGGCTGCGCGGAACTCCCCACAAAGAACAAGGAAGCGCTTAACCGACGGCCGACTAACAAGCTACGCAGCTGAGGCAGACAGGATGGCGTCGTAGGCGCGCGTATCGCGAGGACTCCCGTCGCCTAGCGGCGGAAATGGCGCATGCGCGGCGGAATGGTTGGCGAACGAGCGGACGCTCCGCGCGGCGGAGGAAACCGTCGACGAGGAAGGCGGGAATACGCATGCGCGACGCTCCTACCGCGGCGGGTCTGAGATAGCCAAGAGAGTGGGGCGGTTTTCTGTTTGGGTGCCCGCCTCCGCACAACTTTGGAATTAAGAATACAGTACCGCTCGTTAAGATGCTTGTCTCGGTGATCAAGCGGACGTTCCGTTCCGTTAGAAAGCGCGTCAAAAAGCAAACGTTCCGTTAGCGCAGTGTTTCTCAAAGCCGCCAAACTTATAAGATGCGTAGACTTCAACTCCCACAATTCTCGAGCTAGCCATTCTGGCTGGGGAATTCTGGGAGTTGAAGTCCATATTTCTTAAAGGTGCAGCTGTTGAGAAACGCTGCTCTAGAAGTAAAAACGCCAGTTCCGATCTTTTGTTGTTGCCAGCATGTAAGGCACCAGCTCTTTAGATTTTATTTTTGTGTTGTTTTCAGTGAATCCTCCCAACAGAGATGATTGAAGTCTCTTTTGATTTCCTGAACAAAGAATGTGCCAGTTTACTGAAAAAAAGTAATTATACCCAAATTCTTATATTTTCAAGATCCAGATTAAGTTCCCTTCCTTTGCTGCTATTTAGGCAAATAGTGGGCTGGGTAGAAGCCATAGAATATACCTCATGTAGTGTTCTTGTGGAATACTTTATTATTCTGATTCTCACATCAATTATTTGAACTATAACGAATTTTCCTATTTATCCATGTTGATATAAAAGTAACTTTTACCCGTGCCAAATTCTTTTGCTCCATTATGCAGTCACAAAACAACATCCCACATTTGCTTTGTTTTTCTTGTTGGTTTCAGTATGTTTTATGTTTAGTCTAATCTTTGTAATAATTGCTTCGTTTTCATTTTGTTCCAATTTGATCTTCTGAGAAGTTACATATTTTGATGTTTACAGTTTCTTAACCTTTAATAAAGACAAATAAAAATGATACAATCAGCTTTATGAAAGGGTTAATAAAATACGATCAGACAAGTTTACCATTCTATTTGTCTGTCCGTATGTCGTTTATCAATCATCAGATGGTATAACGTATACATTCAGAAGCCATGTCATTTCATTATGTCTTTTTCTTTCAGCAATTAGGACTTACTTGGTGTGCAAATCACTTTGACATACAATGTTCCAAAGTACAAGTAGTCTTAGCATACAACCATTATGATTGTGAGTCCTGATGGTCATAAAGTGAGTCACTCACATCACTGACCCAATTTTATGACCATTCTTGCAGTGGTCGTTAAGAAATCATAGTTGCAAAGCGAATGCTATGCTTGTTAAGTGAACCCATGGTCATTAAGTGAACCCATTGTTTTCTATGGACCATTTTTCTTGAAAAATGGAAGTTAATGCCAATCTTCAGCAAAAAAAATCAAATGTCATTTGACAGCAGGGTGCTGCAAATGGCCATAAATGTGAGCCAGTTGCTGAGCACCTGACATACAGTGTCGTGTCTAGAGAGGGTGGGAGGGCAGCCATTGGTACTTTAGAACTGGGTTGTAAGTACCTTTGGAGTGGTCTGTTATAACTTCGAATGGTCGGTAAGCGACCAGTTGTAAATCGAGAACTATCAATATGACAACAAACTTAACTGTTCATTATTAAGGTATGCGTTTTATTACCGTGTTTCCCCAAAAATAAGACCCTGTCTTATATTTTTTTGAACCCTGAAATAAGCGCTTGGCCTTATTGCCATGCACTCAAAAGCCCAATTGGGCTTATTATCGGGATGTCTTATTTTGGGGAAAACAAGGTATTGAAATGCAACTCAACGATTAGGAGCTCTGCTTCACATCAAGATCAGCTTAGAATAAAAATACTAAGTATGCATTTACCACCCCATGCACATTTACTTATTTCATGTTTACCATCAGAAGATAATTCCAAGAATTAAATTGCAAAGTGTATCAATTCTTTTTTATGATTACGTATTCTTTCTTCAGTATGACAATTTCATAGGGAGCTTTGTGGTGAACATGAATTTTAAACCAAAAATTTCATTTCATAATTAAGTTAGATTATGATGCCTGGTCTTCCAGGTAGAACACATGCTCACACATAGAGACTTGGAAACATATATTTTGACTTGTATGCACAGTGAAAGTGTGTAATTATACTTTTTATATTAGCTTATAGTACAAATGAAGCTTAGTTTTAAAAATATGTACCACTCCTATGAAAATGAGATATTTTAGTAAATATTAAAAGGGCAGAATATTTCCCCTAAAAGGAAGGCAGAAACTCACACACACACCCTTTGTCAATGGGCCATTAAGGCCTGGGCCAGTCTATTCTACATAACAAAGATCTACCTCCTTCAGGCAGAGTCATAGTAGGAATTGCCCAAAGCCCTTTCATTACATCATCACCCAGCAAGAGCTAACCAAGCCTGGGACTCAAAAGACAACCTACAAAGTTACCCCTGCATGGCCCCATGGGAGTCTGACAACCAATCAGAATACAAGCTCAAATTCAAAGCCCAACAGAGGGTATAAATCTCTCTCATCCATGTGCCTTTTTGCCCAGGATCTCAAACCATGTGGTCCCGTCCACCATTAAAAACCATCTTTCCTAGCAGAGGTGAAATAGAGAGTAGTAGTAAGGAAGGAGAAGATCAGGTAGAAGAAAGAGAGAAAGAAAGAAAGAGAGGTAAAAGACAGGAAGAACAAGAGGGTGCAAAAGGTAGAGTGTTAAGAGAAACAAGGAAGACTAAAAGATTATAGGCAATAATGGTTAAAGAATCGTTGATATTATATATAGTAATGATTGTCTAGAGCAGTGTTTCTCAACCTTGGCAGTTTGAAGATGTGTGGACTTCAACTCCCAGAATTCCCCAGCCAGCGTTGCTGGCTAGGGAATTCTGGGAGTTGAAGTCCAAACATCTTCAAACTGCCAAGGTTGAGAAACACTGGTCTAGAGCTTGGATATAGTGAATTGACTGATAAATATCACCTGAAGTGTTTATCTATTTATACTTACTTATAATTACATTAATATTAAGAAATTAGCTCGCATTATACCAGAATTATAATAGATTATTTATAATAGATTTTCCTGTTTGACTACGATACTATTTTATACCTTATTATGGACCTTATCTTGAAAGAATCATCAAGAGAAGAAAGAAACAGAACAATAAGATTTTTATTTCGGTGAGAAAGAACAATTGATCAATTGAACAATGGGGTGGAAGTGGAAGAACCAAAGACTCAAGAAAAGAACTTTTAAATTAATGAATTATTGATTTTTACTCATAATAGATTTTTTCTTTTTGACTATGACTTTTATATCTTCTTATAGCAAATATAAATTGAAAATATTATTTTAGAATAATATATGTGAATCATTTAATATGACAAGTACAATAATAACTACTGAAGTACCAGTAGTTAAGAAATAGGTAACAAACCTTACCATAACAATCTCATCTTTACTATCTCAATTTTTTTTAATTAAAGAAAAAAAAGACCAAGTAAATAAATAGAAAGGTAAACATATTTACTTACGGATAATATTTTAAAAAATGATATCCGATGAAAGCTTATTGTATATATGTTTTATGTATGTATTGTTCCATGTTGTATTTTTGTGTGTGTTTAATAAAATTTTTAAAAAGCCATCTTTCCAAACAGCCGCCATGTTTCCAGTGTCTTTCTCCCCACTTGGAACTGAACCAGTGGTGGCATTCAAATTTTTAAAAAACCGGTTCTGTGGGCGTGGCTTATTTGGGAGGCATGGCTTGGTGGTCATGTGACTGGATGGGCATGGCTAGCTGGTCATGTGACCGGGTGGGCATGGTTACATGCATAGGGTCTACTCAGAGGGCTGAAAAAAGTGAATTATGACATGTCCTCACACTTATGACCATCCTCACATTTATGCCCGTTGCAGCATTCTTAACAACCGTGTCACTCATTTCACAACTGCGGTGCTTCTCTTCACCACAGTGACAGGATAGGGCGCAAAACGTAAAATGTGAGGATAGTTATAAGTGCGAGAACTGGTCAAAAATCACTTTTTCAGCCCTCTTAGTCCCTATGTGCACCCGGCGTGGCCAGGTGGTCATGTGACTGGGTGGACATGGCCAACTCGACATCACTCACGTTTAGGGGCGCTTCTCTCCTGGCCTCTCGTGACCATGGGGATGCTGCAACAGTTGTAAGTGTGAAAAACGGTCATAAGTCACTTTTTTCAGTGCCATTGTAACTTTGAATGATCACTAAATGAACTGTTGTAAGTCAAGGATTACCTGTACAAAAATACAAAAAGCTTCTTTGCTTGCAAAAAGCTGCCCTAAATACCAATCATTAGATTAGAAATACCTGCAAGCTGGAGTTACAAATCAGGCAGGGTGCCAGAGCACCTTGAGGAATTAAAATAGTTAAAATGCAGTGATAACTATCAGCAGCCAACTCTTGCTCATAAAGTGAAACCCTTTAGCAGAGATTTAAGCTCATTTAAGCTCTCCAGAAAGAGCACACCCAGGAGAAGCAATCCTTAGATCCATTTGCACTACTTAAAGATACCAGCTGGTCTCACTCACCTCATAAAATATCCTAAGGAAATCATCCAGATTTAAGGAAAGCTCACATGCCCCCCAGAAATGCAGTAAAAAAAATCAGTGCTAAGCTTGCATCCTGCCTCTTGGAAGTACACCCCAAAAGGACAGTGCCAAAAACCACTAAAGCAGTGAAGGAGGACCCCCTTCCCAAATAGAAAAAGCACTTGAGATAAGCCTAACTAGAATGAAGTAAAGGAGCAAACACAATAGGGTTGCTTGTTAAACCAATTACCAGAACAAATAGACACAGGAACTAGCCAGATTTCTGAAGCTGCTTCTTTTCAGGAACAGAGATTAACATTTTTCCTTCCAAACAAAGCTGAATAGGGAAAATTATCCCATTAATAAACACAGGATTAAACATCACCAAGCACAGAATGAAACTTCACTAAAAACCAGTTTTAGACCAAAAGTCAGAAAGTGTATGTAAACTCACGTTTGAATGTCAATCTTTCTAGCTAGCCAAGAAGCCTTGCTGAATGTCACTCATCTTGGTTCCTTGTCATTAAAAGCTTCTTTCCGGCAGCTCTGTGCTGGAAGAACTCCAACAGGGGAGTATTTCCTCCCAACAGCAGTGTAAAAAGCTTAAAACAACCCTCCCCCTCTAAGAAAGTCAAGCAAAGAAGAAAAAAAGTACCAGCAAAGAAAAAAAACCCCACCTGAGACAGTAAGTCTAGGTGTACTGCCAAGAATGTAATAAGGGTTAATGGAGAGGCAGTTTCTGTAAGCAGGGCAATAAAGATTAGGCTATAGAAACAACACCAGAATGTTGTAATTCCTTACAGGATTAGCCCTGTAAAGGGGAAAAAAAGGAGTTTTCTTTTAACAACTGGTTCTCCGAACTGCTTAGAAAGTTAACAACTGGTTTTAGAGAACCTGTTGGAACCGGTAGAATACGACCTCTGAACTGAACCCAGATGGACATTTCTTCCAACAATTGTAAATCAAATATTGCAATATTAGTGTAGGTAGTGTTGCTAACTGTTATAGATGTTCAGTCAGTGTCTTTCTATATTGGGGAAAGAAAATTTGTTCAACTTACATGCATTTCTTATTATAAAATTTCACATAGCAGGTGAACTGGGATTACAAATCTAAGGGAAAGCTAAAAACCAAGAAGCCAATGGTAGTCCATGCTCCTTACCTCCCACACTTATGGTCCTCATCCACATTTTCCAACACGTTTGCTTACTGATAGGAATATTATGGATCTCAAAGGTGAATTATGTGTGCTGCTAATGTAATGTTAGGGAGGCAATGGCTACAGTAGGAGAAAATGCAATGATGAAAGGAGGGAAAGGTCATTCACATGGTCAAAACCTCAACTGCCTGCATTTTTTAATATTTGGGAATGGAATTTGGGTTTTTTTTAATGTAACTTTCTTGAATTTCAAAAAAATTGAGCAAGAAGAAAAATCAATTGAAAAAAGGAAAATTTAGGAAAAGCAAGATAAAAGTGCAAAAAAAAAAAGAATAGAAAAGGAATAACTTTCAACTTTCTTTATCTGGAACTAAATAAAAAATACATCAAATTCAGACTCTAAAGTTTCTATAATCCCTTGTTTCTAATCATCAAATCCAAAAATCACAATTTCATTTCTTCCAGTCTGTTGCAAAAAATCAAAAAGTGGTTTCTAGGTAGAAATAAAATAGGTCAAAGTCTTCTTTAATCAAAGTTTTCATCATTTCTGTCAATTCCATCAGCTTAGCCATCCATTTTTCCATTGTAGGTACCAGTATCTGTAAGTCCTTTTAGCTTTGTGCATATAGGAGCCTTGCCACTGTTATATATATAAACAAAATTCCATTAAGATCTTTCCATCCATTAACCCCAAAAGGAAAATCTCTAGCTTCAATTGTACATTTATTTTTAAAATCTTCTGACTCAAAACACATACCGGTATTTGATCCCAATGTTTTGTAACTTTCTTAATGTTATTTGGGAATGGAATATGAATTATTTTAGTTTTTGTTAGCTGAGTCCTTACAGGTTTCTTTCCTTGAAATGGTAGAAACTGCTGCCAGATGCCAACACAGTTGTGTTTTGCACTTAAAGGATGGCAAAAAGTCATTCTATAGATCAGAGGTCTTCAAACTTGGCAACTTTAAGACTTGTGGACTTCAACTCTCAGAATTCTCCAGCCAGCATAGCTGGCTGGAGAATTCTAAGAGTTGAAGTCCACAAGTCTTAAAGTTGCCAAGTTTGGGGACCCCTGCTATAAGATACTGAAGTAATGGAAAAGTTAAACAATGTAATAGGTTTTACTTCTGAGTAAATTTACATAATCACAATTGGCCTGGCAACTGCATACTCTGATAAACAAAAATAACTTCAAAATCCCATAGTAAATAATAATGCCATAAATTGCTTAGTCTTTGCATAGTTGCCGAAATAGGTAAAGAAGACAAATCAATTTAGATAAAAGACTACTGCTTCTTTGTACTTGCTGAGTTAAATATTAACTTGGACATTTCTGCAATAACAAAAAACCCAGCAATTTCCAAAGGTCCATTTTAAAAAGTCTTGTAAAAGTTTGTAAGGAAGAAAATGCAGATTCCAGTTTTCATAATTGATGCATTTACCAACCAACCCTTTGGTGGGAATCCTGCTGCTGTTTGTCTTCTTGAAGATGTAAGTTTTTAACAAATTCCTTTAGTTTAAATAAAATTAACTAGCAATGGCTGCTATTTGTGAGTGATGCCATTTTCTTTGACTAGAATTCACTTGACTGTTTATACAAAGGATTAACTGATCCTTTGTACAAACAGAGGATCTATATTGCTTATTTAAGTTACAGGTGGAGGTATGTATGGGAGGTTTGTCCTCAAGAATTTTTTTTTGCCAGTATTTTATGACACTACTGTATATTGCCAAAGATTTTGTGTGTATTCCGGGAAGGTTTTCAGTGCAAACTGAAATACAGCCTTGCATTTAGTGTTGCATGATAATGTAACCAAGCTTTGCAAAGGTAGAACACAGTTTTTTCAAAACTGGAATTTTTTGAGAAGTTTATGCAGGTTAGTTTCATGTTTCTTTCTTTTGAAACAAAAAGGTTGCCTCAACTTTGTATGAACAGTGAGCTGATTATACAAAATTGAGAGGACAAAGACCACAGTGTTATATTTCAAAGTTACCACAAGATGGCGATGGTTAAAAACATACTGTAGATCGTGGTTACCAGGGTTTTCCTTTTGTTTTGCTGGGCTTCAGAAATAGAAAATTAGGTTGATAAATTCATGAAGATGATGCTCGGATGCCCATGTATCACTTCTAAGGTCCCTGCCTCAACTGTTCAGAATTCTTCAGAATTCTATTTTTTTAACAGATTTATTTTTGTTTGCCAACAAGAATAAGACAAATGACCAACAAATGACCAACAAATGCTCTGTCTTACACATTGGCAAAAAAAATCAGAATACAAAATACAAACTTGGAGGAAACGAACTTGTAGATGACCCTCACTCTGTCAAAGACCTTGGAGTACTCATATCCAACGACCAAAGTGCTAGAGCCCACTGTAACAACTTTGCCAAAAAGGCACTAAGAGTTGTTAATCTAATCTTGCGTAGCTTCTTCTCTGGCAACATTACATTACTAACCAGAGCATACAAAACATTTGTTAGACCAATTCTGGAATACAGCTCACCTGTCTGGAACCCGCACTGCATATCAGACATAAATACAATCGAGAGAGTCCAGAAATATTTCACAAGAAGAGTCCTTCACTCCTCCGCTCACAACAAAATACCTTATTCCACCAGACTTGAAATACTGGGATTAGACAATTTACAACTACGTCGCCTCCGATCTGATCTAAATGTAGTTCATAAAATCATATACCAAAATGTCCTTCCTGTTAATGACTACTTCAGCTTCAACTGCAACAATACACGAGCACGTAATAGATTCAAACTAAATGTAAAGCGCTCCAAACTCGACTGCAGAAAATACGACTTCAGCAACAGAGTGATCAATGCCTGGAATGCACTACCTGACTCTGTGGTTTCTTCCCCAAACCCCAAAAACTTTAACCTTAGACTGTCTACAGTCGACCTCTCCTCGTTTCTAAGAGGTCTGTAAGGGGCGTGCATAAGCTCACCAGCGTGCCTACCGTCCCTGTCCTACTGTCCTATTGTCCTCTTTTATCGTTACTTTTTACTTATGTTTATACAAATTACTACTATACATGTTTGACAAATAAATAAATAAAAAATAAAGACACAAAACAGAAAAACAGAAAAACAAACACCCAACCCTAACAATAAAAACAAAAAGAAAAAAATTGTGTTAAAAAAAAAGAGGGGTGGGGAGAAAAATGGGAGTTGAGCAGCCTCTAACTTCACAGCCAGTTTTTGCAATGCAACATGATGGGGACTGTTTTATATTTAAATATTTGTTTATTTACATTGATTACATTTGGTAAGTTCAATAAATTTGGTTGAAACTGTCCACCTGCCCAGAAACAAAAGAAAGCAAAAAGAAGCCAGAGAACGGAAAACTTTGGGCATAACAAGTGTATTATGTTTGATCACACTAGCCACGGCAGCTCATTTGTTCCTAGCTAACATTTATTTATTTATTTATTTATTTATTTATTTATTTATTTATTTATTTATTTATTTATTTATTTATTTATTTATTTATTTATTTATTTATTTATTTATTTATTTATTTATTTATTTATTTGGTTGGTTCTTCTATGCCGCCCTACTCCCTAAGGACTCAGGGCGGCGTACAACATTTTAAGAGAACACTAAACAATAAACTTATTTAAAAACAGTTTTAAAAAGTTAAAAAAAGACGTCCAACAACATACGTACCGGGGGAGATCTCGGATATAAGATTGTCTCAGACCCCTGCCTCAGGGGCGGGTTCCTAATTTTTTTACTACCGCTCTGTGGGCGTGGCTTATTTTGTGGGTGTGGCTTGCCAGCCATGTGACCGAGTGGGCATGGCTTGCTGGCCATGTGACCGGGTGGGCGTGGCTTCTCAGACTGCTGAAGGGAGGGGAACTGAGATAGGTCCTGCCGCCCATTCCCCCTCCCCTCAGCAGCTCGAGAAGCCTCAAACATGTGAAAATGCCTAGGATCATCACCGCGCATTCGTGGCTTCTCGGACTGCTGAAGGGAGGGGAATGGAGATAGCTCCTGCCGCCCGTTCTTTCAGCGTCTCACACGCTCCCTCAGCCATCCTCCCCTGCTTGGACTCACTGTGGGGTAGGAAGGCAGTGCATGCGCAGTGCTGGAAGCTTGACTTCTGGGCATGCGCAGAAGAAAATTTTTTTATTTATTTAATTTTTTTTTAAATGGCGGCGTCCAGGCACAGGCAATTGACCACACCGGTACTGTGATGTCACCAGCGGGCTGCTACCGGTGCTATAGAGTGGACCGCACCAGTAGGAACCCACCACTGCCCTGCCTGCAGGAAGAGCCATGTCTCAATGGCTTTTCGGAAGGCCAGCAAGGTGGGGATGATTCGGATCTCTGGGGGCAGTTGGTTCCAGAGCGCGGGGCCCCCTACAGAGAAGGCCCTCCCCCTAGGGCCCTCCAGTCGGCATTGTTTGGCTGACGGGACCTGGAGGAGACCCACTCTGTGGGACCTAACCAGTCGGAGGGAAGTATGAGGCAGAATGCGGTCCCGGAGGTAACCTGGTCCTAAGCCATGTAGGGCTTTAAAGATGATGATCAACACCTTGAATTGTACCCGGAGACCAATGGGCAGCCAATGCAGCTGGCAGAGTATGGGTGTTACATGGATGTATCTTGGCACACCCACCACGACAGCAATTTTGTGTGTGTGTGTGTGAGAGAGAGACCATGTGTTCTCAACATTTCAGATGTACCCCCCAAACCTAAAAATCTCCTGAAATATAAGTCTAAAGCTTATTTTGACACAGTATGTTTCCACTTTGGATGGTGGCAAGCAAATACTTGCCAGAGAGAATTAGGGGGAATCACCATGACAAATGCCCCCCAAATCATGCACTGCATCTATTGCAGTATTTCTCATAATTTCCAGAATTCCCCAGCCAGCATGCTGGCTGGAGAATTTTGGGAGTTGAAGTCCATACTCCTTAAAGTTGCCAAGTTTGAGAAACATTGTTCTAGACCTGTCTCACTTTTAACTATAGGGACACTTGTAGTCCCATCCTAGGATTTACTTCTGGGTCAGCTAAATGTTTGCCAAAGCTAACTATTCTCATAAAGTTGAGTGCATGCTCGTTGCTGGGGGTTCTCTCCCACCATGAGTGCCACCTCTCACCAGCTTCTGAAAAACTAGAAAGCCACTTTCTGCCTGGTTTGCAATTGTCAGCCACTCTCTGCACAGATGGCACACTGGTCTACCACTGGGGCTTTTTGATGGGTCTTTTAATGTGATTTCTCCACTGCGTCACGTCTGGCCTTTCCTGTCCGATCCAGCGATGGAGTTCTCTCAGACCTGCTACTGCTGGGCCAGCCAAGATCTGGCTGCTGGACACCCATTGGGCTTCTTTCTGTCTTGCTTCTGTAGCTGCAGCTTCAAGTGATGTTTTCTTTTGGCTTTTTAGCTCTCCAGCTCAGTGGTGGGATTCAAATTTTTTTACTACCGGTTCTGTGGGCGTGGGTGGCTTGGTAGCCGTGGCTTGATAGACGTGGCAGGGGAAGGATACTGTAAAATCTCCATTCCCTCCCCACTCCAGGGGAAGGTTACTGCAAAATCCCCATTTCCTCCTGATCAGCGGGGACTCAGGAGGCAGAGAATAGATGGGGGCGGGGCCAGTCAGAGGTGGTATTTACCGATTCTCTGAACTACTCAGAATTTCCGCTACCGGTTCTCCAGAACTGGTCAGAACCTGCTGAATCCCAGCTCTGCTCCAGTGCCATCCCCAGCTCAAAGGGGGGGGGGTGTCTTTCTGTTCTCTGCATGAAGAAGCAGCACATCACTCATTTTCACCCTCTCCCACTGTAGGAAAAGAAAATCTCTTCCGCTGTCTCTGCTGGGCTATCAGGCCTTCCATATCTTGCCAGCACTGTCAACATGAGCAGGGGTCATTTAAAAGGGACTGAGGAAGGAGGGCTACACTTTACAGGCGCCACTCTTTCTGACTTGCACAAAAGCCTAAAAACTTAAGGCTGTTTCAACCAGGGGTCTCCAACCATGGCAACTTTAAGCCTGACGGACTTCAACTCCCAGAATTCCCCAGCCAGCTTAAGTCCACCAAGGCTTAAAGTTGTCAAGGTTGGAGACCCCTGGTGGTTTAAACAAACATACAGGTAGTCCTTGACTTACAACCATAGTTTGTACCCAGGGGTGGGTTCCAACTTACCTTGCTGCCGGTTCGCTCCCTCCCGCGTCGTGTAAGCGCGCCTTGTGGCTGTGCGCGCGTATGTGCAGTAACAAAAAATTAGAAAAAAATAAAACAAAACAAAAGCTGAAAAAAGATGGCGACTGCATGCACAGTGCTGGGACTCGGCTTCTGCGCATGCTCAGAAGGAAAAAATAAATTTCAAAAATTTCAAAAAAATAAAAATAAATAAAAAATATTCATTTTTTTTAAATGGCAGCGCCCACGAACTGGCATCGACCGATCCAGTTTGGTGACGTCATCATGACATCACCAGCGGGTTGCTACTGGTTCAGGTGAACCGGTCCTAACCGGGAGGAACCCACCCCTGTTCATACCAGAATTTCTGTTACTAAGCAAGGTGGTTGTTAATTGAGTCACGCCTGATTTTAAGACCTTTTTTTGGCCACAATTAAGCAAATCACTGCAGTTGTTAAGTGAATCATGTGGTCATTAAACAAATCCAGTTTCTCCCATCGAACTTGCTTATCAGACGCTGGCTGAGCAAGTCGCAAATGGCAGTCACATGAACTCAGGATGTTGCATCTGTCGTAATTACATGCCAGTTGCCAACCACCCAAATTTTGTTTACGCGGCTGTGAGGATGCTGTGGCAGATGGAAGTGCAAGGACTGGTTGTAAGTCACTTTTTTCCAAACAAATGGTCATAAGTCGAGGATTACTTGTAGAGAGACACTGTATTTGCATTTGGCTACCAGGGTTTGGATGCAAAAATGTGCACAAGGGACAGGAAAAATAGATTTTTCTGTACTCAGAGCTGCACACATAAATATAAATACAAATACAGTGGTATTTTTTGTCACTACATAATAATTATGAAGAGCAATACTTCATTTCAGAAAGCTGACTGTTAGATTTATTTATTTTTTCTTGGTTTCTTCTTGAATTTTCCTTTCTAAAACAAAGTTAAAACAGAAACAATTAATTTTTAAAGCTCCTTATGAACCTCCTTCAGATTTGCCCCTTTTTGAGGTTGGTCCTTTATATCATTCCAAGAAGATGTGGTCACCGTAGATACAGAACACACCTCACCTTGAATCAGTATTTTGGGTAGACCATCGTCTCATAGAGGAACTGGAACATGAGTGATATTTTTCATGTTTTTATTCATGGGTCTTCTTCACCTCTTTGTTGAATAAGGAATTGGGAGACAGAAATGGTCTTCTCTTTTGGGTGTAAGGCAGGGGTGTCAAACTCGATTTCATTGAGGGTCACATCATGGTTGTGTTTGACCTTGGGGGGCCAGGGTGGGCGTGGCCAGCTTGATGTCACTCGTGTCGGGGTGCCTGTGGTGGCCCGAGTGCTTTGCCAGCAAAAATGGGTTCCTGAGCTCCGTTTTTGGATGTGATGGCTTTCTGCAACACTCTGCCAGAGAAAATGGCCGCAGGCGGCCCTCCTGAGCTCCATTTTCTCTGCATGAAGCCATTGCAGCCGAAAACGGAGCTCAGGAGCCCATTTTCGCCAACAGAGGCACTGCAGGCCGGTCCTTTGCTGTTTCCAGGGCAGCCCCACGGGCTTTGAGTTTAACACCTCTGGTGTAATGAGACATGTGTTGTTTACAAGATACATTTAACACAAAATATTTATATAAAAATGTGAAACATTATATGCTTTCTACAAAAGACTTGGTATGCATTTGTAGATCACTGTTTACAGTAAATTGGTTGTTGTTAATTTTAGGAACTGGAAGAAGGTTGCTATCAAAAAATTGCTGCAGAAATGAACCTCTCAGAAACAGCATTCATCACAAAACTGCACCCCACAGATGACTTCACCAAAAGTAAATAATAATTTGTGTATTTAAATGTAGCTTTGCTGAAGGATGAATTCTTAGAGGCACTTTTGATAAATTTGGTGTTATTGTGATAGATTATGAAATGAAGGTGAAGATCTACTCTATAGCTCAGTGATGGCGAACCTTTTTGGTGCCGAGTGCCCAAAGCGCAAATGTGCATGTGTGCGCAACCCCAAAATGTAATGCAAGTGCCCCCTGCACATACACCCCGCCCCCCTGTGGCCCGTTTTGGCTTACATGTTGGTGCAGGAGGCCTTCCAGGCCCAAAATAGGTGGGGGGTGTACACGCGCATGCACCCCCGAAATGTAAGGCGAGTGCCCCCCGTGGATGCACCCACCCCCGCGCATGCGCAGTAGAGACCCGAAGATCAGCTGGCTGGCAGGAAGTGCGCACGCATGCGCAGTAGAGCTGGGCTGGGGTGATGGCGTGCTCGCAGAGAGGGCTCTGCGTGCCACCTGTGGCACGCGTACCATAGGTTCGCCATCACGGCTATAGCTGAATGGCATCCATAGGAGGTTTCAGAAATTGCAGATGGTGGATACAGCTGTCAAGTCAAATCAAATCAGTCAAAGTCCCTCTAATTTATATTCATATGTGATGGCATCATACTCAGAGGTTTTTTGTTGTGGGGAAAATAGGAGATAGGCATATTAGCAGCAGTGGGTTGCTCCCGGTTCTGCCTGGTTCTGTGAACTGGTAGCGCCAGTGGTGGGAGGCTTTGCCCACCCACCTGGAATGCTCCACCCACCCATCCAGGACGCTCCACCCACCCACTGCAGAAGCGTCACGCGCGAGCGAGCGCACACATGAACCGGTAGCAACGGGTTTTAGAACCCACTACTGGATATTAGGTATGTTCACTGCCACAAGTTGATCAAACGTATATATAACAAAAAGGGCAGATTAAAATATTGATAATATTATCAACAAACACAAAAAGGATCTGGATTGTCTGCCTCTTGATACCTCTTCCCTAAGGTGACCAGACGTCCCGCTTTTGGCGGGACAGTCCCGCTTTTTAATAATTTGTCCCGCGTCCTGCAGCGTTTCAAAAAAGTCCCGCTTTTTAATTTGAATTTGCCCTGCACACCCCTCTGCCTCCTGCCTCGCCTGCCTCCTCCTGCCAGGCGGGGAGGGAGGGCATTGAGAGAGGCAGCGGCGGTCTTGCCTATTTGTCGCCGCAGAGCCGAAGAAGCTGGTGGTGTTCGCGGCGCGGGGCTTCCCCGCCTGCTTTCCCCGGCTGCCGGGACGCTGCCATTTGCGTTCTTTTGCCCTCTGTGCAAGCAGAACGCTTTGCGCATACGCAGAGGGCAAAAGAATGCAAATGGCGGCGTCCTGGCGGCCAGGGAAAGCGGGTGGGGGAAGCCCCGCACCGCGAATGCCGCCAGCTTCTTTGGCTCTGTGGCGACGAACAGGTAAGCCTGCGCCGGTAGGAACCCAGCCCTGGCTGCGATGAAGGGGGGGTGTTTGGGGGGGTGCACAAAGCTGCAGGATAAGAGAGACGGACCCCTCCTGTCTTGCTCCCCTAGAAACTCCCCCCGTCAATGGTGTCCCACTTTACAAATATTAAAATCTGGTCACCTTACTCTTCCCTGTAGATGTTGCTGCTATACTCATAAACTACTGAAATTAGAAAAAGTTGCCTAACTTTCTGTTCTGAAAAGCAACAATTGTTCCTTATTGGAATACTGGGATGTTAATCAATGTACAGTTTCCAAAATTCCTTGGGGCAGTTCCATCTACCAGATGGCTGCCTTTGAACATTCTGATTTTTCTCTCTTAATGTATTATTAAAATTGTACTTTAGCTTTTCTGTTTCTTTCGGCATGAACAGTGGTTTGCCATTAACTAAAACCAAGCACTTAAAAGAGTACAACCAATACATTCAAATCAAAATAAAACAAATCAAAATAGAAATCAAAATATCAATATTTTTATTTTATTTAATATTCTACTTAATATCATTGAAATCAGCGCACAGTTTAAAGCTCTGAAAGAAATGCATTTTTGCTATTTTCCTAAATACTGGGCATCAAATGCATGTCTCATGGGAGGATCTTCCATAAGCGGAGGATCTCATGGGTGGGGGCCTTTTCTCATATACCATGTAGGGAAGTTACAGGCGGGGGGGTGGCATCTCTTGGAAATGCCTTTTCCATTGACTTAATTTAATTTAATTTAATTTAATTTAATTTAATTTAATTTAATTTAATTTAATTTAATTTAATTTAATTTAATTTAATTTAATTTAATTTAATTTAATTTAATTTAATTTAATTTAATTTAATAATAGATTTGTATGCCGCCCAACTCCCGGGGGACTCTGGGCTGCTCACAGCATGTCAAATCCATTACAAATAAAAACATATAACAGTTAAAAAGATATAAAAATTAAAAAATCTCCAACATTCATAACAAGGGGGGGAGACCCAAGTATAATCTGCTCGGTCTCACTTTCACCCCGCCTGCGGGAAGAGCCAAGTTTTTATTGCTTTACGGAAGGCCAGCAGGGTGGGGATGGCCCTGATCTCCGGAGGGAGTTGGTTCCACAGGGAGGGAGCTCCCACAGAGAAGGCTCTCCCCCTCGGCCCCGCCAACTGGCATTGCTTGGTCGATGGGACCTGGAGGAGACCAACTCTGTGGGACCTAACCGGTCGTAGGGAGGTATGCGGCAGGATGCGGTCCCGAAGGTAGCCTGGCCCTGAGCCATGTAGGGCTTTAAAAGTCAAAACCAACACCTTAAATTGGATCCGGAGACTAATGGGCAGCCAATGCAGCTGGCGGAGGATAGGTGTTACATCATTATTAACTCGGCAAGTTCACTCAGGGGAGAAGTGATTCTCTGGATGACCAAGTCATAAATCAGCAGCAGTTCTTCAGGTCCAGACATTATATGACTCTTGTTCCTCAGACCAGGTAACCGCCTGATCACTGCAGTTTGCACCAGTTGGAAATTCGGCATATTTTTCAAGAGTTACTCATTGGAAAGAATGCTGTGGTAATCAAGGCAGATGGTCTCCATTCTGGTCAAGTCCTGTTCACCATATTATACAACATGCTCCTTCCAATAGCTAACACCTGCAGATTCAGTAACAAAGCCCCTCGGAAACTGCAGATCTGCTCTTTTTCGTGGGGTGTGTGAACCCTAATCAAACAATTCTTTCTAGTTTTCTCCACGTCACCAGAACCTCCCCCTTATCTAGGCTTAATTTCAGTTTATTCTCCCTCATCCTGCCCATTTTTGAGATATGGCAGTCTTGAAGGATACTGGTTGTTTCCTTGGTGTTGGGTGGTAGGAACACAAGATCCACTGCACTTTACTATGGGAGTTGGGAGGCATATAAAAATGAATAAATAAATAAATAAATTTCCAAATGACCTCCCCCCCGCAGATTCATATGGGTATTAAATTACATAGGAAATCTATACATATTATAATAATTATATTTTAATTATATTTTAATTATAATAATTATAATAATTATAATTTATAATATTTATATATACATTTTTACTGATAATGAAAATGAAGGGAAACTAGTATATATCTAGTTCAAGCTATTTAGCTCTCATCAGCTAGCCATACCCTTACTGGGATTTGAACCTGGGCAGCCTGCCTGTAAGGCAGTACCTTTAACCTCTAAGCCACAGGCTCTCCTCCTATATCAGCCTGTACCAGGGAAGGGTTATATGTTTCTTCTTTGAAATCACCCTGGTATACCCAAATATGGGAGGGAGCATACTGCTTCCTTTTATACACACACACACACACACACACACACACACACACACACACACACACACACACACACACACACACACACAATTTATAAATATAAATATATATTTATAAATATTTATAAATATAAAATATTTATAATAATTTATAATATTATAAAATATAAAATTTTATATTTTAATTATAATATAATTGTAATTATATTATAATCTATACAGATTATAAGATCCAGTGAGAGATTTCAGGGCAATGCTGTAGATATCAAACAATGACCTATGTAAAATCCAACCTAGCCCCAAAGACCCTTCCTCCAAACCTGAGATTTTCCACCGAGACTGGCTCCTGTCATGTTATGAACCACCCAGAGTCACATAGGTGAGATGGGCAGTGTATACATTTGATAAATTTAAAAAAAATAGACATTTCATTAGTGCAGAATGTCTTTTTATGCAGCCCAATTACATTCTATAAAATTTACCCTTGATATCCTAAATAGCTTAGAATAGCTCACTTGAGGATGATCTTTTCCTATATACCGTATTTTTCGGAGTATAAGACGCACACTTTTCCCACCTAAAAGAGGCTGAAAATTTGGGTGAGTCTTATACTCCGAATGTAGCTTTTTCGAAGCTTTTTTTCCCAGCCCTAACGAGGTGCTAACAATCTTCCCGGCTCTTCCCGGCTTGTTTTCATTGCTATTCCCTGCAAAGAAGGTTTTTTTCAGCCCTAACGAGGTGCTAATGATCTTCCCTGCTTGCAGGATTTTTTCATTCCTACTCCCTCCAAAGAAGTGTTTTTCAGCCCTAAGTCTTTGCAGGCTTGTTTTCATTGCTATTCCCTCCAAAAAGGTTTTTTTCAGCCCTAACCAGGGGATAAAATAATGTGCTGAAGCTGACCAGACTAAGGACGCTAGCCAGATGAATACCTGGTAGACAGTTTTTCCCCCTATTTTCCTCCCCAAAAACTAAGGTGCGTCTTATACTCCGAAAAATATGGTATATCTTGTGGATTATCAGATCATGTTTAGAGACATTTTTCAAATATATGAAGCTTTTTCAGAATGTCCTAAAAGAACATAGAGTTTTCTGTTCCTTGTACCATTTTTGCCTCCTTGTTTAATTTTTCTGCTGTTGAAACGTCATTTTCAATAAGAATGATTCGTCGGCATCCTCTTTCAGGTTCCTGTTTTGGATTAAGATGGTTTACACCTACAAATGAGGTTCCTCTGTGTGGCCATGGCACCCTTGCAGCTGCTGCTGTATTATTCCATAAGAGTAAGTGGTATTTAACCGTTCATAGTTTGACCCAATACATGTTTTTTTTAACCCTCTTGATGTTTACACATTTCTGATTTTAAAAACAGAAAATATGAATCCCACCCTCACTTTCAAAACTCTTAGTGGAGAATTAAAGGCCAGGCAAGCAGGAGATGAGATTATCTTGGATTTGCCACTTTACTTCACACAGCCACAGGTTAGCTTTATGTGGTACCTTTTGAACATTTCCTTGAAAAGTGAAAGGCACACATGATTTTCATATTGCTTTCATTTTTTTAAATCTAGGATTTCCAGGAAGTAGAAGAGTTGGTAAAGGTAATTTATACAACTTTTTCCCCCCTTGTCTTTATCACCATAAACCCCGGGTGTCAAACTTGTGGCGTCACATTGCCGTCACGTGACGTATCACAACATTTTTTCCCTTTGTGGAGCTGGGGTGGGCGTGGCGTGCACGTGACGTATCCGGCCCGTGGGCTGCCAGTTTGACACCCCTGCAAAGGCTTCCTTAGGTTTGCTCACTGTTAAATTCTTCCTACATGTGAAATTTAATCCCCAAACTAAATGAAAACAACATCTAAGTATGCTACAAATGAAGTGGGGAATTAAATATTAAAAGCCTAGTCTAAAACCCACTAATTCAGCGTCAAAATCTGTAAGATGGTGCGTGAGGCATTGCATCTAAATCCCACCCCTTTCGTATTGCATGCGGATGATACTGTTAATTTAAATATTACGGCTGTGATTGATCTCCCTTTTTAATGCATCTCAAGAATTTTCCCTGAGTGGATCAATATACATATTACATTTTTCTTTGCATTGGGTAACATACCAGAAAGTGCACTTCAGTTTTAACAAAACAGTGAATAAAAATTCTACATGGAACCTTTCTCCTTACCAATATAACTCAGCCAAGGATGTCCGCAGGATATATCCAAAAGGCAATTGTAGCTCTACACATGTGCCGTACACACAAAAAACAAGGTAAAGCCTCGATCACACCATCTCAACCCCATCTTGCCTTTTGAAACATACTCTACAAACACCCCTGAATCCAGTTCTAAAGAAGGACTAGGGGTGACATGTTGTGAGTGTTCCAATATTTAAGGGGCTGCCACAAACAAGAGAAGGTCAGCCTATTCTACAAAACACCTGAAGGCAGAACAAGACGCAGTGGTGGAAACTAATCAAGGAGAGAACTAACCTAGAACTAAGGAGAAATTTCCGGACAGTGAGAACAGTTAACCAGTGGAATGGCTTGCCTTCAGAAGTTGTGGGTGCTCCAACACTGGAGGCTTTTAAGAAGAGACTGGACAACCATTTGTCTGAAGTGATATTTCCTGTCTGAGCAGTGTGTTGGACTAGAAGACTGGAGGACTGGAGGCTAAAACATATGAAGAACGGTTGCAGGAACTGGGTATGTCTAGTTTAATTAAAAGAAGGACTAGGGGAGACATGATAGCAGTGTTCCAATATCTCAGGGGTTGCCACAAAGAAGAGGGAGTCAAACTATTCTCCAAAGCACCTGAGGGTAGAACAAGAAGCAATGGGTGGAAACTAATCAAGGAGAGAAGCAACTTAGAACTAAGGAGAAATTTCCTGACAGTTAGAACAATTAACCAGTGGAACAGCTTGCCTCCAGAAGTTGTGAATGCTCCAACACTGGACGTTTTTAAGAAGATGTTAGATAACCATTTGTCTTAAGTAGTGTAGGGTTTCCTGCCTAAGCAGGGGGTTGGACTAGAAGACCTCCAAGGTCCCTTCCAACTCTGTTGTTGTTGTTGTTGTTGTTGTTGTTGTTGTTATTGCTGCTGCTGCTATTATTATTATTATTATTATTATTATTATTATTATTATTATTATTATTATTATTATTATTATTATTATTATTATTATTATTATTATTATTATTATTCCTCCAAGGTCCCTTCCAACTCTGTTATTCTATTACTGCTGTCATTAAAAAGTCTCTTGATGTGCTTTGGGATCCTCTGGTTGGTGACTGTTGGAGGTTTGGCAAAGAGTGCTTAAATCATGGACTGGAGTTAAGGCAAGCCCAGACTTCAGGGAACAGGGATAAAACTGTTGTTGCCAGATGTAGTAAACAACTAATGAAGAAAATCTTGCTATGTGGACATGAGAAAAATATGGTGGCTCTCTTTGGTTCATTCTGTCTCATTTTATCACTAGGCAGCAGTGGGGGATATGAACGTTCAAGAGGTCCGTTATTCTCCTGACACAAAAAAGCTACTTATCTGTCTCAGTGAGGTGTATGAAAGGTATATACATTTCAACTGCACATTTCTTTAAATGATTGCATCAGGGGCGGATTCCAAATTGTTTTACTACCACTCTGTGGGTGTGGCTTATTTTGTGGGTGTGGCTTGCCAGCCATGTGACCGGGTGGGTGTGGCTTGCCAGCCATGTGACCAGGTGGGCGTGGCTTGCCAGCCATGTGACTGGGTGGGCGTGGCTTGCCGGTCATATATTAGTTATTTCAGAGAGATGTTACTACTATTTTTGCTATTTTATACCTTACATGAAAAGCTTTGCATACAAAGTGCGTGTATGCAACCTTTATATGGAGAAAATGCTATAGTTAAAAGACAAGCAAGTCTCATACAGCATTTTTGGTTTCAGTCATGGATTCCTTAGACGAAAATATTGAGGACTGTTAAAAGAACAGTATCTTTTAACAGTCCTCAATGTTTTCGTCTAAAGAATAACAGTATAAAACTCTATAAAATTAACAGTATAAAAGGTTAAGCTTTCGGAAAACGCCCACTTTGGGAAGCTTTAGGCAAAAGTGAAGGAAAAGTGTCAAATGCGAGCTTCTTATTATTTTCATGCGAAGGGATGGGGAAAGACTTAATTGTCAGGTTTTTGGGCATGCGCAGAAGAATTTAAAAAAAAAATAAAAAAAAATTTTTTTTTAAATGGTGGCGCCCAGGTATTGGCAACCAACCGCACCGGTACTGTGACCTCACCAGCGGGCCGCTACCAGTGCTATAGAGTGGACCGCACCGGTAGGAACCCACCACTGGATTGCATGTAAATTTGTACAATCTCATCTCCCTTCCTTAGTTGATTTTCTTCATTTCTTTGATCCTGCACAAGCTATGTTGGATACCATAATCATTTGTCTGAAGTAGTGTAGGGTTTCCTGCGTAAGCAGGGGGTTGGACTAGAAGACCTCCAAGGTCCCTTCCAACTCTGTTATTATTATTATTATTATTATTATTATTATTATTATTATTATTATTATTATTATTATTATTATTATTATTATTATTATTATTATTATTATTATTATTATTATTATTATTATTACTTTTACCTCTCTTTGTTAATTTTTTCCTTGCTCACCTTGCTTTGGCTTGATGCCCTCCAAATGTTTGGACTATACCTGGCACTTCTCAGCTGGTTAGGAATTCTACTTTCTGGGAATTCCTAGTCCATTTAGGGCAGACTTGTGAACTTCAACTCCCAGAATTCCCCAGCCAGCATGGCTGGCTGGGGAATTCTAGAAGTTGAAGTTCACAAGTCTTCAACTCAGGGGTGGGTTCCTCCCGGTTCGGATGGAATTGCCCAAACCGGTAGCGACACGCTGGTGACGTCACTAAACTGGACTGGCTGGTGCCAGTCCGTGGGCGCCGCCATCTTTTTTTTTTGGAATTTTTTGTGAATTTGTTTCCTTTATTGAAGATTTTTCTTGTTCTGCTGCTTGTAAAAGGGCCCTCCCGCCTGCCCCCGGGTTTAAACTGACCTTTATTCCTTCGCCTGAAGCACAGCTGATCAGCTCCTCAGCTGTGTTTCGGGGCCGATTCCAGCTACTGAGCATGCGCGGAAGCCAAATTGCACGGGGGAATGTGTGCGCCCGCGTGAGCGGAGCAAGTGTGCATGCACAAAACATCATGATGCGAACCGGTGACGAAGATAAGTGGAACCCACCCCTGCTTCAAGTTCACAAGGAGTTCAAGTTCACAAGTTCACAAGCCCACAAGTCATTGGACACCTTTGATTTAGTGGATACCACAGAGGGGAATTCTGTTTTGGACAATCTTATTATTATTGGCCTTTCTCCCCTTCTACTAAGCTTAATATTTGGGTTTCAAATCTATATTTTGCATGGAAAATGTACCAACAGTCAGAGCTAACGCTTACAATTACTATTGATATTATAGTAATTAAAAATGCAATATTGTTCAGTTCATTGTTCCCATTGGTATTTTTAGTTTTGCATTTTCACGTATAGACATCTATTCTGAGTCCTTAAATGTGAATTTTTGTCACCAAGGTATGATCTGGAGAAATTAAAAGTGGATGCCCAGCGTCTTTTGTTGGCTGACAAGACCGGAAAAATAAAAGGCGTAATAATCACAGTTAAAGGAGATCATCATAAAAATCATGACAGCTATGATTTTTACTCTCGTTATTTTGCACCATGGAATGGCATTTCTGAAGATCCTGTCACAGGTAAGTCTGCATATGGAGGGCTTATCCTATTTTTATTAGATATAGGTGAATAATTCTTATTTAAGAACATAGTAAAATATGATAGCAGCAGAAGCCCCAAAATAATATTTCAACCGTAAGCGGAACAAAACATTTATGGAAACATAACTTCTCATAAGCAACTTCTACTAAAGTAGGCTTTTATCTATAAAAGTCAGTGCAGCAATAAATTAGTTTGTCTAACTGGAATACTGCCTCCAGTTTTGGCCATTAGGATACAAAAAAGATGTTGAGACTGTAGAAAGAGTGCAGAGAAGAGCAACAAAGGTGATTAGGGGGCTGGAGAATAAAATATACAATGAATGGGTTACAGGAACTGGGTATGTCTAGTCTAAAGAGAAGGACTAAGGGTGACATGATAGCAATAGCAATAGCAATAGCACTTAGACTTATATACTGCTTAACAGAGCTTTACAGCCCTCTCTAAGCGGTTTACAGAGTCAGCATATTGCCCCCAACAATCTGGATCCTCATTTTACCCACCTCGGAAGGATGGAAGGCTGAGTCAACCTTGAGCCTGGTGAGATTTGAACTGCCAAATTGCAGGCATCTGGCAGTCAGCAGAAGTAGCCTGCAGTACTGCACTCGAACCACTGTGCCACTGTGGCTGATAACAATCTTCCAATATTTAAGGGGCTGTCAAAAAGAAGAGGGGGTTAACCTATTCTCCAAAGCACCCGCGGGCAGAACAAGAAGTAATAGATGGAAACTTATCAAGGAAAAATCCAGCTGGAACTAAGGAGAAATTTCCTGACAGTGAGAAAAATTAACCAGTGGAATGCCCTGCCTCCAGAAGTTGTGGGTGCTCCATCACTGGAGTTTTTTTTTTTAAAAAAGAAGAGACGACAGCTATTTGTCTGGAATGGTACAGGGTCTCCTGCTTGATTGGGAGTTGGACTAGAACAGAGGTGGGTTCCTACCGGTTCTAACTGGTTCTATAGAACCGGTAGTAAACCGTTGGTGACATCACAGAGTCGGTTCTGTTGGTGCTGGTCTGTGGTTGCCGCCATCTTTTTTTTTGGCATTTTTTTTGGCATTTTTTTGCTGGTTTTTGCTTCTGCGCATGCGCAGAAGCCCAGTTTTTGGCACTTTTTGGCCACCATCTTTTTTTGACTGTTTTTTTTGGCTTTTTTTGGCTGGTTTTTACGTGTGCACCAGGGGTGAAATGCTGCCGGTTTGGGTGGGCCGGTCAGTCGTTGCAGAGCCGATGGAGCTGGCGGTGGTCATGGTGTGGGGCTTCTCCCGTCCACTTCCCCTGCCTGCCTGGATGCCGCCATTTGAGTTCTTTATCCTCTGTGCATGCGCAGAATGCTTTGCACATGCGCAGAGGGCAAAATAACCCAAATGGCAGCATCCAGGCAGGCAGGGGAAGCGGGCGGGAGAAGCCCCACGCCGTGACCGCCGCAAGCTCCATCGGCTCTGCAACGACCAACTGGCCCACCCGAACTGGCAGCATTGCACCACTGGCGTGTACGCAAATGAAGTGTGTGCATGCCCGCGCAGCACGGCCACACGGCGCAGGAAGAAGTGAACCGGCGGTGAGGTAAGTTAGAACCCACCCCTGGACTAGAAGACTTCCAAGGTCCCTTCCAACTCTGTTACACTGTTATTGTTAGGGTGCCGTAGGACTGTTTGGTGACATATTTTTGAGGTAACATGATCTACAATTTTTTTTCCTTTACTATGTACATGGTAAGGTTGTGCAGCATTTTGGAAATAATGCAGAAAAGGCATTTTGGAGTGCACAGATGTTTGAATGTAACCCCTGCCTATTTAAAGCCACTGTGTGTTTTCCATGATGGTACCCCGTGCAGCAGTCACATGATCCTGGAGAAAGACATGGCAGTTTTAATGAATTGCAGAGAAGGCTGCAGGCATGACCCTGAATGTTCCAAAGCACAATTTTGGAACTGAATCTGAAGCATTGCCCAAACACTAGTACTTAGTTTATGAATAAGTAGGTGTCTGGGAATTCTTAAAGTGAGTATCAGAAAATGGGCAATAGTTAAAGTGACCAGATTAATTTTTTGTTAAGCGGGACGGGGGGGGCGCCTGGGCGCCGCCATTTGTTTTGCCCTCTGCGCATGCGCAGAACACTGCGCATGCGCAGAAGGCAAAACAGCAAATGTCGGCATCCAGGTGGGGGGGGGGGAGGTGGGAGGGCGCTTGGATGCCTGGAGCTCGCGACAGGTAAGCTGCTGGCTGCCTCCTTTCCCCGTCTCCCGCCTCCCGTTCGTTGCTTGCCAGCCCGGCCGAAGGGGAGGCGGGAGGCGAGGAAAGGCCTCCCGAAGGGGAGGCGGGCTCCCGAAGGGCTGCCGGCTCCTGAAGGGGAGGCGGGAGGCGAGGAAAGGCTCCAGGCATCCAAGCGCCGCGGTCTCCCGGTCGCCCGCCCGGCCCCAGGGCAACGGTGGCAGCGAGGCGACGGGGGGAAGAAAGGGGAGGGGGACGAGGAAGGGCTGTTTGCGCCGCCGGAGGGGCCGCTCGTCCCTCACCCCTCCCAACAGCAGCGGCGCCTCCGAGGGCGGGGCTAGGGATGGGACGGGGGAAGGAGAGGAGGAGCAGCCTCCCTTCCCCCTCCCCCCAGCAGGCAGCCGCCTCGCTGGAATTCCGCCCGACTTGCTTCCGCTACCTCTCTTTTGCTTCCCCTCTAAGGTGACCAGACGTCCCGCTGTTTCCGCATTCTTTTCAAAAAAAGCGGGACTTTTTGAAAAGAATGCGGGATGCGGGACACACGCTTGAAAAGCGTGTCTGTCCCGCCAAAAGCGGGACGTCTGGTCACCTTAGCAATAGTACTGTTATGTATTGTGTAGCCTTTAACAGCTTAGTGCCTTCTGGAGGTGTTAGATTAAAAGTCTATCTGATCAGGGATGACACAATTATAACCCAACACACATTCAGGAAAGTATCCTGGAAGCAGATTTGATCCATTGAGAATGTTGGGATTACAACACAGAATGGGAGACTAACAATTCAGAAATACAGCAAACAACTGAGGGAACATTTCCACTGTATGTATTTTGCTTGTTAGCTGATAGGAAATTTATTTATTTCAGAAATTGCAGTAATTGCACTCTTGTAATAATTACTATTAAAGTTAAGATATGGTAAAGTGCTTTGAACTCTGATCTGCTATGACATTGTTATCACAGCTATTACATCTTATTTTTCCTTAAGGATCTGCTCATGCTGTATTAAGCAGCTACTGGTCACAGCAACTGGGGAAAAACGAACTATGCGGTAGGAATTCCTATGATTTTACAGAGTTTCCCTTTTTAGGTCTCTGAGTATAATCTGCCAAAATTTTATTTGCAATGTCCTCCTGAACTCTTGAACTCACACAAGGACCTTGGTTGTTTCATTGGGTAGCCCTGATATTGTACAACTGGTACAAATTCAGCCATCCTTCCCTGCCAAATTTAATCAAGATGAAAAAAAAAAACCCAGGCATAATCTTTTCTTCAAGTTTGCCCACCCAATGAAATTACTGTAGCTTTAATTCTAAAATTAAGGATTACTGCAAATTATTGGCACTTAAATCATTGGCTATCTACAGGTAGTCCTCAACTTAAACATTTGTTCAGACACCGTTCAAAGTTACAAAAAAGTGACTTACAACCATTTTTTGTACGTATTACCACTGCAGCATCCCCATGGTCACATGATCAAAAATTGGATGCTTGGCAACTGATTCATATTTATGATGGTTACTGTGTCCTAAGGTCATGCGATCACTTTTGGAGACCTTCTGACAAGCAAACTCAAGGGGAAAGGCAGATTCACTTTACAGTTGTGTTACTAACTTAACAACTGCAGTGATCCACTTAACAACTGTGGCAAGAAAGGTCATAAAATGGGTCAAATCTCATTTAACAACTATCTTGCTTAGCAACCAGAAATTTTGGGCTCGGTTGGGGGTCGCGCACTGAGGATTTCTTGTATTTTTTGGAGAAATGTAGTTAAAATTGTTTATATATTTCATCTTTTCCAGTCTGGCTTGTGTTTGTATTGTAGGTAATTGTGTTCAATTCTCTTATCTATCTGCTCTTGTTAATTTGGATAGAGGGTGTTAGATGTGGGCGCGGAAGAAGGAGTCAGACGCGAGAACAGTTCAGCACCCTTTATTTCCCAGCTGTTAGCAATATGAACTGCCGGCAGGCTGCAGGGATGCCTCCTTTATAGGCATCCCTGTAGCCTAGCCCAGGGGTCTCCAACCTTGGCAACTTTAAGACTTGTGGACTTCAACTCCCAGAGTTCCTCAGCCAGCAAAGCTGGCTGAGGAATTCTGGGAGTTGAAGTCCACAAGTCTTAAAGTTACCAAGGTTGGAGACCCCTGGCCTAGCCGGCCACTGACAGCGGTTTATTTCTCCCGCCGCTAGATTATCCAATCAGCGGCGGCCATGCAAATCTGTGCTCCGTACGTCCGTATGTAACAGAGAGAGAAGCATATTTCCTGTCTCCCTAACTAATTCTGTCATCATTTAGCATTTCAGTGCTCCAATCGTGGGGGAGAGTTGAAGATTCTGCTCCGGCAAGATGGAAGATTAGATATTGGTGGACAAGCATGTGTTGTGTTAGAGGGTTTTTTGGCTCTTTGAAAAATAATTAAAAGCGCTCAATAATTACATGCTTCTCTTTGTTTGAACCCACTGCTGATATGGATTTGTGTTTTACATAGAATATTATTGTCGGGCATTCAAATCAGTTTTGATTCTGGCAACTACATGGATAGGTTTTCTTGGCCACATTTTCAGAAGTAGGTTGCCATTGGCTTCTTCAGTCCAAGAGAAAGTGGCTGATCCAAAATTACCCATTTGGCTTTTGTGCCCAAAGGAGGACTGGAACTCAGGTCTTCTCAATTGCAATTCAAATCCCTTAAGCCAGTGATGGTGAACCTATGGCACGCGTGCCACAGGTGGCACGTGGAGCCATATCGGAGGGCACGCGAGGCGTTGCCCTATGTCAGCTCCACGGGCAAACCGGAAGTTTGGAAAAATGCACTTCTGGTTTGCCTTCGGGCTGTTTTTCGTACCCTGGAGGGTTCAGGGAAGCTTCCTGAAGCCCCAGAATGCGAAAAACGGCCCAACGGGCAAACTGGAAGTTCGGAAAAACACACTTCTGGTTTGCCAATGGGCTGTTTTTCGCACTCCGGAGCCCCAGAGTACGAAAAACAGCCCAACGGGCAAACCGGAAGTGCATTTTTCCAAACTTCCAGTTTGCCCATTTTGCCGTTTTTCACCGTCCCAGGCTTTTGCGTAAGGCCTTTGCGTGGGGGGGTTGCGCATGTATAGGGGGCAGCGTGGGGCGGTTGTACGCATGTGTGTGTGGGGAGGGAATGGGCGTGGGCATGTGTGCCCGCGCTAGCACGCGCACACACACCCTTTTGGCACGCGAACCAAAAAAGGTTCGTCATCACTGCTTTAAGCAATAGCATTTAGGCTTATATACAGTATATTGCCCCATAGTGCTTTACTCTCTGGACAGTTTAAGATGCATATTTCCCCCAGACAAACTGGGTCCTCATTTTACCAACCTCAGAAGGATGGAAGGCTGAGTCAACCTTCAGCCGGTCAGGATCGAACTCCTGAGCAGAGTTCACCAACAATACTGTACTTTAACCACTGAATCACCAGGGCTGCTAAAGCAAACCAGCTCTGGTGTAGAATAATACTATTGTTTTAGCTGAAAAAAACAAAACTATGAAAAATGTTGAAGCTACTTATTCAAAACATATAAATATGTAATTTGCATAAATATTTGGCTATCTTCCAGTGGGTAATAATAAATAAAAAAACTGATTTGCTTATATAGCTCTTATTTGCCTTTTTTGGGGGGGAGTGGGGTTGCCTGGGACATCTAAAAACACTTGAGACTAAAAATTTTTAAAAATGAAAAAGACACACCTAACTAAATTCAACAGTTCACTCAGTTCTTGCCTAACCATCAGATTTTAAGTCTATGGAAAGCAAGCTTAAGTTTGCTGGACCTCTAGTGAACACTTCCAGGGGTGGGCTTCAAAATTTTTAGCAAGGGGTTCTCTACCCGGTTGCTGGGTCGGTGTGGCCACAGTGGGCGTGGCCTAGTCAACTGGGCAGAGAACCCCTTGCTAAAATGTTTGAATCCCACCCCTGACTTAAGACTTATACCATATACAGTTCTTTAAAGCCCTCTCTGAGCAGTTTACAGAGTCAGCATATTGCTGCCAACAATCTGGGTCCTCATTTTACCAATCTCAGAAAAGACAGAAGGCTGAATGAACCTTCAGCCAGTCAGGATCGAACTGCCAAAATGCTGTCAGTCGGCAGTCAGCAGTCAGCAGCATTAGTCTGCAGTGCTGCATTCTAAGAGAGAAAAAATGTTGCTGATATATGGGTAGTAATTAGATTAGTGTTATACCCCCATGGCTGGGTGGGGAATTCTGCGAGTTGAAGTCCACATATCTTAAAGATGCTGAGGTCAAGAAGCACCACACAGCCCAGATAAAAATGCTGCTGGTGCTCTATGCAGGAATGAAATTGACCAAAGTTCTATCCATCTCATCTTTAGTCCGGACGGAACCTCTGCCTTTGCTTGGAGCAGGCTGTTCTCTGTTAGTGAGCTTGTTTCTGATTTCT